>CM022704.1:20794360-21518205 GCA_012295165.1 Asparagus setaceus | reverse complement strand
AATTGATAAATATGTACTGTGTCATGGACACGAGCCAAACCGATGTACTATTCCAAATAAATAAAAAGGAAAATTGAATTTTTTTTTGATTTTTAGATTCGGATGCTGAGCATTTGTAAGAGTTTAAATAAATTATGTAACAAAACATTTTTAAAAAATTAAGTTTTTCAGCGGCAAGCGCGCAAAGTGCTAAGTGCGTCTATATATCGCGTTAAAATCGCGTTAAATTCGCGCCACCCGCACGCGGGTTTGAAAGTCTAAACTTTGGCCAATTTATTTGTAGTTAAAATAGAAAGGATGCTTTTAAACCACTAAAACTCTTACTAATTAATCAATGTGGGACTATTTTTTTAACTAATATACCACCAATAGCTGCTTAGTATCCCCCGTGTGCTCTCCCACCCGTGGGTCACCCTTTATTACTAATATTATATATAATAATTTGCTTTTCCGATGTATTCAATACCCTGTATTGATCCGCCTCACCACCCCCTCAAATATTTTCGCTTTCCCCCCAAAATTTTCGTCCTCCCCAAAATCGCCGTCAAATCCCCCGCCGCTTGGTCCTCCTCCTTGCTCGGTGCCCCGAGATCGACCTCCTCCCACTCCTTCTCGTCCCTTGCAAAATTATTGTGCCGAACTCAGTATTCCTCCTTCCTCTACGACGCCCGTCGGCTGCTCCTCCCTTTCCGACGAATACCAGAACCCCCTCAACAATGGCTGCCGCTCAACCTCCATCTGTCTCAATGCGAAGGGTCAGGTATGATATTTGAAATTTTATTTCGGATTACGAGATTTGATGTTCTCAATGCGACTTTGGATTCAGAGATTTGATGTTCTATTTCGGATTACGTTGAAGAGAGAAAGCTATGGTTGTATTCCTTCCACCAATCCATTAAGAAAATAATTATTTTTTTAACATTCATGATGCATGCACACTCAACTTAGAAAGTATATACGTTTCGGTTACTGACTATAGCATGGAAATTTCATACTTTAATCGCAGTTGATGACAACTGATTAATAGTTAAAAATCGTTTAACCTTTTAATCTACGAAAAGGTCTGTTGCTTTATTTGTAACTATGTAAATTTAATAACAAATTCTAAGGCTCCTTATATTGCTTATTCTATGCTTTGCTATTAACAAGTAATTTTCGAATTTTTGTTGGCCTTTGAATCTTTAGTTGATCAATTGATTATTTCTGATTAAAAGGCGTGCCTTAAAAAGTTCGTTGAAATTTTTAATGTCAAGTACATTTTAGATGTTTGGATGTTTGCCTTAAACAGTAGCTTAAATTTGAAGTCAAAGGTACATTATTGATGTTTATTACAGGAGTGGATTAGTCAAATTTAATGTCAGCCACATAGGTTTCTTATTCTCATTTGGTTTATTAGAGGAGTGAATTAGTCAACATCGTCTAAGCTCATATACTATATGTGACTTTAAATATTAAGATAATGGATCCTTGATCGAATGCAATTTGATGTCAGCGAAGACAAGGTGAGCTTATCTCCTTGATTCTGAATCCCTAATTTTTTATGATTAGTAGAGTTTCACATTTGAAACCCTAAATTCCTCAACTGGTTGAATTTCAGGGCTGTGATTTCTTTTTCTTAATATCTATTGTGAATGTTTGGGTGACAGTGTAGGCGAAGTGTTAGGGTTATTCAATGGCACGATGCTTGATGAAGGTACGGTACGGTGACATGGCTATATAAATATTTATATATACATATACATATTATATATCGGAATTAATTACTTATATTAGATCAATATTGTTTTCATTCACGTGTCATGATAATTATAATCCCGTTAACACTTTTACGTTTCTTTTAATATGTGGATTATAAAGTGGAAAATCGCTAGATTTTGAACTCTACATCCAATTGGCCGTTTAAAATACTGGTTTAGAAGTTGACAAATAGTCTGAGGTAAAAGACTAAGCTCTTTTTATGATTTCCTCTTTATATTCAAACTTAATTTGGCTATATGGTTCAAAGAAGAAAAGTTGGGGAAAAAGAAAGATGTGACATATTCATCTATTTACTTTGGTTGTCATGATATTTTTTAATGTAACAAATTACTGTTGTTCTGCTTGATTTTGTAGTGCAATTATGAGTGATGATGGTATTGCAAGGAAAGCTTCTGCTCTTGCTGCAAGTATTACAATAAGAAACAAAATTTACTAACGTGACAATGTAGCATGAGAGATAAACCTGTCAAATTCTAAACCTTTTTCGGTTAAGATTTGACAATAATTTGTATCATATACTATTTTCATACACCAGAAACTGGATATAAGTTCAATACAATATCCAAAGTTGAAAGAGTTCCTGAATAAAAAAGGAAGTCAGTCCGACATATCTGTCCATTCCATAGATAGGTAGACAGTAATGTCTGTTGGAATATTGACAGCAACATATCTGAGTCATTGGCTATAGAATTCTCTATGGCCCTCAACAGCAGACTTTGAAAAGTCTTTCTATAGGTCACTATTGTCTCTAAGTCATGATAAAGAGTGGATACCTATAGAATGCTGATCCAGAAGGCTTTCCCTCCACAACCCCAAAAAATTAACCACTACTATTCAATAGACTACAAAAATACCCTTCTCCTTTTAGACATAAACACGGTAGTTTATATTGGACAAGTTTTAGATTGATTCTTCATTGTCACTGGCCCAATATGGCGGACAGAATCTTGTTCATAAAGTTGTTTTTGGCTGCTCTGTGTTCATCTTTATGACATGAATCTGTCACATTTATTTAAAAATAAAATCAAGCACAATGATTTTGTTTGGTTTTCCATCCTATTGATTGTATGTAATCTTTGATGTATATGGTGTTGAGATGGAAGTATCATGTATATAAGTCCTATCAACATGTGCATACTTGTTATACAGAATTGATTATGCTTTCTCATAACTAGTTATGATTATGCTTTCTCATAACTAGTTAGTGTCTAGGATTCACAGATACAGGCGTGGATGCAGACACCGACAGGCACGAGAGGCTATAAATTTGTAATAGGTGACCTACTTACCGCACTTGTTGGTTTCTCTTCTCTCATTAACTCAACATAACTGCTTCAGTAATTTAGAACTCTTCATTGGCCATGCCTCCAATGCTATTTACTTCTCCTCCTTTTGTATTCTTCATTCGTTTTTTTATTAAACACAATATTCAAATAGGATTTTAAGAACACAATCGGTAGGTATTTCTAGCCACCCCTCAGTGCTTCCAAGAAGCCACCTTCACATGTAATTTCTCCACTCAACCGTCACCTCTCTAAAGCATGTCATCACTCAGTTTAGCTAGGCAACCGTGCCAGCAACCTTGCCAAAACCCTTCCTTAATACTTTTAGTCTAGAGGAAACTTGTGTACTTTTTTAGTGTCCATCTACATATATACATCCCACCACACACCTCATAAACCGACCCTAAAGTTATTTATTTGCTCCCTAGCTGAGGAATTTCATGAATTGGTACTAATTCTAACATCTACATGTCATGATTAGACTTATGTCAACTCATCATCTAATGTGACACACTTCATTCTTTAAGTCTCTTTATGATGACAAGTAAATTCACTTAAACTCCTTTAGTTGACACCTCATTTCTCTAAACCTCTTATATATCTACATAAATAGGTGATAGCGTTTTCTTGCCAACTGATCTACTAAGGTCGGTACATTATTTGCTTGGTAAAGGGCACGTTGGAACATATCCATTTAATAAGTTAACATTGTTTGCAATTATAATATCATGTTGGAATATTTCTATTTGACCACTTGTGTAAACTTGCCTTGCAAGTTGCAACTAAGCTTGATTTCATTTATTAACTTATCATCATCATCATCATCATCATCATCATGTCATCATTATCATCATCCTGATTATATTCAAGTAGAACGATAGACTGATATATTTTGTACTACTTCTTTGCAATTCTTACATTGTTATACCAGTTTGCATTGTAAGTTGACGTACCATATTATATTCGTATTTTGTATCCTTAGAGACTTAGCATACTGTAGGTAAATAAGCACAATATCCCTAGCTTCCCTATAAGAATTCTTAAAAGTCAATTCTCACTCGTTTGTACATAATCCAAAACGTTATCATTTTTTCTAACCCACTCAAAACCACCACGATCAAAAACACTTTCTCCTAAAAACCCTATAAAACTCTGATCCCCAATTTCTCCTCTTAACCTTCTCTTCCTTCGTTCATAACCTTCTCTTCCTTCGTTCATTTGTCATCTAGATTGATTGCCACCATCTCCTCCACCACCATCGATCGCTGGTCGCTGCCTCCTCATTATACACTTCTCCTTTCTGATCTTGCTCGCAGCATCCTCCTCAAGTTTTTGCCTCGTCGTGAGAAACCATAGTTTTCGCCGCTCATCGTGAAAAGCCTCAGATGCTCCGCTCTCAAGTGTGCTGTTGAGAGAACCCTCCAACGCTCCGCTCCCAAGTTTGCTATCCTAAAGCAAACTCTTTGTGGTTCTCTTCTCATCCACATAAATAGCTACCCTCGTGAGAAACCATCTAGATTGACTGCCACCATCTATCTGGATTTATGTAATAATTTTTATCATTGCACGTTTCGTCAATCAATTTGCAATAGGATAAGAGTTGTATGTCGCTGCAATAATAGAAATGCAACCAATGCTCGTGGGTATAGGGGCCAACGAGCAACTTACAGATATTCATAATTAATCAAAGGATTTTTGAAAGTATCCTAGGTAGATTTTATCCTGATTCAACCCCAGCAACCTCCCCTTCTCTCATGGGCTGGTAGGAAGTATTGAAATTTCAGTCCATTTAATTTATTTACAAAGCATAAAAGCCCTATGTACAAGATCAGATTGCATCGTGTCAGAATCATTTCAAAACCAGTATGAACCCTGTAACATATTTGTTCCTTGACTGTAACTAATGAATCAACTATTATGAGATGTCGGTGGAAGTTGCTTTTCTGAATTTTCAGTATTTTCTTTGTGTGCTTCTATAATATTGTTATGTCTAATAATGTTACTATTATGAGATGTTGGTAGAAATTGGTATTATGTTAGGTTGCTTATGAAATGTGTTGAATGTAGATCTCGAGTTATTTCAGTAAAGGACTGATTTCTTGACAAATTATAATATTAATATGTATAAAAATGTTTCAATATTATTCTCCCGTACATACAAGCAATGACTTTAAATAGAGATTGGACGTACAATGCGTCCAATGCTCCTAGACCGACTGCATGACGCATGCTGAATTCAGAATTGAGATGTTTTGGTGGTCATTGAGGTAGATAGTTATGCAAGCTCTAGGGACTATAATCCTATAACTTGGGATGCTATTCTCTATGGAGTACTACGAGATATCATTGAAGTAGACTATTGGGGCAATTTTAGCGTTGTGTTTTTTAGTGTAAATTTTTACAATAATCATACAAATGATCCTTTTATTTTGGCATGCTAGGTGCATCAAGTTTTCTATATGAAAGACCCTGTCTGAACTAATTTTGAGAGTACAGAAGTAGAACAAATGGTTAACTAGGTTCAAGTAGTAAATAATGATAAATCTCCTGATTACTGGCGTCTTTGCCTGCCACTTTGCAAATTAATATATGATGGTTCATTTGTTTTATCTTTATTATTACTTGAACCTTGTTAAACATTTCTTCCATTTATCTACTTGGGAAAACTAGTATATAAACTCTTATTACTGGCGTCTACCTGCCATTCTTGCTATTTGTTAATTTTACTGGCATATCATTGACTTGAATCTGTCTTTCCCTTTCTAGATGTCTGTTGGTTTTCGTGTTTTGTTTAGTTTTCATTTATGACTATGAGATATCTGTTGGAGGAGTTTAGCTTTGATTTATGTGGGAGTAGTTAGATTCAATTATATGCAAGGTTTTAAATATCGGATATCGGATGGCCAAAATTCATATCGGATTGCGGATATCGGGGATATGTGGTAAATATCGGAATGCCATAACAGACGTTTGCATATATAATATAATACACTAAAATGTAATCTCAACATATGTAATGAAATCTAAGTATACAAAATGTGAATAATATATATTTAGGATCACCAATCAACCTTGTAAAACAAATAAAAGTAAACTCAACGTTGCAATATTTGGTCTGATTTTTTTATGGCAAAATGTCATTTGATATAATAAGAAAATCATGATATCTCGACCAAAAATAGTCAAATACAGTATATTATTTTGCGACAAGCCATATAAAAGATATATCGGCCCACATATTGGCTGATATATGGCCATATCGGGGATATATAGCCCAAAATAGCTAAAAAGTGGTAAAGGATATTTAGAGACCATATCGGTTGCGGCAAGCCCTGTAAAGGGACATATCGGGGGATATATCGGGCCATATCGGGGATATTTAAAACAATGATTATATGATTATGTTTTATATAGCATTCATTTTAAAGGATAAATATACAACACAAATTTCGTTGTTACTTCCTTTTTGAAAAAGCAACACTATAGAGCTTTCCTAAAAACAGGAAATCTGAAAAAATAAGAATCAGTATTTGCCTTATTTGCTTTGATTCAAACTAGCACATATCTTGATATTATTAATACATCATGTCTTCACTTCCCATGGTTTTGGTTACATATAATAACTCAGTTTCTGGTGCATGTTACTGACAATATGATTCTAGTATCCAAAATAACCTATTATTGTTATTAGAAACATGTCCATTTTAAATGTCTATTTGCTTTGATTCTTACTAGAACCATGGTTTTAAATGTCGGCCGACATGTTGGACAAATGGGACGACATGTCGGATCAGAGGCTAGAGCGACACGGGAATAGCCATTTCAAGTCAGATATCGTGTCAGACATTGGGGATATTGCGGATATATCGGCCGATTTTCAGCCTTGAAAAATCGGACGACATGTCCATTATAATATCCAAAACAAAGCCAGGTTTCAGCCCAGACCCAAACCCAATTCATAAAACAACTAAACCCTAGATTTTCTTAGTTCTTTCTAATCCGTCAGTCCCCTCAACTCCCTGCTATTTTCTCCCTGCTTTGAAGTAGTTGAAGCCCCCTTCGAGCTCTCTGATTTGCACCTGTCGGAGCCTTGTCCGAGCTCTCCTATTGAAGCCATCGAAGCCCCCTTAAATCCCTCACGTCGCTGCTGTCGAAGCCCCCTCAAATCCTCTCGTCAAAGCTGTCGAAGCCACCTCAAATTCCTGTTGAGTCAAAGTGGAAACCCTGTGCATCCTGTTGAAGCCATCTTTTGGGGTCTTGCCGCCAGAGCGAGACTCGCCTGCACAGGGGGACTCGCCTGATTTAGGGAGCCCGCCAGGATTGTGGTTGATGCGTCTTGGCTCGATTTTTCTTGGGTTTGAATAGTAATCCAAACCGTTCAGGGAGGTGGAAGCAGTTACTTCCCGACGCGCAAGGGCTTGTCGTCGTCGCTGCCTGGCTCTCTTGGAGAGAGGGAAATCCGCGTCGATGGTGAAGGCGTGATCCGCGCTGAGGCGAATCGTCCTCTCCTGCACGCAGGGCTGAGTGGACTGCGTGGCAACCCAACAAGAGTTTGTTCGTCTTGCACTCTTGGCCATTGGTTCGGCCTTGGCTGGTTTGGGGGAAATAGAATCCCCTGCAGAAATTGGGGTAGAACACTTGGTAGCGGCTACTTGGCCTTCGGCGTTGGGTTCGCGCAACCCCACGGACAGCGTCGGGAGGTCCTACCGCCCGAAGAGGACGAAGACAAGTACTCTTCATACCTAGCCTGGTCGAACTCAATCACCAGGGACTCAACTGTTGTCCCTTCCGCGATGTCGTCGAATTGCGCCACCACCATCTCGGTTGAGGAAATGGTTTCTCCCACTGTGGTTGCCATCTTCTGTTTGGTGTAAAAATCTCCTCTCGGATTTGTATTGTTCGCATCGGTTGTTACAAATCAAGAATAGGTCTTTTTACAACAGAAGCGAAGGGAAGGCCCTTCTTGTTTAACGTGGGTTCGTCGGTAGCGGTAGGACGCCTCCCTCGATGCTCGAATCGAGTTTGCTTCCCTTGGACGATCCGGTCGACGTCGCGGTCGGGCTTCCGGCTTGCGGTAGAAGCTCCGGCGTGGTTGAGTTCGGTTCTACCCGAGCTTGCTTGGATAGGGCTACGATGCAAGAGTTTGTAAAGAGCTCAAGAGCCTCCAAATCTGAGAGTTCAGACGGAGCCTACTTCAACAATCCAAGCCTTTGCTCAGAACTGAGTTGAGGGAGCAAGAAAGTGATTCTTCTGCTTGCTCTTTCTTCTCAGTAGTGGTTTCTCACAACCTGGTTGCCAGCCCCTTCTCATGTGGAGATGGTGGCTTATAAATAGGCAAGGAGAGGCATGACCACTTCCTTGATTTGTGGGATATGACCACTGACAGTTGATGGGCACCATACTCTTCTCTAACTGTGGGATGTGACCACCGATGAGGTAATGAGGACCATGCCTTATCATAACTTCGGGGAGGTGCGAGTGGGTAGCGGCGAGCCTTCGAGTGCTTAAGCGATCTTGCGGCGAGTTTACGAGCGAGGTCAACTGGCGGCTCTGGCATGTAGCTTGGTTCGAGATGGCGAGCCGGAGCGCCGCAGCGCCGGCTGAACTTGCATAGGCGAGTTCTCCTAATTGGGCGGGCTTTGATAAGTAACTGGTCCTCCTTAATTCGTGGGATGTGACCACTAATAGGTGAGGGGCGCCATGTCCTCTAGCTGCGGGATGTGACCGCTATAGGGGTGATGAGAGCCTTGTCTCATCATCACCCGTGACATGGAAAGTGGGTGGGCGACGTTGGACTCACGTGGGCGAGCTCATCGCGTGGGGCGACTTCGTCAAACCACTGTTGTGGGCGAGCCTCGTCAAACCACTGTTGTGGGCGAGCCTCGTCACATGACTGTCGAGCTTCGTTTCACGTGCGAACCTCGTGTTGAGTGAAGAGCTTCGCTGCTTGGCGAACCTCGTCTGGATGAAGAGCTTCGCTGCTTGGCGAACCTCGTCTGAATGAAGAGCTTCGCTGCTTGGCGAACCTCGTCTGAATGGAGAGCTTCGCTGCTTGGCGAACCTCGGTTGAATGAAGAGCCATTTGCTTGGCGAACCTCGTCGAATGAAGAGCTTCACCGCCAAGCCCGCTCGAATGAAGAGCCATTTGCTTGGCGAACCTCGTTTGAATGGAGAGTTTCGCTACTTGGGCGAACCTCGGTTGAATGTCGAGCCCCGCTGCTTGGCGAACCTCAGTCGAGTGAAGAGCTTCGCTGCTTAGCGAACCTCGTCTAAATGAAGAGTTTCGCTACTTGGGCGAACCTCGGTTGAATGAAGAGCTTCGCTGCTTAGCGAACCTCGTCTAAATGAAGAGCTTTGCTGCTCGGCGAACCTCGTCAAACCACTGTTGTGGGCGAGCCTCGTGTGGGCGAGCGGCATTTGAGCTCTTGCAGCGAAGCTCTTCAGCATCGACCGGTGCAGCGAAGCGAGCGACAAGCGCTTGAGTCGGGAGAGCGACCTCGTCTTGGCGAGCTTATCTCTTTGACTGGCGGGGTTGGCAATTTTTCCCGCCTACAAACAGTTTCCAAGGATTCCGAAGTCAGTACAGGACATGAATTTCGGTCCCTGATGGCCAATATGACTGCAGCCGATCAACTTGAGATTCAAGAGGATGATCAGTTGTCATTATTCGAAGATCCACTAAGTCAACAGCTCGGGATGCAATGGGAACATCGTTTTGAACAACGAGAGCCACCCACCGATGACGAAATAGTCCGAGTAAATATGGGGGACGAAGCTAATCCAAAACCCATATTTATAAGCGATAGTTTGACCACGGAGGAAAAGGAGGACCTCATCGCTTTGGTACGAGAATATATCGATGTCTTCGCTTGGAGTTATGAAGATATGCCTGGCTTAGACCCTCAAGTGGCTATGCACAACCTTAATATCAAACCAGGTGCTAAGCCTGTTAAGCAACAGCAACGACGATTTTCCCCTCAAGTCATGAAGGCCGTCGAGAAAGAAATCGAGAAGCTGATCGAAGCAGGGTTCATTCGGGAGGTTCAACACCCCGACTGGGTAGCCAATATAGTACCCGCTCAAGAAAACGACAGATCCGACCGCAAGGCCGATTACCTAGATTTAAATTTGGCATGTCCGAAAGATGATTTTCCTCTACCAATCACGGATCTCATTATCGACAACACATGTGGATTCGAAAGGATGTCTTTTATGGATGGCTTCTCAGGGTACAATCAAATCAAAATGCACCCCGATGATGAAAAGCACACTGCTTTCCGGACACCGTCAGGAATATACTGTTATACAGTTATGCCTTTCGGCTTGAAAAACGCAGGGGCTACATACCAACGTGCCATGACCACTATCTTCCGAAAACATTTACGGAAGACAGTAGAATGCTACGTGGACGATTTGGTGGTCAAGAGTCGTTGCAAAAGTGATCATTTACACGACTTGAGGACAGCATTTGAGATAATCTTGGGCACATCGGTGAAGATGAACCCAACTAAGTCTTTTACGGGATGGCTAGTGGCAAATTCCTAGGGTTCGTGGTTACAGCATGGTATACCGAATCTGACAAAGTCAAAGCTATCCAAGAACTTCCACCTCCTAGAAGCCTCGAGCTTCGTGGTCTCCAAGGCGTTTGGCTTACATTCGCGAGTTCATTTCCAATTTATCGGAAATGTCAACCATTCTCAAAGCTCATGAGGAAAGGTGTATCGTTAGTTTGGGATGAAGATTGCGGAAGGCATTGAAGAGATCAAAATATATCTTTCTAATCCCCGTGTTAGTCGCACCTAAATCGGAAAGCCCTTCGATTTACATCCGCTCTGAGTATCGTTAGCGAGTCTTTTAGCAGGGCGATGACAATGGCCACGAATGCAGCCTATTACCTCGATGCCGTCGAAAGTATCGATATCCTCCCATTCAGATGGAATGTTTGGCTTTAGTCTTCGCCATCCAAAAGATGCGGCACTATCTAGTGGGACAGACCATACACGTCATCTCCAAAATTGACCCTATACGGGTATTCATGACCCAGCCTGGCACGTTGAATGGTCGAATGGCTAGATGGGCATTGTTATTATCTCAGTACGACATTCACTTCAAACCTCAGAAGGCGATGAAGGGTCAAGCTGTGTGTGATCTTATGGCTAACCATCTATTGAAAGGGAAAGTCGAATTGTATCAAGACATGCCTGATGAACCTTATGAAGCCAATCTGGTCTCTAAGGAACAGGTATGGCAGTTGTTCTTTGATGAGCCTCGAGGCGACCCACGCGGCCCGTTGTAGTGGTGGGGTAGTATTGATATCTCCACAAAACCACGTGATACCACGAGCTGTGTCGTTATCAGAACCATGCACCAATAACGTAGCAGAGTATAATGCGTTATTGATTGGTCTCGACATAGCCAAACACTTAGGCGTGAAGCACCTTGAAGCATTTGGGGATTCACAGCTAGTCGTAAAACAACTAAGAGGAGAATACGAAGTCAGGCACGAGGACCTTATCCCTCATCATGTAGCAGCCATAACTTTAGCTGACTCCTTTGAAAGCTTTTACATTGATCATGTACCCCGCTTATGAACACTTATGCAGATCTTGTTGGCGTCTCTTGCAGCTACACTAGCCCTGCCTGAGAATGCTACTCAGCAAGTTAGTGTGACTAGTCGGCAACTATTTCGGCCAAAATATGCATTACAGATTCATGCAGTCGAAGACGAGCCTAAGTCACTTTAAGCATTATCCACCATTGAAGCCATTGGAGGTAATACTCCCCTCACGGACGACATCATGAAGGCCTCCTACGAGAAATTTAAGATGCCGCAGGTGGAGAAGTATAAGGGAGAAGGAGACCCGGCCGAGCATGTTCAGAACTATCATGACATGATGAGCATGTTGCAGGCGCCTGAGGCGATCATTTGTAGGTGCTTTCCCATCACTCTACTGGGAAGTGCCAAGCTATGGTGGAATGCTTTGGAGAAGAAGTCCATCAAAAGTTTTGAGCAACTTAACAAGAAGTTTGTTCATCACTTCCTGGCTGATACCAAGCAGAAGCTGCGTCCCCATGTGTTGATACAGATTAGGCAAGAGCCCGGAGAGAGCCTCCGCAAATACATCAACGGATTCTAGGCCAAGAGATTGGAAGTCGACGATCCTGGGATCCAGGTCGCCATGTCAGCCATTGTTGCCAGCCTGTTAGATAATGAGTTGGCCGACTCCCTTGCCAAGAAGCGAGTCACTAGCTATGAGCAGCTGATGGCCAAAGCTCATGGGTATATGGACATGGAAGATGCCCGAGAATACAAGGTCGTGGCTAGCGATCAAGGCCATGGAAAGCAGCTAGCCACAAGGCAACAACTTCAACAATGCTAGCCCCAGCATCAGCCCTTGAGGCTCGGGCAGCATCAATGCTAGCGGCCCCCAACACTGTAACCCATACGAGGCGGTGGTGGCCCCTCCACCCGTGCAGAGCCGAGAGGGATCCCCTAGAACCGACCGCCCCACCTGTGTCGACGGAGAAATCACAGGAGGGAGCCTCCCCCGAAGCCAGTCCTCACAGCACTCAACACCTCTCTCGCTGAAGCCCTCCATTTGGTGCAGGAGGAGGGACATCTTAACTCTCCCCCTCGTATGAAGTCCGACCCCTGGAATCGAAATATCCGACAGTATTGTCGATATCATCGAGACCATGGCCAGCTCACCAGCGACTGTCGGATCCTCCAGAGAGACATTGAAGACTTGATCTAGAGAGAGTTCCTGATAAAGTTTGTCAACTGAAGAGATAGGAGAGAACCCCACCAACAGATCCGACAGAGGTCCTCTTTAGTCGCCGCCAAGCACACTCAAACAACCAACACTCGGGAAGCAAAGAAGGGTACCATCATGGCCATCAGTGGTGGTCCCGCAGCAGGAGGAGCGTCCAACAATGCTTGCAAGAAATATGCCAAGCGAGCTCTGCAAGTCGACCGAGCCGACAAGAAGCCTAGGATGCAGGAGCCCATCTCTTTTAGCGGCTCGGATCTGGAAGGCGTTGAGACACCTCACGAAGACACCATCATCATCATAGCCGGGATCAGCAGCTTTCAAGTCAAGAGGGTCATGGTCGACACAGGCAGCTCGACAGACATTCTATATATCAATGCCTTCAACCAGATGGGTATCGATAGATCCGAGCTATAGCCTTGCTTAGGTCTGATCATTAGATTCATAGGGCATGCAATCATATCGGAAGGGATAATCACTCTCCCCCTAATGGTTGGTGAACCCCCTCGTCAATCCACGGTGCAGACCCAATTTTTGGTGATGAACGTCAAGTCGTCCTACAACGTTATTTTGGGTAGAGCCGCCCTTAATAACTTGTGGGCGATACCATCCACCTATCACCAGATGATCAAGTTCTCGACTCCTATGGGGGTTGGAGTGGCTAGGAGCAATCAGTGAAGCCAGGTCATGTTACATGCTCTCGATGAAGGGTAAAGGAATAGCTGAGACCCTACCCATTGAGAAGACAAGCCTCCATATGGAGAAGAAGATGGAGCGAGAGAGGAATACTCCTGTTGAAGAGCTCCAAGAGCTACCAATCGACGATGAGGGGATGAAGAAAATCAAGATCGGATCCAACCTTGCCGAACCTCAAAGGAGCGCCATAATAGCGTTCCTGCGCGCCATAACAGATGGAGGATGTGTGTCGACTTCACAAATCTCAACAAAGTTTGTCCCAAGGATAGCGACCCCCTCCCTCGGATCGACCAGCTGGTGGATGACAGCACTGGCCATGCTCTGCTAAATTTCATGGATGCCTTCTCAGGCTATAATCAGATCCTCATGGCGATACATAACTAAGAGAAGACTTCCTTCATCACTGACCAGGGGACCTGTTGCTACAAGGTGATGCCCTTCGGTCTCAAGAATGCATGGGCCACTTATTAGAGGTTGATCAAAAAAATTTTCAAGCCCCAGCTTGGTCGCAATGTGGAGGCATATGTTGACATCCTCATGAAGTTGAAGCTAGCATCATCCCATGTGGCGGACTTGAAAGAGACCTTTGCTGCCCTTTGACACTACCGCATGAAGCTCAACCCAGCCAAGTGCGCTTTTGGGGTCCAGTCGGGAAAAATTCTTGGGATTTACGATCACATAGAGAGGCATTGAGATCAACCCCGAGAAGATAGAGGCCATAGAGCAGCTGCTCGAACCTCAGACTATGAGAGATGTGCAGAGGCTAAATGGGAAGATAGCAGCGTTGGGCTGCTTCCTTTCCAAATCTGCCGAGAGAAGCTTCCCCTTCTTCAAGACCCTAAGAGGAAGCAAAGACCTGAAGAAGAGCATGAGCTGGACAACCGAATGCGGCGAGGCCTTCAGAGACCTCAAAGCGTATCTGAGTACTAAGCCACTGCTGAGTCAACCCATAGAGGGAGAAACCTTGTTTCTCTATATGGCCATATCTTCCGAAGCTGTCAGCTCCGTCTTGGTTCAAGAAGAAGAGAATATCCAAAAGCCGCTATACTATGTCGGCTGGATCTTGAAGGTGGGTGGGCTCAACTGCCCCCTCATTGAGAAAGTTTTCTTCCTCATTGTCATAGCTCGGAAGCTCTGTCCGTACTTTCATGCACACTCCATCATTGTGTGGATAAATTTGCCTCTAAAGAAAGCACTCGGCAGCCCCACCACTTCAGGAAGGATGATCATGTGGTTGGTTGAACTCAGTGAGTATGATATACAGCTCAAGCCAAGGAAGACCATCAAGGCCCAAGCCCTCGCCGACTTCCTCATCGAGTCGACTGCAACAGAAGAGGAACCATCTCCTCCCTTGCTCCCAAGCCAGTTCAAATCTCCATCACCTCGAGCAATTTAGCCGCTCACTTCCCAGACGCGCCACGACCTTGAGCACAACTCACCGGAATTTGCCTCCTGGTGGTTATTAAAAGTTGATGGATCCTTTGGTGAAGCTGGCAGCAGAGCAAGAGTCGTCCTTCGTGGCCCTGATGGGTCGACATATGAGCACTCCATTGCCTTCGACTTCTCCGCCTCCAACAATGAAGCCGAATACGAAGCTCTTCTGGCAGGCCTTAGGGCCGCCCTGGCGGTGAGAGCCGAACGCCTTTATATCTTGGCCAACTCCTAACTTGTGGTGCACCAGGTGAACGGGAAGTATGCAGCAAAACACCCGAGGATGATCTTGTATCTAAAGGTGGTCAAGGAGTTGCTGAATAACTTCATCGAATCCAGAATCGCTTAGGTCCCTCGCACTCTCAATGCTCGGGCGGATGCATTATCCAAGCTCGGTTCCACTAGGTCAGGAGGCGGTCCACAACCCATTCACACTGGCACTCTCAAGCACCCAAGCATTGCGGAGACATCAAAGCTAGTTATGCAAGCCGAGACATCCGTGGAAGCCTGTTGGATGGATCCAATGATCCAATATCTGACAAAGGGGACTTCACCAGAGAACGCCACTGAAGCTAAGAGCCTGCGAAGAAATGCCTTTCGGTACCATATACTCGATGATCGACTCTACCGGATGTCTTATTCCAGCAGTGGCATGGGGCCCTATCTCAGATGTCTTCAGACAAGTGAAGCCAACTATGTTCTCAAAGAGATCCATGAGGGAACTTGTGGGAACCACCCAGGGGCCAAGACTCTCACCCACAAGATTATCCGCCAGGGCTATTACTGGCCTATCATCCTAGCCGAGTCTAGAAGACTTGTGTCCCATTGCAAAAAGTACTAACTCTTCTCAAGCATTCCTCGAGCAGCCGCCACGGAGTTAACCCCCATATTGAGTCCAATCTCATTTGCCCAATGGGGATTAGACCTGCTGGGGCCTCTCCCAATAGCCTCCAAGCAGTGGAGATTCTTGATTGTGGTTATCGACTATTTCACTAAATGGATCGAAGCTGAGCCCTTAGCCAAGATAGACGAGAGCAACATCACCAATTTTGTGTGAAGATCCATCGTATGTCGATTCGGCATCCCCCTCTCCTTCATCACCGACAACGACACCCAGTTTGACAGCCAAGGCTTCTGAAGCTTCTGTCAAGAGTGGAATATCCATCTCAAATTTGCTTTGGTGGCATATCCCAAGTACAATGGACTAGCCGAAGCCGCCAGCAAGTGTATCCTCCAAGCTCTCAAGAAGAAGGTGGGCAAAGCGGTTGGGAGTTGGGCCGATGAACTGCATGGAATCCTATGGTCCTACCGCACCACCCACAAGACCTCTACTGGTGAGACTCCCTTCAAGCTCGCCTATGGAGCCAAAGCGGTCGTCCCTGTCGAAGTCAGCATGCCCACCATATGACTCCAACACTTTGATGAAGACTTGAACGCTAAAGGACTTTGACTCGAACTCGACCTCATTGGTGAAGTCAGAGAGAAAGCCCTCCGATCTCAAATCATCAACCAACAGTGCATTGCTCGGCACTACAAAAATAAGGTCCCAACCTGAAGATTCAATATAGGTGACCTCGTCCTTTGAAGAGCCATCTTCGATAAAGACACCAAGCGTGACAAGCTAGCAGCTAGCTGAGAAAGACCCTACACTATCCTTGAAGAGATGCGCCCTAGTACCTATCGCTTACGAAGTTACGATGGAAGGATCCTTCAATATCCTTGGAACATCGAGCACCTTAGAAGATATTATCAGTAAAATGATGCACAAAGTTTCATTTTGATTATAAAATCTTTCGACTAACAATAGTGTTATTCCCTTATCTAAGTGTTATTCAGACGACTCAAAAGACCTTGGCGCCTCTAGGAGGGTAAAACCAAGGCACATCGCTCTAATCAACACCAACCACAAAGCCCTTCACATCATTTCCATGAGTAAAACCAAGGCACTAAAATCTTTCGGTCGACACCGACTCAAAATACCTTGGTACCCTCTCGGGATAAAACCAAGGCAATCCAATCATTCGGTCGACACCGACTCAAATGACCTTGGCACCCACTTGGGACAAGACCAAGGCATATTAAAACCTTTCAGTCGTCTTCAATCCAGAAAGACCTTGGTATCAATCTCATGAATAAAACCAAGTCTCCTCAACGATTTGACTGATCTAAATTTTGGGATAGATGTTGTTGCCCGTAACCAGGTACGAGTGCCGACAAGAGAGATGTTAGGATGACTCATTCGACTCGTCCAAGGACGACTCATTCGACTCGTCCCATATAGATCCGACTCATTTCTAGACAATCCTCTCAGTTCAATTAAGCATTCTTCGACAAAAATTCAGACCACAAGCAGATAACTTAGACAGGAAATTAAAAAAATTTCATAACACTAGAAAGAGACAAGCAAGTCTAGATTTTCAATCATTCGCCAATAAACTTTACATGATAACTTTACATAAGAAAAATTATCACAACAAAAAAAGATACAAGTATCACGATCCTTGATCCGGGGCAGGAGTAGGGCTGGGCAAGTCAGCATTGGTGTCGAGAGCTGGGGCGTGCTAAGTTGTAGGGGGCGTGGCAAGAGGGGCTTCTTCTTGCTCGTCCCCGGCCTCACCATCCTCTCCCTCGTCCACCTCCAGTGCCACTTCCCCTCCTTCTATCTCAATCTCCTTTAAGAAGTCGAGACAAATAGAGACTCGAGGGGGATAGTCGTTGTCGGTGAGAGGTCGAAACCCGGGAGGGAGCAGGGAGGCGAGGTAGTCAAAGCCTGCTTTATAGGCCAATGCCACTTCGACTTTCCCAAAGGACTATGGCGATATTCTTCTATCATCTCCGTCTTGTGAGCCTGCGAGTCCAGCGAAGTGACACTAGCCTCCAAAGCTTGGACGGTGGCCTGAGTGGCCTCATGGGCAGCCCGCTCCTCCTTGAGATCGAGCCTGGCATGGTCGGCCCCTAGTCATTCCGATCGAGCTTCCTCCCGGGCCTCAAGCCTATGGCGCTTCTCCAGGTCGACCTCCTCGTCCAAGTATTTAATGCAGGCATCCCGCTCAGTGATCCCTGTCTCTAGGCGGCTGACCTTGTCCTTGAGCTCGGCAATGATGGTGGACTGCTTGGATCGGTGCTGCTTGAGCCCCTTGATTTGGTTGTCCTTGACCTCCAACTCCCACCGCCATTTGCCGTCCCTTCGGCTCATTTTGGCCTCAAGCGCCTTGACCTTATTCTCCGCCACCTCCTTCACCCATTTCTCCTCAGCTATCTTCTGCTCGAACTCTGAAGGGAACCGATGCGTGTAAGATAGCCAGGAGAATAGCTCATGCTCGATCAGTGCCCCCCGAAGAAAGTAACTCTTGAGGGCGAAATGCAGACCAACAGTCAGCATCTCCCTCAGCAGCTGCTATTCCTCTGGAGGGAAAATTGCTCCACGGCCTGACACGAGCAGCGCTTCGACCCTAGACTCTCCACGCCGAGCAACACCGGCGTGAGCTGTTAAGCCCTCACGAAGGTCCTCCCTATGAGAGGAGCTATCTCCTATCTCCCCCATCATGATGGCTCGGAACTCCTCCCACTTTCGGGGGTCGACCTCTGAGACATGGTGAGGGTAGGGCCAGCAGAAATCCTCCTCTCAAGCTGGGGCAGTGTCATCCCTTGGAAGCTCAGCAGGTTGGAGATGGGCTGCCTCCTCTCCATGATGCGGTCGTCCGGCCGGCTCCTTACCCGACACAGTAGCGTGTGGGCTTGGGGCAGGCTCCCACAGGTGGGTCGACTAGGGTGGCAACCCCAATCATCTGGTCTCCCCTCTCCTGCTGGGGGGAGAGGCTTCATCAAGGATGATGACTTTAGCTTGGTGTGGGAGAGGGTCTGCTGGTAGTTGACCCTCAGCAGCTTTGACCGAAGAGAACTCGACAGTCGGCCTCTTCCTCTTCCTCTCCATTATCTCCTTCTTGACCGCCAAGCTCGGTCCTCCTAGCGCAACCGCAATCTCTGCCATCCTCGACCTCAAGCTGACTAGCTCCCCAGGCACCAGTGTCCCCCTCAACCGCTTCTGGGGCCTGGTGGACACGGCCAGCTCCGCCAAGGTCGAGTCCTCTCCCTTCGAATCCTTCAAAGGGTTCTCATTTAGAGGGGCGACTATGAGGGCCGCCCGCGCCTTATTGGTCTCGGATGGGAGGAGCATCGAGATTTGGACTATTCGGAGAGAGGCAGGGTAAAAGAGGTTGCTCATCTCTCTCAACACAGCGTAGCTGCGAATCTTCTCTAGTTGCCGACCTTCTTCGGTCGATAGGATGCAAGGCTTCAGCACCTCCTTCTTGATTTCTGGCCAAGTAGGGTAGGCCAGAATGGGATCGGCACCCATGACCCACACGAACCTCTCCTTCCAGTCCCTGTTTGACTCCGGAGCGTTCAACACTACCTTGTGTCCTCCAAGGTAGTGGAAATGACTAGGCTTCCAAAGCTTTCATCCTACATTGAAATTATTATCATGAATGAGAAACTAAAATTTACCATCTGTGCCTTAGTCTATCTTACGAGGGGAAGTCACCAACTGGGTCGACTCCAATTCAATACACTGATCATTATTCATGAAAAGAATAAAGAGAAGACCTTAGTATCTACTTAAGTTCAAAGCACATGCCAGGCACCTAACGTAGAGTATCTTGTAAGATAACTCAACCGACAATCGGACTCTCACACACACAAGTCGACTTGTCCCATACAACTCAGCAAAGTTACAAAATAAAAACAGATTTGAATGAGCCAAAAATATATCTTTATTCATATCTCAAAATAGTTATAAATTTACATTTACAAAACGATAAAGTTACAAAAAGCTAAACTAAGGAGAGGAGGAGAAGTCCATGCTCGCTTCAGGAGTTAGAGGGAGAGCGCTAGTAATTGTGGGCGGAGGAGTCGACTGGGATCTCGGCTCGATCCCTTCACCCCTCTGTTCTGGAGAGCCCTCACCCCCCTCGACCGTCTTCTCGGCTGGGGCCTCGTCCTCCTCAGTGTCGTCCTCAGCCGCTGTCTCAGCCGCATCAAGATCTAGCCCTCCACCCTGCCTTTCTATATCCTCAAGGGCCTCTAAACAACAAGCAACCCGTGAAGGATAATGGAAATGGTCGGTAATGACTCATCTCTACGGAGTCAGCCTCCAAATAATCATATACCCGCTTTGTAAGCAGCCACTAGCTCTCTCCCATTAGGCCTTGCTTGCATCTCGACGACCTCTGACCGATAGGCCTCGGACTCTAAGAAGTCAATATGGCTCTGAGCTACGGCTAAGGACTCCCTGAGCCGAGAGTTCTCCTCTTGAAGCTGGACCTTGGCCACATGGTCTTCCTCTAATTGGCCCTTTGCATGCTGAGCCGCCATTTTCTCAACCTCGACTTGTGCCAAGGCATGATCTCTTTCTTGCAGCGCCTCGTCCAGTCGGCAGGTTCTCTTATGAGTCTCGGCAAGCTCTCACTTTAGCCTGGTGATGTGATATTTTACCGCAAGTGCACGGCGTAGTTGTAGCTAGCACCGGCAAATACGAGTCGATCCCACGAGGACTAGTTGTTAACTACCAATTATTCACAAACTAATTATCCAGGCAATTCGATGTACAAATGATTTAGAATAAAATAATGAAATAAGCTAAAACAAATAAACCTTGGAAGAAATCAAATGACGAAGAATTCTAGAATCGTTATCCACCACAATGACGATTATCATGTTTAAGTAATGATCCTCTCTCAAATGTGAATATCCACTCTTGTAGGGAATTATCCAAATTTAATTGCTATCTTCTCTCGAAGTATAACAACGTGTTCAAGAAATAATCAATCCCTATTCTCATGGTAATTGAATTTGTTCGAACCCATTAGAAACGATGATAATTCTTAAAATTCCTCAAGAAACCTAAAATAACTCTCGTGATTTAGAATTTCAAGTTCTATTCTAGAGTTCCGATATTATAACTTCACCTCTCGGTACTTCGCCTAATATCTAAGTCATGTAAATAAGTGGCCAACAAATTTACAAGCATAAATCACACTAGAATGAACCAAGAGTCATTGACATTCATAAATTCAAGAAAAGATCAAAACATTATTTGATAATCATATCGTTGGGCTTCACCCA
The DNA here is from genome assembly GCA_012295165.1 of Asparagus setaceus. Classification (NCBI taxonomy): domain Eukaryota; kingdom Viridiplantae; phylum Streptophyta; class Magnoliopsida; order Asparagales; family Asparagaceae; genus Asparagus; species Asparagus setaceus. The sequence goes on along the minus strand of CM022704.1, from coordinate 21,497,144 downwards.
ACCCTAGAATAAAGCGATTACTCACTCATGTTTGAATAACAAGTCATAGAAATAATAATAATCATGAAACTCATAATGTGCAGAGATTAAAAGAAAGAGAGCAAAGAAAATCTTAGTCTCAATGATAATCTTCACTTGATAGTTGCTTGAATCCAATCCTTGAATGAAAAAAATCCTAATCGTCTTCTTCAATCTCTTCCCGGTATGACGGCTGAATCCTCCATCCAAAAACCCTAAAAAGACTCCTTTTTTCATGTTAGGAAGTTAAAAATGGATAACTGATCAATACGGGTCGGCCCATAAGGAATATTGGTCGTCCAACTTCGCTCAGGCGCACAAAACAGTGGCGTGGCCGCGCAACAGTCTATCTCATAACTTTAAACTCTATTTTCTACACTTTTCTCATGGAATTCGGGAAAACTCAAAACATGAAAGTTGTAGCTCTATCTCTTAGCTTTCCTTGGCAATTTTAATCAACCCAAAATCATATCATATGTGAAAGTTATGCTTAAACTACTAACAGGGTATTAAAACCGTCAGCTTCAACGAACCAAGCTTGTTTTCCTTCTTTTTACGCTCCAATCTCGTGCTAGCTCCTCCATCTTCATATCCTCATCATGTGCCATATTGAATCGCACCAAAATACAATACCTGAAAATGCAAACAAACTAAATGCAGTAAACATGAACTAGAAATCGAAATACACCTAATATGAAGTAATTATGAACTTAAAATGCTAATTCTAGTATGAAAATGAGAGTAGATATGCGTGAAAATGTATATACTAATGTAACTCATCACCTAGCAACCTCGTCAGACTTCTGGGTATCTGAAGTTTTCAGATCCTCCACCATCTTTTCCTTCACCTCCATCTCGAGAGGCCAGTTGGTCAATTCCTCCTCCTTGGCCGACAGCTCATCGAGAGCCTTCTCGAGGTCGGCCGAGACTTCAGCCCATGGACTCCTTGCCACCTCCTGGAGCTTAGCATAGACCTCCCAGATGTGCTCTATTCGACTGAATATATCCTGCTCCACCAAGGTCCCGCTGATCAAATTGCTCCGAAGGATTAGATGGAGGCCCACATCAGGAACCTCTGCCAAAATTTCCCTATCATGGTGCAGCCAAAAATGAATGACCGCCTTTGACTGGGTGACGCGAGACTCCAAGACCGATGAACTTTTGTCGAGGTGTCGACTTGGCTCGTGCCTATTCTCTTGACTCGGCTCCCTCTCATATCGAGGACCGACCATGGCAGTTCCTATCATCAACACCCTTATCTTATCCAAGGTGGGTATGTCAATCTCATCTACACAATGGGGGAACAGCCAGCTCAAATCCTCAATAATGGTTTCCCCCTCAGCGGCCGGCTTCTTTCCAAGACGACAAGTCGGCTCAGCTTGAGTATCCGACACCCCCATACCACTACTTGTCTCCATTGGAATGTCGGCATGAATCTTGGCTCCAGCAATGGTCACCTGTGTTGCAGCCTCCACTCCCTGTCTAGGCGGCCCCTCATCTAAGTGAATGATGTCGGCCCTGCGATCTCGGAAGATCCCCCAGGTCCTAGGCTTCCCACCTTCTTGGGCTTCCTTTTCCTCTCGACTAGAGCGGTCGAGGACGACTGCCCTATTGGCTAGATTGTGGCTATGACCACATGGGGCTGAGCTTTTGCCACTCTCGCAGGAACTAGGTCTTGGCAAGCGCACTTGATCGGCCTCACCGACGCACCCTCTTGAGTTTTGGTAGGGGAACATCCGATGCTTCATCACCTTCGGCCGAGAACGGGATCATCATTTGGGTAGCTAGCTCCTGATCTTTGGCCGTAGGGGGCATGACCGAGATGCTCGCTACCCTCAAAACAGAGTTATCGAACAGGTGCTCCATCTTTCAAGAGCCTGTGAATGACTTGATCTGATCTAGAGGATTTTTCTCATCAGGTGACAATTCTTTCGTCGACAGACCCTCCTTGATCACTTCAGGCCAATTCGAGCACCCCAACTCCAAGCCATCTCCCTCCACCCAGACGAACTTCTCCTTCCAGTCTTTATTGGAAGCAGGAAGGTCGGTAACAAGCTTGAAGTGGCCCACCATTTGGAAATGGCCATGGGCCTCCTTCTGATTCACCTTGATGCTGACAAGATGGCTCAGCACGTTTAGAGATGGCTGGATCCCCAACCAAGAGCATATGACCACGAAGCCAACTAGAGCAGCAATGGCATTCAGCTTCAATTGCATGGGTGAGACCCCCAAGGCCATGCAGACTTGGTCGATGAATGGGTGCAACGGCAGGTGCAGACCATACTCCATATGCTTGATATACAATGGATTTCGGCCCCGGTGTGATCATAGATGGCCTGAGACCTCGTCAGTGCTGATAGTTTGTAGCCCCGAGGGATGTCAAATTTGTTATGCAGAGTCCTCAATTGCACCAGCGTCACCCTAGAATGAATATCCTTCAGAAGCTCCTGTCTGGCGTTGAGAGCACGGGGGCTCATCATTATCAATTTAGAAGATGGCCGGAGAAGAAGGAGTAGATCGAAATTTCTTAGAGATAAGGAATCTTTAGAGGCAGCGGCCTCTCACATTCTCCTAGCGGCCCCATTTATAAGCATCCATGACCTACAGCTGTCAGAATCATAGCGGCCGAGTCGGTTCAAAACCAGCGGTCCAGATTCATCCCAGAACCCGAAGCGTCCTCACCACGATCGAGATGAGGCATGTCTGCCTTAACTAGCCCGCAATCAGGCATGAAACACAAAGTGTCCGCAGCCAAAAGTAGGTACTAACGTCAACCACGTCACGTCAAAAGGACTACTCGCATACCCTTCATTAATGCACACCATGCCAAACGGCTACAAATTCGGTACCCGGCCTAAGCCGACTCCAAGCGAAAGGGGACAACTATTATAGCATTTTAATTATCCAAATAGTAATTTGTGTTTAATAGCAGACAAGTATCCCGCATTAAGAGCATAATCCAGTTAATCCACTTCAAGAGGGTCCGAACCAGCATCTCGGGCGACTCAAGATGCCGACATCTTGCGAGGCCGACTCAAAAGGCAGTACTTGTCATCAAGCCGACCCCTTCTCCAGGCAACCTCCTCTGCCGACATCTTGTGAGGCCGACTCAAAAGGCGGTACTTGTCGTCAATTTGACCCCTTCGCCAGGCCACCTCCTCTGCCGACATCTTGCAATGCCGACTCGAAAGGCGGTACTTGTCGTCAAGCCGACCCCTTCTCCAGGCCACCTCCTCTACTGACATCTTGCGAGGCCGACTCGAAAGGCAATGCATGTCGTCGAGTCGGCATGCCACTTAGGACAGGAAGACGACGACTTGCCTTGAGCTCCACGTTGGCAAGGAGTCGCCATCACATTGAATGCGAGATCAGAGCCATCAATTCTCCGTGCTCGAAGAGCTTTTAGACATGTCGGACCACGTGCCTCCTATCCCTTCACATTAAATGCCGACATGATCTCTTCCACTCGGCAGCCGACACCTGTAAATTAAACACTGACTCAACCGCCAGCGCATACTCAACCGCTAGCTCACACTCGGCCGGAGCTACCAAACTACCCCCCTGTTATTGCTATAAATAGGGGAGCTATTTGCAAATTGAGGTAAGCAATTTCTAAGCAATAAAAACCTATGTTTTTAGAACTATCAGTGATTTTTTACTGACTTTCCCACTCAAGAACATATTACTAACTTGATGGTCGGATGAACTATCGAGGAACCCAACCCCATCCTCTCACGAGTTTTTCATGTGTGTAGCCGACATCAGCGAGTCTTAGAACCAGACATATGGAGAAGTTAGCGGACCCTAATCATCTGACAACCCGTAATATTTTGACTGTGTGCTCCGTAGCATCAATAGAAGCTTTTCCATATGATGTGCATGTATATGAGACACCCTTCAGTCAAATAGAATCTTAAGAAGAAGGAGAACAAGATTTTTACATGTATTAACAAACAGTTCATGTATCAAGTCGTCCAATGAATTATCATAGAGATTCATTCAAATTGCGACCATTTTTTTTCCAGGTTGCAGATAGAACTAACATCAAACTTCACTGCTATAATGCTAAGCAATTGCAAATTTTCATACAAATCATATTTTTGAAGCATCAGTTCCTTGATTTTATTTCATTGGCTGGATCCTCTTCAATATTTCCTTAGTTTGTTAGATTAGATCAGTCTCCTACTCTCTTCTTTTTAGTTCAAATAGGAAGTGTAATAGCTCTAATTTTCTTTGAGTTTTACAACATTTACTAGTTTTTAAATAAGAAGCATTGAAGCTCTAATTTTTGGGTATTGCTATGATTTGAAAATATAAACTGATATAGAAGAGGACTAGTAGGAATCAAAAGTCACTATGTCAGAATAATGCGAAATTCGTGCTGTCAATCGAAAACAGGCAAATGATCGCTTCGCCATGAGCAACACCCTCTCATCACGTTTCGGGACCATCTAGAGGGCAAAATAATCATTTTTATGTTTTATTTAGTGTTTTAGGGTTTTATTTCAGGTCCAATAAGTTGTACGGTCGAGATTAACTCTTGTTTAGGGTTGATAAGTGGATCTAGTTATTATTGTTAGTTTTGTGATGTATATTTACCGAAATCTATTTAAGCTATTGTTTAGAACTAAATTTTTATCTTTACTACACTTAATTCTTTCTAATCTACTTGCCATGCAGATAGCATCAATGAGCAATTTGTTGGTATCTATTGCAATCCTAATAAAATGTCTACTATCGTCAATGGCTTTGCCGATGAGCAAAAACAAGTGGTAATGGATATGGGTTTTGGAGGTATTTTTCATACTCCTAAGATAAGAATACGAAGATGCCTTTGTTATTGGTTAATGACTAAACTCAATACATATAATAAAAAAGTTAAAATCAGAGATTATGAGATACTGATTATAGAAATGGATGCATTTTATTTAATGGGGTTGCGTGTTGAGGGGAATTCTGTGTCGCTTAACAATAAAATAGTTGATCCAACATTTTTGAAATATTATGCCAAATCACCTACAAACAATCTTACAATTACTCATCTTGTAAATTTTATACGCTCATCTAATAGAGCAGATGATCATTTCAAAAGATCCTTCATGCTTCTCTTATTGGGACTTGTGCTTGCTCCAACAAATGATAAGGATTATATACCCCAATATTATCTTAATGTACTCATTAACGTTGAAAACATTTCTACATACAATTGGGATAGATTTACTCTTGACTTTTTTTTCTCAAGCATTGATAGTTAGAGGAAAAAGAATGCAAAGTACGTGCATGGATGTATACTTCTATTACAGGTAAATTATTTCATTAAGTATGTGAATACTTTTTTACTATTTCATCATACTTTGGCTCGTAATAACTATATGTTTGTCTTTTATCATAAGTTGTGGTATTATGAGCACTTTAGATTTCCGGGCAATAACTTTGATTACAATGTTAAAATTCTTCCAATGATGGCACATTGGACTGAGAAGCGATGTATATTAAGAGAGACCTTCGAAAATGAATTTGGTCGTGCTGATAACAAAACATACCCTGAATTTCAAAAAAAAAGAGGTAAATAAAATGATTAACTACTTCTAGACTATTTTATATCATTAATCCTAAAAGTATTTTACTAATATTCTTTTGGTCTTTTCTATAGCTGGTAATACTACTTAACTTGGTGATAGATCATGTGGAAGAAAGAACAAGAGCATCAGAGAGACAAAGTGCACTGTAGGCGGGAAAAATTGCCAACCCCGCCAGTCAAAGAGATAAGCTCGCCCGCACGAGGTCGTCTCGCTCGTTGAGCTCTCCCAGAGCTCAAAAGCCGCTTGTCTAACAAGCTTCGCCAGCCAGGTCGATGCTTTCAAGAGCTCGCCGCAAGAGCCTAAGAGCCGCTTAGCGATCTCGCCGCCGAGGTTCGCCCACAGATGGTTTGACGAGGTTTGACAAGCGGCGAAGCTCTCCATTGAGCGAGGTTCGCCAAGCAGCGAAGCTCTCCATTCAGACGAGGTTCGCCAAGTAGCGAAGCCCTTCCTTCAGACGAGGTTCACCAAGCAGCGAAGCTCTTCACTCAACACGAGGTTCGCACGTGAAATGAAGCTCGACAGTTATGTGACGAGGCTCGCCCACAACAGTGGTTTGACGAGGCTCGCCCACAACAGTGGTTTGACGAGGTTTGACAAGCAGCGAAGCTCTTCGTTCGGACGAGGTTCGCCAAGCAGCGAAGCTCTCCATTCAGACGAGGTTCGCCAAGTAGCGAAGCTCTTCACTCAACACGAGGTTCGCACGTGAAACGAAGCTCGACAGTTATGTGACGAGGCTCGCCCACAATAGTGGTTTGACGAGGCTCGCCCACAACAGTGGTTTGACGAGGCTCGCCCACAACAGTGGTTTGACGAGGTCGCCCCACGCGAGGAGCTCGCCCACATGAGTCCAACGTCGCCTATCAGTCAACCCTGTCTGTGCGCCAAGCACGCCTGCAAGGAGTTCGCCGGCACAACAAGCGCCAACTCACACTTCGAGGGGGTCTACCATTTGGTCCCGCTTGTTCAGCAAGCTCGCCTGAACAGTTAGAACAACTCTTAAGCTCGCCTACTCGCCTGATTGAACGGTGCCAACGGCGGCTTGGAGAAGTGGGCCCACCCACTTTCCACGTCACGGGTGATGATGAGACAAGGCTCTCATCACCCCTATAGCGGTCACATCCCGCAGCTAGAGGACATGGCGCCCCTCACCTATTAGTGGTCACATCCCACGAGTCAAGGAGGACCAGTTACTTATCAAAGCCCGGCCAATTAGGAGAACTCGCCTATGCAAGTTCAATCATGCCAGCTTCGCCAGCTTACTTTAACCAAGTCAAGAGGCCCGCCGGTTGACCTCGTCCGTAGCTTCGCTGCAAGCTTCGCTGAGCACTCGAAAGGCTCGCCTGCTTACCCACTCTGCACATCCTGGGTTATGATAAGGCATGGTCCTCATTACCTCATCAGTGGTCACATCCCACAGTTAGAGAAGAGTATGGTGCCCCTTAACTGTCAGTGGTCATATCCCACAAATCAAGGAAGTGGCCATGCCTCTCCTTGCCTATTTATAAGCCACCATCTCCACACGAGGGGGGGCTGGCAACCAGGTTGTGAGAAACCGCCACTGAGAAGAAAGAGCAAGCAGAAGAGTTACTCTCTTGCTCCCTCAGCTCAGTTCTGAGCAAAGGCTTGGATTGTTGAAGTAGGCTCCATCTGAACCCTCAGATTTGGAGTCTCTCGAGCTCTTTGCAAACTCTTGCATCGTAGCCGTATCCAAGCGGGCTCGGGTAGAACCGAACTCAACCACGCCGGAGCTTCTACTGCGTACTGAAGCTCGACCGCGACGTCGATCGGATCGTCCAAGGGAAGCAGACTCGATTCGAGCATCGAGGGAGGCGTCCTACCGCTACCGACAAATCCACGTTAAACAAGAAGGGCCTTCCCTTCGCTTCTGTTGTAAAAAGACCTATTCTTGATTTGTAAACAAGCAATACGAACGATACAAATCCGAGAGGAGATTTTTACACCAAACATGCACCACCATCAAACATTAACCAGATGGTATATATACGCTTCTACTTTATAACATATTTCCATATTTTATTTAATTTACTTATGTAAATATGTATTAGGAAAATGATGATGCTTTTGAATTCATGAACGATGGCCAAGCTGATCCCAATTTGAAGCAAAATCATGAAGATGACGAAGAAATTGATGAGGATTCAGATGAAACATCCAAGTATCTGGATAACCGTATGCTATCATTTTGATTTGCTTCGTATGAATGGAGTATGCATTGCTTGGAAAGTAATTTGAAGAGATTTATGTTTAAAACTAAAAACTCTCTATCTGAGTAAAGAGATGATAATGCTACATTCAAAGCCGGTGTCAGAAAAAGCTTATCAAATCTTGAGGTTAAAATTTTGGTTATGCATTGTAGTAATAAATTTTCTATTTATACATATTTTAACTTATTTGGTAAATTATATTTCTAGAATTACATGCGTAGACTTGAAGAAAAATTATGCGGTTTTCCTACCCCTCCTAAAAGTGAATCATTTGAAAAAGAAAGTGGACATCCACCTAGCCATGATACAAATATTGGAGCAAACACTGCTTCAATTGATTTAATATAGAACCTCCCAATATGAATTCACAATGGATGATGAATGAGGAATCTTATGTATCGCTTGATTATGAATGGAGAGAAAGTAGTAAGCATCCTCAAGGTGTAGTCGAGAAAATGAAACCATTAACTAATGTAAAGAAGAAACTACCATTAACTAATGTAAAGAAGAAACTTACATTTGCATCCAAAAGAACAAAGAAATTTAAGGATGAAAGAAATTTTTAGAAGAAAGTTGAGGATACTGCCTGCTTGTCCTCGTGTAAAACAAATTCAATGCATGAAGAGAAAATGAAATCTTCTTTTCATGGGGCACAAGAAGAAGATCATGACTTACTACCTCCAAGCCTTACACAATACGAGGCTAGTGCTATTATTTATTGCAAGACATATATAAGAGACAAAGAGAAAAATAAGTCTTTTGTTCAGATTGGTGATATCATCCTCACTGGAGAAGATTTTAAGCCTTTGCTTGCAAGTGAAAATTATGGAACAGATGCATGGTTAACTAGTGAGGTACATTTTATTATACACAAAATCAAATTCATTTTAATTTTTTCTCTTCTCAAGAGTTTTTATAAGTTCCTTTGATTTTGTATGATATATATATATATATATATATATATATATATATATATATATATATATATATATATATATATATATATATATATATATATATATATATATATATATATAAACTTGTTCATTTAAAATTATTTTTTCAGATAATAGATGCATATGGATATTTGCTTACAATCATAAGCAAGAATCATCATTCGATAACAAAAGGATAAGCTACGGACATCGTCATGTACATTTTACTTTAAAAAATGTAGATAAAGGAGGAATATCATCGTCACACAATTTTAGCGAAAGAAAATGTGTGAAATATGTTCGTGAAATTATGTCATAGGACATGGTATTTTAAAATATTATGTTTCCATTTACAACATATTTTCTAATATAAATTTATGGCGAAATTCTACAACTAAGGATTTTTGTTGTATTTTTAAAGGTGTTTTTCCCAACAAATAGTGAGGGAAACCATTGGTATGTTGTTGTTATGCTTCCTTAGATGAGGAGGTTCCAAATTCTAAACTCAATGCTTCGCGGGATGGTTGACGACAATACAATAAAGTTATCATGTTTTTTATGAGTACATGATATCTCTATATAATTCATAATTATTTTATGTTTTATAATTATATTTATGTTTTTTCTCTTTTGAGATTTTATAGATGCGTGGATTCCAAATATATGTTGAAACTGCCAAATTACAATTACCTGAGATGGCTACATCATTGATAGATGTCAATATTACTACTTGGAGTATAGTTCAGGATATTCCACAACAAACTAATACGTAAGATTCTTAAAATCCTCATATTTTATGATGTAATTCTATAAGTGATCACATTTTAATTTTCAATAATCTAAAGTTGGATAGCCTTGATATATGTTGAGATTTTCAGAATAATTTTGTTTGTATTTGTTAATTTGAGATGCCAGGATTGATTGTGGACTGTATGCTTTAAAGTTTATGGAATATTGGGATGCAAATCGTATGAGAGTTAATATAAGCCCGGTATGCAATTATATGTAACTGAAATATTACCTTTTATAGGATTCTTTTTTACTTGCAATTTCTAATTTTAATGTTTACCTTGTTGTGCAGGCATACATCAAAAGGTTTCGTAGAACATTGATTGTTGAACTCATGTTGTCTGAATGGAATGAACTGGAAGAGATAAGGAAAGAGCTTAAACAAATATCAAATGCTAAAATAATGAGGTGACAAAACATGATCGATTTGATGGTCTCGTCAAAGCTAAAATCAACAAGAAGATAGAGGAGCTAGTCAAAATAGAAGCAAAATGTTGAAGGAGCTCAAGCTAAAGGGTTTGCTCATGCTTGTGAAAATGCTCTCAATGTAATAGAACGTTAAGCAAGCACATCTCTTGAACCATATATCCGATTTGAGTGATTCTAGATTCTATAAAAACCTATTATATATATATATGTACTATGGCTATTAGGAATTTTCTGTTTAGAGTTTCAATTCAAACTGATTGTAGAATATTTTTCACTAAATTTGGACATGGTGATTTCATACTCTGACTCTGTGAAAGAGTTTGAACAAACATTACTCTTAACTCGGATATGCGATAAGGGTGATTCAAAATTTTAGAAAGATATTTCTGAGATCTACCTAAATATAGTTATGAGTTTTCTTTGAAGAAACTTAATTTGAACTGATTTCAAAATGTTTGCGACTAGATTATTAACTGTCACAATTTCAGAACTAATACCTAAACTTCCAGAGTTTGTAAATTTTGATCCGATTGTCCGAATAGAGTGATTCTGCATCAATGATATGGAATATTCAGTTGAGAGTAAATCAATTTTTCACCCTCTATTTAGAGTGCAATTTATCCAGACATGATTCTCACGTGAAATCTCAACCTAAACCGAGTTAGTGTTAAGTAACAATTTTCTCAAATAAATTCAAAATGCACGATAAGTTTTACAGGCTTAAACTCATTCCCCTTGTGATCAAACAAAGACACTGGAGAAGCTCAAAGATTAAGGAAACACAGCATAAATATTAGCTAATCTAGTTAAATTACAACACTAACAATTTAAAACAAGTATCATAACAATATAGGTAAGCAAATTAAAACGACATCAACAATTCAATATAAGAATTAAGATGTCAGCACATCCAACAATAATAGTCAAGACTTGAACTATTAGCTAAAGACTAAATTTGTCCCAACATAATAATCTAGAAAAGAAGCAATTATTAAATCAACAACTAAATTGACAAAGAACTTGGTGACGATCCCAAATAAGATCGAAAGACAAGTTTACCAATGTTCCATATGTCCCTAAGAAGTAAGATATTACATGCATGAATATTATCCCAAAAAACCTACATCTCTGGAGCATGCTAGGCTCACTTCAAGTCTCATTAGATATGGAATATTCAGTTGAGAGTAAATCACTTTTTCGCCCTCTACTTTGAGTACAATTTATCTAGACATGATTCTCACGTGACATCTCAACCTAAACTGAGTTAGAGGTAAGTAACAATTTTCTCAAACAAATTCAAAATGCATGATAAGTATTACAGGCTTAAACTCATTCCCTTGTGATCAAACAAAGGCATTACATGAATTCCTAGTCCCAGCTCAGAAATCGGCAAGCAAGTTTGCCCTCCGAACCCATCTTTTTCAGCCACGTTACACTTGTGTACATTGATTTGAAGCAATGCAAGTTTAGGAACCCTGAGTTCAAATTCGAACTACTCATTCCAAATTGATATCCAATCTTGTATTCTCTTGGTCTTGTTAGCAATTGCATCTGATGGAACTCCGACGATCCCTAAATAAAAATTAATTCATCAGTTTATGCAAAGTTTTCTTCAATAAGTTAACGTAGAGATTAATTTAATGTATTTTGTTACCTTTGTGGATAAGATTGGTGGGAGATATGTATCAATATTTGTCTGTTAGAATTTTGTATGCCAACCATATCCCAAGTAAATCTTGACCTGTTGAAAGTGCAAAATCAAAGATTAATTTTGAGATTTTACTTTAAAATTTTGAGAATCAAGAAGAATTTCTTATAAGTAATGTTTACCTTCAGGGTCTTCACTACTGGTAAATTTTCCATAGGATTGAAGATCTCATCATTAGGATCGAACTTCGTCAACAAATCAAGTTTCTTTTTGTAACAAATCATATTGTGTCAATAAATTAAACTAAGAAAATAAAAATATCATCCAAAACATAATGTGAGATGCTTAAACATCTTTAAAGAAGACTCTCAAATGTGCAACCTGAACTCTAATGTCAAGCCAAGTTGGCATATTTTGCATAATCTTTTTACTTCAAAAAAATTTGAAGCATATGACTTTCAGCAATTTTACTAAGGGAATGTATATAACTTTGAAGCAAATATGCAAAATTACCTGCATATTCAAGGCAACCATCTGTGCACCATAGATCCAACCAAGGATTAGATTGTAATTGGCAGAGTTAACGCGTGTAATTTTGGGATAAATCCTCAATATATTCTTCTGAGTTAACCTACAAACAATATAAATTGCATTGTTGCCATTTAATTTCAATAAATATCAAGTAGAGTAAATACAGAACCTCAAGTCAAAGGATATACCTGATAACTTCTTCTCCACAAGAAGCTATAGCCTTTTTAAACAACAGCTCATTTAAGCTTAATCGTGTAGGTTTACAGAAGTTATGAACAGAAAATCTAAGGTTTCTGAAAGCCTGTTATGGAAGCCAGAAATACTAAATAAGCTAGAAGAAAATAAACCATGCATTCAATAAAAGAAATTAAAATACTAATTTGTAAACAAGTTCAGTAATTAATAAGTATTAAAAACAAAACACAGCAACTAAGTCATAACATAACCAATTATACTCAGTTTTATAAGTCCATGATCGAAAAACAATATAGTTCATAGTCCCAGAAAGTAACAGCAATGCCATTTAATTTTGTAATGAGTAAAGCAGGACATCAATGCCATTTAATTAACGAGTCCAAGTACCATTGAGAAATACTCAATTACAAATAGGGTTACCATAGTTACACTGGGAAAAAGATAAATAATTTCTTCAAGATATGTTCCTTTGAACAAACTAAAGTCCTGGAGGGACAAAAATCCTACAAAAATAGTAGAAAGAAAGTATTAGATCAATGTGACATATTAGTAGATAAATAGTAAACAACTAAATAAAAAAATACTTACCTAAAATGTGCAAAGTTTTCAAAGATGTTGTTGTGAACGCCACAGATTGTAGTGTTCCTGGTGGTCAACAAAATTTGCTAAACTTTTATTAGAACTTGGACAACTATGAATGTTGTCACCTTGTTGGTTGCACATACCACAACGAATGGTTCGTTTCTCGTTATATGCCCTCAGTCTTTTTCTTGGTACACCTTTTGTCTTTGCTCAAATGGGGTCTAACAGGGGTATCGTATCTACATAATCCTCCTCTACATTTATGTCAAATACTTCCTCATCTGAATTATAATCACTGTAGGCTTCAAGTTCACTTTCTTTAAGTTCAACTGATGATAATCTGGTATTAAGTAAAGTCATAAGTTCAGAAAATGGATCTTCTGATTCAACTGACTTGAAACACACTTCTTTTGCTAGTTTCACCAATTTTTGATATCCAACTGTACGATTTGGGACTTCATAAATAGTGTCATGTCTATCAGAAGCAAATCCAGCCTTAACATTTTTGGTCCACCACTGTCAAATACAACACTCTGGAATTGATGTAAGTTTTAAGTGATTCATTAAGGAAAACATATGACAACATGGTATTCCTTTTGTTTCTAGTTGAAAGCAATCACATGACATTTTAACAATCTCTTTACTTTCCCATTTATAAGAAACAATCACGCGAACTTCTGGATTCGCATCAACTGTAAGGGTAAATTTGTAAAATCCATCAACAACAGTGTATCCTGTAATATAAATATGTTTTTCTTTTTGCATATCAATTTGGACCAAATAAGAAATAGCAAGGGTATAAACATTAGCAGCAAATGTCTCTAAATTTCTCATACATGTTCTTGTACATGGAGTAAATTGAGAAGCTTTACAATCATCCGCTGCCTCATTTCGACGAGCACCTGAAACACATCTATCATAATGGTGAACCATGTTAACAAGAGTCAAGCCATAGGTGAGATATTTGTGCAGAATAAAATTTATACTTTCACTGCGTAGTGTACTTCTAATGCCTAAGAAAGTATGTCTAAGTAAATATGTTTCAGCCCAAAAATATCTTTTATCATACATTCTTGTTAGCCATTATTTTTCTTTGGTACCGAGCTTATTAGCAAGAAGTTCTTTCCACTTGGATTCAAACATTTTAGTCATATATTTTCTCGAAATAAGATCTTAAATGATAAAACTAACTAAATGATTTCTTAAATTGTCATATAAGTTCTTCCCCACGTGCCAACAACACAATTGATGCTTTACATATGGAAACTTAGTAACAATAGCTTCACGCATGGCACTATAACCATTAGTAATGACAGACAATGGTTCTTTCTGACACATTACAGTTTTAAATGCCTTGAATAACCAAATGTAATTCGCAACCGTTTCATTACAAACTACTCCACAACCAAATATTGTTGTTCTCCGGTGGTTGTTTGAACCAATAAATGGTACAAAAAGCATGTTGTACTTGTTTATGCGATAAGTGTTGTCAAATATTAAAACATCACCAATTGCTTCATAATCAATTCGTGATTGGGAATCCGCCCAAAACAAATGTGTGAGATGACCTTCCCCATCAATTTGTATATCATTAATTCTTCGTTGACAGCGAAGAAAGGGAACTTCATCTGGGCCTGCTAGTTCATGGTTATGCATATCCTTGAAACTATAAACAAACCATCGCCTTGTTTGATAATAAAAAATAATCTCAAGGGAAGCATCACAATTGCATCTAGATATTGATCGTTCCTTGAATGTTCTGTCAATCCCATCCATATGCTTGGTTTTACGCATTCTTCTTTAAAGCAAACAAACTTGTAATAATTAATATTACCTTTTGTATCATATCTCACTTTATCCCTTCGAATGCTAAAACCTTTATAGCTGGTGTACGAATTGTAGACTTGATACCATTCATTTTCAGTGGCATAAGAATTCAAAATTACGTCCTCATATTCCATTAAGGACGAGAGTACGAGTTCATCTGCAATATATATTACTTATTAATAATACAGTACTGAAAAATTATCATGCAGTAGATTAATTTAGCTTATAAATAATATTGACTAATAGACGTACAAAAATAATTCACATTTCCCGTTCGTTTAAAGAATTGTTGATTGTATATTTGTGTATTTCTCATCTTCTCGTTCTTCCAACTTTGTTTACTATAGATGAATACGACTACATGCTCTTTGTTTTATTTTTGTCTAGTGATAATCCAACAACTGTACAAAAGCTCGCAAGACATAAACTAAAATGTGTATCTTTTGTCTAATAGATGATCTCATAAAAACAAATACTGGCAAACATCAAGGTTACGGAAATGCATAGTTTATGGCTTACTTATTACTATTGCTTCTTTCTTTACTTGTCTTTAATTTAACACCTTCAACCGTCCTCTCCTTAACATGAATAAATAACACTTTAATAAAGTATAGAGATCTCTATTGCTATGTCATTGAGGACCAATTTTAGTATGAAGCACAAATACTGTTGATGTAGGAAATCACACAGTCAATAACATCTGCTGGATTAATCGTTGATGAAGTGGAGTCCGCTTTCTCTTCTGATGCCCGGTTGCATTGACAAGCTGAGGATTCACCTACACCAGAAAAAGGACTAGTGGGAGGGTGGAGTTGGGATCTCCGGTGGTCCCTCCGACGGTCAAGTCAATATATGTGGTAAGATGAGTATTCGTGGAGCAGAAATTTACTAGCTTAGATCACTTACCTGTTCTATTGAACAGTTCCTTGTTTATATGGAGAATAGGAGGGGTATTTTTGTCTCTTTATATGGTAAGAAAACTGGCAAATGAGTCAGCCCTCCCCTCCACGTGTAGAACAACGACTGGGCAGATATTTTTGTTGGAGGCTATGTCGGCTTGCCTTTACAGGTGTTAAGCTGTAAGTTGATCTAAGAGTTAGCGCTGTTCTCTCTTCATTAATGGGATCATTAATGAGATGGGATTGGTGACATCCGCAGCCGAAATGGTTTGAGCTGCCTTAATTACTTTGAGAGATGGAGGAATTAAGGTGCTGACAATGCATTTAATGCGATGTTGACGCATTGTCGGGACCAAACTTCATGTAACCATCGTTTGGGTTGAGGGAGCAAATTGGACGAGTGGGTGGTGTCGAGAGTCCAAGGGACCGACTCACACCGCCATTCGCGTCGTCCGCAACAGCCTTTCGAGTCATTTATGAAGGGACAACTAGTACCACCTTTCCAGTCGTTCGTGAAGGCAGTCGATCGGCATGACTTGTTGGTTCGAACAAAGGGAATGGGATGTCTGCTTGATTCGGCTGGCGAGTCCTTATTGTTCGCGGGGAAAGTTGGTTTGTTATTCATTGCTCGTTTGAACTTGCTTACAGCTTCTTTGGCCTACAACAAAATTTCAAACAAAAGAAATGCCTTTATTTGGTACAATGAAAGCGAAAATTACAACTTTCTTCCTTTTGTGAACAAACACGAGGATCTCTATTTTAGGGATCCTTGCTGCGTGGGTTCTTTGCCTATGCCGGACTTTTGTTCGTCAGTGGACTACAGCGCAATTCGATCACGGTGTAAACCGGGTTACGAAACTTCTGAGGCGTAGAGGGCTCGTTTCACGAGAAGCGAAGCGCTGAGGATCACACTCCGCGAAGGAGAGGATCGCTGCGGGGATCACACTCACGAAGGAGAGGATCGCGGGCCGGGTGAGATCTACAAGGAGAAATCACAGCTATCCCGAGATTAAGACGAAGCTTAACCTAGAGGGTATCGTAGTTCGACCGAGTTTTCTTACCGCGATTTGTGGATCGGCGTCGGCTGGACTTGTACTGCGCCGGTGCGGAGCGGCGTTGGCGGCTCGTGGATCTCGTGAGAATTCTTGGAAACTCCTCGAAAATCCGCCTCAAAGCCAAAGCCAAATCCTCAAAAATCCAAGTCCACCAAAATCACCAAATCCAAGATCCCTGGCGAATGAGCAAGACCCCTATTTATACAAAAAGGTGCGCCGGCCGATGGTGGCTCGACCACTTGGTAGGCACCTGGCACTGGTGACACCTGGCCAAGTTGGCAGATGGCACCAAAAAGTGGCAGAGGTGGCTCGACCAAAGTGGTAGAGCCTCCTCGACGCAGTTGGCATCGGCCAAAGTGGCCGAGCCACCTTGGTCACTGGCGAGTCTTGGCGTGTGTCCGTCGTCTCGCGTCGTTTTCCGTCGACTCTTCCGTCGTTTTCCGTCGACTCTTTCGGTCTTCCGGGCTTAGCTTTGCTCCGGTGATGTCGCCGTTGTGTTTGAGTCCGTGTCCGATCAACTTTCAGAGCTCAAACGGCTCGTTTGCATCGACGGACTAAGTACGGTTGATTCCGTCGTCAGCGTTTGAATTTAGCCAACTTCGCCTCGTTGAGCTTGTCGTCGGGTTTTCTCCACGCGCGTCGTTTCGGCGGCAAATGCGCCTCGCCGACTCACTTCATGGGTTCGTCGACTGCGCTGCGCGTTTTCGCGGCGTAATCACATCGGCGGCGTTGGGTGGCCGCCGGATGGATGGATCGTCGGTTATCAACCCACCGTTTACGAGTCTTGTTGAGATGCGATAAGCAATTTTAACGCCACAGATACCCCTCCAAAGCGCCTCGGTCTCGATTCTTGATGAGTGCGGGATGCTTTGGACATGATGAGCCCTTCACTCTTTAATTGGCGTGATAGGACTTGTGAATGACCACGGCGTTTGATCTCTCCATTCCCTTGATCTTTCCGGTGCTTTGTAGGATTGTCAAGGCATTATGGTATCGCATTTTTGTCCGACCGTCGTCGAGATCTTGACCGAAGTCGGTAGATAAATTTCTTTTGAGATTGGCTCCAGATTTGATTCCTCCAATTCTCGGGTTCTCCGGTGCTTTGTAGGATACGGGGGTGTTCGCGATCTTTGCATTTATTGCTTGACCGTTGTCGAATTTCAAGCGTAGCTAATTGAGTTCATTTGCGCTGACTCGTGTCGGTGGATTGTCTTCCGATTGACCATCGAGGTTCCTCCGTTGATCGGGAATTCTTGATGGATCGAACCGTTGATCGGTGAATCCTTAAATCGACGGCGTTGGTTGGCGTCGCTCTTGCGTACTTCGTTGCGGTGTGTTCATCCCGGTGGGAGGTATTCTTCCCCATTGTTGATTGGTAGGCCCTCGGTGATGCATGAATCGGCACTAATACGATGGGAGGAGTCCTTTCGAGGTAGAACGCTGTCCGGCCGATATAAGCCTCGTCGAATTTTATCCCTCCTTGAGGTCCCACAGCGGGAGGAAATTGAGGGTTATCGAGTTATCCTTAAGAATATGGTAATATTCTCTAGGAACTTCTCGTTAAGAACCAGGAATTAGTTTATACTCGTAATCCTATTTGGAGTAGGGCTAGGCGGCATGGGAGAATATCTGCGAGATTAGTGTCCCGGCCACATTGCGGCTTGGCAGGATGCCTGCGTCATTACTGGACTCGAAGTTCACATGCAGCGAGGCCAGGTGCATCATTTGGAGACTGCTGTTGCTGAAGCTTCGTCTTCCGTGGGACACTTTTGGTTTTGTGTCGCTGCTGGAGAAGCGAGGATGGTAGAGCTTCGAGCAGGAACTCAAGCGGCGAGGAGAGCCCGATCGCCTTGAAGCTCGAAGGCCAACAAAGAAAAGACTCTGCGGTCGTGCAGAAACTTGAACTCTCGGGCGTAAGCCGGTTAATATCAAGAAGGAGATCATGAGGCCCTTAATGGCGGCGAGGAGGCTTTGGGGCGAGCCGGAGGAACCGGCAAGCTTTTCTCAATAAAGTATTTCTTTGTCACAAATCTGCCGTTTAGAAAACTTGTGTAACTTCAGCCTTTATCGATAAAACATATTTCCGTCCTCTTTTGTGCTCTATTATGATTCTTTTATTTCGCCGTAAATAATTAACCATAATACTTATAGGATTTTGGCAAACCCTCGGTAGTCAGCGGTTTGATTAGCCTTCACCAACTACCGTTTGAGTTGGGCTAGCGTCGCGGATTATCTAGATCCGCTCCGCGCGTGGCGTTGTCTTTGGAAGAATGAAACTCTTCTAGACTTGTTGCTATGATATTGAATACATAGGCCATTACTCTTTTACGGGCAAGAGACCACCCGACAGCAGCGTGTGGCGTTGACTTTATCCCTTCTTAGGCCGGGATGAAATACCCGAGTCGAACTCGGTGTCTTCTTCAATCGAAAAGACTAAACCGACAGCGTGTGAGGCGTTGACTTTAGGGTTATTGGCCAACCCCGACCCTCAGCGGTTTGACTAGCCTTTACCAACTACCGTTTGAGTTGGGCTAGCGTCGCGGATTATCTAGATCCGCTCCGCACGTGACGTTGTGCTAAAAGAATGAGACTCTCTTAGACTTAATGCTATGATATTGAATACATAGGCTTCGTACTCTTTTACGGGCAAGAGACCACCCGACAGCAGCGTGTGGCGTTGGCTTAATCCTTCTTAGGCTTGGGATAAAATGCCCCGTAATCGAACTCGTGTCTTCTTCAATCGGAAAAAGACTAAACCGACAGCGTGTGGCGTTGACTTTATCCCTTCTTAGGCTTGGGATAAAATACCCGAGTCGAACTCGGTGTCTTCTTCAATCGGAAAAAGACTAAACCGACAGCGTGTGAGGCGTTGACTTTAGGGTTATTGGCCAACCCCTCAACGGATTTGACTAGCCTTTACCAACTACCGTTTGAGTTGGGCTGGCGTCGCGGATTATCTAGATCCGCTCCGCGCGTGGCGTTGTGCTAAAAGAATGAGACTCTCTTAGACTTAATGCTACGATGTTGAATACGTAGGCCGTACTCTTTTACGGGCAAGAGACCACCCGACAGCGTGTGGCGTTGGCTTAATCCTTCTTAGGCTTGGGATAAAATACCCGAGTCGAACTCGGTGTCTTCTTCAATCGGAAAAAGACTAAACCGACAGCGCGTGTGGCGTTGACTTTATCCCTTCTTAGGCTTGGGATAAAATACCCGAGTCGAACTCGGTGTCTTCTTCAATCGGAAAAAGACTAAACCGACAGCGTGTGAGGCGTTGACTTTAGGGTTATTGGCCAACCCCGACCCTCAGCGGTTTGACTAGCCTTTACCAACTACCGTTTGAGTTGGGCTGGCGTCGCGGATTATCTAGATCCGCTCCGCGCGTGGCGTTGTGCTAAAAGAATGAGACTCTCTTAGACTTAATGCTACGATGTTGAATCGTGAAGCCGTCTTTGTCGGGAATAGACTACCCGACAGCGTGGTAGCGTTGGCTTTATCCCTTCTTAGGCTTGGGATAAAATGCCCGAATCGAACTCGGTGTCTTCTTCAATGGAGAAAGACTAAACCGGCAGCAGCGTGTAAAGCGTTGGCTTTATCCCTTCTTAGGCTTGGGATAAAATGCCCGAATCGAACTCGGTGTCTTCTTCAATCGGAGAAAGACTAAACCGGCAACGCGTGTGAGGCGTTGACTTTATCCCTTCTTAGGCTTCGGGATAAAATGCCCCAGAATCGAACTCTGGTGTCTTCTTCAATCGAGAAAGACTAAACCGACAGCGTGTGAGGCGTTGACTTTATCCCTTCTTAGGTTTGGGATGGAATACCCGAGTCGAACTCGGTGTCTTCTTCAATGGAGAAAGACTAAACCGGCAGCGTGTTTGGCGTCGACTTCATCCTTCTTAGGCTTGGGATGAAATACCCCAAGATGAATCTTGGCCTTCTTTGACGGAGAAGGATTGAACCGATTCAGATTGATTGAGGTGGGAAAGGAAGAATGTATTCTATTTCAGAAGGTGGAGAGGAAGGAGGATCTTGTCTCCTATCTCCTAGTAAGGGATGAACAAGAGAGGAAGGTTTTGTATCCTATCTCTTGCCGGTGGAGGGAAGGTTTTGTGTCCTATCTCCGTGTGCTCACTTAATTTGAAATAAGAGAGGAAGGTTTTGTATCCTATCTCTTATTGATGGAGAGGAAGGAGGATCTTGTCTCCTATCTCGGGTCTTTGGAAAGGAAGGATTTTTGTCATTTCGGTGAAAGAGACTGAAAATGGGATCTCCATCTTGAGAATCTTGAAAGATGAAACTAAGAGTGGGATCTCCACTCAGAATCTAAGACAAGAGAGGAAGAATGTATTCTATCTCTTGCTTCAAGAGGAAGGATGTGTCCTATCTCGGTGAAGGTGGGAAAGGAAGAATGTATTCTATTTTCCGATGAGAAACTAAGAGTGGGATCTCCACTCAGAATCTTGGAAGGGTATGGATAGCTTTGGCTTTTGTAGGATTGCTAACGAATCGAAAGTGGACCTCTCGTTAGTGGAAGGAATCGAGGGAATTTGGTGGTTGGACGGGGAGATTTTAGTGGGCCCACCGTCAATGAATTTGATCGGTGAGAGAATTTTGGAGGAAAACACGATAATTTAGGGTTATCCTCATGAATATGAGTGAGATATTCTCGAGGAACTTCCCATCAAAGCGGGTTATCTGAATGTATTAAGGATAATACTTTTGAAACTTCCCATTTATCGGCATTAATTGCGTTAGCCGATACGTGTGATAAGGCGATATGCACCGCTTGAATAGACCGTGTCTATTATAAGCGGTCCTTCCCATTGGGTTGAATTTACCTTTCTTCTTGGAGGTGAGGATTATCGGTCGTCGGCGGCGAGGGCGAGATCTCCCTCCTTAAAGGTTCTGTCGAACTTTCTTGTTGAAAGCCCTCGACATTCTAGCTTGATAGAACTCAATGCATTGTTGAGCCTCGAGCTTCTCATCTAACATCTCAAGCTCTTGGTTTTTGATGTTGTTCTTGGTCGTCATCTCACATTTGCAAGGCGGCGGTGGCGAATCTGGATTTCCAGCGGAGAATTGCTTCACACGTGAACCCGAGAGAGTGCGGGGTAGCTCTGTCGGCGTGCGTCTGGTTGTGCGATATGCCCGAGTGCTTCTCGAGTTTATCATCGGTCTGGCTTGTTATTCTTCACAAGCTTGACAAAATCTTGATGATCGTCTTGTTGAGCGCCTCGGCTAACATTATTTGGATTATAGGTGTCGGCGATTATAGAAACATCGGCGAGACATCTTGTATCTTGAATTTTTCGCAAAACGATGAAGGAATTGCGATAAAGTGGGGACCGTTGTCATGCGATCCGTCTTGGGACACCATGTCGATAGATGACATGGTGTTTGATGAATCGGCGGCGGTACTCGCCTTGACCTCTTTAGTGGGATTGCTTGACCCACTTGGAGAAGTAGTGATGTAGCTAGAATAAACCGATCTCCTTTAGCGGCGGAGGAAAAATGGGACCTACAACGCCCATTCCCCATGTCTCGAATGGCGGGATGTGGCGAAGGATCACGGTATCGGCGGTGATGCATATAATTCGTGAATTTGACCGTGGCATTCCGGCGTGCTCATTGCGTCATTAATCATTGTGGGCCAAAAGTAGCCCATTCTCGATTCGATCGTAGAGTTTGGGACGGTAGTGCGCACCACATTCACCTTATTGCTTCGAGAAGGACCTCTTACGCCTCTTTGTTTGAGAGGCATCGGATAAAGACCATCGTACCCGGCGATATAGCATCACGGGTTTACGTGTGGTAAAAGAATCTTGGAGCTCTTCGCGGATTGACTCTCTCTCCTTCCGTCTTACGGTAGAATACCATGTAAGGCGTGTCGATGATAGGAAGCGCCAATCTCGGGGCTCCAACTTAGTTTGGGTTGCATGTACTTCTTTGGTAACTACCCCTTACCTTCTTGTGCCTCATCATAATAGTGCGAAGAGTTGGTGAGTCTGGCCGTAACTAGTTGCTTTCGGTCACGGAAGGTTGTGCTAACGACACAGCTAAGCCGCGGTGCATCTGCGTGGCGTTTTGGGTGGGATATATTCGATGAAGAATTCTTGAATGAGTCGCCATTTCAACGGCTATCGATGATAGGGGATTAGATCAGTTCGACCGTAGTCACCACGAACACCTTAACTATCGGTTGTGAATCTCCATGCAGCGAGATATTGACCCCGGCTCTTTGAAGCTAAGTTCGATAAGTAGCGTTGTATTGACTCGTTATTGGAGCGAGGTTGGTGAGTGAATAAACACGGGGCATGACATGATTCCAGGAAATCAAGACAACTCGACTCAGTGGAGATTTTAGAACGTCAGGTGATAAGGCGATATGCACCGCTTGAATAGACCGTGTCTATTATAAACGGTCCTTCCCATTTGGGTTCAATTTACCTTTCTTCTTGGAGGTGAGGATTATCGTCGCCGAAAGCGAGGACGCAGATCTCCTCTTAAAGGTTCTCTCGTCGAACTTTCTTGTTGAAAGCCCTCGACATTCTAGCTTGATAGAACTCAATGCATTGTTGAGCCTCCAGCGCTTCTCATCTAACATCTCAAGCTCTTCGAGACGCTTTTGATGTTGTTCTTCGGTCGCCATCTCTGTGGGCTTACGCCAAGTGACGAATCGATTTCCAACGGAGAATTGCTTCACACCAGACCGTAGAGTACGGTAGCTCCCCGCTCGCGTGACGCATCACAGCGATATGCCCGAGTGCTTCTCCGAAGTTTATCATCCCAGCCTCGCTTGTTATTCTTCACAAGCTTCGACAAAATCTTGATGATCGCCTTGTTGAACGCCTAACCCATTCGCCGCCGATTATAGGTCGCCGACGTGACATCTTGTATCTTGAATTTTTCGCAAAACCCGATGAAGGAATTGCCGATAAATGGGGACCGCTGTCATGCACGATCCGTTTGGGACACCATGTCGATAGATGACATGGTGTTTGATGAATCGACGACGGACTCGCCTTTGACCTCTTTAGTGGGATTGCTTCACCACTTGGAGAAGTAGTCGTGATCGCTAGAATAAACCGATCTCCTTTAACCGACGGAGGAAAATGGGACCTACAACGCCCATTCCCCATGTCTCAATGGCCGATGTGGTCAAGGATGTACCGTCAGCGGCCGATGCATATAATTTATGCGGAATTTGACACGCATGGCATTTCCGGCTGCACGACCGCGCCATTAATCATTGTGGGCCAAAAGTAGCCCATTCTCCCGATTCGATCGTAGAGTTTGGGACCAGCCGGTGCGCACCACATTCACCTTCGTGTGCTTCGAAGGACCTCTTACGCCTCTTTGTTTGAGAGGCATCGAGTAAAGACCATCGCACTCGACGATATAGCATCCGGTTTCGTGTCGTAAAGAATCTTGAGCTCTTCACGATTGACTCTCTCTCCTTCACGCCTTCTCGTAGAATACCATGTAAGACGAATCGATGATAGGAAAGCCAATCTCGGGCTCCAACTTAGTTTGGGTTGCATGTACTTCTTTGGTAACTACCCCTTACCTTCTTGTGCCTCATCGTATAATGGTACGAAGAGTTGGTGAGTCCCGACCGTAACTAGTTGCTCGGTCTCTAAGGTTGTGCTAACGACACGCCTAACGCCGCAGCATCCGCATGAGCGCTTTGGAGGCGTGGATATATTCGATGAAGAATTCTTCAATGAGTCCGCCATTTCAACAGCCTATCCGATGATAGGGATTAGATCCGATTCTCGACTTCGTAGTCACCACGAACCCGCTTAACTATCGCCAGAATCTCCATACGCCGAGATATTCGACCCCCTCTTTCGAAGCTAAGTCCGATAAGTAGCGTTGTATTCGCTACGCTATTGGAACAGGTTCGTGAGTGAATAAGCACGGGCATGACATGATTCCCTGAAATCAAGACAACTCCGACTCAAATGGAGATTTTAGAACGTCCGGGTACTTGCTACATTAGTGGCCCGAGAAGTCTGGCCAAAATACAATCGCCATATTTGTTGGTGCGGCGTAGTGTTGACTTCACGGACTTCATCAGGAAGATCATCATATAACTAATCAAGGCTCCGTGGTCGGTTGTACCAAGAGATCGCAAATCGCTTGCCCTTTGACCGACTTGTTTGAAGTGCGTCGATTGGGACAAGAGCAAGGCCCATTTCGCCAAACGCCAACTCATTGAAGCCGGCCGGTCATAAATATTCGGACCGGATTTACGCTAGAGATAACATAAATCGCCCGTCCGACTAAATAGTGTCGCATTTTGAATCGCGAACACTAATGCAAGGCACCGCTTCGACATTCGATATCGAGACTCAAAGACCACTAATGTTCGCCGTAATACATCGCCGCTCGCGGACCGCTGCCGCCGTCCTACGGTGTAAGGCTTTAACGAAAGTGATCCGCTGCCTTGACGAATCGAAACGGTTTTCCGGACAGGTGCAACAAGAACAGAGGTTTAGCGAGATACGATTTAATCTCTTCAAACGCTCGACAAAGGCCGCCCCAAATAAACGACACGCCTTCTTGTTCAACTTGGAGAACGGTTGGCACTTCCTGATAGGTTCGA
Organism: Asparagus setaceus; assembly: GCA_012295165.1. Taxonomy (NCBI): domain Eukaryota; kingdom Viridiplantae; phylum Streptophyta; class Magnoliopsida; order Asparagales; family Asparagaceae; genus Asparagus; species Asparagus setaceus. The sequence goes on along the minus strand of CM022704.1, from coordinate 21,471,821 downwards.
TATGAACCGCCGGATGTACGCCAATCGCCTTTGTAACCCCGAAGTTCTCTCGCATTTCTGAGGTTGCAACTCTTGAATTGCCTTCACTTTGTCGATCAACGTGGATTCCTTTGTCGGTGACGACGGCCAAGGAACTTGCCACTAGACATCCCAAGGAAGGATTTGGCGGGGTTCATCTTTAGTTGATGAGTCCGCATGAGATCAATACCGCTCCAAGGTCTTTGATGTGATCTCCTTTGTCACGGCTTTTACCACCAAATCGCCGACGTAGCATTCGACCGCTTTCTCCAAGATGATCCCGAAAATCTCCGCCATTGCTCGCTGGTATGTTGCACCGCGCTCTTGTTTAACCGGCATGACCGCGTAGCAAAATATACCGATGGGCTCAACGCCGTGGTTTTACGCCATCGGTGCATCTTGATTTGATTGTAACCCGAAACCATCCATGAACGACATTCTTTCAAATCCACACGTGTTGTCGACTATGACATCGTGATTGGAAGAGGGAAGTCATCTTTGGGCAAGCGATTCGGATCAGAGTCGCATACGCATCCTCGACGAACCATTCTTCTTCATGACCGACTATATTCGCCACCCAATCCGGATGTTGAATTTCCTCGATGAATCCCATTCTATGAGTTTCTTCACTTCGCCGACACACCTTTGAAGATTTGTGGACTAAACCGCCTTTTGCGTTGCTTGACAGTTTGGCATCCACCTTGATGTTGAGGCGATGTGTCGCTACATTAGGTCAGTCCCGCATGTCCTCATAACTCCAAGCTAATACATCGATATATTCCCCGATTAGGCTTATCAACTCTTCTTTCTTCCGAGGGAAGGGTATTGATGTTTATGAGCTTAGATGCCTCATCACCCATATTAACTGACTACCTCGCCCTAGTGGGGGTTCTCTTTGTTCAATCTATCCCCAAACCGCCTTCGAGTTGATGGATCCATGGGTCTTCCCATGTTGGCATATCTTCATCACCCTCAATAGTAGCAGGATCGACCGTAGCCATATTTGACATCAAAGCCTTGAAAGCTCCAGGCCGGTGTCAATCCCAAGTCAAGAATCGATTTAATGTCCGCCTCCTTATCGTGGATTATCATCAATTAGCCATGAGCATTCATCTTCCGAGGAGGATTCGTGATCCCAATCCCTTCTAAATGCATAGTAGTTATCCGCTTCCTTTGGGACATATGCCGCTTAGGAGGGACTCGAGGACCTCACCAAACATAGACCTTCTCCTTGTGTCAAGTCGCACTCCACTTTTTCATGATACCCGCGTCTCCGACTATATCTGAATGTGTTGAGGATAGGCCCGTGTCATCTTCATCTTCCCAGAAATGATTCTGCTGAACCGATCTCTTTTCCGTAAACCAAGTCTTTTTCACTACTTGATCTTCGGATGACGAAGTGTTGTCCCAAAGGAGTCCCGAATTGCTTTTGTGTAAAGCAAGAAGACCGAAGTTGGTAAGTGCAACTCGATCGTTGTATAAACCTCGCCATTACATCATTCAAAGACAAAGGGTACTCTAAATCGCCATTTATTGATTCATCGGCACCGCAATTACAATGTTCATCTCGACGATTCTTCATCGCCAAGATTGATTACAAGGTACAATGTCTTTAAAACAAAACCACCACTATAATCAAGCCCGGCCGAACCTTTCTTCACCGCTGTCCGCCTTTGGGCCGATGATTCGCCGACTCATTATCAGAGGAGAGAATCAAGAAAATAATTCTCCACCCCTTAAACGGTCCGTTTGTCCACGACCACCGCCTTGACTCATTATTCGTGGTCTACATATTTGAGACATCGATGAAGAGTAGATGGGACTATAACGCTACCGGGATCCAAGGTCACCCAACAATAAGTTATAGGAAGTCTTTGGCCAATCACATAGCAGTGACTTCGACTTTAAATCCCCATCCGGCACTTTATCCGATCTTACCAAGCCGAGACCCGGTGTTAAACCCATAGATCATTGTGCTGGATGCCACCATCGCGTGGATTCCAAGGTGATACATGAGGCTAGGGCATAATGCTCATAAATGAACCCTGGACGATTGGATCCTAACTTCACTAGAGCCAATATACCCGTGAAGTATAGCGCCGCATCGCGTTTGAATCTCTCGCCCGCATATCCCTTTGTGTAAAGTAATGCGGGAAGTGCTTGGCTGCTAAGTTGCATTGTTGTGCGTGATTCTTCCTGATCGGCTTGATCTCGAAAGTGAGAAACACCTCGTGAGTCACCTGAGCTTCTGTAGAGCTTCCCGTTTCTTTGACAATCGGAGCAACTCGAGAGAGTTATTCGCGGATGTTCGCTAACCGCCATGACGCCGAAATGGTATGGAGAGCCCGATGTTCCGGCCTATCCTCACAATCGGGCGCATTGAATCGGACCGCCGAGTTGAGCTTCCCGACTCGAGGTCGCTTCTCCTTTGCTTCACCGCTTTTCTCTCCGCACGAGGAGAAGTCGGGTCACCCCCAGCTCGACCAGCTGTCTTAGCGCTTGGATTTGAGCCTCCTGATATTTGTAGCTATATTCGTGTCCTTCCTAGTAGCTTAAGACTTCACCTTCTTCGTGAAATTGGGTGGCTACTTTTTCATCATTCTTCTCTCGAATTGCCGAAGCAAAGATGGCATAGCTTGCCTTTTCCCTTTGACTTTTTATGGCCGAGGATGTAGTCCATCGATCGCCTTCCAGAAGTCGTGGTGGACCCAAAGGATTTCTCCGCTTGTCGCAGTGCGCAGACGAGCCCCTTCTTACGCGTTCGTGAGGATCTTCATTCACCATCTTCATTCCTACCTTCACAACGGGCGCCGTTGGAACCAATCCAAGGAACCGATCCGCTTATAGAGACCGTGATTTGCTCCCACCTTCTTCTCTTTAGAGGGTTTTGGAGTAATGACTCAACATCGCATCAAGGCCTCAATCTTGTCCTTGAGATGGTAGCGTAACTTTGTAGGATGATGTACCGCCTCGCGGTAAGCATACGAGACTTAGGATCAGAACCTTGTTTGCCTCCTCTTGGTTTACAATTGGGGCAACCGGATTTTGTTGTTTTCCGTAAGGTATTTGAAGATGCCCGAACTTCCTCGCCCTGAACGAGTAAGTCTTGGGAAACCTCGAACCGGATGGTTTTGATTGTGAGTTTGTTGGCGCCATTGAGGTCGCGACCGCCGTGGTGCACGCTGTTGCGACCGCCGCTGTGGTTGCAGCTCAACATTTGATTAGCTGCCTACGACTTTGCCGGCGCTTTACCTTTGCCACGGGGACAAAGTTCTCGCTTGTGAGCATCCACCATAGGCTGACCTCTCTCCGCTTTCTTTCTCGAATCGCCGCTTGCTCTCCACGATCCTTAAATCTTTCCGTGTCTCTGACGGCAGCTCCCATTGCTTCCAACACGCCCAATGACAAGTTGCTATGACAAGTTTGAGAATGAACTTCTCTCATTTCCGTCTCTAATTCATTGCCTTATTTCAACCTCTTGACGGTTATCCATCGCTTCCCGCTCTTCGCTTTCGCCCAACAAAGAACCGATGGATACCTCGTGTCATCGCCGAAGAAATTGGTGAGAAACATGGCCTCCATATCATCCCAGCCTATTAACGCCTCGGTTTGAGACGGCGGTACCAATCAAGGCAGCCCACGGCGGGTGCCAACGAATGACCGAACCATCAAGGGCTCAAGGTCGAGATAACGCCTAGATGAGACTTGAAGTAGATCAAGTGCCGAGTAGGTGATCCCTTCCGCCAAATGGCGAAGTTGATGAGGTCAACTTTGTCTGATACGGATTGATTCCCACTCCCTTGTAAGGACATGGTATACCCGTTTTCTTTACCTTCTTGAGCGGAAATCAAAGTATTGATTTTGCTCTCGAGGTCTTTTATTTTTCATTTTCCCCACGCCTCCGCTCGTAAACTTGGGGAGGAATGACTGTTATCGCTAGCGCTTTGCCGAAGCAAAGACGATCACCGCGCTTTGGCCTCCTTCCCCGTCCGTGTCGCTATCTATTAAGTTGACATTATTGCGACGACTTGGCTCGCCTTTGGCGGTTCATTATCGCCGATCTGCTGGTCATGCATTGCTCTCATCCGCCGTGATGGCCGCCCATTTCAAGCTTAAAGTTATCCTTTTGCTTGGTTAGGCCTCTTCAAGCATCCGACACTTGATCCGCTGATCATGAACGCCAAGGTTGTCCTATGCCGAAATTGTATTATCGGAAGCCATTGCGGAGCGATCCGACATTTCATCATCCGAGGGTAATCCTTCGCATCTTGAGATAATTGTCGTCTAACAATTCCGACCGCAATCGAAGTCATTCGCTGCGATGCCCCTGAACGCACGCGACGACGCCCCTCGGCCGTCATATTGATGGTAACACTCGCACCATCACCGAGGTGTCCACCTTCTCTTACGGAAGTGTCTTGACTTGGTCCGCATTCTCGTGCCGAGCCTATCAAAGACCGACGCTTTTCCGGAGTCGCTTTAGTGCGCTTGCACCGATAACACCGCCTTTGATCGGGCTTCGAGCACAAGCAAGGCATGTTTGATTCTCATGCCTTTTCGATTTACTTGTACCCCAAAGACGATAGTACAACTCGCCGGATGAATACCGGAGCAACCTATCGTGTTGGCACAACTTCTCGTATAACGCTGTCATCGCCGATGAGAGCCGCCTCCTTCCGAGAACAAATAGGCCTTTCATAAGTTACCTCACACACTTCGCTGAAAGTGTGAATTCGACGGCTCTCTGACTTCGATTTGAAGCCCTGCGAAAGCAAATGCAGTGTTTCTTCTTATCTTTGTGGGTACGACTCTCGATCGAGTGACCCGTGATTCCTTTAGCGGACCTAGGCGATCCTTGACGGTAAGCCCGCCGTCATGGCGAGTTAGCTTCACGGAATTTGGGTGCGCATTAACCGAGGTAACTTCGGCCGATGCCACTTTTGTTGAAGTGCTCACAATTTCGATTTGAGCACGGAGCGTGAGTTGGCTCGCCGGGCAGAGCTAGGCTTGATGTCGGGTTCGCCGGGTTGAAGCCTCGACGACTTGGGCTTCCAAGCTAGCCGATTTGTCGACGACTTCGGGTCAGCCTCTTCAACTCGCGGGCTTGTTGCACCAGTTCGTGTTATGCTGATACGCGCCGGATACCCCGGCGTAGAACGATTCCCTTTGACTCGACCCATTCGCTCATCGCCGCCTATAAGAATCGGCTACGATCTCGATTTCACTCGAAGTCAACTTAGATCTTAGATCCGGCCATAGCGACCCCATCCATCGACTCTTTCACCGGCTAATTGTTTCGCCAGCGCCGACGCCGCCTCGACGCTCTCTTGAGAGAGTCACAACGCCATTGGCGGAATCGACTCTCGCAGATAGGGTTCTCAAGATTTGGCCGCTGTTAGCCGGGAACCACCGCCGCCCGCAGCCTTGGACAGCCGTGGTGGTGGATTTTCTCACCGCGATTCGGGTCGATTGGTCTTCCTTGGCATGAGACCATCTTGACTTATGGGGAACTGGATCTCGACGAGGAGGAGAGGTATTCTCATACTTCTTCCGTCAACTCAACTCGACTCTCCTCGATGACCGGATCGGATCCGCTGGCTATACACGACGCTTCTTTGTTGAAGCCGCTGGCTCCCACCGTGGTCGCCAGCCTTTGTTCGGGAAAGTTGGTTTGTTATTCATTGCTCGCTTGAACTTGCTTACGCCTTCTTTGGCCTACAACAAAATTTCAAACAAAAGAAATGCCTTTATTTCAGCGCATAATGAAAACGAAAATTACAACTTTCTTCCTTTGTGAACAAACACGAGGATCTCTATTTTCCCGATCCTCGACATGTGTTCTTTGCCTATGCCGGGACTTTTGTTCGTCCGCGGACTACCGCAATTCGATCCCGTGTAAACCCGGTTCAAACTACAGACGAGGGGCTCGCTTCACGAAGGAAACGGTTACCGAGGGGATCACACTCACGAAGGAGAGGATCGCCCAAGGATCACACTCACGAAGGAGAGGATCACGAGCGGTGAGATCTACAAGGAGAAATCACGCTTATCCCCGAGATTAAGACGAAGCTTAACCTAGAGGGTATCCAGAGTTCGACCCGAAGTTTCTTACCTCCGCGATTTGTGGATCCGACATCGATCGGACTTGTACCGCCGGTGCTCTGAACGCGCGGACGCTCGTGATCTCGTGGAGAATTCTTTGAAACTCCTCAAAATCCCTACCAAAGCCAAAGCCAAATCCTCAAAAATCCAAGTCCACCAAAATCACCAAATCCAAGATCCCCGCGATGAGCAAGACCCCCTATTTATACAAAAAGGGGTGCTGCCGACGGTGGTTCTGCCATTTTGTCGAGCCACCCTACCACTTGTCGAGCACCCGCCTGTTATCGAGGTGGTTCTACCAAAGTGGTCGAGCCTCCTACCATTTTCTGAGGTGGCCTAGCCAGTGGTCGAGCCTCGCCAAGTTGGCCGAGGTGGGCTCGCCAAAGTGGCCGAGCCACCTGGTCACTTGGCCGAGGTGCCGCCACGCACAAGGGCCGCCCTCGCTGCCGCTCCGTCGACTCTTCACGCTTTCCGCCGACTCTTTCGGTCTTCCGCTTAGCTTTGTTCGTGATGTCGCCGCTGTGTTTGAGTCCGTGTCCGATCAACTTTCGAGCTCAAACGCTCGCTTGCATCGACGACTAAGTACGGCTGATTCCGCCTCGCCAACGCTTGAATTTAGCCAACTCGCCTCGCTGAGCTTCGCCGTCGTTTTCTCCACGACGCCGCCGTTACCGTTCAGACGCTCGCCGACTCACTTCATGGGTTCGCCGACTCGCTTTTACGCTTTTATGGCGAATCACATCGACGGCTGCGGGTCGCGGGCCCGGATGGATCGTTTGCTATCAACCCACCGCTTACGAAGTCTTGTTCGCATCGATAAGCAATTTTAACGCCTTACACTTATCGCTTCTGATCAAGGAATTAAAATGTTCATTTGCTTGACGATGGACTTTTCTCGCTTAATCAAGGATTAATGGTCAAGACCATAACAGCTGGCCCTTCGCCGAGTCTACCGAGCCGAAAAGTAGTGAAATAGATATCAATATTCGATGAATAGAAGCGATTCCAAAAGAGTCATGAAGATTCTCGGATGGAATATGCCAACACATCAATAAGTCACGACGCTTTTTTCCTAGTTCGCCGGTGGGCCCTTATTAAAGCTTAAGAGGGTGCCGATTTTCTGCCTCGCGTCGGGCGATTGGGTCTTCCTTGCGGCGGAGACCATCTTGGACTTGCGAGGCGGATGCGGGCGAGGAGGAGAGGTATTCCTCATACTTCTTACGGTCGAACTTCGAACTTCGACCTCCTCGATGGCCGGGATCGGGATCAGCGGTTGCGACACGGCGGCTTCTTTGTTGAAGCCGTTGGCTCTATGTGGTCGCCCGGCTTGTTGTGAGGAAAGTTGGTTTGTTATTCATTGCTCGCTTGAACTTGCTTACGCCTTCTTTGGCCTACAACAAAATTTCAAACAAAAGAAATGCCTTTATTTGGTACAATGAAAGCGAAAATTACAACTTTCTTCCTTTGTGAACAAACACGAGGATCTCTATTTTCCGGGATCCTCGATTGCGTGGGTTCTTTGCCTATGCCGGGGACTTTTTGTTCGTCCGTGGACTACCGCGCAATTCCGATCTGGTGTAAGCGGGTTACGAAACTTCTGAGGCGTAGAGGGCTCGTTTCGCGAAGGAAGCTTGGCGCTGAGGATACACTCACGAAGGAGAGGATCGCTGCGGGGATCACACTCACGAAGGAGAGGATCGCCGAGCGGGTGAGATCTACAAGGAGAAATCTGGCTATCCACGAGATTAAAGCGAAGCTTAACCTAGAGGGTATCGTAGTTCGACCGAGTTTTCTTACCCGCGATTTGTGGATCCGACATCGATCGGACTTGTACTGCGTGCTTTCGGAGCAGCGTTGGCGGCTTCGTGGATCTCGTGAGAATTCTTTGGAAACTCCTCGAAAATCCCGCCTCAAAGCCAAAGCCAAATCCTCAAAAAATCCGAAGTCCACCAAAATCACCAAATCCAAGATCCCCTGGCGAATGAGCAAGACCCCCCCTATTTATACAAAAAGGGAGGTGGCCGTAGATGGGTGGCTTCGGCTACTTGGCGAGCCACCTCGGCTGGCCGAGCACCTCGGCGGGGATTGGCGAGTGGCTCCGGCAGTGGCCGAGTACTCCTAAACCACTTGGCCAGTGGCTCGGCCAAAGTGGTAGAGCCTCCTGACGAAGTTGGCGGGAGTGGCTCGGCCAAAGTGGCCGAGCGCACCTTCATCAACGAGGTGCCCGGCGTCATGGCCTTCCGTCGATCTCGCGTCGTTTTCGTCGACTCTTCCGTCGTTTTCGTCGACTCTTCGGTCTTCGGGCTTAGCTTTGCTCGGTGATGTCGCCCGTTGTGTTTGAGTCGTGTCCGATCAACTTTCGAGCTCAAACGCTCGCTTGCATCGACGGACTAAGTACGGTTGATTCCGCCTCGCCAACGCTTGAATTTAGCCAACTTCGCCTCGTTGAGCTTAGTGCGTCGGGTTTTCTCCACGGCCAGCGTCGTTCGGCAGCACGTGCGCCTCTGGAAAGCTCACTTCATGGGTTCGTCGGCTTCGCTTTCTGGCGTTTTTGCGGCGTAATCACATCGGCGTTACGATTGGCGTCCGGATGGATCGTCGGTTATCAACCCACCGTTTACGAGTCTTGTTCGGGTACTGATAAGCAATTTTTAACGCCTACACTTATCGCCTCTGATCAAGGAATTAAAATGTTCATTTGCTTGACGTATGGACTTTTCTGCTCTAATCAAGGATTAATGGTCAAGACCATGCGATTGGCCCCTTTAAACGAATTAATTTGGAGTGCAGTGAAATAGATATCAATATTCTGGATGAATAGAAGCGTATTCCAAAAGAGTCATGAAGATTCTCGTGATGGAATATGGCCAACATCAGCGAATAAGCTGCCGACGCTTTGTTTCCTAGGCCCGCTGGTGGGCCCTTATTAAAGCGAAGAGGGCGGTTTCTCGATTTTCGAGGCAACGCTTCGGGCTCTGAGCTTTAATCCCGACCGTTGATTATGGGTTGGTCCTTTGTTTGTGGGGCCCCTTTATAAATTCAGAGAACAAAGAGAGGATAAGTTCTACTCTCTGCATCTCTCTGAAAGAATCTCCGGTGATCCTTCAACGATTTACATCAACGTCTTCCATGGATTCCAATCGTCGAAAGCAGTTGGATGCGTTTCGCTCGAAGGTGATCGAGGTACAGATGCGGTCACTTCATTTGAAGTTTGATATTCCCAAGGAATTCAAACTGAGGGTGCCGGGGTATTGTCATGGCGAGGGGAAAGCTCCCCTATATATTAACTACTTGAACTGCGGTTTACGGTTGCCACTACATCCGTTCCTCCGCAAGGTATTCGAGGCATTGGGAGTATCTCCGATGCAGATGAAACCCAACTCCATCGCTACATTGTTGGGCTTCACCGTCATCTGTTATTGGCTGGGGATTCATCCCTCGGTGAGCGTCTTTGAGTCATTTGGTCACCGTGGATAGCCGTAAGACCCCCACTACCATCTTCAGGCAACGGGGGAGTTCAAGATCATTCTTGATGCTCCCACATCGAATAAAGTGTGGAAAGATAGAGGGAGACGACTCCAACTTAGGATGCTCGGATTGGCCCGAGATTAGGAGAGAGGCCTTGAGCCAAGTCAGCCCAGAGACGAGCGCTAGAATTAGGCAAATTTAAGTATACGGGGCCGCGACAAATGAGGGTTCTACTCAATAAGTCGGTCTTGCGATTTCACGGAATCTTGTCAGTTCCTCCTGGTAATCGAGATGAAATGAGAGCTCACAACATAACTTTTGGAGGCATGGCTGGGATAATGGCTGCTGTAGGGTCGGCTTCAGAGGAAGAACCCCTTGAGGAACCTCAGGAGGGAGTGATGACTCGACAGGCAAAACGACTGCAGCAAGAGTCGGCCCCGGAGGGGGTAGTTCCTACTCAGGGATGAGACGAGACGGTGGCCATGGGTCGTGAAGAAATGACCACGGGCACTGCTCCAAGGAGCGCTTATGGCTATCGAAGGTCATGGCAGAAGAAGACCAGTCGTGGTCCGCGAGGAGCGAGACGACTGGGTGAAAGCTCAGCGGACCCTATGGTGATGGGGTCATCCGAGTCAGAAGAAGAGGTCGGCCCCCGGCCAACTGAAGCCTAGCCCAAAACTATCGCGGAGGCGATTTCTGGTGGAGCTGAGGCTCAGTCGGGGGTGGGAGCCTCTAGTTCTCAATCGGAGCAGCCTCACCGGCAAGGCAAAGAGCCAATTGGAGGTAAAGAGATGGGTTTCATCCCAACAGGATGGCCCTCTCCATATTATATGGCTGAGTCCGAGGTTGGGGCCTGGGACAAGGTGAGCGACTCGTTAATAGGGATGCTCCCCCCTATTGGGCGTTATGAGGAGGAGCCGGACGCAGAGCATCGATACAATCCTGCTAAACATTTGGATGTTTGCTCGTCAGTGTTACAATCCAAATATATGCAGGCCAAGGCTGTAGAGTAGTTTAGCCTTCCTGAAGATAAGGAATTCTCAAAGAAGATTCCTGATGTGGGTCTTCACGTGATCCTTCGAAGCTATTTGACTCGAGGGTGCCTTGTGGAGGAGGAAATATATAGTCGGCTAGCCCAAGGTCATCATGCCTATGAGAAGCTCCGTAGGACACGTGCGGCCCAAGGAGTCGGCGAAAATGATGAAGTCGACCAAGTCGTCAAAAAACTTTTGGCTAAACAAGCCGAGCTTGATGACTGGTGTCGAGAGATGGAGGTGAAGGAGCAAACGATCGTGGAACTTAAGGCGTCGAACGTTAAAATGTTAGCCAAGATCCAACAGCTGAAACAGAGGCCCCAGGGCAATGTTGGGGTTGTTGGATCTATTAACGAGATATTGAGGGAATGAGGCCTTGCCGTAATGCATTCAGCTCTTGAGCAAGTTGCACAGCACGCTAAGGTTCAGCTAAAAAAAGAGTTAGCGGCTAAGCAACAGCTCTCCGATGAGTGTGCTCGACTCAAAGAGTCCTTACACAGGGCAGAGAGTAGGGTAGGATACTTGGAATCCAATGACCACCAGTCGGCTATCATTGAAAAGAATCGGCCTATAATCATTGAGGAGTTCTGTCAGAGCTCGATGGGGAAGATCGAGGGCGCTGCCCGAATACCGAAGTGACCACATTGTAAAGCAACACCGCCGAATATCGAGTTCCACAGTGCGACTCGGTATCCACCAAGCATATCCAACTATATAGATCTCCTCTCCAAAGTAGAGAAAGTGGGAGGAGGTTATAACGTAGATGGGGGCGAGTCCAAGGAGGAAACAGAGGAAGAAGCTGACTTGTCGGCTGACAGCTCCCCTGGCGAAGCCGACAAAGGTGTCGGTGAGAGTTCAGATGGGAAGAGGAGTGACGAGGTGATGCATGACCCTCCTTCGACTCCTCCACCGTCTACAAACGTCTCCCTGCCTCTAACCCCTGGAGTCGACATGGATCTCTTGTAGCTAAGGACTCAGCAATATCATGTATTTTGCATTTTTTCTTGCGTGTGTTTTCGAAGATATGAAATAAAATACTTTTCATCAATTGGACTGTCTTAAACTCTTCTACAATATTCTGTGGTATGTTAACAACTCAAACGTTTCATTGAGTCGAGAGACGTGTTGTCTGTGTTTAGATGATTCTCTTGCTTTTCTTTTTAGGGTGTGGTCAATAGACTCATGGGAGATAATTGGATGGGAGTAGCACCCCACTAAGTTGGATTCAATTTTCCAACTTATGGTGTTTTTCATAGCTGTCGATTTGCTGGGTCGACTAGCTAAAGTCTATTGGGCCCCAAACAACAGGTGAGTTCGAGTTCCAAAGCGTGGTTGAAAGGAGTCACTGTAGGAGACGGGGTGTGACGTCAACTATGCTTTAACCGCCCATGTCACTTCGATTTCTAGGCGAAGAGACGATGGGGTATTAAACGCGGTTGGTGCTTCAATTTTCGTAAGGCGGTTTGAATTCTAAAATCAATCTGAACCGTTGATCTCAGAATAGATAGACCACCCAAAAGTTACCACGCGTACTCTTCGACAGTTTATAATCATTCCTTCTTTGTTCACGGGGGTTTTCTTCACATGCTCTAAAAATTTTATTTCCTCTTTCTCCATCTTTCTTCCAATTTCGGAGCTTTCTTCAATGGCTACTTCATCTGCCCCCGTTGATAGGATCAGTATCCTCGCATCTTTGCACACAAAGATAAAGGATGATGAATTGGAGGGCCTTCATGAAAAGTATGACCTTCCATCGGAGTTCAGGTTGTCCTTGCCAAAAAAGGACAGCGTCGTACATGAGCATAGCATTGATAGGGCGCCGTTGTACATAGTCCACATGGAGTACGGTCTACGTCTTCCCCTTCCTCAGTTTGTGAGAAGGGTTTGTGAGAGATTGGGGATTTCCCTAATGTAGTTCGCCCCCAACGCCATAGCAACAATAATGGCGTTCTTGGTGATATGCCACCGAGTAGGCGTCGAGCCGAGTCTTTAGTTGTTCAGCCACTTGGTCAGCGTGAAGACTACTAAGAAGGACGCTCACTTCTTCTTTGTAAACGTGGGCGGCCAGCTTGTGAATATTTCGGAATCCAACAAAGATTAGAAGGAAAGGTTTGTCTGGGTCTTCGGAGCCTACCCAATTCTGGTTTGCCATTCATAGCCAGAGATCGAGAAGGATGCACTGAAACCTCTTCTTCTATCATCCAAGGAGCGCCAGGATCTCGAGAAGATCCGACAGTATGCTGGATCCCGTGAGATCAGCAACCTGTTCAACAACGCCTCACTTAGAATGGCGGGGTTGTCGTTTACTTGGCCAATAGAGACCGACAAAGAAGCGGAGGCGGAATTACTCAAAGTTGCCCCAAAGCAGCCCAAAGACCAGAAAGGTGGGGCTCTTAGTACGGCGAAAGCCGTCGTGGCTTCCAGTTCAGCAGAAGCCGTCGAGTCTCAAATGCCTCAAAAGAGAGCAAGGAAAGGGCTATCGGCTAAGGAGGCCGAACACTGGGGGAGTAATGTTGATGAGATGGCCGCCATGTTAACAGCGCCGGCTCTTGCTTCTCAAGTCAAAAGGCCCGAGAAGAAGAAGGCAAAGAAGGCTAAGAAGTCGGCTCCCAAGGAAAAACCCGAGGGGGCCATCTCTGAGTCGATTTGGACGACTGTAGGGGACGCCCCGGCCATTGGCGAGGAACAGGCTCCAAATCCTACTTCCCCTCCGCGTCTGTCAGGGGAAGCAGTCATCATAGATGAGTCTTCTCCTGGCGTGGAGGAATCTTCGTCGCCAGGGCCGGAAACTGCCCCGCCGGCACTGGGAGCCCATGTCCAATGTGTTATATCTCGCTTCTCTCCGAAGTCCACTCCATAGGCCGGGCAAAGAGTCGGCCATTTGAGGTGAAGTTGTGGTGGAGGCAACTCCTAGGGGCTCATCTAAGGGTCCGGATTCTCAAATACCTTTCCGTCACCGGGTTGGTGAGATTGGTAATAAGAGGTGGAAGGAGCTCCGGGCCATGCTTATTGGCAACCTACAAGAGGGCTATTCGGCTAGGGAGGAGCCTTCTGAAATTGATAGGTTCATCCCCAACCGCTTCTTCCATAAAGACGACTCTATATTCTTATCGAGAAGAGCTCAACTCATTGCCACCGACCAGTTTTCCCTCTCGAATGACTTGGATTTGTTGAAGGAGGTGCCATCGACTGGCTTACGGACGGCCCTTCAGAGCTACCAGATCCGAGGGGCTCTGGTTGGGGAGGAACTCTTTGACCGCCTCAACCACTTGTCTGATTTTCGGCGAGTTATTGAGGAACTTCGTCCAAGAGAGAAACTTCGAGAAGAGGTCGAGAAGAGAGTTGCGGCTCTTGAAGCGAAGAGGATAGGGTCAATGCTAGGTGGCATAGTGAGCTGGAGGCGAAGCAATCTACGATTGTTAATCTCCAGACTCATCGCTCTAAGCAGTTGGCCACAATCAAGAGGCTAAAGGAGGAGGCGGCAAAGCTTAAGGAGGCAGTCGAAGGCTCCCAACGGGAGGTTATTGAGCGAGAGAAACAAGTGGCACAGCTGGAGAAGGAAGTTGAAGCCGAGAAGCATGAGAAGTTGTAAGCTCAAGAAAGGATTCGCTCGGATCAACTTGCTCTCCAGAACTTGGAGGTCGAATTGGAGGAGTCGAGGATGGCTCATCAGAAGGCCTTAGCTGACGTCTGATCCGTTGAAGTTTGACTCCAATATGTGACGTCGGAGGAGGGGAAAAGGGAAGTCATTGAGGCCTACCAGCATGGGTCAGTGGGAAAGGTTGAGTTGTCGCTATCGCCAAGGCCGGGCCACCGCTTAAAGGCCGGCTTCCACAGCGTTCCTCCACCTCCAGGTCCCACCTATCCCCCTCGAGTGCAAAGTTGCCTTACTATCCTGCAGGGTCTTGAGGCGAGGGGGGATAGAGTGGAATTAAGTGCGGAAGATGGTGATGATGATGATGACGAGGATGAGGATGATGATAACGATGGTAACGACGGCAATTGCGATTAGGAGGTCGCCTAGCCGACTCTTAGTCGTCTTGTTTTTAATTGTTTTTATTTGGTCTTCTCGACCTTTGTAAATTTTTTTTTGTTCAAATTATAAAATGAAAATTTATTTTGCATTCCCATGTGTTGGATACTCTAATTTTTATTTGGCTATGTTGTTTTTCTGTGTCCAGTTGACGAGTAGTGTTAATCACGACTTCGATTTATGGCTATAAGCTGGATAAGTGAAATGTAGCATAACCGTGATTCGAAAGACAGTAGATGATCTTGTCTTGATAAATATCCAAGTCTGTGTCGGTCGAAAGGCCCCACGTGTTTAGTCGGCAAATGACAACCCTTAGGTTGGGTGCCTAGGACTTACTTGGCGCCTAGGTCTTTAGGAGTCGGCTCCTGGAGGTGGCGACTCGGCAATTGACAACCCGTAGGTTGGGTGCCTAGGACATATGTGGCACCTAGGTCTTTAGGAGTCGGCCTCTGGAGGCGACGACTCGGCAATTGATAACCCGTAGGTTGGGTGCCTAGGACTTATGTGGCGCCTAGGTCTTTAGGAGTCGGCTCACGGAGGTGGCGACTTCGACAATGATAACCTGTAGGTTGGGTGCCTAGGACTTATGTGGCTTAGGTCTTTAGGAGTCGGCTCACGGAGGTGGCGACTTCGGCAATGATAACCCGTAGGTTGGGTGCCTAAGACTTATGTGGCCTAGGTCTTTAGGAGTCGACCTCGGAGGCTGACGACTTCGACAATGATAACCCGTAGGTTGGGTGCCTAGGACTTATGTGGCGCTAGGTCTTTAGGAGTCGGCTCACGGAGGTGGCGACTTCGGCAATGATAACCCGTAGGTTGGGTGCCTAGGACTTATGTGGCCTAGGTCTTTAGGAGTCGGCCTCACGGAGGCTGACGACTTCGACAATGATAACCCGTAGGTTGGGTGCCTAGGACTTATGTGGCACCTAGGTCTTTAGGAGTCGACCTCACGGAGGCTGACGACTTCGACAATGATAACCCGTAGGTTGGGTGCCTAGGACTTATGTGGCTTAGGTCTTTAGGAGTCGGCTCACGGAGGTGGCGACTTCGACAATGATAACCCGTAGGTTGGGTACCTAGGACTTATGTGGCACCTAGGTTTTTAGGAGTTGGCCTCTGGAGGCGATGACTCGGCAATTGACAACCCGTAGGTTGGGTGCCTAGGACTTATGTGGCGCCTAGGTCTTTAGGAGTCGGCTCACGGAGGTGGCGACTTCGACAATGACAACCCGTAGGTTGGGTGCCTAGGACTTATGTGGCGCCTGGGTCTTTAGGAGTCGATCCATGGAGGCGACGACTCGGCAATTGACAACCCGTAGGTTGGGTGCCTAGGACTTATGTGGTGCCTAGGTCTTTAGGAGTCGGCCCCTGGAGGTGACGACTCGGCAATTGACAACCCGTAGGTTGGGTGCCTAGGACTTATGTGGCGCCTGGGTCTTTAGGAGTCGATCCATGGAGGCGATGACTCGGCAATTGACAACCCGTAGGTTGGGTGCCTAGGACTTATGTGGTGCCTAGGTCTTTAGAGTCGATCCATGGGCGATGACTTCGGCAATTGACAACCCGTGGGTTGGGTACCTAGGACTTATGTGGCGCTAGGTCTTTAGGAGTCGATCCATGGGCGATGACTCGGCAATTGACAACGTAGGTTGGGTGCCTAAGACTTATGTGGCCTAGGTCTTTAGGAGTCGGCTCACGGAGGTGGCGACTTCGACAATGACAACCCGTAGGTTGGGTGCCTAGGACATATGTGGCACCTAGGTCTTTAGGAGTCGGCTCACGGAGGTGGCGACTTCGACAATGACAACCCGTAGGTTGGGTGCCTAGGAATTATGTGGCTTAGGTCTTTAGGAGTCGGCTCACGGAGGTGGCGACTTCGACAATGACAACCCGTAGGTTGGGTGCCTAAGACTTATGTGGCGCTAGGTCTTTAGGAGTCGATCCATGGGCGATGACTTCGGCAATTGACAACCCGTAGGTTGGGTGCCTAGGACTTACTTGGCCTAGGTCTTTAGGAGTCGGCTCACGGAGGTGGCGACTTCGACAATGATAACACGTAGGTTAGGTGCCTAGGACTTATGTGGCACCTAGGTCTTTAGAGTCGATCCATGGGCGATGACTTCGGCAATTGACAACGTAGGTTGGGTGCCTAAGACTTATGTGGCGCTAGGTCTTTAGGAGTCGATCCATGGGCGATGACTTCGGCAATTGACAACGTAGGTTGGGTGCCTAGGACATATGTGGCACCTAGGTCTTTAGGAGTCGATCCATGGGCGATGACTTCGGCAATTGACAACGTAGGTTGGGTGCCTAGGACTTATGTGGCGCTGGGTCTTTAGGAGTCGGCTCACGGAGGTGGCGACTTCGACAATGACAACCCGTAGGTTGGGTGCCTAGGACTTACTTGGCCTAGGTCTTTAGGAGTCGATCCATGGGCGATGACTTCGGCAATTGACAACGTAGGTTGGGTGCCTAAGACTTATGTGGCCTAGGTCTTTAGAGTCGATCCATGGGCGATGACTTCGGCAATTGACAACCCGTAGGTTGGGTGCCTAGGACTTATGTGGTGCCTAGGTCTTAGTCGCCATTCTTTGAAGAAAGCTTGAGCCCGATGGCGTTTTGACTTCGGCAAGCGGATAAGGGCCTTGACTTCGGCTTAGCGGAAGGGATATCCTAACTCGACTTAGTGAGGAGAGTATGTTCACTTGGCAGGAGGGGCTAGATCGACCATCTCAGCTAGGTGAGAAGGTTTCCTTGACTCGATATGATGAGAAGGGTTCCTTGACTCAACTTAGCGAGAGGGATTGCCTGAACTCAGTCCAGCAGGGAAGTTATCTCAACTCAGCCAAAGGAGTGGGATATCACGACTCGTTTTATGGCGAGGAGGACGCCATGATTTGCTTACCTGCGATGGGTGTAATTCCTTGGCGAGTAGTATATTAAGACGTTCCTGCTATAATCTAAGAGAAACTGATCACAATAGTTAAAGCAAAATCTATTTATATTGAAAGATTTTGAACAAGATTTACAATACAAGTTTATTGGAAAAACTTTCTAAGATGCTCGATGTTTCAAGGATGCTGCAAGATTCTTCCATCGGGGCTTCTTAGCCGATATGTGCCAAGTCATAGTTCTTCGAGGATGGTGTATGGTCCTTCCCAATTGGGTGCTAGCTTACCGCGCTTGGTATCTTTGTCAAACATTGCCTTCCTTAGGACCAGGTCACCGACAAGAAATCTCCTCGGTCGAACTTTACTGTTGTAGTACCGAGCGATTCGTTGCTGATTGACAATTTGGTTGTGCAATGCTTTAGCCCAAACTTCATCTACGAGATCCAATTCCACCCGAAGCCCTAAAGAATTTACATCTTCATCGAAGTGTTGCATGCGAATGGTAGGCATGCCCACTTCTACTGGGGTCACTGCTTTTGCCCCATAAGTCAAATTAAAGGGAGTTTCGCCAGTAGAATTCTTGTGAGTCGTCCGGTAGGACCATAAGATGCTTGGCAATTCTTCGACCCAATTTCTGACTGCATTGTCTACTTTTTTCTTCAGAGCTTGGAGGATGCACTTGTTAGCAGCTTCTGTCAGTCTATTGCATTTGGGGTGAGCTACTAAGGTGAACTTGAGTTGAATCTCCCATTCCTCATAAAAATCTTAGAATCCTTTGCTGCTGAATAGGGTGCCGGGGGACACCAAAATGGCAGACGATGGATTTCCATGCAAAGCTAGTAATGTTGCCCTCTCCGATCTTCGCCAAGGGTTCAGCTTCAATCCACTTGGTAAGTAATCAATAGCGACCATTAGGAATTTGCGCTGTCCTGAAGCGAGAGGGAGAGGTCCCAATATATCTAGGCCCCACTGGGCAAAAGGAATGGGGCTTGAAATGGGCTTCAGCTCTGTAGCAGTAGCTCTGGGGATTTTTGTAAAAATTTGGCACTTCTTGCATGTTGAAACGAGCTTCTTAGAGTCGGCTATTACTGTGGGCTAGTAATACCCTTACCAAATGACCTTTTGTGCGAGTGTCCTCGCTCCTGGGTGATTTCCACAGACGCCTTCATGAATTTCTCTTAAAACATAATTAGCTTTAGCGGGTCATAGGCACCGAAGGTAAGGTCCTACACCACTGCCATGATAGGACAACTAATACAGTTGATTGTCCATCATGAGGTACTGGTGAGCATTCCTTTGTACACTCCTCCCTTCGGCAGCATCCGCTGGTAGGATTCCACTGGTTAAGAATTGGATGATAGGATCCATCCAACAAGATTCTGGGACTACGTCTGTTTGCATGACACCCGCAGAAGCCTCAGCTATGCTGGGACTCCTGAGTGTGTCGGTGTAGATAGGTCTCGAGTTGCTCATGGAGCTGGTTGATACAAGCTTTGACAGGGCGTCTGCTCGAGTGTTGTGAGCACGAGGGACTTGAACAACTTTGAAGTTGGCCAATCGGGGTAACAACTCCTTGGCTATCTTCAAGTACTGAATCATCCTCGTATCCTTGGCCGCATATTTGCCATTAACTTGATGAACTACAAGTTGGGAGTTGGCTAATATGTATAGGTTCTCGGCCTTGACTGCTAGGGCGGCTCTGAGACCGGCGATGAGTGCTTTGTACTCGGCTTCATTGTTTGAAGCCGAAAATTTAAAGGCAATGGATTGCTCAAGAATCGCGGCCGCCGGCTTCAGAAGACTATGCCCGCTTCCATCGCCGGCCAGCTGATGACCCATCCACCTTTAATGTACCACCGTGAAGTGAATTCGGGAGCATCATATTCGGGAGTGGAGCACGCAGGGAGAGTTGCCGTCTCTTTATCCTACTTTTTTGTGGGTGTCGGTTGATCTGAGGGAGAAGGTTCTGCTGGTTCGCCATCTGGCGAGGTTGATTCTATGAGGAAGTCGGCTAAGGCTTGGGCCTTGATTGTGGTTCGAGGCTCAAACTGCACATCATACTCACTGAGCTCGATTGACCATGCGACCATTCTCCCAGAGGTGGTTGGACTCCCTAAAGCCTTTTTCAATGGCAGGCTTGCCCGCACAATGATGGAATGCGCTTGAAAGTAGGGATGAAACCTACGTGCAGTTGTAATGAGGGCAAAGGACGCCTTCTCAACCAG
Source organism: Asparagus setaceus (assembly GCA_012295165.1). NCBI lineage: Eukaryota > Viridiplantae > Streptophyta > Magnoliopsida > Asparagales > Asparagaceae > Asparagus > Asparagus setaceus. The sequence goes on along the minus strand of CM022704.1, from coordinate 21,452,050 downwards.
AGGATAGTTTAGCTCTCCTGCCCTGAGGATTCGGCTGACATAATACACCGATTTCTGAATATGGTCCTCCTCTCTAACTAGGATGGAGCTGACAACTTCGGGAGAGATGGCTAGGTAGAGGTATAGGGCTTCTCCCTCGACTGGTTGACTCAATAGCGGCTTGGTGCTCAAGTATGCTTTGAGTTCTCTGAAGGCAGTACAGCACTCCTCTGTCCATTCCATCTTCTTCTTGGGATCCTTGGTTCCTCTAAGTATCTTAAAGAAGGGGAGGCTTCTCTCGGCTGACTTGAAGAGGAAGCGCCCCAAAGCGGCTATCTTGCCATTGAGCTTCTGGATGTCCTTCATGGTACACAGCTCGGGTAGTCGCTCAACGGCAGCTATCTTCTCAGGGTTGATCTCAATGCCTCTCTGGGTGATCATGAACCCAAAGAATTTTCCTAACTGCACTCCGAAAGCACACTTAGCCGGGTTGAGCTTCATGCGGTAACGCCGAAGGACAGAGAAAGTCTCCTCAAGATCAGCTATGTGAGCGGAAGCTAGCTTCGATTTCACCAAGATGTCGTCCACATAGACTTCTACATTGCGACCGATTTGAGACTTGAAGATTTTGTTGACCAATCTCTGATAAGTTGCTCCGGCATTCTTAAGACTGAAAGGCATCACCTTGTAGCAAAATGTGCCCTGGTCAGTGATGAAAGCTGTCCTCTCTTGATCATGCTCGGCCATTCGGATCTGATTATAGCTAGAGAAGGCATCCATGAAGCTCAATAGCCCATATCCTGCACTCTCATCCACCAATTGGTCTATGCGTGGAAGAGGGTAGCTGTCCTTGGGACAGGCTTTGTTGAGGTCGGTGAAGTCCACACACATTCTCCATTTACCATTGGCTTTCTTCACCAACACTACATTGGCCAGCCATTCTGGATATTGGACTTCCCGAATAAAACCGGCTTTTAAGAGTCAGTTGACTTCTTTTGCTGCTGCTTTCTGTCATTCAGGACCAAGGTGTCTTTTCTTCTGCCGAACCGGCTTGATGTGGCGGTCGATGGAGAGTTCATGGCTGATGACATCGGGAGAGATGCCCGGCATGTCCTCTGGCCCTAAGCAAGCACATCAAGATTTGCTAGGAGGAAAGAAATCAATGCTCCTCGCAATGGTTCCGGCAAGGTTCGATCCAATTTTGATTGTCTTCTTGCCTTCGCTGTCGATCGGGATCTCATGCAAATCCTCAACGGGAGTCGTCCTCTCTTGCTCCATCTTCTTCTCAAATTGAAGACTTGTCTTCTCAATGGGCATGGCTGCGGCTACTCCCTTCCCCTTGGTTGAGAGCACATAACAAGCTATGGCTTCTCGCTGGTCTCTCTTGACCAAACCAATTCCCCTAGGAGTTGGGAATTTGATCATCTGATGGTAAGTGGATGGGATGACGCGCAGGAGATGAAGAGAAGTCCGGCCTAGTATAACATTGTGGGCCGACTTGATGTCCATTACTACAAACTGGACATTAGCTGTCGCCTGGCAGGGAGGACAACCAATCATTAGGGGAAGAGTGATCAACCCTTCTGGTAGTTGAGAGTGCCCCATGAAACCAATGAGTGGACCCCAAGAGGGTTGCAACTTAGAATTATCAATGCCCATGCGGTTGAATGCATCTAGGAATAGTATGTCGACAGAGCTCCCGGTATCTACCATGATCCTCTTCACCTCGAATCCATCAATGTCGGCTGAAATGACAATGGGGTCATCATGAAGCGTCTCAACATCTTCCAAGTCGGCGTCACTAAATGAAATGGGCATATCTAGTCGAAGCTTCTTGTCACAACTATCCACCCGTAGAGAGTGCCTAGCATATCTCTTGCGAGCATTGTTAGATTCTCCTCTTAAAGTGGGACCACCACTAATGGTGTTTATGATGCCTCAGCTACCGATGTTCTGATGTCGGTCGAGGTCGAGGGGATCGAGAGCGGGATCTTCGTTCGTCTCTCCTGGGGGGGAAATCCTTCTTATCCCTCCTTACAACTAGGTTCTTCAGAAATCCTCTTTGGATGAGGTTTTCAATGTCTCTCTGGACCATGGTCCCTATGATATCAACAATATTGTCGTGTATCCCTCTTCCGAGGATCTGATCTCATCTATGGTGGGGGAGAAGTAAGGAGTCCTTCCTTCTGGGCTCTGTCACGAGCCCCAGAGAGAGAGGTGTTGAGGACTGTGAAGGTCGGGGGAGGAGCGACTGCTGTCCTATCGTCCCTCTTGTCGAACCGACCGTTGCGATTGTTATTCTTGGGAGTGGATTTCTTAGAACATTTCTGGGCTCTTCCCTCCGAGGTGGATTTTGAGCCTGCTTGACTGGTGGTGGGGCGGCTAGAGTAGTTGCTGGGGCTACAAATGGAGCCGGTTGAGAAGGCGGGGGAGTCATTGGCGCCGGGTATGGAGCGGTTGGCGAGGTGGGATTTGTCACCTGGCTGGATTCTGCTGCTTCCCCCGCGACTTTGTAGGCTTCAGCCTCTTCCATGTTCATGTAGCCATGAGCCTTGGCCATCAAGTGCTCATAACTCTTAACTGGTTTCTTGGCGAGAGACTTGGATAAATCACTGGACCGTAATCCAGCTACTAGGGCTGCCATGGTGACTCGGCTTCCTGGGTCTTCAACTTCTAGCCTCTTCGCCTGAAATCTCTTTATATATGCTCTGAGGTCTTCATCGGGCTCTTGTTTAGTATGGATGAGCACATGAGGAGGTAATTTGGGCTTTGAGTCGGCCAGAAGTGGTGAATGAATTTTCGACTGAGCTCCTCAAAGCTGCCTATTGACTTCTTCTCCAAGGCGTTCCACCAAAGCTTAGCGCTTCCTGTCAATGTGACTGGGAAGCAATGGCAGATGGTCTCTTCGGGAGTATGCCTCATGACGATGGTGTCATAGTAATTCTGGACATGTTCAGCCGGATCTTTCTCACCACCATACTTCTCTATGGGCGGCATCTTGAACTTCTCGATAGGCGCCTTCATAATGGAGTCAACGAAAGGAGTTTTCCCTCCAATGACATCGGTGATGGGTTGGTAGGCTTGATCATAGCCACCTGTCAGTTAATTAGCTGAGGGAGCTGGGGCGGCATGTCCTGTATGAGGTCTTGGAGCTGCAACTGCTGGATCCTTTGCACATTGACTAGGGCTAGGGTACTTGTTAGTAACATTAAAGATTTGAGGGTGTCGCCTCGGGACGGCACGAGGAGTTGGCTGCGTCTGCAGCGGTTGAGATGCTCACTCCTGGCAGTCCCTTCTCGGCTTAGCAATAAGAGGAGTCTCTGGGGGCGGCACTTGCTGCATGGCGAGTTGGTGAGTGCCATGGGCAGTAGAATGATGGCTGGCGGAAGGTAGGCGCGGCCAAGTAGTTCTTTACTGCTGCGGGGAGCGAGAGCGGTTGAAAACTTCGTCGGCAAAGGCCTTGAGCTGGGCTTGCATAGTTTGTGTGATCTTCTCAGTAGATTCGTGGAGTTGGACTTGAGTAACATAGCCCACTGGTAGGTTCCCTAACCTGGTAAGATCATCGCCACCGGACATGGTTGCTAGAAGAAGAAAGTAGGCCCCACGGTGGGCGTCAAGCTGATGATGTAGGAAATCACATACCAATAACCTCTCGCTGGATTAATCATTGATGAAGTGGAATCCGCTTTCTCTTCGATGCCGGTTGCAGCGACAAGGCGAGGATTCACCTACACCGATGGTCCCTCGAAGGTCAAGTTAGTATATGTGGTAAGATGAGTATTAGGTGGGCGAAATTTACTAGCTTAGATCACTTACTGTTCTATTGAGCGGTTCCTTGTTTATATGGAGAATAGGAGGGTATTTTCATCTCTTTATATGGTGAGAAAGCGGCAAATGAGTCGACCCTTCCCTCCACGTGTAGAACAACGGGCGAGATGTTTTTATTGGCGGTACGTGTCGGCTTGCCTTCTGGTGTTAAGGCGTAAGTTGATCTAGAGTTAGCGCTATTCTCTCTTCATTAATGGGATCATTAATGAGATGGGATTGGTGACATCCGTAGCCGAAATGGTTTAAGGTGCCTTAATTACAATGAGAGATGGAGGAATTAAGGTGCTGACAATGCATTTAATGTGATGTTGACGCATTGTCGGGACCAAACTTCATGTAACCGTCGTTTGGGTTGAGGGAGCAAATTGGACGAGTGGGTGGTGTCGAGAGTCCAAGAGACTGACTCACACCGCCATTCGCGTCGTCCGCAACAGCCTTTCGAGTCGTTTATGAAGGGACAACTAGTACCGCCTTTCGAGTCATTCGTGAAGGCAATCGATCGGCATGACTTGTTGGTTCGAACAAAGGGAATGGGATGTCTACTTGATTTAGCTGGCGAGTCCTTATCACCTCTGATCAAGGAATTAAAATGTTCATTTGCTTGACGTATGGACTTTCCGCTCTAACCAAGGATTAATGGTCAGGACCATAACAAATACAGAGACCAAATCTTTTAGCCAAATCAAATCGACTATTCAATGAGAAATTGGATTTATATTACATTGCCGTAGTCAAATAAAATTATTGCGAATTAATCAGCAAATTAGAGATCAAATTAGACAAGCTTAACATACTTATTTCCAATCTTCTTGAATTTATTGTGTATCGCAAGGGGGTCGGCGAGGAAAAAGACTTCAAAGGCGAGCAAAGGGAGCGAGGCAAACCGTCTATTCAAGAAGAAATTGAAATTATATTACATTGCCGCAGTCAAATAAAATTATCGTGGAATTAATCGGCAAATTAGAGATCAAATTTGACAAGCTTAAAATACCTATTTCAATCTTCTTTAGAATTTCATCAAGTATCTACAAGGTCGGGTTGGAAGGAGAAAAAAAAGACTTCAAGGCGATCAATCCGCACAAGGAGGTTTGACAGAGAATAGAAAGAGAGGAGGAGGCTTCTTCTTCAAGGTAGAGCGAAGGGCACATGAGGAGGTAATTTGGGCTTTGAGTCGGCCGAAGTGGTGAATGAATTTTCATTGAGCTCCTCAAAGTGCCTATTGACTTCTTCTCCAAGTTCCACCAAAGCTTAGCTTCTGTCAATGTGGTAGGAAGCAATGGCGATGGTCTCGGAGTATGCCTCATGACGATGGTGTCATAGTAATTCTGGACATGTTCAGCCGGATCTTTCTCACCACCATACTTCTCATAGGCGGCATCTTGAACTTCTCGATAGGAGCCTTCATAATGGAGTCAACGAAAGGAGTTTTCCCTCCAATGACATCGGTGATGGGTTGGTAGGCTTGATCATAGCCACAATGATTAATTAGGCTGAGGCGGGGCATGTCTGTATGAGGTCTTGGGCTGCTTCTTTGGATCCTTTGCACATTGACTAGGGCTAGGGTACTTGTTAGTAACATTAAAGATTTGAGGTGTCGCCGGGGCGGCACGAGGAGTTAGGCTGCGTCTGCGGGTTGAGATCTCCTCTGGCGGTCCCTTCGGCTTAGCAATAAGAGGAGTCTCTGGGGGCGGCACTTGCTGCATGGCGAGTTGGTGAGTGCCATGGGCAGTAGAATGATGGCTGGCGGAAGGTAGGCGCGGCCAAAGTAGTTCTTTACTGCTGCGGGGAAGCGAGAGCGGTTGAAAGCTTCGTCGGCAAAGGCCTTGAGCTGGGCTTGCATAGTTTGTGTGATCTTCTCAGTAGATTCGTGGAGTTGGACTTGAGTAACATAGCCCACTGGTAGGTTCCCTAACCTGGTAAGATCATCGCCACCGGACATGGTTGCTAGAAGAAGAAAGTAGGCCCCACGGTGGGCGTCAAACTGTTGATGTAGGAAATCACACAGTCAATAACCTCTGCTGGATTAATCATTGATGAAGTGGAATCCGCTTTCTCTTCTGATGCCCGGTTGCACTGACAAGCTGAGGATTCACCTACACCAGTGGTCCCTCCGAAGGTCAAGTTAGTATATGTGGTAAGATGAGTATTCGTGGAGCAGAAATTTACTAGCTTAGATCACTTACCTGTTCTATTGAACAGTTCCTTGTTTATATGGAGAATAGGAGGGGTATTTTCATCTCTTTATATGGTGAGAAAACTGGCAAATGAGTCAGCCCTTCCCTCCACGTGTAGAACAACGACTGGGCAGATGTTTTTTATTGGCGGCTGTGTCGGCTTGCCTTTACAGGTGTTAAGCTGTAAGTTGATCTAGAGTTAGCGCTATTCTCTCTTCATTAATGGGATCATTAATGAGATGGGATTGGTGACATCCGTAGCCGAAATGGTTTAAGGTGCCTTAATTACAATGAGAGATGGAGGAATTAAGGTGCTGACAATGCATTTAATGTGATGTTGACGCATTGTCGGGACCAAACTTCATGTAACCGTCATTTGGGTTGAGGGAGCAAATTGGACGAGTGGGTGGTGTCGAGAGTCCAAGAGACTGACTCACACCGCCATTCGCGTCGTCCGCAACAGCCTTTCGAGTCGTTTATGAAGGGACAACTAGTACCGCCTTTCGAGTCATTCGTGAAGGCAATCGTCGGCATGACTTGTTGGTTCGAACAAAGGAATGGGATGTCTACTTGATTTAGTCGGCGAGTCCTTATCACCTCGATCAAGGAATTAAAATGTTCATTTGCTTGGCGTATGGACTTTCGCTCTAACCAAGGATTAATGGTGGGACCATAACAAATCTGAGACCAAATCTTTTAGCCAAATCAAATCGACTATTCAATGAGAAATTGGATTTATATTACATTGCCGTAGTCAAATAAAATTATTGCAGAATTAATCAGCAAATTAGAGATCAAATTAGACAAGCTTAACATACTTATTTCCAATCTTCTTCGGAATTTCGCTGTGTATCTGCAAGGGGGGTCGGCAGGAAAAAGAAGACTTCAAGGCAGAGCAAAGGGAGCGAGGCAAACCGTCTATTCAAGAAGAAATTGAAATTATATTACATTGCCGCAGTCAAATAAAATTATCGTGGAATTAATCGGCAAATTAGAGATCAAATTTGACAAGCTTAAAATACCTATTTCCAATCTTCTTTAGAATTTCATCAAGTATCTACAAGGCTGGTTGGAAGGAGAAAAAAAAAAGAAAGACTTCAAGGCTGATCAACGGGCACAAGGAGGTTTGACAGAGAATAGAGAAAGAGAGAGGAGGAGGCTTCTTCTTCAAGGTAGAGCGAAGGGCAGGAAGACATTGGGCGGAAGATAGAGAAAGACTTCAAGGCAGATTGACGGGCGCAAGGATGAAGAGTGGTGGAAGAGGGCGATAGACTTTTTTCTTGATATCGGGGAACATAAATCTAACAGCGACTATAACAAGGTAAGAGATCTAAAAAAAATTTGACTATAATAGGTAAAGATAGAACTGCCCTCCCTCCTTTCCAGTTTATTTCCAAAATTTTAGTAATTTAAAAATTAAAAAAAAATCTAATTAGGGAGTACCGAAGCAAAGCCCTTATATTATTATCCGTCACAGATAGAGTTTAAAGTACACTTGTGATTTAAAAGAAAGTTGAATGAATAAGAAAAAAAAGTATATGCTAAATTTCTCCTATTATGAATACGACACAGATTTTACAATTGGGTTAGCTAGATCACTTCACAACGACATGTTGACTTGGTCAACTAGGTACGTACTTTAACTCGATAAAGTGTGGGACATCCGCGCTCAACATATAATATGGTCGCCACCCATGGACCTAAATCCTTAAGCTCGGGTAACGATATGGATCCATGATAATGGTCTCAATAGGCTCGTTATTATGCCTAATCTCAATCCAGGCCAATTCCTATGGCAGTCTACACCTAGTTAGACATGATTGATTAGAATCACATTTTATCCTCAACATACCATGTTAGAAGATATCAATCGGATTCCCTATCTCTCTAATCATTGTCTTCAATGACTGGTCAATCTACATATATGTCAGTTATACAATCCTACGTCAATGACGGACTGCCACGTGGAAACACTTATCACCCAAGTAAACACCTTGCAGGACAAGTAACTACTTCAAGGACCAAGTATACACCACAATAACCTTAGATTTCAAGTTGGTGACATGCATAAAGGTTGATCTGCACTCGGCAATCAGTATAAATACCCAACATACCTAAGGTAAAAACAAGGTAAGACGTGATAGCCTGTGACCTAGGCTCACCTCTGTCGACCTGGGTTAGGGCTATCTTCCTTTAAAATCCTAGACTATTTACTTTTTGATTATGATCTTTTATCAAGGAACTGACTTAGGCATCAGAGAGGCATTGGTTGACAGCTCACCATTGACAATCTGACACTTTTTTGTGATCTCAAGTCATGCCAAGCAGACTCAACTACACCCGGATGCGAAGATCTACTTCATTCATCAAAGCCAATTAAGGGGCCCACTACAACAAAGTCTAATCTCATAGACTCAATCCTGTTAGTTGATTTTGTGCATCAACAGTTGGCACCCACCGTGGGGCCACACTTCCATTAGTTTTAAACAATGACGAAAGGCAACAAATCACTACATAAAGTGAGTACACCAGATTCCCATGCAGAAAAGGACCAAAAAGAATAAATGAGGGCTATGATCTCGGTGATCATAGAGGAAAAAATTAAAAAAGCTTTTCAAGTTATAAAGGTGGCCTGGATCCCCGAGAAAGGGTTAATAGTGCCTCCACGACAACCACCTGATCACGTTGATGATAGGCAAAATCCAAATACCTCATCCAATCTATAAAGTTTCACACAAGAACGATAAACGATATCCCAACTTAGCGGGATTCAAACCTTCAGGGAGGAAACCAAACATATGAACAAACAAATAACACCATCAGGACAAACTCAGGTCAATCAGTTAGGCAAAGGGCCACTACTAGCTACTCAAACTAGCCCTACGACCCAGACAATTGGGGTATGACCTCAAACCATTTGGATCGTCCTACCAAGGGTACAATCTAAACTACAATGATGCTCTTGAGTGAAGCTCGCCCTTGACAGATGAAATCAAGAACGCACCTTACAATCAAATCAAGATTCTAAGTTGGAGGTCGATAAAGGAAAAGCTCGCCCCAGACAATTGGGGTATGACCTCAAACCATTTGGATCATCCTATCAGAGGCATTAAAAGACCTCTCTCAGAACAAGCGAAGATCTCCCCAAAAGATGAAAATTGGCGGGTATAGGCATAAAGTCCCTTTTCAATGATTGAAGCCCACAACTTAAGGCCCATGGTTCCCCTCAAGGATTTTTTTTCTTAGCTCAGAATCCTAAGACCCCCTCATAGGCAGAAGACCACAGCTCTAGACCAAAGACCTCGAAAAGGGAGTCTCACGCCCCTGGCTTAGAAGCAAAAAAAGCCCTCTCAGCAAGGCAACAAATTTTTCTTAAAATTGTATTGATTAGACCATAATGAGATTCTAAAGAGGCAACACTAGAGCAAAACAAAACCTCCAGAATTAATAGCCCAAGACTCTTTACATGGAATTGAAAGATCATAAACAGGAAAAAGAAGAAATTATAAAGGGGGTAACACAAGTTCAGGACGAACCAGCTCGGTCGGCAAAAGAACTGGACATAAGGCATTCAATGATTCGTTGAGCCCTGGCTAGTTCTTTCTCTACTTTTGGAGCTCTCTCTTGAGAAATATCCACCTCCTCTCGAAGAGCACATAGTTCGCCCCAAGTCAGAATTAGCTCTGGTATATCAGATCATGTTCCTACACCCCTTTTAGAGCAACTTCCTTCATAGCACCATATCCTTATTCAAGCCCATAGACACTTTCCTTGAGAGCTTGTAAGGAGGCATCAGAAGCTTCTAGATCTCTCCCAAAACCTTCCCTCTGCTGATCGCTCACCTGCCCTGCACGCTTCAGGTCGCCCAGTTATCTCACAGAGCTTACAAATGGCAGTGGATGCCTTGGTGAGTTCTAACTTCTCACGATACCTGTCAACAAGAACTGAGTGTTTCTTCCTCAAAGCCTTGAGTTCGGATGAAAAATCAGAAACACTCAAGTCCAGAATAGTAGATGAAGAAAGGACCTCATGCTCAAAACCAGGTGACATGTAAATTACATTGGCGTGTTCACCAGTAGATCCAGCATCAAGAAATAAAACTCTCCTCTTGCCTAACCTGAGGCTGACCATCCTGGATGAAATTTCCTAGGTTAAAGCCATTGAAGTGCCTCCCATGCCAGGCTGCGTAGTTAGGGCTATGACAACTAGAGGTACCACGCTACTAGGAATAATTTCCACCTTGGTTAAGCTCTCTAGTGACAACAACTCAACTATGTCAATCGGCAAAGAGAGAAACTTCTTATTTTTAATGTGTCTTATCTCCTCGGTGGATGGACCCTTTATTCTCAGCACCTCAATATTGGTTGGGGGCCAATCCAACTTTAAGACCTAACCGCAAAGAAAAAAGGAGAAGAATTAGGAGAAGATCACCGGAGGAAAAAAGAACTCATTTTTCCAACTTTTAGTGTTGTCACGCCCCTATGTCTTGGAAACACATGGTGACTAGGCTAGGCAGTATATGCAATCGGGCCAAACTCCAACCAAAAGCATATACTTAAGCCCATCTGACAGATCGATGCATACATCTCAATAACTACAATCATAATAGAATCACATAATCATCACAAATATAGAGGAACTGATTTACATCAAAAGCAAGTATACATTACAAAAACTTAGTGGAAGCAAATAATATGTAAACATTAATAACTAACAAATCCCGCAGATAACTAAATAACATAATATATAAGTAATAACTAACAAATCCCGCAGATAACTAAATAACATATTCAAATCCCGCAGATAACTAAATAACATAATATATATCACAAATCTGATATTAATGTCATCCTCACAACATGATAATAATAAGGCCGCATGGCCATACAAGTCCAAAGTAACAAAGTAACAACTGAAATAAACTAGATTCATCAGAGTCACTCCATAATAGCAGAAGTTGTAAACATAGTCCAAAAAGAAACATAAACTAATAACTGACAATCTGGGACAAAAACTGGATAAGCATATAGATAAGTTGATTGGTGGAATCTCATTTAATGAGAGTCTCTCAAATCTAGGGTGCCTAAAAGTAAAGTTGATGTATCCTGATTCACCACTAGCGTGCAAACCAGGATGATCAGAAAGTCGTCTAGCAAGTGGTAAAATGAACATAGTGGCTTGTGCATGTGTAACGTGTGTCATGGATGCATGGCTAATATAACATAAGAAAGACTATATAACTGTATTATTTTATTTTTCTTCATGATCAAGAAACATGCATCTCAAAAATCTAGAATAAAAAATAGAACTAGAGATAACGGTACAAAAATAACAAAGATCATAGAGCGAGCATACGCCTAGATCCTGAAGTGTGATGCAAGAGGTAATGTGTGCATCTAACTATTCTTTGATTTTACTTAATCTTATTTAGAAAAGCTCTCATGGGATAATGTGTGTTTGGTATACCAACGGGAATGTTACTTAGATTCTTACTTTACTTATTTGATGTGCACAAACTCATCCAGCACTACCACGCTAGGGCCACATATTTTCTATGAGATGTCAAATTCTCTCCCATTAATTTAACGCACACGAACTTTTTCATACTTGATTATACATGACAAATTATGCACTTGGCCCGAATAACTTAATTCATAGAGAACATCCATCACGTGGGTGCCCTCTCTAACTGAGTTTCCAAAGCAAATGAAGCATGTCCGTCAAGTGTCAAAGCAAGTCATTCATGACTTGATACATGCAGATACTTAATCTCTTTCTTGGTTTCTCTTTCTTGGTTTATCATATTTTATACTTGATCAAGTTTTTAGTGGTGGATAATCGTGAGCCTCCACTCACAGTCACAATGTATCCTAAATTGAAAGTTTTCTTGATTAAAATAGAAACCATTCTTGATTTAGTGTCACAAGGGACACGCCCAATATTTAAAACATAAGAATCCATTATCATCATGTATATATCACATCATAGTGCCTAATCATTCATACCCCTAGGGCTAAATCTCATGATATCGAATAGAGCAAACTAAAAGTCCAAGGTATCACCTAGGCCAATATCGTAATGTCTATGGATTCTAAGTCATAGCATAGCATGACATAATCATCACAAATATAGAGGAACTGATTTACATCAAAAGCAAGTATACATTACAAAAACTTAGTGGAAGCAAATAATATGTAAACATTAATAACTAACAAATCCCTTGAGATAACTAAATAACATAATATATATCACAAATCGATATTAATGTCATCCTCACAACATGATAATAATAAGGCCGCATGGCCATACAAGTCCAAAGTAACAAAGTAACAACTGAAATAAACTAGATTCATCAGAGTCACTCCATAATAGCGAAGTTGTAAACATAGTCCAAAAAGAAACATAAACTAATAACCCATAACTGGGACAAAACCGATAAGCATATAGATAAGTTGATTGGTGGAATCTCATTTAATGAGAGTCTCTCAAATCTAGGGTGCCTAAAAGTAAAGTTGATGTATCCTCGATTCACCACTAGCGGCAAACCAGATGATCGTAAAGTCGCCTAGCAAGTGGTAAAATGAACATAGTGGCTTGTGCATGTGTAACGTGTGTCATGGATGCATGGCTAATATAACATAAGAAAGACTATATAACTGTATTATTTTATTTTTCTTCATGATCAAGAAACATGCATCTCAAAAATCTAGAATAAAAAATAGAACTAGCAGATAACCAGAGTACAAAAAATAACAAAGATCATAGAGCGAGCATACGCCTAGATCCTGAAGTGTGATGCAAGAGGTAATGTGTGCATCTAACTATTCTTTGATTTTACTTAATCTTATTTAGAAAAGCTCTCATGGGATAATGTGTGTTTGGTATACCAACTGGGAATGTTACTTAGATTCTTACTTTACTTATTTGATGTGCACAAACTCATCCAGCACTACCACGCTAGGGCCACATATTTTCTATGAGATGTCAAATTCTCTCCCATTAATTTAACGCACACGAACTTTTTCATACTTGATTATACATGACAAATTATGCACTTGGCCCGAATAACTTAATTCATAGAGAACATCCATCACGTGGGTGCCCTCTCTAACAGAGTTTCCAAAGCAAATGAAGCATGTCCGTCAAGTGTCAAAGCAAGTCATTCATGACTTGATACATGCAGATACTTAATCTCTTTCTTGGTTTATCATATTTTATACTTGATCAAGTTTTTAGTGGTGGATAATCGTGAGCCTCCACTCACAGTCACAATGTATCCTAAATTGAAAGTTTTCTTGATTAAAATAGAAACCATTCTTGATTTAGTGTCACAAGGGACACGCCCAATATTTAAAACATAAGAATCCATTATCATCATGTATATATCACATCATAGTGCCTAATCATTCATACCCCTAGGGCTAAATCTCATGATATCGAATAGAGCAAACTAAAAGTCCAAGGTATCACCTAGGCCAATATGCGTAATGTCTATGGATTCTAAGTCATAGCATAGCATGACATAATATAGCAGAAGCATATGATATATAACTATGTGATAACCTAGCACAATAAGCTTTACTTGAATCTAAACATACATAAATCATGCTTTCAATAAACCAAACATAAGCCAAAAGAACTTTAATCAAGCAACTACTTTATCATCTACTATATCTCAAGATGACAAGAACAAGCATTATTAAATATCTAAAATCATAACACATGAATAAAAATCAAAGAATCATGAATTCAAAATTGAAATAATCTACTTATTGAGCTGAGCATGTGCGCTCGGAGGTTGGGCGTTTAAGCTCACCCTGATGTCACGTCAGCCAAGTACTAGCAGCAGAATAACAATTGAATCAAATCATCTTTGAAAGACATGTCTAGGTGTGTGTGCTCATTGTTTGGCTGCATACACTCAAACACTATAAAATAAAATGCTCTTGATATTCATCGAGCTGCACTAGACAGGTCTAGCGATGCCAGCCTAAAATCATGAAGTTGCAATACATTTTGACCCATAACTTTCTTGTTTCAAAATCAAATCAAAACCAACTTCAACCCACATTTTCTACTGCCAAGGGGAACATATTCTATCAAGTTTCACATCAAATCATTAAATATATCTAAAATCACCATTAGAGCTCTTGGTGACATTCTAAACCAAAAATAGGGACAACCCCTTATCCAAACTACTCAAAATGATCCAAAACCATCCAAAATTGCAAAGAATATGATCTACTCAAATCCCATTAAATATCTCATTAAAGCATGGACTAATGACTCAAGTTTGCAAAGTTAACATTTACTCTACAACAATAGGTCATTCTCCTTGAAAGAGATTGAGGATTGAGATCCACCTCCTAGAGGTATCCTCCTTAAATAAATCCAATGAAAATGTAAAACTAAATCATTCAAAATGTTGTTTACATCAAAAGAAAGAGGAGAATGAGATCTCCAAAACCCATAAATTGAAATTTCCAAAAGATAAACATTTGAGCAAGAAATCACTTGCATTGGATTGTTGTTGCGACCTCTTTTTACCTGCCAAGCTATCTCATCTTAGCTCTAATTCATTGAGGGAGAGATTTTGAGCTTTTCATATGAGGGTTTAATTTGAGTTTGGGTCAAATAGGTCACCATTCAATTGGATCTAAACATACATAAATCATGCTTTCAATAAACCAAACATAAGCCAAAAGAACTTTAATCAAGCAACTACTTTATCATCTACTATATCTCAAGATGACAAGAACAAGCATTATTAAATATCTAAAATCATAACACATGAATAAAAATCAAAGAATCATGAATTCAAAATTGAAATAATCTACTTATTGAGCTGAGCATGTGCGCTCGGAGGTTGGGCGTTTAAGCTCACCCTGATGTCACGTCAGCCAAGTACTAGCAGCAGAATAACAATTGAATCAGAAATCATCTTTGAAAGACATGTCTAGGTGTGTGTGCTCATTGTTTGGCTGCATACACTCAAACACTATAAAATAAAATGCTCTTGGATATCTCACTGAGCGCGTGCACTAGACAGGTCTAGCGCATGCGCTCAGTCTAAAATCTGCGAGTTGCAATACATTTTTGACCCATAACTTTCTTGTTTCAAAATCAAATCAAAAACCAACTTCAACCCACATTTTCTACTGCCAAGGGGAACATATTCTATCAAGTTTCACATCAAATCATTAAATATATCTAAAATCACCATTAGAGCTCTTGAGCTGACATTCTAAACCAAAAATAGGGACAACCCCTTATCCAAACTACTCAAAATGATCCAAAAACCATCCAAAATTGCAAAGAATATGATCTACTCAAATCCCATTAAATATCTCATTAAAGCATGGACTAATGACTCAAGTTTGCAAAGTTAACATTTACTCTACAACAATAGGTCATTCTCCTTGAAAGAGATTGCGGATTGAGATCCACCTCCTAGAGGTATCCTCCCCTTAAATAAATCCAATGAAAATGTAAAACTAAATCATTCAAAATGTTGTTTACATCAAAAGAAAGAGGAGAATGAGATCTCCAAAACCCATAAATTGAAATTTCCAAAAGATAAACATTTGAGCAAGAAATCACTTGCATTGGATTGTTGTTGCGACCTCTTTTTACCTGCCAAGCTATCTCATCTTAGCTCTAATTCATTGAGGGAGAGATTTTGAGCTTTTCATATGAGGGTTTAATTTGAGTTTGGGTCAAATAGGTCACCATTCAATTGGATCTAGCCTAATAAGCTTATTTGGCATAATAACTCATTAACCCATTTCTCTTAAGACCCAAACCATTTTTGAGAAATCAAAAATTACATTTAAAACCCATATACTTCAATTTACCAAATCATAAAACAAAATGTGATTTCCAGTTGAAGAAAAAGCATGTGCCACATGTTAAAATCAGAGAGCTTGATGTAATCTAACTGATCAAAATTACTCGATCGGAAAATCTACGTTCAAAGTTTATTCGGAGTGAGATAGGTTCATTACAGGTGTCTAAGGGGAGACCCTTCACCATCATAACTCGGCAAGGCAAAAACTAATAATGAGTTCCCTTCGATTTCTTGTTGAGGATCAATAAATGGTAGAACACCTCAAACTTTGGCGTCAAGTCCCCTAATGGCAAGCGATAATATATACAAGCATTATTAGAAGGGAGTTCGGTGACAACTGCCATGGAGAAATACCGATAACATTGAAAACCTCGAACACAAAAGGATGGAGTGGCTAACTATAAGGCCCCGGATTTTATGATTTAATATATATTTAATTGAGGGTATTTTTGCAATATTATATAATTATTTCTACTCGATATGACAAAATTTCCTAAAGTATATCTTTATTAAAATGAGATTCATCAATTAATCATGATTTGGACTTAATAATAAATGGGATTTGCATGTATAACCCTTAGGGTTATAAGGGTAAAAATAATATTCATAAATATTTGTAAATAGGTTTAATACCTGATTATCACATTTTAATTACATTTTTATACCCTTATTACCTATGTTATATGAATAACGATATTACTAATAATCATTTTTATCTTATTTTGCGGGCTAATAAAGAAATAATGAATAAAAGCCCAAATGACTCAAATTCTCAATTTCTACCAATATTTGAAGCCCAAATCGAAGACAAACCAAGGCCCAAGATACCAAATTGATCCAAGAGAAATTCGTGAAGAAAAATCAAGAAAAGACAAATTGGTTGGGAACCAATCGGTTGACCAACCGGTTGGCCAACCGTTATTAATTGGCTAACCGATCGCCAACCGATCGGTTCCCAACAGATTCCGATTAATGGTGGATTTCTCTTCCTTTTGGCTAGGTTTGATCCAATGGTTCACATCAACTCCGTTGGGCTATAAATAGGGGTGAAGGTGAGTGTTTTGAGTGTGAAATATTTTGTAAAACTCCATTTGGAGAGGAGGGTCACTCTTAATTGAGAAGACCTTCCAAAATTGTAACTTTGTTACACAATAAATGAAATGTTTCACCCTTCAATTTCCTTTCTCTTCTTCTAATCCAAGGACCAAAAGGAGGATTAGATTAAGATCGAGGAGTTGTTGGTTTCTATTTTATTTCTTTTTCATTTTCTTCTTTATTTTCTTGTTTATAGAATAGATTTACTTTCATGCAATTTACTTTCATGCAATTTACTTTCATGCAATTTAATTCCTTACAATTTACTTTCATGCAATGTATTTAATTCTTGTAATTACTTTCTAGAATAGATTTTCTTTTCTTTAATTCACCTTGAGGCTAGAACCCTCTAGGGAATTACCCTTTTCTAAGTGTGGAGCTAATATTCATGGGATCCTAGAGATTGTTTGAAACTAGCTAACAAATCCAACTCATTTTCATGAGATTGAGATAAGCTAAGTGGATCTACTCTAGATTCCTCATATCTTTAATTAATCCTCCATACTTTACCTTCTTTATTTTCCTCTTATCCTTGTTTTTCATTTGTTTGTTATTTTCCTTTATTTTTGATTTCATTGATTTTACTTCTCTCTCAATCTCATATTTCCTCCATGTGCATATAATCTCAAACCTAGTTTTGTTATTATGTGCATATAACCACAACCACACTCTCAACTTTATTTTCTCCTCTTTTGCACATAATCCACAATCCATTCTCTTTTATCTCTCCACATCCACTTTCACCATTTTCTTATTTTCATTTTATTTGTACATAAACTCCTAATTGTCACGCGCATAATTTGAGAACCAAAACTTGAGCAAAACTCCTCCTACTTTCCCGTTCCTCGTGGGATCGATAATCTTTTATACTATAACTTGATCAAGGTTGTATACTTGCAACTTAGGAGGTAATCATTTATTTCCCATCAAGTTTTTGGCGCCGTTGCCGGGGAACGGTGCATAAGTAGGATTTTCATTAAGTTTGGTTTTTATTTTGTGTGTTTTCTTTTGTGTAGGAACTTGGAGCTTGAAGATCAAGAGTTGAAGATTCAAGATTGAAGAATTGCCTTCAACGAGGCTTTGCATTGCTTTTGCGTGGGTAACTTCTCTATCTAGTATTTTCAATTCCACCCTTTAGATAGTTCATATACATTAGAGACAATTAGGATAAAAATAAAATTCATAAATATTTGTAAATAGGTTTAATACTGATTATCACATTTTAATTACATTTTATACCCTTATTACCTATGTTATATGAATAACGATATTACTAATAATCATTTTTATCTTATTTTGCGGGCTAATAAAGAAATAATGAATAAAAGCCCAAATGACTCAAATTCTCTGAATTTCTACCAATATTTGAAGCCCAAATCGAAGACAAACCAAGGCCCAAGATACCAAATTGATCCAAGAGAAATTCGTGAAGAAAAATCAAGAAAAGACAAATTCGGTTGGGAACCAATCGGTTGACCAACCGGTTGGCCAACCGGTTATTAACGGTTATTAACCGATCGCCAACCGATCGGTTCCCAACAATTCAATTAATGGTGGATTTCTCTTCCTTTTGGCTAGGTTTGATCCAATGGTTCACATCAACTCCGTTGGGCTATAAATAGGGGTGAAGGTGAGTGTTTTGAGTGTGAAATATTTTGTAAAACTCCATTTGGAGAGGAGGGTCACTCTTAATTGAGAAGACCTTCCAAAATTGTAACTTTTGTTACACAATAAATGAAATGTTTCACCTTCAATTTCCTTTCTCTTCTTCTAATCCAAGGACCAAAAGGAGGATTAGATTAAGATCGAGAGTTGTTGGTTTCTATTTTATTTCTTTTTCATTTTCTTCTTTATTTTCTTGTTTATAGAATAGATTTACTTTCATGCAATTTACTTTCTCAATTTACTTTCATGCAATTTAATTCCTTACAATTTACTTTCATGCAATGTATTTAATTCTTGTAATTACTTTCTAGAATAGATTTTCTTTTCTTTAATTCACCTTGAGGCTAGAACCCTCTAGGGAATTACCCTTTTCTAAGTGTGGAGCTAATATTCATGGGATCCCTAGAGATTGTTTGAAACTAGCTAACAAATCCAACTCATTTTCATGAGATTGAGATAAGCTAAGTGGATCTACTCTAGATTCCTCATATCTTTAATTAATCCTCCATACTTTACCTTCTTTATTTTCCTCTTATCCTTGTTTTTCATTTGTTTGTTATTTTCCTTTATTTTTGATTTCATTGATTTTACTTCTCTCTCAATCTCATATTTCCTCCATGTGCATATAATCTCAAACCTAGTTTTGTTATTATGTGCATATAACCTAACCACACTCTCAACTTTATTTTCTCCTCTTTTGCACATAATCCACAATCCATTCTCTTTTATCTCTCCACATCCACTTTCACCATTTTCTTATTTTCATTTTATTTGTACATAAACTCCTAATTGTCACGCAAGATAATTTGAGAACCAAAACTTGAGCAAAACTCCTCCTACTTTCCCGTTCCTCGTGGGATCGATAATCTTTTATACTATAACTTGATCAAGGTTGTATACTTGCAACTTAGGAGGTAATCATTTATTTCCCATCAAGTTTTTGGCGCCGTTGCCGGGGAACGGTGCATAAGTAGGATTTTCATTAAGTTTGGTTTTTATTTTGTGTGTTTTCTTTTGTGTAGGAACTTGGAGCTTGAAGATCAAGAGTTGAAGATTCAAGATTGAAGAATTGCCTTCAACGAGGCTTTGCATTGCTTTTATGGGTAACTTCTCTATCTAGTATTTTCAATTCCACCCTTTAGATAGTTCATATACATTAGAGACAATTAGGATAAAAAATAAAATAAAAAAAGGATTTTACCCTTATGGACCTAATAAACTTCATTTCTTTGATTGTCGCCATAATAAAAAAATAAAAAGATTTTTATTTTTTTGCATCCTTTTAGTTGCTTTTAATTCTTAGGGTTGCATTTCATATAATAGTAGGAATTCACCAAGTGATTTGAGCATCTTGATTTGGCACACACTTGAAAATATCTTAAGGGCAAAACCCATTAATCAAGATAAGGTAAGGGATTTCATCACCCTTTCCTTAGCCCAAAATCACTAATTCCTCATTACACATACCAAGCCTCTTAAAATTGATTAGGCGTTGGCCCAAGGATTCGAGCTCATTTAGGAACAATAATTTCTTAAGTGAACCGGTCCAAGTTTATTTGGATTAATTGGTGTCTAAGGCAAGGTTTAGGGGTTGCGTAAAGGCCCGAAAAGGAAAAGTACTTAATTGATCTTTGATCTCCCTCTAGTACTATCCTTACGGCTAATTACCCAAGTAAACTTTGATCTTTTCATTAAGGGAATTTTTGGTTAGGAGCTGGTCTAAGTCAAGTTTAGGCTTAACCCTAGAGTTAGGGTGATTGAAAAGTGATTGCCTTGATTTATTTTTAGTTAGTTTTTTTTATTTTTCTTTCTCATCATCTTCTTAACTTTTCTCTTATCCTTTTCAAATAAAAAATTTTGATTTTGGTGTATGCAAACTTGGGTTAGGGATAATACTAATCGTTTAATTCGTTTTGATTCATCTCTTGAACCAAGCGAAATGGCTAATACCAACCCACCTGTTCTTCAAGATGTTTGTTACCCCACTAGAAATGCAATCCCTCTTGCATAAAACTCCAGAGGTAAATGGAACCAATTTTGAACTTGACCGCATTTCATAAACATGCTTCCCAAATTCTTAGGAGTTGACCGAAGGCATACATCTTTATCTCCGAATTTGAAGAAGTTTGCCTCATGATTAAGATGAGGGACTTAGCGAAGATGCGATCAAACTCCGATTTATTCCATTTGCCCTTAAGGACAAAGCCAAAAATGGTACGTATAACTTGCCTCTGATTCCATCTCAACTTGGGGTGAATTTGTAGCAGTTTTTGAAAAAATTCTTTCCTATCCATAAAAGCGATCAAGCTTAGAAACGACATTCAAAATTTTAAAATTGTCGGGAGAACCTTTTGGAAGTATTTTGACAAATTCAAAGATCTTCTTATCCAATGTCCTCACCATGGTCTTGAAAAGTGGCGATTATGCCAAATCATTTATGAAGGATTGGATTATTCTTCAAAACTTCCTTAGAGTCAATGTGTCAAGGGGATTTCATGAAGAAAAATGCCGATGAAGCTTGGGACTTTTAGAGAGTTTATCAGAAAACCATGCAGTGGGAACATTGTGATGACCGTGTTTCATCGGTTTCCCAACCAAAACCGGTGGTGTCCTTAGAAACAAACATAGCCTCTGAAGCAAAGATGGCGACAATCATGCGTAGGTTAGAAGCTTTAGAAGTCAAAGAACAAGCTCGGCTCAAATCAACCAAGTTTACGCCTCGGGTTGTCATAGCTGTCGTCTCCATCTCATGTTTGGAGGAATGTCCTCTTTTAGGATCCGTCGGCCACTAGGTCGGATAACGGCGCATTCGGCGTCAGGTTAATGATCCATTTTCTCCAACCTACAATCGGGTTGGAGAAATCATCAATTTTGCATGGAACCGGGAAACTACTCAGAAATCAAAATTTCACTCCCTCTTCAAACCAACAATTCTCTAGGGGCAATCGGTTCCTCTCAATTATCAACAACCGAATCTATCATTTCAAAATCGGTCTCCTCGGCACCAATCGTAAATCACACTCCTCAAATTGCGATCATGATAAGCGTCTTAATGTTCGAAAAGGGTCTAGAAACTTTGATTAAAACCTCTACACGCACTACCTAACTTATTGACTCAAACATCAAACACGCTTGAATTCCTTCATGCAATCAACCGCAAATCCTCACTTCCAACACTCAAGCCATAGCTAGGTTAGAAACCCAACTTGGTCAACTAGCTAATGCCATGAGTGAGAGAGAGAAAGGAACTTTTCCGAGTCAACCCGTGCCCAACCCGAAGGACACGGATCAAGTTCAACCTACCAAGTGAAGTGAATGCAATCCATTCACTACGGTCGTAGACAGTCGATAATCGTTAGAATGCCTCTAAGTGAAACCCTTGAACCGTAACAAATTCTCTCCTTCGATATCTTTACTCGAAATCACACCCTTCGATGACTCGAACCCGAACTGTAACTGAGTCTAATCAATTTAAACCAGTTGCTCCTTACCCGATAGACTCGTGCCTAGGAAGCACTCCTCTCGAGGAGAAAATTCTAGAGACTTTCAAGCGTGTTAAGGTCAACATTCCTCTTTAGATGTCATTGAACAAATTCCTTCTTATGCCAAATTTTTAAAGGAATTATGTACCAAGAAGAGGCAAATGAATGTTCCAAAGAAAGTCTTTCTCGCCGCCAATATCAGTGAAGTCCTCTCAAAGTCTGTACCATTGAAACATAAGGATCCAGGTTGTCCTACCATCTCATGTATCATTGGTAATACTCGTATTGATAAGGCGCTTTTAGACTTAGGGGCCAGTGTCAACTTGCTTCCATATTCAATCTACCAACAACTAGGTGTCGGGAACTCAAGCCAACTAGATGCACACTTCGCTTAGTCGATAGATCTGTTAAGGTCCCTATGGGTGAAATAACAGATGTATTGATAAAGGTTGGAGACTTTATTTTTCCTGTTGATTTCGTAGTCCTGGAAACGCAACCCGTTTCCAATCCCAAAGGACAGATACCCGTGATCTTAGGAAGACCGTTCTTAGCCACTTCTAATGCTCTCATCAACCGTAGAACCGGTCACATGAAGTCGTCTTTTGGGAATCTAATCACGAACTTAATATTTTCAATCCAGGAAATAATATTGATAATCAGCCTTTCGAAATCAATTACATCCAAGAAAGTTTAACAGAAGTAGAGAATGAATCTGACATTAGTTTTGAGGAAATCTTTCATGAGGAACTAGAAATTTTAAAAATTCAGTTTTATTTTTCAAAATGAGGAAACGTGTTGAATACATGCCTCTTGAATGCAACATTCAAGAACTCTATTCTCGATGAGCTTAGATTTTTGAAAGAGCAACCAACATGTCATATTTTTATTAATCAAAATCTAAGTTCAAAATGCATAACACCAATAAGACCTACCTTAATTTCTTTGCAAAACACATTGCAAACCTTGGAATTTTCTAATTTGAGAACATCATGATTATATCATTTTGAAATTCTTTAAATTTCTGGTAGAATTTTCAAAGACTAAGGTAGGATTTAATGTAGAATGTGAGCTTCTCATGTTTCATCTTTTATTCTACATTTTTATTTTTGTCCCACAATAATAATAAAAGAATTTATTCTTCTCTCATGTGAGAGTTTCTTGTTCTTTTCAAAAAAAAAAAAAAAAAAGAGAGAGAATAAATTTTTGACTTCACCTTCTCATACCAAAGGTAATTCTGAGAATTTTTGTCATTGTTCAAGTCGACCGAACAAATGTAAGTGCTTCCATTCTTATCTGCTTTTACTTTGTGCATAATAGAATTTACATTGAGGACAATGCAAAATTTAGGTGTGGGGTGGGAATTAGTCATTTTATCTTTATCTTAGTTATTTTTTAAGTCATTTTTTTCTCTTTTCATCATAAAAAAATCACTTGCCAACTTAATAGAGTTGATTAATAATTGATCTATTTGATAGAATTTAAGTCTTCTAATCCTTAGTTAGTTCTATACTCAAGTTTACCTTTTATGATAACTCCAAATAAATTTCTCAAGAAATGATTTTCAAAGTAGTATACTTTACTTAAGTTTTAACTTAGATTTTTAATTAAAGTAATGGAATTTTTGCATGCCTAACTTAGAGTTGAAAATAATTTTTCAAGTTGTCTTGATCCAAATATTGTTCAATATATATACATATACATACATATATATATATATATATATATATATATATATATATATATATATATATATATATATATATATATATATATATATATATATATATATATATATATATATATATATATATATATATATATATATATATATATATATATATATATATATATATATATATATATATATATATATATATTATACTAACTTAACAAAAGAAGAAAAATTTCTCTTAAAATCATTGGTGGTTCTATTTTACTAAGCCTAAGTTGACTGAGTAATTAAGCCCGAGGAGTATTTCTATACTTAATGACCTAAGCCCATTGGGTTGGGATTCATTGGCCCAAAACTCGCTAAATGGTCACTTAGAAAGCCCGATTAAAAGAACAAAACCACCAAGGAATGAAGAGTTAAAAAAAAATTTTACTAATCATGTTTTTATATATATAGTTATATTTGTATATGTTCTTGAAAAATTAAATGGATTTAAAGACTTGAAGTTGTTTAAAACAAAGAGTTAGCATGTTCTTTTCAAAACTTTCAAATTAAATTTTTGAGTTAAACTTGGTTTTGTCTAACTATAATGGAAGGATTTTCTTAAGAAAATTACATTGGAGTTATGATAAAACGTTTTCTTGAGTATTAACCAACTTCAATTGGAATGTTTGAAGATATCAAATGAATTAATTATTTTATTAACTTCTTTAAATTGGCAAGTTGACTGAATTTTGTGGGTATATTCACTGCAAACCCTCACGAGACTACAACTCGTCCACTAGGGTAACCTAGGGGTTTAAAGGCTTGTTGTATGCGCTAAATACAACCGCGATTCCTGCGAAAGTGAGTTAGGTTTTCTTTTTATTTTCTTTGCTAGAGGACTAGCAAAAGCTTAGGTGTGGGGGTATTTGATTATCACATTTTAATTACATTTTTATACCCTTATTACCTATGTTATATGAATAACGATATTACTAATAATCATTTTTATCTTATTTTGCAGGCTAATAAAGAAATAATGAATAAAAGCCCAAATGACTCAAATTCTCTGAATTTCTACCAATATTTGAAGCCCAAATCTGAAGACAAACCAAGGCCCAAGATACCAAATTGATCCAAGAGAAATTCGTGAAGAAAAATCAAGAAAAGACAAATTCGGTTGGGAACCAATCGGTTGACCAACCGGTTGGCCAACCGGTTGGCTAACCGGTTGGCTAACCGATCGGCCAACCGATCGGTTCCCAACAGATTCCGATTAATGGTGGATTTCTCTTCCTTTTTGGCTAGGTTTGATCCAATGGTTCACATCAACTCCGTTGGGCTATAAATAGGGGTGAAGGCTGAGTGTTTTGAGTGTGAAATATTTTGTAAAAACTCCATTTGGAGAGGAGGGTCACTCTTAATTGAGAAGACCTTCCAAAATTGTAACTTTTGTTACACAATAAATGAAATATTTCACCCCTTCAATTTCCTTTCTCTTCTTCTAATCCAAGGACCAAAAGGAGGATTAGATTAAGATCTGAGTTGTTGGTTTCTATTTTATTTTCTTTTCATTTTCTTCTTTATTTTCTTGTTTATAGAATAGATTTACTTTCATGCAATTTACTTTCATGCAATTTACTTTCATGCAATTTAATTCCTTGCAATTTACTTTCATGCAATGTATTTAATTCTTGTATTTACTTTCTAGAATAGATTTTTCTTTTCTTTAATTCACCTTGAGGCTAGAACCCTCTAGGAATTACCCTTTTCTAAGTGTGGAGCTAATATTCATGGGATCCCTAGAGATTGTTTGAAACTAGCTAACAAATCCAACTCATTTTCATGAGATTGAGATAAGCTAAGTGGATCTACTCTAGATTCCTCATATCTTTAATTAATCCTCCATACTTTACCTTCTTTATTTTCCTCTTATCCTTGTTTTTCATTTGTTTGTTATTTTCCTTTATTTTTGATTTCATTGATTTTTACTCTCTCTCAATCTCATATTTCCTCCATGTGCATATAATCTCAAACCTAGTTTTGTTATTATGTGCATATAACCACAACCACACTCTCAACTTTATTTTCTCCTCTTTTGCACATAATCCACAATCCATTCTCTTTTATCTCCACATCCACTTTCACCATTTTCTTATTTTCATTTTATTTGTACATAAACTCCTAATTGTCACGATAATTTGAGAACCAAAACTTGAGCAAAACTCCTCCTACTTTCCCCTCCTCGATCGGGATCGATAATCTTTTATACTATAACTTGATCAAGGTTGTATATGTTCTTGAAAAATTAAATGGATTTAAAGACTTGAAGTTGTTTAAAACAAAGAGTTAGCATGTTCTTTTCAAAACTTTCAAATTAAATTTTTGAGTTAAACTTGGTTTTGTCTAACTATAATGGAAGGATTTTCTTAAGAAAATTACATTGGAGTTATGATAAAACGTTTTCTTGAGTATTAACCAACTTCAATTGGAATGTTTGAAGATATCAAATGAATTAATTATTTTATTAACTTCTTTAAATTGGCAAGTTGACTGAATTTTGTGGGTATATTCACTGCAAACCCTCACGAGACTACAACTCGTCCACTAGGGTAACCTAGGGGTTTAAAGGCTTGTTGTATGCTAAATACAACCGCGATTCTGCGAAAGTGAGTTAGGTTTTCTTTTTATTTTCTTTGCTAGAGGACTAGCAAAAGCTTAGGTGTGGGGTATTTGATTATCACATTTTAATTACATTTTATACCCTTATTACCTATGTTATATGAATAACGATATTACTAATAATCATTTTTATCTTATTTTGCGGGCTAATAAAGAAATAATGAATAAAAGCCCAAATGACTCAAATTCTCAATTTCTACCAATATTTGAAGCCCAAATCTGAAGACAAACCAAGGCCCAAGATACCAAATTGATCCAAGAGAAATTCGTGAAGAAAAATCAAGAAAAGACAAATTCGGTTGGGAACCAATCGGTTGACCAACCGGTTGGCCAACCGGTTGACCAACCGGTTGGCTAACCGATCGGCCAACCGATCGGTTCCCAACAGATTCCAGATTAATGGTGGATTTCTCTTCCTTTTTGGCTAGGTTTGATCCAATGGTTCACATCAACTCCGTTGGGCTATAAATAGGGTGAAGGTGAGTGTTTTGAGTGTGAAATATTTTGTAAAACTCCATTTGGAGAGGAGGGTCACTCTTAATTGAGAAGACCTTCCAAAATTGTAACTTTTGTTACACAATAAATGAAATATTTCACCCCTTCAATTTCCTTTCTCTTCTTCTAATCCAAGGACCAAAAGGAGGATTAGATTAAGATCTGAGTTGTTGGTTTCTATTTTATTTCTTTTCATTTTCTTCTTTATTTTCTTGTTTATAGAATAGATTTACTTTCATGCAATTTACTTTCTGCAATTTACTTTCATGCAATTTAATTCCTTGCAATTTACTTTCATGCAATGTATTTAATTCTTGTATTTACTTTCTAGAATAGATTTTTCTTTTCTTTAATTCACCTTGAGGCTAGAACCCTCTAGGGAATTACCCTTTTCTAAGTGTGGAGCTAATATTCGTGGGATCCCTAGAGATTGTTTGAAACTAGCTAACAAATCCAACTCATTTTCATGAGATTGAGATAAGCTAAGTGGATCTACTCTAGATTCCTCATATCTTTAATTAATCCTCCATACTTTACCTTCTTTATTTTCCTCTTATCCTTATTTTCATTTGTTTGTTATTTTCCTTTATTTTTGATTTCATTGATTTTACTTCTCTCTCAATCTCATATTTCCTCCATGTGCATATAATCTCAAACCTAGTTTTGTTATTATGTGCATATAACCACAACCACACTCTCAACTTTATTTTCTCCTCTTTTGCACATAATCCACAATCCATTCTCTTTTATCTCTCCACATCCACTTTCACCATTTTCTTATTTTCATTTTATTTGTACATAAACTCCTAATTGTCACGCGCATAATTTGAGAACCAAAACTTGAGCAAAACTCCTCCTACTTTCCCGTTCCTCGTGGGATCGATAATCTTTTATACTATAACTTGATCAAGGTTGTATACTTGCAACTTAGGAGGTAATCATTTATTTCCCATCAATACCTATATATATCGTAGATTATTACGGTTTCTCTTCTTTTTCTAAACATAACTTCTAAGAGTAGGAGATCTACAAGAGAGGACGACCAAAGAAAGAGAAAACTCAACAAAAGAAAATGATCTTCAACTCAAACGAAGATTTCTCCACAATTTTTCTTTATTTTGGGGATTTTCTCTTTATCTCTCTGTATATTCTTCTTTTGGATCTCTTACACCCTAGATTTTCATGATAAAACTAGTTAGGGTTCTTTGATGTTGATTTCCTAATGTTTAAAAAAAGTCTGCGAAGATCTAATAGGTTTTACCTAAACACAGATTGTTAGTTTCAAAAAATATACACAAAGTTTATAGAAAATCCTAGTTCTTCATTTCCTTTGTTACTTGATCTTAGAAACATTGTTGAAACATAGTTCAAACATGTATTTTTGGTCCCCTATCATAATTATAAGACGCCACAAGAAGGTTGGAGGCAAAACAATGAAGAAAAGAGGCAAAACAGATCAATCGTGCACTATAGACAGTTAAAATATACTATATTGGACCAACTTTGAGTCCGAGTCCAAGAAGTGAAGACCCATGAGCTAAATACTTCAGATTGGCTCAAGCATCAGCCTATGGTAGGCTACATCGGCTTAGATCACATGCGAACATGACTACATCCGAGCTAAAGAGGACCTGAGTCGAAGTCAATCCTCAAGTCAGATTCAGGGCCGAGTCAAAAGGCGTCCTCAAGTCGGACTCTGAGTCCAAGTCGAAAGGTGTCTGCAATTCAGACTCTAGGCTGAGTCGAAAGGCGTCCTCAAATTGGCAGAGTCAATAAATGAGTTCTTAGATTCTGAGTCAAATTTGAACTTATTACCAAAGCTCGCCCAAGCCATAGCGAAACTCAGCCAAGTCATAATAAAGCTCGCTCTCAAGACCAAGTCAAAGTGAAGCTTCAGGCGAAGTTCACCGAAAATGAGCTTCACCCAAATAGTCCACATGGGCCACGTAGCGAAGTTCGCTGAAGTCACAGCGAAGTTCGTCAAAGCCGCAGTGAAGCTCGTAGAAGTCGCAATGAAGCTCGCCTAAGCGAGCTTCAGCCAATAGCCCATGTGGGCCACGTCACCCATGTTCCAAAGTATTGGCAAACTTTGCCCATGGCCGTTATTGGCGAACCTCGCCCATAACCATTTTCAGAAGCAACTTTTAAGGAAATGGTTCACCCACTAACTCACCCATTTAAGGGGAGTTAATGATTACTAACTCACTCATTCAAGGGGAGTTAAGACCCACTAACTCACTCCTTAATGCTTTTAAGCCTATAAATAGGCATGATCAACATGAAGCAAGGGGGTGGAGGAAAGATCTTGGGGCTAACATTATTCTTAGCTAGGCTTCTTGACATTGAGAAGAGAGAGAGAGAGAGAGAGAGAGAGAGAGAGCTACATCGACAAAGAGCTCATCTCTCCTCCATTCTCATTGATCTTCATAGATCGTTATTATAGGCTAATTATTTGGCTCGACCAATGATCCTTGTGAGAAAGGATTTGTTCTCTTCAGCTAGTCATTTGACTTAATCAACAATACTTATGAGAAAAGATCTGCTAATATCTCTTCGAGTTAAATAGCATCAATTTACTCAGAGAACATCAGACACGTGAAAGACTAGATAACACACAGCACAAGAACAACGGCGAAGGTGGTATATTCAATTTCTTCTTGATATCTGTTCATCCAGAAGACTGTACTATCTTCTAATAGATCAGAGATCATCATCAGCAAAAGACCCATTGTCGTAGGTGGACCGTCAACGAAGTACAAGATCGACGCTACATCGGCACACAGAAAAGAACCCAGTTTAAATAAAATTTTCTTGTTTCAATTATAATCTTTGAATTGTAATCTAAGCTAATTGTAATTCAAAAGACCTGAAACACGCACGAGTAGCATTGATGCAGTCATCTGATCGCACGACATCAGATGTTTGATTTGAAATCGAACGTTTGGTCATTCGACGTTAGATGTCTAATTTGAAAATCAAACGTTTGGTGGAGGAATAGAGATGTCTGATTAGGGTTGATAGAAATCCAACTCTCTATTTAATTCTCAGAGTCATTTGATTCATTTGGGAGACGTCTGGTTAATATTTTAGATGTCTAGTTAGTTTATTCAGGCGTATGACTCTGTTCTGAATCATTTTTAACTCTCTATTGAATTATAGTTTAGTCTGATTAGACTAAATAATAGTTTTAAACTTGTTTAAGAGTTATTATGAGTATTTGATGATGTAGGAGTTGTCTCATGGGATACCTACATTATATATGGAGTGTTTTGATCGCTCGGATAACTCCACACATGCTAAATAAATATATAACTCGCTAAAGATGAATTAACGATAAAAATTAATATCATTATGAATTAAATGGTGCTAGAATTAATGATAAATTAGGATTTATAACATAATCATTGTACATGTAGATGGGTGTAGAGCTCTGTATCCTAAATTATGGAGTGTACTCTGATGTAGTTTATCCTAATACATGAGTCGACTAGGCAACTGATCCCTAATTTGGACCATTCTAGTTAGTATTAATAAGATTGTTGAGGTTGCCATAGGGTGTGAATTTTAGTGCATAATATTACAAGTTGTTTATGTAAACACCTTAAACGGGCAAACTCAATCATTTCATATCTAAATAA
This sequence comes from Asparagus setaceus, assembly GCA_012295165.1. Classification (NCBI taxonomy): domain Eukaryota; kingdom Viridiplantae; phylum Streptophyta; class Magnoliopsida; order Asparagales; family Asparagaceae; genus Asparagus; species Asparagus setaceus. Next base: position 21,421,511 of record CM022704.1, on the reverse strand, counting down.
GAACATAATTAATTTCTTTAATTTGTTGTTATGTTTTAATATATGTTGCGTGCACAACACCACATGATGTATTTTTGAGACTTATGATCTCTCTTGTTGATTCATATATTCATTATTGTCTAGTTGATAAGAATTTGACTATTAATGTGTAGCTAATCATTGATTCTTACATCCCTATATTTTCTTCACTTACACCTTACATCTAACCCTTTTGTGGAACCCTTCTTTAGATAACAAAGTAAGTTCGACTACAGTGGACCAAGGTTACTTGAATAAGTAGGTTATGAGGAAGTAGCCAAAGTCATGTAGTAGCAAATATAAGTAACAATTACTTTAATTGTTTATTTATTTAGTAGATTGTTCATGATATTTCTCTAACTACATTATCTAGTTATGATGGCCGTGTTTGAGCCAAGACTTGTATTTACCTATGAAAATTGAAGTTATCTATCTAGTGACAATGATACTTAGATAATTTGATATATCTCTTTCTTGTTCCAAATTTGATATTATTGTGATGTTGATGTTGTTATGATGAGACATGCACTTTCAAGTATATTTATATTCTGAGTGATTGTGGATGTATAAAACAAAATATGTGATAGGGTATTTATATAACACTTTGTATTTTTGGTTCTATAAATATTCTGCCTACTAGGGCATTACTCATGAGTGGGGCATGACAAGGGTTTAGTGGTATCAGAGCCAAAGCTCGATATGCATCTCAATCAAACATAATATTACATCCAACACATCACATTGCATTACCCATTCCTTGATTCTTACCTCCATTGGAATCCTTACCCTTCTTTAATAATCATTCAAGACTACATAAGACATGGCTAGGGGTGTAGGATCAAGCAATGCAAGCACAGACGCAAATACAAATACAAATGGATAGGATTCAACCAAGTTATTGGTGGTTCTATGAATGATGCTTGAAGCCAGAGAACGACGATAGGAGTTTCACATGAATCAGTTAGAAGAGATGATAGTAGCTAGCAAGAGGCACAAGGTATTGTTGTAAGCATCAGAATTGTCGATGGATATTGTTTTTAGAAATTTTTAAAGTGGTGCTAGCATCCATCAGAGGAGAAATCATATTTGGGTAGGCTAATCTCCACTTGACCAAGCCATGCCACCAATCCCAAGAAGAGTAGAGCAATCACTAAATATTTCACTCCTTAGATATATGTTAGCATCACTATGATTGTAAAAGAGAGGGCTACATGCTTCCAGAAATTTATTTCTTTCTGTTAATTACTCTTATTAAAAGAAACCCTTGATTGGTAGAAAGCAAGAATTAAACTAACATCATATAAAAATGCAAAGAAGTATCAGTTGATTTTATTATCTAATTAATATATTATAAAATTTAAGTAGAATGAGAAAAGATAGGATCTTAGGTCTCTAGCCTCTGCTCTGGAGCCCTCCTTCCTTTCAAAATAAAAGTGTAGAGAACATTGTCTAGTTTCGTATGCTTCTAAATCCTTCTCTTAAGTTTCTTTCAGTGATTTCTCTCTATGTCCTTTCATGTTTTTTTGTGTGTCTCCCTCTTAAATGGCAAAGGCGATGTCTATTTATAGTGAGAGCAAGAGGAAGTTGTGGCCACGTGTTGAAAGAAGATTGGCGGGGGAGTTATGATGACTCCCTTATCGAAACTTACTTATCAAGATTGTTGCATCCGTTTATCACAATGAACACATCTTCTTTGCCTTTCACTTCTAATCTGCTTATCATACTTATCTTTTGTGTTTTTTAAGATAAACATTTTGAGGGGTCTATAGACCCTCAAGTTGAAATTTGGTTTGTATGAGGGGTGAGTATCCTCGAGTTAGATTTTATTGCTACGGCCTAGGAGCACATGACAATACCGCCGTATTGAAATTAACATGCACCTTCAAATTTGAGAATTTGGTTTGCATGAGGGGTGAGGCAGGTGTCTTTGTGTTGGATTAGTCGAGAGAGTGCATGTACCCTCAAGTTTAGTTTATATAAGGTGCCACCATCCTCACATTGAGTTTGATTTATATGAGGTGATACCATTCTCATGTTGTATTTTACTGATAAGCCTTGTTGAGCCCATCAGATTTGACATATATTAGCGGGGAAGGCATGCCTCTTTGTATAAATTAATATAGAGGGGCTACCCTCAAGTTAACTTTTATACTTGATCGTCAATTTCACTTTCAAGGAAACTTTAGTATATTGAAGGCAACAATATGATCGGAGCATATTTGGCTCCTCAAGTTGAATTTTTTTTGTGTGTCTACAAATTGCCCCCGTTGGCTTACATGCTTGTTTTTCCACCGAGTGCGTGAGTCTATGTTTTTTTTCTTTCTATGTAGATTTTTGTAAATAAATAAAAGTACAAGTCTTCATTGTTTTTATGAGTATGATTTTTTTACTAAGACTAAATCTTGATTACAAAATGTTTGAGAAGGAATTTCACTAACCGTTTTAGCAAAACAATCTTTTACACTTTTTAAGATAACACATGACCTTCATATATATATATATATATATATATATATATATATATATATATATATATATATATATATATATATATATATATATATAGTTAGCTCCATGGGTCATTCTTGAGAGAATTTTTTTGTTGCTATCTTGCTATGATTTTTTTTAAGAAGCTCATATTAAGTTCACCTAAGAAATAGAGAATAATCATCGAATCAGAAATGCAGAATTAAGAAAGTTACCAATTTGAAGCAATCCAAGATCGTATTCGCTACTGGCTAGATTCACGTGCTCCACAACATTCGCTGTCAAACTCCCGATTACGATGACAAACCAGAAGTATAGTTCACAACTCAAGTGTCCCTCACAATTCACAAGTTTGGGCCATGCTTTATCTCTTGTTTTCTATGTAATTACTAGTTCATTCACGAGAGGGGAATACTTATCTTTATGTAATGAGTTTGGGTGGTTTCTTCTGATGAAGCAAACTGCAATTCAGTTTCTTCTTAGTGGCACTTAACTGCCACGATGTGGAGAGAGGTTGTGCCTGACATGGGTGTAACCAATTACCCCCATTTCCTACATCATGACGAGCATGACCAACATCCGTCATGTTGTAAATAGCCAAAATTTGACTCAAGTTCATACAGACAAACAAGTCATGCGACTAGCGAATACAATTGCACTTGGGAGCTCCAAACTAGAAACTCGTTAGGGTCAGGATAGAGACATCAAGCTGACAACAAAAAGTAATTAAACAATAGTGTATCGCAGTACCCCAAACTTACTTGGTTACCTAGAATTAAGCATATCTAAATCCCTCACTAGATCCATGCCCAATCCTCTCTAAACTTCACATGTATCCATATTTGTGTCCGCTCGTACTAAAGTGACACAACTGGCTAGCTGGTGAATACAAGTGATGTGCGTAATTTCAAATCAGTCTTCCTTTCGCCCTCATGCCACTTAGTCTTGAGCTAACTGCTTGCCTAGTAATGTCCCATTAGGCCAAATCAATCATGACCATAGGTGACACACTAGAGTAACTATCATTAACTCGCCACTTCCTGACATTATCAAAAGTTACATAGGGTACAAATGAGATCAGTTTATGACATCAAGGACCCACACAGTGAGGAAGCAGGGACCCATTTACTCACTTTCTTATTTCATCGCTAAGCACATGCAGTATGAAATGCATGCTATGGTGGGGAACTCTGCTAATTCTGAGTGTATGTCTTAAACTCTAAATGACGTACAAGTGTTAGTTCAGTTGCAACACAAGTGCTTAACTCGAGATACTCATTTGTTCACTTTCAACAGCGCCAAATAAATTTATTACCCCTGGCCTTATGTATAGGTTTCATGAATGACGGGGAGATATTCAGGGCGGCTCATTATTCTCTTAAAAGCCTCATCTTGGTCCTTCCTAAGGCGACATTAAAATTTTGAGCACTAGCTTTCTTAGTGCTATACCTAAATTATGTCTCATCTTTGCTTGCTCCATCAGCGCCAAAGGTTATTGCTCATGTGAGAGAGCCAATCCTAACTATCAACATACTTTTTAGAATGTGCTAGTTGCCAATTGATACTTTGTACCACAAATATATGCGAATCAAACATATATATCTACTCAACATAATCAATCATACAAGTGCAATAAATGTATCATCTCATAATACAAAACACATAATAGCCTACAAATCATAAATACAATCATATTCTATGCAACCCTAGTGATTTAACATGTGTAACAAACAAATCCCTAGCAATAGGCTTAGTAAATGGATCTGCAACCATCTGACTCGTAGAAATATGTTTTGAGACCACCTCCTTCTGTGTCATCACGTCTCTGATGAAGTGATATCTCAGCTGTATGTGTTTGGTTTTTCCATGATACTTGGAATCTTTGGAGTAAGCAAGTGAAGTCATACTATCATAGTTGATTATCACTAGATTAGATGCATCGGTGATAATCTCTAAGTGTTGCATGAACCTCCTGAACCAAATAGCTTCTTGCACTACTGCAAAACATGCTATGTACTTAGCCTCCATGGTAGATAAGGCTATACTAGAATGCTTCTTATTGCTCTAATATATGGCGTTATTGTTGAGTATAAAAGCATATACTGATGTCAGTTTGCGCTCATCTAGATCACCTCCCTAATCAGCATTGCTATAACCTACTAAGTGCAAATCTCTACCAAAATAGCACTACTAGTAGTCCAATGTCCCTCTAAGATATCTTAAAATCCTCTTGACCACCTTCTATTATGCAGGTTCTGGATGTCCCTGAAACTGACTGACAAGTCCAACAACATAACATATGTCGTGTCTTGTACATATCATAGCATACATGAGTCTTTCAACTGCGCTGGACTAGGAAACTCTTGACATTATTTCCTTCTCCTCTGGAGTCTTAGGACCCGTATCAAGGCTTAGGCTCAAATTTCTCTCCACGGGAGTATCTATGGAGTTGCAATTATGCATTTGATTTCGCTCAAGCACCAACTTAATGTAAGTCCCTTGAAACAAACAAAGAAGTCTTTTGGAGCAATCTCTAACAATATTTACTCTAAGAACATAACCAGCCTCACCTATATCTTTCATCTCAAAATTGGAGGATAACCTTTTAGTGGCATCAATCAACTCCCTTTTATTTCTAGACAAAAGTATGTCGTCCACATACAAAGATAGGATCACAAAACTATCTATGGATCTCTTGATGTACACACAATGATCCTCCTCCATCATCGTAAACCCATTTGCTAAAATGGCTCGATGAAATTTGAGATTCCATTATCTTGAAGCTTGCTTCAGGCTATTAATAGATTGACAGAGCTTGCAAACTTTGCATTCTTGACCTTCGACCACAACGCTATCAGGTTGGTCTATATAGATCTCTTCATCCCATTTCCCATTGAGAAATATAGTTTTCACATCCATTTGATAGAGATCTAAATCCATATTTGCAACAATGGATAGAATTAGATGAATTGAGGCAAACCTAACAACCGGTGAGAAGGTTTCCTCATAATAGATTCCCTCCTTTTGAGTATAGCTTCTAGCCACTAGATGGGCCTTATACCTCTCAGTAAATCTATCTGTCTTGTATTTGATTTTGAGAATCTACTTGTTCCTAATTTTTTGATGCCCAGGCGGAGGGTCAACTAAATTCCAAAACATGATTATCCTTCATAGACTTCATTTCCTCCTACATTACTTTGATTCATTCCCTAGCAGTTGGGCTTGCAATAGCCTCATGAATAGTTATAGGCACTTCGTCATCCACGGGAGCTATCATGAAGGCCTCCCCCTCAATCTCAAATTGATTACAAGGAATCCTATCTCTAGCACTTTTACGTGGTTGAGGTTCTACCTGATTTCGCTCAATTGGAGTTGGGCTACTAGATGTGCTGCTCCCACTAGCCAAATGAGGACAAGGAATTTTATCTATTTCCTCAATTTATTTTTCATGAGTGATAGAATCTGGATCTTCCAATTCATAAGATAGAAAATCCTTAGTTACCTCGCCTCTGCAAGGAAAATCCTCATCCAGGAAAGTAGCATCTCATGACCCCATTTTAGTCACATTTCCATCAGCTTCTTCACTAATAAAAATATATCCCTTGGAATGTTTAGGATATCTAATAAAGATACATTTCTTTCATCTAGGACCCAACTTCCCATACCTATGAGAAGTTTGGTGAACAAAATCTGCTGATCCCTATGGCCACAATTTACCTAAATTAGGTTTTTCACTGGTCCATAGCTCATGTGGAGTAGAAGGTACGGACTTAGAGGGCACACGATTAAGGATGCAGGCTACAGTCAATAATGCATCTTCCCAATAGGAGATAGGTAAATTAGCTTACGCCATCATCGATCTAACCATGTTAAGAAGAGTTCTCTTCCTCCTCTCTACAACACCATTTTGTTACGGAGTTCTAAGAATAGTTAGCTTTCTTGCTATCCCTTCTTCATTACACAATCTCGTGAATTGCTCAGATAGATATTCACAACCATCAGTTCTGAGAGCTTTAACTCTGCTATCTAATTGATTCTCAACCAATCTAATATAGCATTGGAAGCAATCTAACACTTCTAACTTATGGGAGACCAAATAAACATGACCATATCGAGTGAAATCATCTATGAATGTGATAAAATATAATACACTATGTCTTTCCCTCACATTCATTGGGCCACAAATGTATGAATGAATAAGATGCAGGGGTATTGTGGCTCTCATAGCTTTGGCAAATGGTTTTCTAGTTATTTTTTTCAAGCAAATAATACTCACAAGTAGACAAATTAACTTTAGCAAGTGGGCCAAGAAGACACTCTCGAGCTAACCGTTTCATTCTTTATTGTCCAATATGCCCTAATCTATCATGACATTTTAAATAACCACAGACATCATTGATAGAAGAGGTAATATTAAAAAATAACTACTAACATTGTTACAAACAGATATACATCCAACACCATAAACCATCTGACAAATATCCACAATCATAATAAGTAGTTCCCAAATATAACATAACACAACTATTTTTAAACACACATTTAAAACCTAAACCTAGAAGGACTAGAACTGAAACAAGACTTGCTGGACGTCAGGTGCATACAGTACGTCATGAAGATACAACATGCATCCACCTCGCAAATCCAATTTGTAGGTGCTGATCCTAAGGACCTCTGTGCTAGAGTTGTTTCTCATGTAAATACATCTACTCCTAACTAGAATCCGATGAAACTCCATGTACACTATCCGATCACTCGCTATGTGGTCGATTACTACTAAGTCTACAGTCCAAATAGGAATAGTGTTAGCAAGCATCAAACAACTACTAATAAATATAGTAGAATTGGACATTGTGTCACATACCTTCGGCTCAATGTATTCACGAGCGAAGTGACCCAACTTCGCGCAATTGTGACAGGCGATCTTAGTCTTGTCTTTCTTGCCACCACACTATCCACGTTTGCGCTTGGCATATCTGGCCTTCTTAGGGTTCGGTCTAGCATCTCTACCCCCATTTAGGTGCTCCACCTCTACCTCTTCCATGCTCAGAGCCAATTGCTCTGTGCGTGCTACTCTCAGCTATGTATGCCTGCGCATTGGGTTTCTTTGTCAGAACGCGATCCTCCTCGAGTTTCACATAGCGAGCAACATCATCAAAAGTCTTAATATTATCATTATAGATGAGGTTAACCCGCATGTGCTCCCATGAGCTCGGTGGAGAATGGATGATAGCCTGAACCTGTTGTTCATCAGAAACCTTATGTTCTATCACTCTCAACTCGCTAATCATGTTTGACATAACAGTAAGATGAAGACTCATCGAATGATCATGGAGCTTCTTATAACCATGAAACTTGAGAGTGAGCTACTGATGTCTAGTAGTGGATGCCCCACCATACTGGAGCTTAACAGCATCCCAAACTACCATAGCTGATCGATACCTCTCAAAATGCAGCATGATATCATCTCTCATGCTACTTAGCATCAATATGTGAGCAAGACGGTCCTTCCTCTTTCAAGCTAGGAGTGCTTGTTGATCACGCCTATGTTGCGCAGTGTTGCCCTACTCAGGCTCAATCACTGATTGTGTTATGGTTTCCAATATATCTTGCTCCTCGAGGAGATACTGAATCTTGCGATCCTAAACATCATAGCTCTTCTCATTCAATTTCTCCCCCGTCTTGAGGTCAACAACGATGCTCTTGGTAGTAGCCATAGTTAGCTAGAAACATAATAAATGGCACATAATTAATAACAAACACAATTCATGCCGCATTATCTTGAATTATTTAATAATAATCTAACTAAGTTATGGAATCGAATGAAACATAATACATCCAATCAACTCCTATTAACAAAGTTTTATCATTATTAAATTATTCAACTATGTGCAAAATCTAAGAATTGGGTGAGAAAATTTCTAGAAAAGGATTCTACTAGCCTAAAACCTCCCACTCAAATATATATCATGACATGCATTTTATCAAGCATGCTAATTAACAAAAGTAATTAAGCATGTCAATTAGTTTGTAAAAATTACAAGTAATTTCATGCTAAACATGCCATGCAATACTAGAAAATTAACTTACAGAAACTTCTATAGGGTTAAACTGTAATTAATAGAAAATTTTGCGTAAAGCTGTAATATTCCAAAAGGCTGGGCAAAACTATAATTTTCTAGAAATCGATCAAACTATAATTTTCTAGAAATTGAGTCTATTTGCAAAACAGAAAGCTTTTGGACTAAACTACAAGTTTACACAAAGCTGGATTTATTTACAAATTTCTACAAAACTCGGCCTTCTCTATAATTTCACATAAAATAGATTTTGGGTCTGTTTACAATTTTATAGAAAAATTGCATTAAAAAGTAATTTTCTAGAAAATATAAATTATTTGCCAATTTCTAGTAAAGGCAAAGACTTTTGTTTACTTTTGCAAAACTGTCATTTTACATGCATTACAATAAGAAAATGTTTAGGGTCGATTTGCAAAATCGTCATCTTCAACCTTAGAACTTGAAAACTTGTGTTGTGCAAACTTTGAAATATCAAAACTTTTAAACCGGAGATCCAAAACTTGTAAAGAACATGTCTACAACAAGCTATCATGTAGATCTACATATAGGAATCAAGAACAAATCTTATAACTCAATGGTCATAGAGATATTTGACTGCACATTTTCGGTTATTCAAAATATAATAAAGATTCAAATTTAGATATCACTTAAACCACATGATGGTTTCAAATGAAATTTTGCAGAGTTAATCACATTCATATAATCTATCATGTGTGCCGATTTGAGAGCATAACAACAAGTATATTAAACATTGTCATTAAACATATAGCAAGCTTTCTTTCAATGGGCATATACACAATCAAGGCATATGAATGATCATAACAATCAAAAGCTCATAAAATCTAGCCATATAGCTCTGATACTAATATAAAAAGTAGAGAATAATTATCAAATCGAAAATGAGGAATTAAGAAAGTTGCCAATTCAAAGCAATCATGGATTGTATTCACTGCCAACTAGATTCACATGCTTCACGACGTTCGCTATCGAACTCCCTATTACGGCGACGAATTGAAAATATAGTTCACAACTCAAGTGTCTCTCACAACTCACAAGTTTTGACCATGGTTTATCTCTTATTTTCGATGTAATTACTACTTCATTCACAAGAAGGGAACACTCATCTTTATGAATGAGTTTGGGTGGTTTCTTCTCATTAAGCAAACTACAATTCAGTTTTTTTCTTAGTGGCACTTAATTGCCACAATGTGCAGAGGGGCTCTGCCCGACATGGGTATAACCAATTACCCCGCTTTCAATATTAAAATATGAGGAGCTCTCATTTAATTCAAATTGTTAAATAAGTAGAAGATAAAATTCATGTAAAAAGCAATATTAACAAATTTTAAGATAGAATCCCAACAGAATTTGAAAAAGAAATTCCAAGCCTATATATATATATCCCTCTTAATTTTATTTAGTGCTTTGTTATTTGCTTGAGGAGATCTTCAGATAAATATCTTTTCAAGAAAATAACAAAGCACCAAATAAAATTGAGAGTGTATATATATATATATATATATATATATATATATATATATATATATATATATATATATATATATATATATATATATATATATATATATATATATATATATATATATATATATATATATATCCCTCTTAATTTTATTTAGTGCTTTGTTATTTGCTTGAGGAGATCTTCAGGTAAATATCTCTTTCAATTTTTACGTATTTATTTTCTATTTTTCATTATTATTTTTCTTCGTCCTGTTCTCGTCTCCTCCTGCAATCTCCTTCTCTTTCTTCTTCGCTCTCCTCTACTTTTCACTTCCTCTCTCCTTTCCTCTTCCTATCATCTCGTACTTTCTCCTCTTCTTTTCTCTTTCTCTCTCCTCTCCTTCTCTGTCTGTTTTCTTTTTCTTTTCGTCTCTTCTTGTTTTCTTTCTCCCTCAATTATTTGTCCAGATCTTTTCTTTCTTTTTTATTTTATTTTTTGGTAATCTCTTTTATCTTTAACTTCTGATATTTTCTTTCTTTCTTTTTTTCTTTATAGATTTCATGATTGACTAAAGATACCATTAACAACTACTCTTTCATCATACTGTAGCAAGGTTTTTCTAGGGAAAATTGTATCCAGGGCCCAAAAGTAGAAACTACAAGTGACCGGGCCCCTCCAATTATTCATTGTGTGGATCTGCCCCAAATAGTTGCCTGATTTGTGTTTGGCGCCTCCACGTTAGCCATATCTGGTGAGGCGTATTTTGTAAAAAAAACCCTAAAATGTCATTCTCCTTCTTCCCCAGATGCATCCCGATCAAGTTAACCCATTAATGGCGTCGATTTGAGAGCATAACAACAAGTATATTAAACATTGTCATTAAACATATAGCAAGCTTTCTTTCAATGGGCATATACACAATCAAGGCATATGAATGATCATAACAATCAAAAGCTCATAAAATCTAGCCATATAGCTCTGATACTAATATAAAAAGTAGAGAATAATTATCAAATCGAAAATGAGGAATTAAGAAAGTTGCCAATTCAAAGCAATCATGGATTGTATTCACTGCCAACTAGATTCACATGCTTCACGACGTTCGCTATCGAACTCCCTATTACGGCGACAATTGAAAATATAGTTCACAACTCAAGTGTCTCTCACAACTCACAAGTTTTGACCATGGTTTATCTCTTATTTTCGATGTAATTACTACTTCATTCACAAGAAGGGAACACTCATCTTTATGAATGAGTTTGGGTGGTTTCTTCTCATTAAGCAAACTACAATTCAGTTTTTTTCTTAGTGGCACTTAATTGCCACAATGTGCAGAGGGGCTCTGCCCGACATGGGTATAACCAATTACCCCGCTTTCAATATTAAAATATGAGGAGCTCTCATTTAATTCAAATTGTTAAATAAGTAGAAGATAAAATTCATGTAAAAAGCAATATTAACAAATTTTAAGATAGAATCCCAACAGAATTTGAAAAAGAAATTCCAAGCCTATATATATATATCCCCTCTTAATTTTATTTAGTGCTTTGTTATTTGCTTGAGGAGATCTTCAGATAAATATCTTTTCAAGAAAATAACAAAGCACCAAATAAAATTGAGTGTTGTGTATATATATATATATATATATATATATATATATATATATATATATATATATATATATATATATATATATATATATATATATACACACACACACACACACACACACACACATATATATATATATATATATATATATATATATATATATATATATATATATATATATATATATATATATATATATATATATATATATATATATATATATATATATATATATATATATATATATATATATATATACACACACACACACACACACACACACACACACACTCATTTTATTTGGTGCATTGTTATTTGTTTGAGGAGATCTTCAGGTAAATATCTCTTTCCAATTTTTTTACGTATTTATTTTTCTATTTTTTCATTATTATTTTTCTTCGCGTCCTGTTCTCGTCTCCTCCCTGCAATCTCCTTCTCTTTCTTCTTCGCTCTCCTCTACTTTTCACTTCCTCTCTCCTTTCCTCTTCCTATCATCTCGTACTTTCTCCTCTTCTTTTCTCTTTCTCTCTCCTCTCCTTCTCTGTCTGTTTTCTTTTTCTTTTCGTCTCTTCTTGTTTTCTTTCTCCCTCCAATTATTTGTCCAGATCTTTTCTTTTCTTTTTTTATTTTATTTTTTTTGGTAATCTCTTTTATCTTTAACTTCTGATATTTTCTTTCTTTCTTTTTTTCTTTATAGATTTCATGATTGACTAAAGATACCATTAACAACTACTCTTTCATCATACTGTAGCAAGGTTTTTCTAGGGAAAATTGTGCCCAGGGCCCAAAAGTAGAAACTACAAGTGACCGGGCCCCTCCAATTATTCATTGTGTGGATCTGCCCCAAATAGTTGCCTGATTTGTGTTTGGGCGCCTCCACGTTAGCCATATACAGCTGAGAGGCTGTATTTTGTAAAAAAAACCCTAAAATGTCATTCTCCTTCTTCCCCAGATGCATCCCGATCAAGTTAACCCATTAATGGCGATCTGATGGGGGAATTAGACGAAAATCTCCCCCCCCCCCTTTTTTACCCTATCATGAGCAATAACTATATAGTGCGGATCATGAGCAATAACTATTTAGTTTTTGCTCTTCAAAACTCTTCTTGTCCTAAAATTTTCGCCATTACTCCTTCTACCTTCCCTTCATAATGGCTGAGAAGGATATCGTCTGCGTGGTGTCATCAGGTGATAAAGCCGTTTTCTTAAAGATTAATTCTGTAACCACCATGATGGATATCAAATTTGATGCGTCAGAGAGGTTAAAAATTCCATATGAGTCTTTATCTTTGTCATACAAAGATGAAGCAACATACGGCAACCTCAATTTTTCCATTGAGAACGAAGTTGATCTGGCATCTATGATGGAGCATTGCCGCAATGTTGGGTTAAAAGAGATTCACGTGAAAGCTTCTCAAGTAACAGAGGATTCGATAATTATCTATGACAAGGAGCAAGATCTAGAAGACCAGTAAGTTATTGAATATTTGATGTTAAGTTCAATATTTATGACGTTACATGTTAAGTCAAACGAGTTGTATGTTAAGTCTAATTTATTGCATGTTAACTGTAAGTTGTTACATGTTAAATCCAAGTCGTTGCATGTTAGGTCTAATTTCTAGTTCATGTTAAGTCTAATTTTCATGTTATGTCTAAATTTCAGTTGATGTTAAGTCTAAGTTTAGCTCATGTGAAGTCTAATTTTCAAGTTAAGTCTAGTTTCAGGTTCATGTTAATTCTAATTCCACTTCATGTTAAGTCTAATTTTATTTCATGTTAAGTCTAATTTTCATGGTAAGTCTAATTTTTAAGTAAACTCTAATTTCAGTTCATGTTACTTCTAATTCCACTTCATGTTAAGTGTAATTTTATTCCATGTTAAGTCTAATTTTCATGTTAACTCTAACTCCAGTTCATGTTAATTCTAATTCCACTTCATGTTAAGTCTAATTTTATTTCATGTTAAATCTAATTTTCATGTTAACTCTAACTCTAGTTCATGTTAATTCTAATTCCACTTCATGTTAAGTCTAATTTTATTCCATGTTAAGTCTAATTTTCATGTTAACTCTAACTCCAGTTGATGTTAAGTCTAATTATAGGTCATGTTAAGTCTAATTTTCAAGATAAGTCTAATTTCAGTTCATGTTAATTCTAATTCCACTTCATGTTAAGTCTAATTTTATTACATGTTAAGTCTAATTTGTGTGTTGTTGAGGCAAAATCTATTAAGTGTTAAGTCTAATTTGTGTGTTGTTGAGGTAAAATCTTGTTTATTTTTGATTATTTAACTAGTTTTAATTATATGATTAGTTTTTGATTATTTGTTTCTATTCAAAATATTTGCAGCTCAAAAAATAAAGATTGCGGGCCGCCGGTGTCGACATCTACATGCGATTCAGATAGTATTTCAGATAGGATTCCCAATGATAATCCTTCTGAGGACAATGTTATGATGATTGATGACATGATAAACAAATCAGAGAGGATTCCTGCTTGGTGGCACACTGCTTTGACTGAGGAGGGGCAAAGATTTGACGGTGCCAAAGAATTAAGATTAGCTTTGCTATACTATTCGATGGCCAAAAAATTTTGAGTACGACTTTGAAAAGAATGAACCAAAGCGTATTCGAGTTTGTTGCCGGTTTAAGAAAATCAAAAATTGCCAGTGGATGTTATTTGCCTCTCCACCTAAAGATGAAAATAGACTTGAATTAAAAAGGTTCGTGAATAATCACACTTGTGGTCAGCATGGCAATAATGCCGGTCAACGTAGGGCCTCCCAACAATTCATTGCAACCCAATTACAACCCATGTTAAAGGACAGGCCGAATATACGCACCATTGATGTAAAGAAGAAGCTTCTAAGTTCCTATGGGCTAAGGGTCGAGTATAGTAAGGTATGGTGGGGTAAAGAAAGAGCACAATAAGAATTATACGGTGATGCTCATGAGTCCTATGATCAATTACGATGGTAAAGTATCTATCCTATACAAACTAATTTTATGAATGGAATGTAAGTCATTACACTGCATGTTAATTCTAATTCACTGCATGTTAATTCTATTCAACTTCATGTTAATTCAATCTCACTTCATGTTAATTCTATTCCATTGCATGTTAATTATATTCAACTTCATGTTAATTCAATCTCACTTCATGTTAATTCTATTCCATTGCATGTTAATTCCATTCAACTTCATGTTAATTCTATTTCACCAAGTTAATTCTATTCCACGTCATGTTAGTTCTATTTTATTCATGTTAATTCTATTTCCTTTGCATGTTTATTATAATGAATTGCCTGTTATGTTAATGCTAATCCAACTTCATTCCTTATCTTTGTTAATCTAATTTTTTTCCTGTTAATTCTAACATTTTTTTTTTAAAAAAATTAGGTATGTAGAAAATGTTAAGGAGACAAATCCAGGTAGCTATATTCATGTTGAACAAAATGAGGGAAGGTTTACAAGATTATTCATTTGCTATGCCGCTTGCATAAATAGTTTTTTACGTAGATGTCGACCACTTATATTTTTGGATGGGACCTTTCTGAAAGATCGATTCAAAGGAATACTCCTCAGCGCAGTAGCATACGATGGAAATCAGGGGATATTTCCACTAGCCTATTGCATATGCGATTAGGAAAATAACATTAACTTGAAGAGGTTCTTACAAGGTTTGATGTCAATACTCTCTCTGAAAGGCTATCTTTATACTTATTTTGAGTTATGTTAAGTATAATTTCATTTTATGATTAACTTGATTCGTGTTAAGTCTAATTCCACTTCATGTTAAGTGTAATTTTATTCCATGATTAACTTGATTCGTGTTAAGTCTAATTCCACTTCATGTTAAGTCTAATTCCACTTCATGTTAATTCTATTCCACTTCATGTTAATTCTAATTCCACTTCATGTTAAGTCTAATTCCAGTTCATGTTAAGTCTAATTCCAGTTCATGTTAATTCTATTTCATCGCATGTTAATTCTATTTCTCTACATGTTAATTCTATTTCATCGCATGTTAATTCTATTCCACTTCATGTTAAGTCTAATTCCACTTCATGTTAATTGTATGATGGTGAACATCCACTACATGTTAATTCTATTAATTCTATTCCATTGCATGTTAATTCTATTAATTCTATTCCATTGCATGTTAATTGTATTCCACTTCATGTTAAGTCTAATTCCACTTCATGTTAATTGTATGATGGTGAACATCCACTACATGTTAATTCTATTAATTCTATTCCATTGCATGTTAATTATATTCAACTTCATGTTAATTCTATTCCACTTCATGTTAAGTCTAATTCCAGTTCATGTTAAGCCTATTTCACTTCATGTTAAGTCTAATTCCAGTTCATGTTAAGTCTAATTTTCATGTTAATTGTATGATGGTGAACATCCACTACATGTTAATTCTATTTCTCTACATGTTAATTCTATTTTCTTGCATGTTAATTCTATTCCACTTCATGTTAATTGTATTCCACTTCATGTTAAATCTATTTTACTTCATGTTAATTATATTTCATTGCATGTTAATTCTATTTCCTTGCATGTTAATTCTATTAATTCTATTCCACTTCATGTTAATTCTATTCCACTTCATGTTAATTGTATTCCACTTCATGTTAAATCTATTTTCGTCATGTTAACTCTATTCCACTTCATGTTAATGCTATCAAACTTCATGTTAATTCTATTTCACTACATGTTAATTCTATTTCACTGCATGTTAATTGTAATGAATTACCTGTTATGTTTTAGATATGATCACGTTACATCTAATGTCATTGAGTCCTTCAACAAGTGGATACACGAGGCTAGAACGCTACGGATATTACAGCTGGTAGAGCACATACGCAAACAAATTATGGTTCAAATGAATGATCGACGAGGCATGGCTGAAAATTAAAATTTATTTCTTTGTCCCAAAGCTGAGCTTGTCCTTAAAGAGAACATGGACAATGGCCGCCCATTGGATGTGCGTCAATCACATAGAGGATTATTTGAGGTACAATCCCATAAAACTTATCAAGTGGATCTGGATAAAAACACATGCATGTGCCGTGCGTGGGATATAACTCGTATCCCTTGTAAACATGCATGCGCAGCCATAATGTTTATGAAGAGGGATGTTTACCAATTCTGCGATTGGTTTATGACGGTTGAAGCTTTTAAAAAAAGCTACGAGCCAATCCTTTACCCCATCCCTGATTACGAGAAGCGTAGCGTGCCACGTGATGAGATCCAGATCTTACCACCACTAATAACAAAAAGGAAAGGGAGAAATAAAACAAGACGGATCAACAACAGAACAATTTACACACGGCCAGTAAAATGCTCTCGATGCCATATGGAAGGTCATAACCGTAAAATATGCAACAAACTTATTACAGATTAAGTGTGTTATATGCTGTTAAGTGATTTTCCTGTATAGTTACAGACTATGTTTTTTCTTAAAGTTGTAAGCAATTTCATGTTGGAAGCGATTTCTTTATTATGTATGACTTACAGTTCGTGTTAATATTTTTCCTAAATGTAAAGCCTAATTTCAGTTCATGTTAAGTCTAATTCCACTTCATGTTAAGTCTATTTTTCATGTTAAGTCTAATTTTCACATTAATTCTAACTATAATGTCATGTTAAGTCTATTTTTAGTTCATGTTGAGCCTAATTTCCGGTTCATGTTAAGTCTATTTTTGGTTCATGTTGAGTCTAATTCGGTTCATGTTAAGCCTATTTCACTTAATGTTAAGTCTAATTTTATTTTCGGTTATGTCTAATTCGGTTTATGTTAAGTCTAATTCAGTTCATGTTAAGCCTATTTCACTTCATGTTAAGTCTAATTTCACTTCATGTTAAGTATAATTTTCATGTTAAGTCTAATTCCAGTTCATGTTAAGTCTAATTTTCATGATAACTCTAATTCTAGTTCATGTTAAGTCTAATTTTAGTTCATATTGAGCCTAATTTCCAGTTCATGTTAAGTCTATTTTTAGTTCATGTTGAGTCTAATTCAGTTCATGTTAAGCCTATTTCACTTCATGTTAAGTCTAATTTTATTTTCGGTTATGTCTAATTCGGTTCATTTTAAATCTAATTTTCATGATAACTCTAATTCTAGTTCATGTTAAGTCTAATTCCAGTTCATGTTAAGTCAAATTCTGTTCATGTTAAGTCAAATTCTGTTCATGTTAAGTCTAATAAATGTTCACGCTAAGTCCAATATCTTCAATTGAATTGTGATAACCACGAAGCTTCCCAATTGGGTAGTAAATATTGATAAGGCGAATGTCAATCACGAGCTTCCCAATTGAATTCTGTTAACAACTTTCTAAATAAAATGTAAGTATTTAGAACTGAAGCCAACTAAAGTTGCATTGAATGGTTTCAACCACTTTGTGTTAAAAACCTCAGTGAAGCATCTTCAGTGTAAAGAAACTGTCATTGTTCTTGAGGGAAAAAAAAGTAAGGTATGTCTCTTGAAATTATTCTTGCACATGTTAATGATTACGTAATGGATTATGTTAACTATTTTCATATGAACAGCCATAAAGCTATTGAACATGAGTCGCCAAGCAAAAGCCCTTCTCCGGAACATCTAATGCTCGTGAAACTGTAAGAATTTTTTTAAACTAGATGTTTATATGGATTTAATCTTGCAACATGAAAACCTTCAAATCCCCCATCCTTGATTTGCAGCAGCGTCGACGGCTAAACCTTGCTGATGACGATAAGTACGGCGTCGAAGAGCAGGAGGAGGAGGAACAGCAGGAGCAAATCATTAAAGTTCAGCAAGACCTACGTAATGGACTACTCAACTATCGCCGTCAAGACGGCTCATGGAGATGTCCATTTTGCATCAATCGAAAAATAAAGAGCTGGACTAAGCAGCAACTAAAGTAGCACGCACATGGCATGGGTACTGAAGGATTGTCAAAGAAAAAGATGGATGTTATCGCAAACCACCGCGCCCTCGAGAAATTAATAGAATAAAATGGACTGAGGGCTGTAAGATATTTTTGTGTTAATCATTGTTGGATTTTATGAACTGAACTTTCTCTTGTATCTTTCTGCTACTTGTAACTTTCTGCTACATATATTTCTCTTCATGTTAATTCTAATTCCACTTCATGTTAAGTCTATTTTTAGTTCATGTTGAGTCTAATTCCAGTTCATGTTAATTCTATTCCACTTCATGTTAAATCTATTTTACTTCATGTTAATTCTATTTCAATGCATGTTAAATCTATTTTACTTCATGTTAATTCTATTTCAATGCATGTTAAATCTATTTTACTTCATGTTAATTCTATTTCAATGCATGTTAAATCTATTTTACTTCATGTTAATTCTATTTCAATGCATGTTAATTCTATTTCACTTCATGTTAAGTCTAATTTCATGTTAAGTCTAATTCGGTTTATGTTAAGTCTAATTTCACTTCATGTTAAGTCTAATTCGGTTCATGTTAAGCCTATTTCACTTCATGTTAAGTCTAATTTTATTTTCCGGTTATGTCTAATTCCGGTTCATGTTAAGTCTAATTTTCATGATAACTCTAATTCTAGTTCATGTTAAGTCTAATTCGGTTCATGTTAAGTCAAATTCTGTTCATGTTAAGTCAAATTCTGTTCATGTTAAGTCTAATAAATGTTCACGCTAAGTCCAATATCTTCAATCGAATTGTGATAACCACGAAGCTTCCCAATTGGGTAGTAAATATTGATAAGACGAATGTCAATCACGGAGCTTCCCAATTGAATTCTGTTAACAACTTTCTAAATAAAATGTAAGTATTTAGAACTGAAGCCAACTAAAGTTGCATTGAATGGTTTCAACCACTTTGTGTTAAAAACCTCAGTGAAGCATCTTCAGTGTAAAGAAACTGTCATTGTTCTTGAGGGAAAAAAAAGTAAGGTATGTCTCTTGAAATTATTCTTGCACATGTTAATGATTCTGTAATTGGATTATGTTAACTATTTTCATATGAACAGCCATAAAGCTATTGAACATGAGTCGCCAAGCAAGAAGCCCTTCTCCCGGAACATCTAATGCTCGTGAAACTGTAAGAATTTTTTTAAACTAGATGTTTATATGGATTTAATCTTGCAACATGAAAACCTTCAAATCCCCCATCCTTGATTTGCAGCAGCGTCGACGGCTAAACCTTGCTGATGACGATAAGTACGGCGTCGAAGAGCAGGAGGAGGAGGAACAGCAGGAGCAAATCATTAAAGTTCAGCAAGACCTACGTAATGGACTACTCAACTATCGCCGTCAAGACGGCTCATGGAGATGTCCATTTTGCATCAATCGAAAAATAAAGAGCTGGACTAAGCAGCAACTAAAGTAGCACGCACATGGCATGGGTACTGAAGGATTGTCAAAGAAAAAGATGGATGTTATCGCAAACCACCGCGCCCTCGAAATTAATAGAATAAAATGGATGAGGGTCGTAAGATATTTTGTGTTAATCATTGTTGGATTTTATGAACTGAACTTTCTCTTGTATCTTTACGCTACTTGTAACTTTCGCTACATATATTTCTCTTCATGTTAATTCTAATTCCACTTCATGTTAAGTCTATTTTTAGTTCATGTTGAGTCTAATTCCAGTTCATGTTAATTCTATTCCACTTCATGTTAAATCTATTTCACTTCATGTTAATTCTATTTCAATGCATGTTAAATCTATTCCACTTCATGTTAATTCTATTTCAATGCATGTTAAATCAATTTCACTTGATGTTAATTCTATTTCAATGCATGTTAAATCTATTTCTCTTCATGTTAATTCTATTTCAATGCATGTTAATTCTATTTCACTTCATGTTAATTCTACATCTTGTATGTGAACTGAACATTCTCTGCTACTTTTATACTACCCGTAATATATACATACATTTTTACCCTTACATATATATATTTACTCATAAACTCAGGTCATCTTCGTGTAGTGTTCCGTTTTTCTCTCTTTGTTCACGTCCTTCTATTAGTAATTCTGCGGCAAGTCTAGCCCGCATAACTTCAGCTGGCTCATCTTCAGGAGTCACGGGAATTGTCGAGCGACCATCAATTATTGCCCGAATATAATGGTAAACGAACACACCACAGTCATAGCTGCAACGTGAGCATATAAATTTAGTTTAGTTTTTCGTTATTCCTTTAGAGAATATATCATGAATTTTAGCATGATACTAACCTCCCGGCTTGTTTCTGGCATTTGATGGCTTCATATTAGAATTCTTTGCGCGCGTCTAAAATCTTAAAATCATTTACCCAGTAGTCAAAAAATGTTAAGATTTTAATTACAGGATCCTTATACGTGTCGTGGTTAGCCGAACTATAATGTCTGACGACCCTTTCATTCTCATTCAAAAGGACTTCAACTAGATGCCAGTGATCGTCTCTGACTAAAGGAATCAATAGACGCTCGATGCGGACGGCCGTATATTTTTCAAGATATGTCAAAAAAAGCATCCAAAATTCAGGATGATCGGCGTAGAGTGAATGCTGTAATCCAAGTAAAATGAGTTAACATGAAAATTAGACTTAACATGAACTGAAAATTAGACTAAACATGAAATGAAATTAGAGATAACGTGAAAATTAGACTTAACATGAACTGAAAATTAGAATTAACATGAGCTGGAAATAGGCTTAACATGAAATTTGGGGCTAACATGAACTGCAATTTAGAATTAACATGAACCGGAAATAGGCTTAACATGAAAATTAGACTTAACATGATCTGAAATTAGACTTAACATGATATGAAAATTAGACTTAACATGATATGGAAATAGACTTAACATGAAAATTAGACTTAACATGATCTGAAATTAGACTTAACATGATATGGAATTAGACTTAACATGAACTTCAATTAGAATTAATAGGAGCTGATATACTTACACAAAAGAACACTGACACCAGACCATACTTTTTGTCATAAGCTTCTTGCTGAAGCCTATCTAACACTGCTTCTTCTATCTATAATGAACCTAGAAATTAGCATTCATTATAAATAAGGCTCATTCAATTATGTAATTTATAATCTTACTTTGTCGTCAAGCCGACCACCACGAAGCAAGTATAGCAGCTCATATCTGTCCATGCTGCTGTTAGTTGTATTGATAACATCATACCTCCTGAAAAAGTGGGAATTACCATTTACCAGAAAACATATACACGCACATATATTGAGTTAACATATACTGCAATTAACTAAACATATATTCCAAAAATAAAAATTAATTAATGGAAACTTACCTATGACACTTTAGAGAGCAAAAATATGTTAGAAATTGGTTCTCTGTTGGGTTGAGTCTGGAGGATATCCAAGGTGGTATCCTATAATTGTGTAAGAATGTCCCTACGCTATCAAGAATGCGTACGCTAAACCCTAAAGGATCTGGAATCCCTGCATTTAAATCTTTCAACAGAGATTTCTCCTCCTCCGTCATTAAGTTCATCTTCAACACATCCCACTTGATATCTTGATTGTTGAAGTAATCTTTGATGGGTGGGCTCTTAAGATCAGGGACAAACACTACCTCTTGAATTACAGATTTTTCTTGCTTCTTCTTTCCCTCTGTGTAAGGGGTCCTAACGTGTTGCAATCTCTTCGTAGCTCTTCTGCTTGGTGCCCTAATTTTAATGGGTTGGCTCTTCTTTGTGGCTACATTCTTTCCTTTCTTTTGCATAGCACTCGTTAGGCCCTCCGTAATGTCATCAACTTGCTTAATCACATCTTTATTTACAATTTCCTCCTCAAAATTTTCCTCAATTTTCTCCTCTACTGCTTCAATTACAATTTTCTCTTCATCTTTATCTACAATATCCTACTCAATCTTATTCTCAATTTTCTCCTCTATTCCTTTATGTACAATTTCCTCATCATCACCAAAATAATCTCCAACACTTGCTCTTTCTTCAAATTGACCTTCCTCTTCCTCCACAGCTTCCTTCTGGTTTTCCCCCTCAATGGGGACTTCATCATCAACTTTTTCCTTCATAGCTGGTTCCTCTTCATTTTTTTCCCTCATGGGGTCTTCCTCAACTTTATTCTTCATGGAATCTTCATCCGCAAGGTCATCTTCATCCTCTCCCTTCTCAGAATCCTGTACAATGCTTGCCGGAGAATGGTGTTCCTCTTCATCTACCTGTGGCTGCAACTTACTTATTTTTGGTAAATTATTCTTAACTCTTTCCTTCAGCACCTCTGGGTCTATAACATCACCACTTCTTCCCAAAGATTCTAATATTCCGTTGAGTCTTCTAATCTCAACCATAAATACTTGACAATATGTACTCTTCCTGCGTTTTGTCACACTGAGTAATCGTCTGCAAAATTTAGCAGAATTTCTCCAAAACATCAGTTGCTTCTCAATAGGCAGAGCCTCCACCTCCTCTTCCTTTTCAAAAGCATCATCCAGATGCTTTGGAATGATCTGAGATTTTAAGAGATTAATAGAAATTACTATTAGATTTAACATGAAATACATACATTTTTAATGAGTTGGACTTAGCATGAACTGGAAATAGACATAACATGAACTAGAAATTAGACTTAACATAAACTGAAAATTAAACTTAACATGAACTGATATTATAGTTAACATGAACTGATATTAAAAACTGAATTACACTTAACAGGTTACTTACATAGCCTATTGAGTTCTTCTTGGCATCCTCAATTTTCGTCTTTCTCTTCCTCTTTACGCTTGATAGGAACTGAAATTAGGCTTAACAAGAATTAAAATTGGAATTAACTAAATTTAGACTTAACATGAATTGAAATTAGACTTAACATGAACTGAAAATTAGACTTAACATGAAATAGAAATAGGCCTAACATGAATATTTGACTTAACATGAACTGAAAATTAGACTTAATATGAACTGGAATTTAGACTTAACATGAACTGGAATAGGCTTAACACGAAAAATAGACTTAACATGAACTGAAAATTAGACTTAACATGAACTGGAATTTAGAGTTAACATGAACTGGAATAGGCTTAACACGAAAAATAGACTTAACATGAACTGAAAATTAGACTTAACATGAACTGAAATTTAGACTTAACATGAACTGAAATAGGTTTAGCACGAAAAATAGACTTAACATGAACTGAAAATAGGCTTAACATGAAAATTAGACTTAACATGAACTGAAAATTATATTTAACATGAAATGAAAATTAAACTTAATATGAAATAAGACTTAACAGAAAACTTACATGGCCTATGGAGTCATTCTTCTCTGCTTCATCATTCTTCGCCTTTACTCGGCGCTTGGGCTTGAAATCTTTCCTCGGTACTGGGGGTGGGAATTTGCTCCTCTCTGGACTTAGGAGCTTCCTCGCGGGGTAGTTTGAGAGAGGTGGCCCAACTTCCACAATAGGCTTCTCTACTTGCATTATTGAAGCCGCTTTTGCCTTTTGTGTAATTGTCCCCTTCCTAAAAGAGCCAGCTTTTCCCCCTCTGAGATCAAATTTGTCATTGGAGGCCGGCATCTGTCACTGATGGCATATCTCCTTATGCCAGTCATCTCATAGTACCAAAGCTGTAAGTAATACAATCACCATTCCAACAATGATCAGATCATATTCACCATTAACCTTAAAACATTAAAATAACTAGACTTAACATGAAATTAATTAGGATTAACATGAACTAAATTAGACTTAACATGAATCAAATTAGACTTAACATGAAAAATCTAACACTTCATTGTAAGCAATGTACGTTTATTAGGAAATTCAATAGACTTAACATGGAACTTACCGGTATTAGTGGCATGCATTCAGGGATATATGTAACCCCTGGCTTCTTCAAACCTTTCAAATCAATATTTATGCCTCTAATAATTTCTTTATAAATGAATTCACCCCATGCGACTTTGTTCACCCTCTCAATGCTATCCAGATACTTCAGTAATAATCTAGGAAAACCTTCCCCGCTTCTGGGGCACTATATCATCGAGCACTGATAAAGAATTTGCAGAAGAACAAAGTCTTAGATATGCTTCTTTTCTGATGATTCCACTAGACTTTCTAGCAGATCTTCAACATATCTTCGAAGGCTAATGTCAGCTTTTCTTTTTTTGCTGCCCTTTTCATCTTTGAAAAGTTTAGAAAAATATTGCACCCACATTCTGCACTTGGAGTCCCTATTCTTCAAAATAATCTCACCGTAAATTGGAAAAAGTATGATTACGGACCCAATCCATATCAAAATTAACAATTTTCTTTTCCCCATTATTTGCATCAGGGATAGAAAAAAATTTTCTATCAGCCACATAATAACCCAACACATGCTCAAGTGTTGGACGATCAAGTGCAGGAGCACCAAATTATATGTAGTGCTCAAATGTGGATCCACAATAGGCATCCCTGTGCCATTGACAAATCTTTGGGGCAAGCCGATTCATGAAATCACAATAAGCCCCAATATTGACTGTTGGCCTAATATCTCCAGCAGCCGCCACACTAACTGTTTTCCTGAAAATAAATTTAAATGTAAGAGTTTAATTAGACTTAACATGAACTTAAATTAGACTTAACATGAATCAAATTGGACTTAACATGAACTAAATTAGACTTAACATGAATAAAGTTGGAATTAACATGAAAAATAGACTTAACATGAAAAGACATTAGACTTGACATGAACTGAAATTAGACTTAACATGAAACTAAATTAGACTAAACATGAACTAAATTAGACTTAACATGAATAAAGTTGGAATTAACATGAAAAATAGACTTAACATTAAAAGACATTAGACTTTACATGAACTGAAATTAGACTTAACATGAAACTAAATTAGACATAACATGAAACAAATTAGACTTAACATGAACTAAATTAGACTTAACACGAATAAAGTTGGAATTGACATGAAAAATAGACTTAACATGAAAAGACATTGGACTTGACATGAACTGAAATTAGACTTAACATGAAACTAAATTAGACTTAACATGAAACAAATTAGACTTAACATGAACTAAATTAGACTTAACACGAATAAAGTTGGAATTAACATGAAATATAGACTTAACATGAAAAGACATTAGACTTTACATGAACTGAAATTAGACTTAACACGATTTAAGTTTGACTTAACATGAACTACTATTACGAATTAAATTAGACTTCACATGAAACCCAAATCGGTTAACATCAAACTCATTTTAAATATCATGAAACTCAGGTTAATTCTCATGTATAGGATTAGAATTAACATAAAACTCGGTTTGGATAACATGAAAAGGGGTTAAGTTCTTTAATTAAGAAAAACCTAGCACTTACTTCTTTTGGGGGTTGGAATCATCCCCTGCTTGTCTTCTTTTTCGGCCTCGACCTCGTGGTTCGCCCCTTTGCATTGCCAACAGGGCCTTTGACGCTTCATCCATGCTACCTTTCCCAGATGATTCACGACGTGCGGCCGACGACTGTGATTTCGCTTCATCTTTCTCCTTCTGTCCACCATGAATTTCGATTTCGAAATCGTTAACCGAGGCTTCCTTTGACGATATTTTTCCGGTGGTTGCTGAACAGTAGAAGGGCGAGTGGGAGAGAAAAAGTACTTCAGTAGAGGTGGAGGCGCGATTACCCAGTTCGGTCACGTCGGAGGGTAGGATAGTAACTTCAAATGCTATCTTTCTCTCTCTGCTCACATGGCAGAGAATTTGGGGCCTTGACACAAATATGGTCTGTATTTGGGGCCGAAACACAGCCCAAAATACAGAGGGCCCGGTCACATGGGCTTCCCATTTTTGGGGCCTGGACACAATTTTCCCTTTTTTTAATTGAATATGATTGAATTTATGTAATTTTGGTCAATCATTGTTATCCGTAGGTTTCTCATCCGCGCCTCGCCACGGTAAGTCTTACTTTCTTATAAACTACTATATACCCTTAATATTTTTTTTATGTTAACAAGCTTGCTTATATGTACAAGATATTAAAATAGTCAATTGCTATGGCTTGGATAGACTCATCGTTACTTTTTTTTTCAAGCATAAAACAATCTTTTAGTACCAATTAACTATGCACATCTCATGATAATAACAAGTAGAATTTTGCTGCTTGGGCCGCTGAATTCTTTTATTGTATTTATGCTCCTTGGTAGCAATTTTCAATTTATTTGAATGCATATATATATGAGTTTGAACCCTTCAACTACATGTTCCTTTTTTTCTACATCCTTCTATCAGTTAACAAGGCAACACCTAAAGAAATTATGCATTCGCATTTTTTCAATATTTTAGTACATAATTTAATGTTCCCATACTTAATATTCCTCTTGCTATTCGATATATATATATATATATATATATATATATATATATATATATATATATATATATATATATATATATATATATATATATATATATATATATATATATATATATATATATATATATATATATATATATATATATATATATATATATATATATATATATATATATATATATATATATATATATATATATATATATATATATATAGACTCCTATAAACTTAAGTTGATAGGGAAGAGTGTCCACCAACTTTTATATCCATTGATCTTGCTTTGGGATCCGTGAAATTAAGATATGCACAAACCTCAAAGGTGGGCTTTATATCTTTCACGGATCCCAAGGCAACATCAATGGATAGAAAAGTTGGTGGATGACTATTCCCTATCAACTTAAGTTTATAGGAGTCTCTCTCTCTCTCTCTCTCTCTCTCTCTCTATATATATATATATATATATATATATATATATATATATATATATATATATATTTGTGTGTGTGTGGGTTTTGAATTCTTTGACTGTCCCATTTACATGTTCTTTGGTATAAAATAGTGAAAATAGTGCTTCTTTTTTCTTTTTCTTTTTTAACCATATTGCTGAAATTATCTTCTAATATGAGGCATGAAAAATCATTAAATCTTCCGATCATGGACAATTAAGATCAAATGAAATTTAATTTTTATGGCTTAAAATTCCAAGAAGGGTAAAGAAAAAGAAAGGAAAAAACCTTAAATAATTACTAAACTTCTTTCGACTTCAACCTTTATCCTTGAGAGCTTTTTTTTGAGAGATAAATAAAGGTTATAATAATATTTAGAAACCCCACACATCCACACATAAAAAAAAATTCTTCTAGAAAACCTTTAGGTTCTGACCTCTATTTCAAGACTTTATTCTCAAGGTAATATGGGGTTCAAGTACGGAGTTTAATTATTGGAATGGAGGATCATGCACCTCAAAGGTTTCATGCTTCAAGAATAAATTTTTTGAGACATTGGCCGCAATACAAAGAAATAGATTTTAGAGACCCTTTAGGCTTCGTCCCTAGATCGAAAATAGATCAAGAAATGAATAGGGTTTTAACTCATAAAATAAGTTTAGAAATCCCTAGGCTTCTCTCCCTGTTTCAAAATTTTATTCTCAAGGTACCATGGGGTTTAAGTAAGTAGTTCGATTTCAAACGGAGGACCATACCCCTAGAAAGCTTCATGCTTCGAGAATAAAATTTTGATCCATGGGCTGCAATGTAGAGAAATAAATTTTAAAAACCCTTTAGGTTTTGCTCCCCGGATCCAAAATAAATCAAGAAACAAACAAAGTCTCAACTCATAAAATAAATTTATAATCCTTAGGCTCTCTCCCCTATTTCAAGATTTTATTCTCAATGTGTCATGGGGTTCAAGTATGGAGTTCAATCTCCGGAACTGAGGACAATGCACCTCAAAAGCTTCATACTTCAAGAATAAAATCGGGAGATAGACAAAGGCCTCATGATCATCACATTTTATTATACTTTTATACCCTCATTATCTATTTTATTTGAATAAATATATCACTAATAACATATTATATCTTAATTTGCAGGTTAATGAAGAGTTAATGAATGAGAGCCCAAAATAACCAAATTTCGTTATTTTTCTATCATCTATTGAAGCCCAATATCAAGCCAAGAGGAAGCACATAAAAGCCCATGGAACCAAGAAGAAATCGGGTCAACAAATTAACAAAATTTATAATTCAGTTACTAAAGTAAATTGTTGGATTCGTTTGTAATTGAAGTAAATTGTTGAGATTTAATCCTTGGAGTCCAAGCCAAATCCAATGGCTCTTTTTTATTACTGTAGGCTATAAATAGTGGTAGAGGGTGATGGGTTTGAGTGTAAAATACTTTGTAATAATCTCTATTTGGAGAAGAGGGTTACTCTTAATTGAGAAGACCTTCCAAAATTATAAACATTATTTATAATTAATAAAAATATTTTTCTTCACCTTTTAAATTTTCTTTTCTTCTTTTGTGTTGATGGAGATGATGATGAAGATTTGCTTTCAAGGGCCACTCCCTTGTAATGTAAGTTTTATTTTCTCTTTTATTTTCTTATTTTAGAAATTCATATTTTAGGATTTTATTTTCTCTTTATTTTTGTATTGATAGAGTATATTTATTTCATGTCTTATTTGTTTCATGTCTTATAGCTTAGATTTACTTTCATGCTCTTTTATTATTATTATTTATTTTTATACTTTGTAGAAATTATTTATTTGTATTTTGCTTTTGTAGTATAGATTTACTTTTATGCTTTTTAATTTTGTTAGTTAGATTTCCTTTATGCTCATAGTTTAGATCTTTATTTTCTTGTTATTGTTGTTATTTTTGTAGTTAGTTTTATTTTATTTCCTTTCTTTTATGTTTTCTAGCCTAGATTCTATTGTCTCGTTTTATTTTCCAAAATGCATAACTAAATCTTGTTGGAATTCTAGAATTATATGAAACTAGTTTGATTTTTCTTATGATTTATGGATTGCTCTCTTGTGCTCAAAATGATCATGCTTAGGGTAATCAACTACATAACAAATTGGTAGAAGAAAATTTTGATAGTCTATGTTAATCTTGAGTGGTTTGATAGATTATGCTTATGAATTCTAGAATTACTATCTAGTTACTTGTTCTTTTCATGAATGATAATTTTACTTGGATGATAATTTGATAGGTTATGCTTTCCTTAAGTTGTTTGATAGTCTATGCTTAATAAATCTCAAGTAAAATGTGATAAAAAGAGAGTAGTTCATAAATCCTAAATGAAATCAACTAGTAGATTCAATCCTAGATTCCTATCTTTTCTCTTAATTTCCTCCATATTTTACTTATTTTGATTTTTTCTCTTTGTGGTTAGTTTTACTAATCTTGATTTTGTTCTTTTCTAGTTTTCTTTATTTCTCCTCCTTGTTATTCTTTATTTCCTTTTATTTTTTCCTTTGTCTTTTACCCCTCTTGTTCTAGTTTTCTTTTATTTGTAAATAATAACTCACTCTCCATATCTTTACCCTTTCACTCCTAATTATCCACACACAACTCTAGGAATCAATTTTAGAATATTTCCTACACACCTTTCTCGTGAGGTCGACATTGTATCTATACTATAACTAAATTGTGCACTTGCAATCTCGACACATATTCACAACACATCACCTCAATACATAGAGTAAATTTTAAAAGCCCTCTAGGATTTAGCCTCTATCTCAGAAGATTTTTTTTCCTTTGAGAGAGACAAACAAGGGCTAGAATAAATTTTAGAAACCCCCTATCATAGATTTGAAATTATCCTCTTACCTAGTCTATTTAAACAATAAAAAAAAAACAAATCATCATGTCCTTATGTAGGGCATATTGTACGAGTTGTTCATGATTGCATCCAAGACTTATTGCCTTTTCCCAAGCTTTTATATTGTTGGAACAAGAAATAGTAAGCTAATCATATAGGAAAAAGTATTAAACATCTCTTACATATACTTTATCCATAAAGTTACAAAAGTATTTTAAAGAGATATTGAAGCCCCTTCAATTTCACAACAAGCTTTATGATCTTTATACAAGTTTCACATATATCCCACAATAAGGAATGCACCAAAAAATGGAAATCCTCAAGGCTTGAAGGCCTGAGGCAAATTTTTTTTAAGACACAAAGACTGTTTATAGTTTACCCTCTTAGATCATGGAGGTTGATGGAGAATTATTTTGTAGGCATAAAGCCTACTCATTAATGTAGGTTGATGAAGAAAATTTTAAAGCGTAGAGTCTACTTACATACTGTAAGAGATTGAGGTTAGTCAAAAGAAAAAAAAATTAAGGCATAGACCGTACTCATGGTTCACTCTCTTAGAGCTTGGTGATTGATGGAAAGAATAATTTTTTTTAAGGCATAGAACGTATTCATGGTTGAAGGTTGATGAAGAATTTTTTTTGAAGGTATAGAGCCTACTCACAGTTTATCCTCTTAGAGCTTGGAGATTGGTGAAGACCTTTTTTTCAAGGCATAGAGCATACTCATAGTTTATCCTCTTAGAGCTAGGAGGTTGAGGGAGATTTTTTTTTCAAGGCATAAAGCCTAGTCGCAATCTACTCCTAATTTATACTCGTTCTTGTCTTTGTCTAACTCATGATAAAAGAATTTAGAATTTTCTCTAAGAGCAATGATCCAATTAACTAAGATAGTTTTTAATATCAGTTGCCTGAGAGACTAAATCCTTGAATGCCATGGGTCACACCCCTTGTAAATGAACAGCCATCTCTAGTCGAAGGTTATTCATGCACATTCGTACAGCTTCTGGTTCTGATGGGCTAAGGACATTGGAGACTTAAATTTCTTCATCTGTTAATGAAATTAGATGTGCACTCATTATGGGCTTGTTCAATCCGAGTCAGTTCAGTGATTCCCACAGTCCTTTGTGTATTATAGAAGCATTGTAAGAAGGCTTCTAACATTTGCTCCAAATTTCTTATGGACCTAGTTGGAAGCTTGATATATACCATGTGAAAGCAGGACCTGAAAGTATTTGTACGAATTGTTGTAATAGAAGAACCCCTTGTGCAAGCGATATCTTAGCATGCGGCTAGGAAATTAGCGATATGCTCATGTAGTGAACCATTTCCATTAAACTTAGCAAATTGAGGTTGCCGATAATTTGTAGGAAAGGGGATCATGTCAATTTCAACTGGATAGGATTTCATATAATTGTGCCCTGACCTCTTCAGTGATGAGGCTTTGCAATGTATCAAGTGAAATTGTAGTTGGTTGACAATGAACACCCGAAGCATTATTTATTAGAGTGAAAGGATTTGTAAAAGTTTGTGCTTAAAGTTGAGTAATTTATACTTCTTTCTGTGGGAGTTCTCTTTGCAGTTGTACCAATTGATCATCAAGTGATATTTTATTGGTTGTTAGAACTTGTTCTGCACCTAGTAAGTCAGGTTCATGTTCTTTTTCTACACTACTAGTGGTATCACTAGAGTGAAAATATGAATAAGAAGAAGTAGATAATTCATTATTATTATTTCCAACTTCATCAGATACAGACGGTAACCTGGACTAACTTCTTATTACAGGTCGATATTTTGGTACAATAGTACATCTCCTCTTATAATACATATCTTCCTCATCAGCCACACTAACAGGCATAGCAATCATGACATGATTGGGAGGAGGATCATTTAGATCAGGCACCGTAGTGATTTCACATAAGTGCTCCCATAACCAACAGGCCCGCCTTCTATCTTCAGGAGAGAGATCATAGCCCGCCTTATCTTGTAATAGCAAATGATACTCCCTAGCCGTCAATCGTCGTGTCACTACACGACCTCCTCCTGGGGTTAATGCGGGTTCATACTGGTGAGGTGGTTGTTGATAATACTGATGTTGATGGTGGGTGTCTTCATAATGTTGATGAGAAAGAGTGTCTTGCCTTTCATTTCTTCGAGGCATGACACATTGCATATGATGTCTGAAGAAATATCATGCTCTAATCTCATGATGAATTGGTTTTGCAGAATGATACCAAAGAGACTTGCTTCATTCCCAGTGATCTTCATTTTTCCTCGACACACGGCTCCGAGAGGATACGGTTGAACCATATTTAGACTCATAACTTGCAGGTTCACCCGAATAGAATTGGTAGTGCCAAAAATGTGGGTCATCATTTTTGTGTGCTCTCATTCCAGGTCTCCCCTAGTGAACGGAAGAGAGGGTTATAGAACATTGCTCTAATGCCTCCCTTGAGGGGTTATTAACTTGCACTTGTTGCACTAGGGCAGACATCACCCTGCTTGATGTCCTTAAAAAAAATTCTTCATAATAGGGCCTCTTAGTTGTTGAGGCTTAGAAGGTTGAAGAGAGGGAACTCCCTATCATAAGAAGTTGATCCGAAAGCCTCCATTCCCAAGAGCGAATATGAGGGAAATGCCTTTGAGGAACAAATTGCCCCCTCTTAACCAAAAGGGAATCTATTCCTTCTTCCATCACTTTCTTATCCTTTTCTACAAGAAAGGTGGATGATTTCTTCCAGTAGTTAAGGGTATCTTTAGGACCCTCAAAGATGATAATCCCAAGGGCACTCCTCAAGTTTTCATTGGGCTTCTGAGCATTAGCAACAGGAGCAACAGAAACTTGGACCAATGGTGATTTCTTCATCCATTTCCTCATGGCCTTAGTCACCACAGGAGAAAAGCCATCATCATTTGCCTCGACATGTGTTGGGCGGATAAAGTGTCCAAGCAGTGGGATAAGGCACAGTGTTGATTGAGGAATATTATGTACCGTAGCCATCTCCACAGGCACCAATACCCATAATGCACCGATTTACATGGACACAAGTTTTTGAGTCGTGCCATTAGCATTTGAGTCAGTCACTTGGTTTTCCATTTCACATGCAAAAAATAAATGCAGGACATTGTTTTAGTGAATTGTGCATAGAACTTTTTTTTGGTGCTTTGTGCACAAGGTATTGTCTATATTTTCTTTCTCAAGGATGACGGGAAAAGGATGCTCCCACTATGGTCGTCAAAAATTTTGTGAGCGTAAAAATGCCTGACGGATATTTTTTTAAAAAAATTTGAAAGTGGTGATAGCATCCATCAAAGGAGAAATCATATTTGAGTAGTTATTCTCTCCTTGACCAAGCTGTGTCACCAATCACAAGAAGAGGAGAGCAATCTCTAAATATTTCACTCCTTAGATATATATTAGCATCACTTTGATTGTTAAAGGGAGGGTTGCATGCTTCCAGGAATTTATTTCTTCCTGTTAATTACTTTTATCAAAAAAAAATCTTTGATTAGTAGAAAGCAATAATTAAACTAATATCAAAAGAAATGTAGAGAAGTATCAATTGATTTTATTATCTTTCTAATACATTACAAAATTTGAGGAGAATGAGAAAGAGATGGGATCTTGGGTCTCCAACCTCTGTTCTGGAGCCTCCATCCTTTCAAAATAAAAGTATAGAGAACCTTGTCTTGTCTCGTACGCTTCTAAATCTTTCTCTTGAGTTTCTCTTAGTGATTTCTCTCTATTTCCTTTCATGTTTTTTCGTGTGTCTCCCTCTTGAATGGCAAATGGGATGTCTATTTATAGTGAGAGCAAGAGGAAGTTGTTGCCACATGTTGAAAGAGGATTGGCGTGGGAGTTATGATGATTCCCTTATCAAAACTTCCTTATCAAGATTGTTGCCTCCGTTTATCACAATGGACACGTCTTCTTTGCCTTTCACTTCTCATTTACTTATCACGCCTAACTTTTGTGTTTTTTAAGATAAATGTTAGTAGGGGTCTATATACCCTCATGTTGAAATTTGGTTTGTATGAGGGGTGAGTATATACGAGTTACATTTTACTGCTAAGGCCTATGAGCACATGACAACACCAGCATATTGAAATTGACATGCACCCTCAAATTTGAGAATTTAGTTTGTATGAGGGGTGAGGCATGTGTCTTTGTGTCGGATTAGTCGAGAGAGTACATGTACCCTGAAGTTTAGTTTATATAAGGTGCTACCATCCTCTCATTGAGTTTGATTTATATGAGGTGCTACCGTCCTAATATTGTATTTCATTGATAAGGCTTGTCGAACCCATTAGATTTGACATATATTAGGGGGAAGTCATGCCTATTTGAATTAATTAATATAGAGGGGCTACCCTTAAGTTAACTTTTATATTTGATCATATGAGCGTAGGCATCCTTAGGTTGATTTCACTTTCAAGGTAACTTTAGTATATTGAAGGCAATAATATGATCAGAGGATATTAGGCTCCCCAAGTTAAATTTATTTATGTGTCTATAGTTGCTTTAGCTGTAGATTTAGAATGCTCTCAATAAACCACCAATAGTTCTTGTTGAAGGAAATTAGAACGCCACACGCATGTAGTATGCTGGATTTTCAGAGATTACAATAAAAGAAGTTTTCTAGAGCTGGTTTAGCAAGTTCGGCTCAGTTTGGCTTGAGGAGACCAAGGGACTCCAAGATACAACCAAGGTACCTAATTTCAGTTGTGCGAAGGTGGTGAACGTTCAGTTTGTTGATTAAGCTTGGTCATGGGCAAAGCAAGAAACTCATGCAAATGGACTGA
The DNA here is from genome assembly GCA_012295165.1 of Asparagus setaceus. Classification (NCBI taxonomy): domain Eukaryota; kingdom Viridiplantae; phylum Streptophyta; class Magnoliopsida; order Asparagales; family Asparagaceae; genus Asparagus; species Asparagus setaceus. Next base: position 21,386,392 of record CM022704.1, on the reverse strand, counting down.
TATCATGGGCAGATTTCAATAAGATACTTCTAGAGAAGTATATATCTGAGCTGACACTGAGGGCACTTCAACACTATTTATGGATTTGATCCAAGGGAATCGATTAGTGTATGAATATGCTTCATAGTTCTAGAGACTCACTCGGTTTTGCATCAAGTTCGACAAAACCATTAAGGATTGTGCTAGACCCTTTCTGGATGGGTTGAACTATGAAGTCAAGACTGATAACATCATGCACAGGTTGGATATGTAAAATGAGGTGCTGGAGGCAGCTCGACTATTTGAGCATATGGCAGTGTTAGATAGGACCAGAGGTGCAACTGCGAATGCAACCTTAAGTGGGAAACATCCAAATGCCAGAGTTATTCTACAAGCCAAGGGAGGCAACAACGGTGGACAAGCTAAACGTCTGAATACATCACATCAACCACCAAGGAGGAAGCTAGGCCGACGTCCAATTTCTGCGAGAAGTACGGGCACAGCATAGAGCAATGATGGAAGTCTCAAGGGAAGTGCTACAATTGTAGACTATAAATCATAAGGCCACTTTTTTCCCTTAAGTCTTGAGCTATTATCCCAACATAGCTCATTAATCAATAGGCAAACAGCAAGGTGAACGTACCCTACCACGGAAAGCAACTCAAGTGCTTTGGTAAGGCGTACAATAGGAAGTGAAAGAGAGTGCAGGGCAACAATACCAATTAGAAGAATGAAGCTGAGACATCCCGTGGTTAGGAGTATGCATATACCTTGACAGTCGAGGAAGCTGAAGAAGCTGGTGGTGTGGTTGCAGGTATTATTGTCATCAATAATATACCTACACATATTCTTTTCAATTTTGGCATATCTCATTGCTTTATTTTTTTTATAAGTATGGTGATAAAAATTCTATTCCATAGCATAAATTATCTAAGGGTTGGAATATCATAACGGGTAGTGGAATCTTAGTATCCAATAGTAAATGTCATATGTGTCCCATAAAAATATGTGGTCGATAACTCTATGTTGACAACTTGTGATATACTCAAAGGGTTATAATGCTACATTAGGCTTGGACTAGGTAGGTGTTTTTCATGCATGTATTTATTATCGTCGCAAGAAGGTGCTGTTTAGATTGCACAATCATCCAAAATTTATATACCATAGAGGATGCAAAGCGGTTGATCCACCAGAGTATCGTGCTATACCGAAAGGGTTGTTGACTCTCATGTGTTTAGAAGAAAGAAATGTAGCATCGAAGGAGGAGAAGCCAATTTTGCGGATTGTGCGAGAGTTTTTAGATGTGTTTCCTGATAATCTTCTAGGATTGTCACCTCACCGTGAGATTGAGTTTACTATTGATATTGTATCGAGTACGGCACCTATCTTGAAACCATTGTATCGTATGGCGCCTAGAGAACTTGAGGAATCGAAGATCAAATTGAGCAGTTGCTCCATAAAGGCTTCACCAGACCGAGTGTTTTACTTTGGGGAAGTTTTGCTAGTTTGAAAGGATGGTGGTGGCAGAATGTGTATTGACTATAGGGAGTTGAACCGAGTCACCATCAAGAATAGATATTTATTATTGAAAATTGTTCGGCCAACTAGCAGGAGCAACCGTGTTTTCCAAATCTGATCTTAGATTAGGGTATCACCAATTGAGGGTGAAGAAAGAAGACATTCCAAAGATAGCTTTTAGGACATTATGGGCATTTTGAATTTCATGTTATATAATCCGGTGTGACCAATGCTCCATTAGTCTTCACTAGTCTTATGGATTGTGTGTTTTTGCAATACTACGCTCAGCTTGTAGTTATATTCATTGATGATATCCTGGTGTACTCAAAGACACCGGAAGACCATGAAGAGCATCTCATGTTGATTTTAGAAATTATGCGACGAGAATGTGTTATTTGAAAAGCTGAGTAAGTGTGAATTTTGGCTAGAGAACGTGTCTTTTCTAGGCCACATTATATCTTCCGAAGGTTTATCAGTTGCTCTGTAACACCTCGTGTCGTCGAGACTAGAACTAGTCCGTGTTTTATTTTTCAAAGTGGAGAGTTTGGATAGTATATTTCTTTTGTTTATAAGAATCTCTATGTTTTATTTTTCTAAATAGAATTTTTAAGAAGGGTTTATGTGTTAAAAAACCTTATTGGGTTTTAAGTCAAAAGCGGTCAACCTGTTAGTCAATCCGTTAAGCCATATATCCCTATTTAAGGCCTACTACACCCTAGAGATTAGAATTTTTGTAGATTTTGACATCGTAGGGCTAGCCAAGCTAGGGAGAGGAAGAGAGGAGTTTTTCAGCATACGTTCGTCAGCCCTAAGATCATATTTTCGGTAGAAAAACATTCAGGCAAGCACCAACATGCTTCATTCTGCCTTTGATTCTCATAGACATTTAAAATTCTTTGTCTTTTTATCCATCCTATTTGTTTGTTATCTTATCTTTGATGTTTTATCGAGTTTATATAGATGGTTTAGGTGAAAAACATGCACATATTTATCTTAACCATAGAGTCATACAAAATCTGATAAAAATCAGTTGACCATGTTTGTATGTGTTAGTTTAGATGGTTTTATGAGCCAATTTACATTTTACATCAATATGTCAATTTTCGACGATGTATTGGCAAGTTTTATAAAACCCAAGATGACAAATTAGTGTTTTATCAATCTATGATCATGATATGTGTTCTATACAAATTAGTTTCATGATGTCATGTTGAAAAAAGTGTATATAAGTATCCCTATAGTTGACACAATAAACATATCACAAACCCTAGTTTGAAAATCTAGGAAATAAAGAGTAGGAATATTCCATGATGATTTTGAGAGTTTTTTCTGAGATCATATTTGCCAAGTCATGTGCGTTTTCTGTAATTTTGTTCGAACCATGATATTATCTCAATTCTGAATCGTTGATTAATATCTTTTTTGAGCTTTCATTCATTTGGTTTTATTTGTATAGTGAATTATATTTTTTACTATTCTGTCCTTTGGATCCTATCCTTTGGCGATACGTGCTATTATCCACTCTAACGGTTTTGTTTTTGCTGTCTGTTCCCTTCTAATTTTTTTTCACAAGTGAATGGTATATTCCGGAGTAGAGAGATGATTAAGTTGGGAACAATGGATATTCAGTTATAATATAGTTTTATTTCAATTTTGAAAATAATTTCAAATTTTTGGACATTTTCTCACAAGATCCTCAAGTATACTGTATTTTCTGCAGACCTATATTTTGAAGAAAAAAAAGGCATGCAAATTAGAGGGGCCTAGCCATGTGTTGTTTATGTCTCGGAAAGTGACATAATCCGAGCTAAGTAGAAGCAGTTTTGAAGATAACACCACTGACAAACATAGGAGAAGTTCACAGTTACTTGGGGATGGTGGTTTACTATCGGAGATTCATCAAAAACTATTCATGCATTACAGCACCAATGATGAAGTTGCTACGCAAGGTGTGGGGTCAAAATTGTTAATCTAAATTAGTTGCGTATAAGTGCATCCAATTAAGATAGATAACTTTGTCTTGTATATCGATCCCGTCAAATTCACCCTACGGGAGAGGGTTTTATATTTATGTGGATTCATGGTTTACAAAAGACTCAAGAGTCTATTGTTAATTACCCTTACTGATAAAAAGAACCTTCGATTAAGAGGCAAATAAAAATCATCAAAATAAGAGAAAACTCACAAAGAAAAAAATATAATAATATTAATTTCATTTTTATTTCAATGATCATATACATGGCTTAACCAGGGGCATACGCCCAGTGTACAAATTTTGTATAAAATCCTAGACTAGAGTCGTGGCGATGGAAATTTGGGTTTGGGTTTCTGACTTGGAGACGTGAAAGGGGATTTGGATTCTTGAACCCAGTTTAGCGACGTGGAGGTCAATTTTGATTTGGCCCAGTTTAATAACATGGAGGTTAAACTTGGCATTTTGTCCAGTTTAACGACATAGAGGTCAAATTTGGATTTTTGGTTCCAATTTAACAACGTAGAGGTCAATTTTGGAATTTGGCCTAGTTTAACGACGTAAATGTCAAATTTGGAATTGATCCAGTTTAGGGACGTGGATGTCAAATTTAGAATTTATCCAGTTTAATGACGTAGAGGGGTCAATTTTGGTATTTTCCAGTTTAGGGACATGGAGGTCAAATTTGGATTTTTATTTCAGTTTACGACGTAAAGGTCGAATTTGGAATTTTGTCCAGTTTAACGACTTAGAGGTCAAATTTGGAATTTACTCTAGTTTAATGACGTAGTGGTCGAATTTGAAATTTTATCTAGTTTAACGACTTAGAGGTCGAATTTGGAATTTTATCCAGTTTAACGACTTAGAGGTCAAATTTGGAATTTTATTCTAGTTTAACGACTTAGAGGTCAAATTTGATTTGAAATATAGTTTAATGACATATAGGTCGAGTTGAGCATTTTGACCAGTTTAATGACGTAGAGGTCGATTTTAGAATTTGCTCCAGTTTAAAGACGTAGAGGTCAAATTTGATATTTCATCCGGATTGTGTATTTGAACTAGTTTAACGACTTAGGGGTCGACACAATTGACGGATATTTTTACACAAGGTTATTTTTCGAGCGCGTTTCTTTTCACACAAAATATTCTTTCATCCAGTTTAGGGACGTAGCGGTCCGATATGGTGTTTTCTTTCTACGCCGAATTTTTTTATCTAGTTTAGGGACGTAGAGGTCCGTTTTGGGTTTTGTGATTTGAATTCATCTTTGGATTTTTAACATTTCGAGAGAACCAGTTGCGATTTCTAGACTTAATTGCAAAAATGGATTGAAATATAATTTCTGCATTTTTTTTGGTGTAAACTGCAAATTCTGGATAGTTTCAAAGTTTCTGGACTTAAATGCAATTTCTGCAATTATTTCAGGGTGCAAACTGCAAATTCTGAGTTGTTTTGTAATTTTTGGTCTTAAATGCAATTTCTTCAATTATTTCAGGGTGAAAACTGCAAAGTTCGGACTGTTTTACAAAACTGGGCAGATTAGGAGGTTTTCTGCAAATTCTAGACTGATTACGGTGTTTTCTGCAAAATCTGGACTGTTTTGCAAAAACTGGGCAGATCAGGGGGTTTTCTGCAAATTTTGGGCTATTTTTTTTGCAATTTTCTAGATTTTCTAGGGACTGATTTGCACTTTCAGTTTTTCCAGGGACTGAATAGTAATTTTTGGACTGATTTGCACTTTTTTCAGTAATTTTAGGGACTGAAATGCAATTTCTAGATTTTCAGGGACTGAAATGCGACTTCTGGATTTTTTAGGGACTGATTTACAGTTTTTCTAGGCTCAAATACAATTTGTGTAGTTTTTCAAGGGGTGTAAACTGTAAATTCTGGATAGCTTTGTAATTGCAGAATTGTTTAGATTAATCTCAACAAACTTTGGAGAGGGCCGTTCGGAAATTTCGAAGGGGTGATTTTGTAATTTAAGTTTGAGGGGACTGTTTAGTAATTTGAAGAATTTCTATATGGCTTGTTTGTAATCCATGAGATTTGTGGAGGGGCTTATTTGTAATGTGCATAGCCTTGTGATGGTTTGAAGAGTTAGGCGTAAGGGAGGCCTTTTGAACGTGTCAATGTGTCAAATCTCCAGCGACTGATTGTATTTTAGTAGGATTAATATTCTAAACTCATCTAAAATTGTGTCTCCTCATCCCAGTGGAATTCATGTTCACCAAGCTCTATAAATTAACAACGTGTCAATACCGAAGCTTAGAACTATTTTTTTTGACAAAGATTGTGAAGTTCTATCGATTCGGAGGTGCGCATAAATCACGTATTATCCTTTAATTTATAGATTATCTGAATAATTCAAATTTGCCGATTGGACCGACTAAATTGTAAAAGGTTTTATTCTTCATGACCCGACTAAATTTGTCGATTGGGCCGACTAAATTTAATTCCATCGCATCTTTGTATATGATTCTTGTTTGTGTTGAGTAATGATAATTTTGAGGGAGCACGGTGACTCGGGTTGAGGACGGCGCCTCGGGTGAGTACGGTGACTCGGGGTGAGGATGGTGCCTCGAGTGAGGATGGTGACTCGGGGTGAGGACAGTGCCTCGAGGGTTGAGCATGGTGGCTCGGATGAGTACGGTGACTCGTATTGAGCACGGTGGCTTGGGTGAGTACGGCGCCTCGGGTGAGTACGGTGACTCGGGGTGAGGATGGTGCCTCGAGTGAGGATGGTGACTTCGGGGTGAGGATGGTGCCTCGAGTGAGGATGGTGACTCGGGTGAGGATGGTGACTTCGGGGTGAGGATGGTGCCTCGAGTGAGGATGGTGACTCGGGTGAGGATGGTGACTCGGGTGAGGATGGTGCCTCGAGTGAGTACGGTGACTCGGGGTGAGGATGGTGCCTCGAGTGAGGATGGTGACTCGGGGTGAGGACAGTGCCTCGAGGGTTGAGCATGGTGGCTCGGATGAGTACGGTGACTCGTGTTGAGCACGGTGGCTCGGGTGAGGACCGTGCCTCGGATGAGTACGGTGACTCGGGTGAGGATGGTGACTTCGGGGTGAGGATGGTGCCTCGAGTGAGGATGGTGACTCGGGTGAGGATGGTGCCTCAGTGAGGATGGTGACTCGGGTGAGGATGGTGCCTCGAGTGAGGATGGTGACTCGGGTGAGGATGGTGACTTCGGGGTGAGGCGGTGCCTCGGTATCATTATTAATTTCTGATCGACAAACGCTGGAGGAATATACAGTTTAGCTTGATGAAAGATAGATGACAATGGGTTTCATTTGGCTTGATGGGGAGAATGGGATGGAGGTCACGGATGAGGGATTTTTTTGCTAATTTTTTTCTTTGCTTTTTCCTTTTTCTTTGTTGTTGGCTGGACACGTTGAAGAGGATGTTGGGGATGATTTTTTTTTGCTAATGGCTTGATTTTGTTGGCTAATGGCTTGACGTGTTGAAGAGGGTCTAAGGGAAGATGATCTTTTTGCTTTTGTGGAGGCTGCGCACCTATTATTTTCTCTTGAGATCCCCTTTTTTTCAGTTCTTTTTTTTTTCATGGAGTTAAGATATATATAAGGGGAAAAAGATTTGTGATAAGATTTTGGTGTTTAGAGTATAATGATAAGGTCAAGCTTCAAGATATTTTTTCTAAAAATTGTATCTTCAAGCACCTAATCCTTTTTGGATTATTTGCTTCTTATCCTTTTACGAAATGATCTACTCTTTCGTGGTGATAAATTTGCAGCCGAACCCCCTTATAATATTTTATTATTTTAATAAAAATTCGCTTCAACACAAGGGAGAAATGTTTGATTGAACAACAAAATGTTAGAAGGTGTTTGAAACTCTTAAGAATTGCCTAACGAATCCCAGTATTGACATTACCCAAGGGGAGCGATAAATTCACAATTCTCTTTGACGCTTTAGGAATAGGAACAGGGTGTGTATTGATGCAGAATGAGAAGGTGATTGCTTATGCTTCTCAACAATTAAGGTGACACAATAAGAATTACCCTACTAGCAATTTGGAGTTAGCAGTAGTGATTCATGCATTGAATATTTGGCGACACTATATTCTGGGAGAGAATGTGGAAGTATTCACCGACTAAGAGTCTCAATTATATTATACCCAAAAGGAGTTGAATGTGCGTCAAAGAAGATGATTACAACTCATGGCAAACTATGACATCAATCTTCAATATCATCCAGGTAAAGTAAATGTTATACCTGATACACTCAGCAGAACACCAAGCAGTATGAGGCTCATGAAATAGAAAGAGTTAATTACAATGATCAAGAATCACGGTATTGAAGTTAGTCTACCCGGTAGTCGCAAATAATTGATGAATATATAAGTGCAACCTTCATTGATCGATTGTTTCGGGTCTTTAAAATTGCAATTGATGCAGATTATAATTAAAAGAATGTGGTGAAACAAAGAAAATTTTATATTTCCTGAGAGTTCTATTATGGTCTCAAATTATCCGAATAAAACTCGTATTTAATGGCAGATAAGTATCCCGCATTAAGAACCTTAATCCAACCCGAGATAGTTCGGACCCACATCTCGGATGACTCGAGAGCCGACATCTTGCGAGGGTGACTCGAGAGGCGGTACTTGTCGACAAGCCAATCCCTTTGTCAGATAACTTCCTTTGCTGACATCTTGCGAAGCAGACTCCAGAGGCGGTACAAACTGTCATCTCAGCACTTTTCACTAGGCCAATGCGGCAAACTGCTCATGCGACCACTCCTCGGGTGACACCCCCCGAGTTCGACTCAAAAGATAGTATGATTCATCCTCTTTGAGTAAAACAACTCCCTGATCGGCCACCCGACCGGTTGGTCGACACCTTGCGAGTTCAACTCAAAAGGCGGTGTTACTCGACTTGCCCCCTAGGATTGGAAAATGACGCCTCATCTCGAGTCTCCCACCAAGTGAGGAGTCGTTGCCACATTGAATGCAAGATCTTAGCCATCAATTCTCTGAGCTCGTAGATCTTTAAGACATGTCGTACCACGTGTCTCCTGTCACTTCGCATTAAAGGCCAACTCGACCTCCCCCACTTAATTAGCGACACCTGCAGAGGCAAAATCCAATTTCGCCACCGACCCATACCTGATTGAAGTGACCCTTATTCACTCACCGGCCGACACCTGTATTACAGAAGCTGACTCAACCGCCAGCTACCAGTCAGCCAAAGTTACCAAACTACCCCTTGATCATTGCTATAAATAGGAGAGCTATTTGCAGACATAGGTAAGCAATTTCTAAGCCATCACTCTATTATAATTAACCTTCAATTAATTTCTCCACTCAAGATTATCCACTAACTTGATCATCGGAGGAACCATCGGGGATCCAACCCCAACCTCTCACGAGTTGTGACATGTGCAGGATAATTCAGGGAAGATCAGGCCTGGACATCTAGAGGAGTTAGAGGACCCTAATCACTTTAACAACCTAACTAATTGACTATGTGATCCATAGCATCAACAGGTTCTTTTCTGTGTGCTAATGGAACGTCAATCTTGTATTCTGTTGATGCACCGTCTAAAACGATGAGTCTTTTGCTGTTGATGAGAACTTAGTTGCTTGAAAGATAGCTCAGTCTTCTCTTAGTAGCTTTGTTCTATATAATCGTAAGTGCGATAGTGGAGATCTCTTTATGCGTGTGTGTTGATCAAGGGTTGTTGGGGTGCTGGGCTTAAAAATGAGTGATCTCCTCTCTTTTTGTAGGCTAAAAGAGAGAGTTAATGGCCTTTAACTGTGGATTAAGTGGCTATTAAAATAGGAGATAGTAGGGAACGGTTATTCCCTTGAAAATAGCTCTCAAACGGCTATTTGATGAACTTCGCTGACTTGACAAAGTTCACCGAAGACATAGGCAAAGGTCGCTGAAGTTATGGGCGAGGGTCACTGAGGACGTAGGCGAGTCTTCTTCGAAAGCGGATGACTTGGTCCACTACAATTGCCATGACCGAAGTTTGTTGGTTGGCGAACTTCATCTATGAGTTTAGATTTGACACAGAATCCGACTCATGTTTTGGCCGACTGATGACGCCTCTCGACTCGGCCTGGGGCTTATTTTAGGAGTCGACTCGCCTTTGATTTGGTAGAGTCGAGTCAAGATGGACTATTCAGCGAGGTTCGCTATAGCTGTTCGACAACCTTCACTACAGCTTGATGCGGACTTGGCTTTGGGCCCATTCAAAATGTTTAGCCCATGGGCGTTCACTTCTTGGACCTAAGCTAAATATTGGCCCAAGTGAAATATATTTTTAACCATCTACAAGACCCCCTCCCCCCCCCCCAAGTTTTCAAGATCCTACATTTTGACTTGTAGTTAGAATTGAAATATTTTGGGTAAAATAGCCTGAGGTGTACTGTTGAACATGGCTTGTGTTGTCTTGTTTGGGTTGAAATTTATCTTTATTTATCTACTCGGTGGCCAGAGGTGTACTATCGAATGTAGCTTCCTTAATTGTAGACTTGAAGGCTCGATGATGCTTGTACTCATCTAATTCCATGTTCGGAATGAAGTTCACCTTCTTTAATGTTGAGGCAATGTTGGGAAATCAGCGAAGTTTGACTGATTCTGGCTATGAGCGAAGTTCGCTCGATTTTGGGCTGTTGGGCGAAGTTCGTCGATTAGCGACGTTCGCTAGCTGGCGAGGCTCAATTTACTTTGAGCTATGTTAGCAAAGTTTATCGTTTAGCGACATTCGCCGACTGGCGAGGTTTGTTGAGATTCACCTCTGGATCTGCACCGTGATCTGTGACTGAGATCTCTTGATTGAAGATTTCACTAGATTCACTGTAGATTTGACTGAGTTTTAGGCTAAGATTTAGCCTCTTTGTCTGGTCCAATCAAATCTCAAAAGATGTGACTTTTCTCGGAAGTTAGGATTTAAAAAGGCTATAAATAGTAGCCTTCCCCTTCCATTCTCACCGCCTTCATCTCCATCTTCTTCTTCTTCTCCATGTCTAAGTCTCCATTGCCTAGATCGGAGATGCTCCTCGACAGAGGAGCTGAAATAACAAGGCTCCAACAGGAGCCTGCCCAAGTGAAGGGCAATCAAGCGGATGAACTCTGCGTACTTCGTCGTCTGGCAGAGTTGCTATCAGCTGAGAAGGCGATGCTCGAGAAGATCATCGAGAATCATTCAATAGCTTGGGGCGAGTTGAATCGCGATAGAGATGTGTGGAGCTTTGAGTGCCGAGCTCTGCATAAAACTATTTGGCGATTGAAATGGCACTTGAAGAAGGATCATTGGATCTCCACGAGCAAGGACTCCGATAGTAACTAGGTATCACGAACGTGAACCTAGATCATAATTAGACGTCATGCGGCTGACTCAGGCCTGACGTCGAATTTTGGTTGCAAGAAGTACTTCTTGCTACTAATATGCCTCAATTCGCAGCAATGGCGACACTTCTTGTTTAACAGCTTTTTCTCTTCTCCTGGCATAGGGCCTAGGAAGGAGTAAGCGAGATATATATATATATATATATATATATATATATATATATATACACACACACACACACACACACACACACACACACACACACACACACATGTGTATACATATATATACAAATATCTATGTTGATTAACCTATAATATATGCTTGTCTTGAATTAATATTAGATTTATATCTTTATACTATAGGATCCGGTTGATAGCAAGGGGATCATATTTTGAGGAACTCGATCGTATAAGGTGAGTTCATTTCTCACTAGTATTTTATAATATGAAATTGCATGAGTACTATATTTGATTGATTTTGTACTCAAAAATAAATAATATATCATTTTCATGTATATAAAGTTAAATGTGATTTGATCTATTTACATTTGTGACCTAACCTATAATCGATGTTGATTTCATACAAGATATTAAAAGTAAATTTGATTTTATATAAAATATGAAAAGTGATTTGGTTCTCATGCGATCTCAAATAATTGTGGATATTACTTTATTTGAAAGCTTTTGAAGAAAAGAGGTATTTTGAATGTGTTTCAAACAGTTTAATGGATTCAAGATTTTTCGTGACTTAGTATCTGATAAAAATAGAGAAAAAGTGAAATATGTAAACTGTTTTAACTATGATGATGAGTTTTACACTTGTCCACTTGATTTAAAAATGTTTGGCAAATTCTAATAAGCGATGTGCTTCTGTTTTGAAAAGTGATTCTCGGTGTTTCCAAACCCCCAGAAAGTCCACTATGGAGTGTTCTACCTGCCATAGGGTGAATGCACCTTTATTTGGCCCTTCTGTATTGGCCCTTCTAAAATCTGTTCTGGCCCCTCTGTATTTGGCCAATAACCTATGGCAGTGATAGGTGCATTTGATTCCCGGGAATTATCTGTTATGTGATGCGTGTTACGCATTCCCATGCTACTGGGCTATAATTCGTAGCCTTAGTGTGACCTATGAGGTGATTCTTACAGTACGTGAATGATTCATCGAGATTTGAGATTCTGACATCAGACTGTGAATTTGAGAAGAGAATTTGAGATTCTAACATTTGATTGTGAATGTAGGCGTTGAAAAATACTTACAAGATCCCCGAAACCAACTCGTGACGGGGAGTCGGCGAATGACAACCCATCGAATGATACAGACGTCGAATCGTTAAAGGCGAACTTCGGCGAACCAGCGGCGTCACAAGCACGGTTTAAACCGGACTTGAGCGGACGATCGGATTCGGGACCGTTGAGCGGAGCGAACCAAGAATTAGTCCCGAATCAAGTATAGACGAACCCAAGCCCAGAGACGAAACGGAAAAGCCACTAAAACGACGCAAAAACGGCGAGGCGGCGCCTCGGCCAACTTGGCCGAGGTACCTCGGCAAGTGGTCGGTGGCTCTACCACTTTGGTGAGCCACCTCGACCAACTTGGCCGAGGCACCTGCCAAGGGTCGAGGTGGCTCTACCACTGCCGAAAGTTACACCAACCCCCCCCTTTTCGATTTGTATAAATAGGGGGGGTCGGCTTCTTCAAGAGGATTTGGTCGGACGGGGGACTCGAAGGCGGATTTTTTAGGGATTTTTAGAGGCTCGGACTTGAGCTGGACTTTCTGATCTTCTGAAGAATTCTCGCGAGATCTACGAGTAGTCGACGCACGGTTCCGAGCACCGGCGAGCACAAGTTCAGTCGACATCTGATCTACAAGCGGAAGGTAACTGAATTCGGGTCGAACTATAGATACCCTCTAGATTAAGCTTCGTCTTAATCTCAGGGATAGCGCTGTGATTTCTCCTAGTAGATCTCACCCGCTCCGGCGATCCTCTCCTTCGTGAGTGTGATCCCCGAAGGCGATCCTCTCCTTCGTGAGTGTGATCCCCTTAGGTGCTTCGTTTCCTTTGTGAAACGAGCCCCTTCACGTCTGTAGTTCCAGAACCCGGGTCTCTACCTGGATCGGAATTGCGCGGTGGTCCACGAACACAAAAAGTCCCCGGCACAGGCAAAGAACCCACGCAAGCGAAGATCTCGATATAACAGAGATCCTCGTGTTTGTTCTCTAAGGAGAAAGTTGTAATCTTTCATTGTACGCCTTAAAATAAAAGGTATTTCTTTTGAATCTTGTTGTAGGCCAAAGAAGCTGTAAGCAAGTTCAACCGAAGCAATGAATAACAAAACGACTTTTATCGCGAACAAGCTGGCGACCACAGTGGGAGCCACCGGCCTCAGATCGGAGGTCGTCGTGCCGCAACCGCGGATCCCTATCCCGGTGGAAGAAGAGGTCGAGTTCGAGTTGACCAGCGAAATCACGAGGATCTTTCCTCGTCCTCGGATCTAGTTCCCCGCCGCTCCAGAAGGACTCCGTGCAAGGAGAACCCGATGGGCCTCGATGTAGAGCCCCGGACGGCGAGTCCAACCCGCTGCCGCGGTAGCAAGAAATCCCTTCGGCCCGAAGTCGGATGGCGCGAGATGAGCGCCGATGATCGCCTCCACTCTCCAGCGAGCCGCCAAAGGCGGCGACAAAGCATGGCGCAAACATGCCAAGGCCATGCAATCCATGGATGGGGTCCTTCTGGCGGATCTAAGATCCAGACTTACGCAGAGGCTTCACCAAGTGATCGACGGTCTATCCAAGCCGCCAACCAACGAGTGGGTCCGTGTTAAGCGGAACGCTCCACACCAGGATCCCGGCGCCCGCGCACTCCTTGCGTAGGCACGAGCTTTGGTGCAGCAGGCTCGTGAATTGAAGAAGCTGCCAACGTACCACCAGGTTTGGAGGCCCAAGTCTAACGGTGCCCCAACCCCAGTTGCCCACGTTCCTGTCTCGACACCTAAGCCGAAGGCTATAGGCGTTACAAACTTCGGCCAAAGTCCAAGTCCGGCGGCGCCAAGGTCAAAGGTGCACGCACGAGCGGTGGTGAAGCCAACTCCGTCACCACCACCAAACCAACTATCAAGGACCGCTTGGGTCCTCACGAAGGATCACGGGTCACTCCTCATACGGAGGCACGCACGTTCGAAGGACGGGAGATTCTGCAACATCACCAACCGGATTAAAGATCGAAGTCAGAGTCCCACGAAACTTCCGCTCACATAAGCGGAAGTCAAAGCGAGTTACTTCGGTAGTTTTGGCCATTCTCGGAAGGAGGCGGCTCGTCGATGGCGGCGGCGTTATACAGAGATCGCACCAACACATGGCGAGTCCTCCGCATTACATGCCGATGAACAAGATACCGGTGCGGGTGCGAGGAAATCTCGAAGGATTCCCCTAAATTGACGCGGTCATGCTTGTGCTCCAAGCTCATCAAGGCGGTGCTCTCGAGTGCAATTGCCGCCAAGAAACTCCGTGAAAGGGTATCGGTCTTCCGGAGGCTTAGCACCAACAGAGACCTAGGTCAAGGCGACTCAAGAAAAGGATGACATCCCGAGAGGATGAATTGCCGAGGTCACTAACAACATGACGGCAAAGAACCGTCATCAGGCTATTCTGCCAGACGCAACGGTTAACTCGCTTGCGGTCCGACTATCCGACGGTCGAATCGACAAGCCGAAAGGGATACCGCGGAAGATGATCGTCGGATCTCGGCTCCGCAATCGCCTCTAATCATCTTGTATCTAGTGAAGGAGCCCCAAGAAACGCTTATGATCGCATGCATCAAGTGGCTAAAATGCTAGACGAAGCATTGGCTAAACAACGGAAAACTTCAAGCTAGAGATGGATTTGGCCATGCACGATGAGAGAAATGCGACCAACGGATCAAGCCTTGACAAAACATAGAGGTGAATCGAGTCACGATCGACATCGATCAAGATGGCGGCGACTTCGGTCGGGGAGGAAACAGGGAGGATGATAACCCTCACGAACCGCATAGCGCACATAACGTAGATGTTGTTGCTCATGAGAACGAGAAAATCAAAGACCTCGAGAGCAAAATCAACTCATTGATTTCCGCTCAAGAGGTGAAGAAGACAGGTATTCCTTGCCCATATCCTAGAGAGTGGGAATCAATTCGCACTGCCTAAGTTTAATTTAATAAACTTCACACCGCTTGATCGGAAGGGTTCCCCGACGCAAAGACTTGATCTACTTCAAATTAGCATGCAGGGGTAATATCGGAAGCGAGCCACGATGGTTCGGTCATTCGTTGGCACTCTTGGAGGCCGCCGATTAGTACCGCCGTCTTAAGCGGGGAGCATTCACGGTGGGGCGACATGGAGTCTAGTTTCCTCACCAATTTCTTCGGCGGCGATACGAAGTATCGTCGGGACATTGCTCGACGAAGCAAAAAGCGGAGCTGTGGATATCTTTGTCAAGCGATTCGGAACAAGGCAATGAACCGTCGGATCCAATAACGAGGAGTTCATCCTCGGACACGCCACAACAACTTGTCGATAGAGCGTGCTTTCGAGCAATGGGGACAACACCGTCTATAACGTGGAAGGACTTGAAGGTTCGTGGAGAGCAAGTCGAAAGATTCCTCAAGAGGAAAAAGGCGGAAAGAGGCCACCGACAAATGGTCTGCCGCACTTTGTCCCACGCAAAGGGAAAGAGCAGCCAAGACGGGCGTTGCGAACCAAACGCTCCAACTCCAACCCCAAAGCTAGCAGCTAAAGAAGAAGAACAAATGACCACAACAGCACAATCAACGGGCACCCGGGCCACGTAAACGTAAGGCCTCGTGAGCCAGATTCCCAGTCCTATTCCTTTAGGGACGGCGAGATTCCGGTCTCTTCAAGTATCTCGTCGAGAATAACAAGATCAAGCTCCCTCCGATTCAGAATCAAGAGGAAGCAATGAGGACGAATGACCCAAAATACTGCGCGTATCACAGGGCAATTCATCACCCCACTAAATCCTGTTTCAGCCTTAAGGATAAAATCCAAGCTTTAATTGACGTAGGGGTCATTACTATGAAGCCGCCCAAAGAAAAGAAGGTCGGGCGAATCACGGTGTCCATAAGCTTTGGGTCGATTGCCATTGACATGGTTTGAACCCAAACCAGTGGTCAAAGTCGCAATGAAGACGGTGAATGACGACCCACACGAGCAACGCCAGAAAGGACTCATATCGTATACGGCCCCAAATGGCGAAGTCCTGTGGATCCACCCAGACCTGCTTGAGGATGAGCAATGGGTAGTTTCTTCTTCATTGAAGAAAAATCAAAGCGGAAGGGAAAGACATGCCATGCTACTTCCGCAGTGCGGAGGAGATGGCGAGCAGGTGGTATCATTCCGGTGTCAGAAGAACTGAAGCATACCCGGGGAAGCGGACCGAGTATAAATACAAGTACCCCAAAGTCTCGACCCAAATGCCAAAGCGGCTGATCGGTGGGGTACCAACAACGCCCTCACTTCGGCGTGAAAAGCGAAAGACAAACGACCACGGGAAGTTCAACTCCGGCGGTCTCGATTGATCGCCCTATTGGAAGAGATAAGCGGGAACTTCGAACTCTCCATATCGCTTTGATGTAATGGCACAATTGGCTAATATTCCCGCAAGGATCACTCTTTATGAGCTGTTGCGGTTGTCGAAAGAGACAAGAGAAGCCCTTCAGGAAGCCCTCGCCGATTCGGAAGTCTTCCTCACCCAGATTAGGCCAAGTTCAGAAGAGTCGGCCCAGCAATGCAACCTTGCGACTAAACACTTCCCCTGCATCACTTTTACAAAGGAGGATATGCAGACGAGGAATTCCAAGCACGATAGGCCGCTATACTTCACCGGGTATATTGGCTCTAGTGAAGTTAACCGGATCCAAGTCGATCCAGGGTTCGTATTGAGCATCATGCCCTGCGCCTCATGTATCATCTTGGAATTCACATCGATGGTAGCGTCAGCAGACCTGATGATCTACAGTTTAACACTAGCGGGTCTAGGCAGCTAGGTAAAATCGGATAAAGTGCCAAATGGGGACTTAAAGTCGAAGTCACTGCTATGTGATTGGCGGAGACTTCCTATAACTTATTGTTGGAGTGACCTTGGATCCACAATAATGTTATAGTCCCATCTACTCTTCATCGGTGTCTCAAATATGTAGACACGAATAATGAAGTCAAGGCGGTGGTGTGGACAAACAACCGTTTAAGGGGATGGAGAATTATTTCAGCGATTCTCTCCTCTGATGGTAGTCAAGCGAATCATCGGCCCAAGGCACGGACAGCGGTGAAGAAGGCGTCGGCGGGCTTGGTTATAGTGGAGGTTTTGTTTTAAATGACATTGTACCTTGTAATCAATCTTGGCGATGAAGAATCGTCGGATGAACATTAATTGGCAAATTGCCGATGAATCAATAAATGGCGATTTAGAGTATCCTTTGTCTTTGAATGATGTGATGGCGAGGTTTGTACAACAATCGAATTGCACCTACCAACTTCGGTCATTTTGCTTTACAGCGGTTCGAGACTCCTTTGGGGCGGCACTTCGTCATCCCACGAAGATCAAGTAATGAGAAAGACTTGGTTTATGGAAAAATCACGGTTCAAGCCGAATCATTTCTTTGAAGAAGATGAAGATGATAATGGGCCTATCCTCCACACATTCGGATATAGTCGAGAGACAGGTATCATGAAGAAATGGGGGTATAACTTGACACAAGGAGAAGGTCTATGTTTTGGGCGAGGTCCTCGAGTCCCTCGAGGCATATGTCCCAAGAGGGCGGGATAACTACTATGCATTTAGAAGGATTGGGATATGAATCCTCCTCGGAAGATGAATGCTCGTGGTGATTGATAATAATCCACCGGTGGGGGCGGACATTAAATGCGATTCTTGGCTTGGATTACGACACCGACCTCGGAGCTTTCAAGGCTTTAATGTCAAATATAGCCGGTTGATCCACGCTCTTGTTGAGAGTGATGAAGACATGCCAACATGGGAAGACCCATGGATCCATCAACTCAAAGCGGTTTGGGGATAGGTTGAACAAAGAGAACCCCCACTAAGGATGAGGTAGTCGAGTTAATATGGGTGATGAAGAGCATCCTAAACTCATAAACATCAGCAATACTCTCCCTCGGAAGAAAGGAAGAGTTGATTGCCCTAATCAGGAGTATATCGATGTATTAGCACGGAGTTACGAGGACATGCGGGACTCGACCTAATGTGGCAACACATCGCCTCAACATCAAGGCGGATGTCAAACTGTCAAGCAACGGCAAAGGCGGTTTAGATCCACAAATATTGGAGGCAATCGTTGGCGAAGTGAAGAAACTCATAGAATCGGGATTCATCGAGGAAATTCACATCCGGATTGGGTGGCGAATATAGTCCGGTCATGATGAAGAATGGTTCGATTAGGATCTATGGAGCTCTGAGACTGAGCGGCTGCTTGCCCCAAGCGACTTTCCTCTACCAATCGCGATGTCATAGTCGACAATGCGTGTGGATTTGAAAGAATGTCGTTCATGGATGGTTTCGGGATACAATCGGATCAAGATGCACCCGATGATGCGAAACACCGGCATTGACGCCCATCGGTATATATTGTTACCGGTCATGCCGTTCGGCTGAAAAATCTGGTGCCACATATCAACGGCGATGGCGGAAATTTTCGGGACCATCTCAGAAAAATAGTCGAATGCTACGTCGGCGACTTGAGTCGTGGCCCGTGACAAAGGAGATCACATCAAAGATCTTAGAGCGGTTTCGAGCTCATGCGAGCCCATCGACTAAAGATGAGTAGTCAGGTTAATATGGGTGATGAAGAGCATCCTAAACTCATAAACATCAGCAATACTCTCCCTCGGAAGAAAGGAAGAGTTGATTGCCCTAATCGGGGAGTATATCGATGTATTAGCACGGAGTTACGAGGACATGCGGGACTCGACCTAATGTGGCAACACATCGCCTCAACATCAAGGCGGATGTCAAACTGTCAAGCAACGGCAAAGGCGGTTTAGATCCACAAATATTGGAGGCAATCGTTGGCGAAGTGAAGAAACTCATAGAATCGGGATTCATCGAGGAAATTCAACATCAGGATTGGGTGGCGAATATAGTCCGGTCATGATGAAGAATGGTTCGATTAGGATCTATATGCGACTCTGAGACGGCTGCTTGCCCAAAGGCGACTTTCCTCTACCAATCGCGATGTCATAGTCGACAATACGGTGGATTTGAAAGAATGTCGTTCATGGATGGTTTCGGGATACAATCGGATCAAGATGCACCCGATGATGCCAACACCACGGCGTTGAGCGCCCATCGGTATATATTGTTACGGTCATGCCGTTCGGCTGAAAAATCTGGTGCCACATATCAACGGCGATGGCGGAAATTTTCGGGACCATCTCAGAAAAATAGTCGAATGCTACGTCGGCGACTTGGTGCGTGGCGGTGACAAAGGAGATCACATCAAAGATCTTAGAGCGGTTTCGAGCTCATGCGAGCCCATCGCCTAAAGATGAATCTGCCAAATCCTTCCTTGGGATGTCCAGTGGCAAGTTCCTTGGCCGTCGTCACCAACAAAGGAATCCATGTCGATCGATAAAGTAAAGGCGATTCAAAATTGCAACCTCAGAGAACTTCGAGGGGTTACAAAGGCGATTGGCGTACATCCGGCGGTTCATATCGAACCTATCAGGAAGTGCCAACCGTTCTCTAAGTTGAACAAGAAGAGGCGTGTCATATATTTGGGGCGGCGCTGCCGAGAACATTGAAGAGATCAAGTCTTATCTCGCTAAACCTCTGTTCTTGTTGCCGCGATGCGAAGCCGTTTTTTTGATCTACGTCAAGGCAGCGGATCACTCGTTAAGCGCTTTACTCGCACAAAGGCGGCGGCGGCGGTCCGCGAGCGGTGATGTATTACAGGCGAACATTAGTGGTCTGAGTCTCGATATCAATGGTGAAGCGGTGCCTTGCATTAGTGTTCGCGATTGAAAATCGGACACTATTTAGTGGACGGGCGATTTATGTTATCTCTAGCGTAAATCCGGTCCGGATATTTATGACCCGGCCGGCCTCGATGAGTTGGCGTTTGGCGAAATGGGCCTTGCTCTTATCCCAATATGACTTGTATTTCAAACAACGAAGTCGGTCAAAGGACAAGCGATTTGTGATCTCTTGGTACCGGCGACAGCGGATGCGGTTGAGCTATATGATGATCTTAGGATGAAGTTCAAGAAGTCAACACTACATCGCACCAACAAATATGGCGATTGTATTTTGGCGGAGCCTCTCGAGCTACCAATGTGGCAAGTGCCCCGGATGTTCTAAGATTTCCCAGTCGGGGGTTGTCTTAGTTTCCCAGGAATCATGTCATGCCGTGCTTATTCACTCAGCGAACCTTGCTCTAATAGCGTGGCGAATACAGCGCTACTTATTGGACTTAGTTTAGCCAAAGGGGGAAGTCGAATATCTCGGCGTATGGAGATTCTGGCGATAGTTAAGCGGTCGTGGTGACTCTGAAGTTAGGAACCTGATCGTCCCCTATCATCGGTAGCGTGGAAATGGCGGACTTCGTTGAAGAATTCTTCATCGAATATATCCACGCCTTTAGAGCGGCTCATGCGGATGCTGGCGTTAGGCGTGTCGTTAGCACAACCCTCGAGGCCGAGCAATTAGTTACGGTCGGGACTCACCGACTCTTCGTACCCGATATATGATGGGGTACAAGAAGACAAAGGGATAGTTACCAAAGAGGTAAATGCAACCCAAACCAAGTTGGAGCCAGAGATTGGCTTTCCTATCATCGATTCGTCTTACATGGTATTACGCGGAAGGCGTGAAGGAGAAAGTCAATCCCGGCTCCCAAGATTCTTTTGACCACGAAACCAGATCTTTATATGCGAGTGCGATGGTCTTTACTCGATGCCTCTCAAACAAAGAGAGAAGAGGTCCTTCGAAAGCACCGAAGGTGAATGTGAGTGCTTCCAGCACGGTCCCAAGCTCTGATCGAATGGGAGAATGGGCTACTTTTGGCCCACGATGATTAATGGCGGTCGATGCATTTCGGAAATGCCAGCGTGTCAAATTCCGCGAATTATATGCATCGACCTCTGGCGGTTGCATCCTTGACACATCACGGCCATTGAGACATGGGGAATGGACATTGTAGGTCCCATTTTCCTCTGTCAAAGATCGGTTTATTCTAGCAATTACCGACTACTTCTCCAAGTGAAATGAAGCAATCCGCTAAAAGAAGTAAAGGCGTCTTGTCGTCAAATTTATCAAACACCATGTCATTTACCGACCACGGTGTCCCAAGGCGGATCGTGCATGACAATGGTCCCCGTTCATCGGCAATTCCTTCATCGGGTTTTGCGAGAAATTCAAGATACAAGGCGTCGTCGGCGACCTATAATCCGGTACCAAATGGATTAGCGAGGCATTCAACAAGGCGATTATTAAGATTACGTCGAAGCTTGTGAAGAATAACAAAGCGAGGCTGGGATGATAAACTTCGGAGAAGCACTCTGGGCATATCGCTGCTTGATGCATACGCCGCTGGAGACCCGTATTCTCACGGTCTACGGGTGTGAAGCGGTTCTCCCATTGGAAATCGATTCCGTCACTCGCGTCGCCGCAGCGGAGATGGCGATTGAAAAACAACATCGAAGCGTCTCGAAGAACTTCGAGATGTTAGATGGCGCTGGAAGCTCAACAATGCATTGAGTTCTACCAAGCTAGGATGTCGAGAGCTTTCAACAAGAAAGTACGACAACGGAGTTTCAAAGAAGGAGATTTGGTCCTGCTTTCGGCGGCCGATAATCCTCACTTCAAAAAGAAAGGTAAATTTGAACCTAAATGGGAGGGTCCGTTTGTAATAAAGCGGTCTACTCTAATGGTGCATACCGCCTAATTACCCAAAATGGCGATAGGCAATTAATAGATAAATGGGAAGTTCTGAAAAATACTACCCTTAGTATCTTGAGGATAACCCGTTCAGGGAAGTTCAAATGGGATGTGTTACCCACTTTCCTTGAGGATAACCCTAGATTTATCCTCCATCATAATTTCCCCACCGATCAAATTCCTTGGCGGTGGGCCTACCTAAGTACATGGTACATTGCCACAATCTCCTCTTGATTCCTTCTATGAACAAGAGGCCCAATTAAAATCCCTTTTCCTTGGGAGATAGAATATAAAATTCTTCCTCTCAAGCATCAGATCCCTTTAAGTGATAAGCGGAGGGTTCTTTCCATCTCTCTCTAGGTAGCCCGTGAAGGTATCTTGTAGGGATTTTCGGACCGGGTTGTCCGTGAAGGTCACTGAGTCTCTTCGGTTCTCGGTGGAGATCCCTCTTAGTTCCATCTTCATCTTAGGTAGCGCCCGTGAAGGTATCTTGTAGGGATTTTCGGACCGGGTTGTCCTTTGAAGGTCACTGAGTCTCTTCGGTTCTCGGTGGAGATCCCACTCTTAGTTCCACCCTTCATCTTAGGTAGCGCCCGTGAAGGTATCTTGTAGGGATTCTCGAGACCAGGTTGTCAGTGAAGGTGCTTTGAGTCTCTTCGGTTCTCGGTGGAGATCCCTCTTAGTTCCATCTTCATCTTAGGTAGCGCCCGTGAAGGTATCTTGTAGGGATTTTCGAGACCAGTTGTCGCTGAAGGTCATCGAGTCTCTTCGGTTCTCGGTGGAGATCCCACTCTTAGTTCCACCCTTCTCAGTGGCGTGAAGGTATCTTGTAGGGATTTTCGGACCGGGTTGTCCGTGAAGGTCACTGAGTCTCTTGGTTCGGAGTGAAGTCCCACTCTTAGTTCCATCTTCATCTTAGGTAGCGTGGTGAAGGTATGCAGGAATTTTGGAACCAGTTGTCCTTTGAAGGTCATCGAGTCTCTTGTTGGGTGGAGTCCCACTCTTAGTTCCACCCTTCTCGAGGTAGCATGTTGAAGGTATCGCCGGGATTTTCGAGACCGGAGTTGTCCGTGAAGGTCACACTGAGTCTCTTAGGTTCTCAGGTGGAGATCCTCTTAGTTCCATCTTCATCTTAGGTAGGCCCGGAAGGTATCTGTAGGGTTTTCGGACAGTTGTCCTTTGAAGGTCATCGAGTCTCTTCGGTTCAGTGGAGATCCCTCTTAGTTCCACCCTTCATCTTAGGTAGCGTGAAGGTATCTTGTAGGGATTCTCGGACCGGGTTGTCCGTGAAGGTGCTGAGTCTCTTCGGTTCTCGGTGGAGATCCACTCTTAGTTCCATCTTCATCTTAGGGCCATTGAAGGTATCGCGGGATTGGAACCAGATTGTCCTTTGAAGGTCATCTGAGTCTCGGTTCTGGTGGAGATCCCTCTTAGTTCCACCCTTCTCGGTGGTAGTGAAGGTATCTTGCCGGGATTTTGAGACCGGGTTGTCCGTGAAGGTCACTGAGTCTCTTCGGTTCTCGGAGTGGAGATCACTCTTAGTTCCATCTTCATCTTAGGTAAGCCGGTGAAGGTATGCAGGAATTTTGAACAGTTGTCCTTTGAAGGTCATCGAGTCTCTTCGGTTCTCGGTGGAGATCCCACTCTTAGTTCCACCCCTTCTCTTAGGTAGCGCCGGTGAAGGTATCTTGTAGGGATTTTCGGAACCAGGTTGTCCGTGAAGGTCACTGAGTCTCTTCGGTTCTCAGTGGATCCACTCTTAGTTCCATCTTCATCTTAGGTAGCGCCGGTGAAGGTATGCAGGAATTTTGAACCAGTTGTCCTGAAGGTCATGCAGGTCTCTTCGGTTCTCGGTGGAGATCCACTCTTAGTTCCATCTTCATCTTAGGTGGCCGGTGAAGGTATCGCCGGGATTTTGAACAGTTGTCCTTGAAGGTCATCTGAGTCTCTTCGGTTCTCAGTGGAATCCCTCTTAGTTCCAT
The DNA here is from genome assembly GCA_012295165.1 of Asparagus setaceus. NCBI lineage: Eukaryota > Viridiplantae > Streptophyta > Magnoliopsida > Asparagales > Asparagaceae > Asparagus > Asparagus setaceus. The sequence continues at coordinate 21,362,671 of CM022704.1, read as the reverse complement.
CTTCTCAGGTAGCCGTGAAGGTATCTTGTAGGGATTTTCGAACAGTTGTCCGTGAAGGTCACGAGTCTCTTCGGTTCGGTGGAGATCCTCTTAGTTCCATCTTCATCTTAGGTAGCGGTGAAGGTATGCAGGAATTTTGGAACCAGTTGTCCTTTGAAGGTCATCGAGTCTCTTGTTGGGTGGAGTCCCACTCTTAGTTCCACCCCTTCTCGAGGTAGCATGTTGAAGGTATCGCCGGGATTTTCGAGACCGGAGTTGTCCGTGAAGGTCACACTGAGTCTCTTAGGTTCTCAGGTGGAGATCCTCTTAGTTCCATCTTCATCTTAGGTAGGCCCGGAAGGTATCTGTAGGGTTTTCGGACAGTTGTCCTTTGAAGGTCATCACGAGTCTCTTCGGTTCGGTGGAGATCTCTCTTAGTTCCACCCCTTCTCGGGTAGCGCCCGGCCGAAGGTATCTTGTGGGATTTTCAGACCAGGTTGTCCATTTGAAGGTCACACGAGTCTCTTCGGTTCGAATGGAGATCCCACTCTTAGTTCCATCTTCATCTTAGGTGGCCGGTGAAGGTATCTTGTGGGATTCTCAGACCAGGTTGTCGGTGAAGGTTCCGAGTCTCTTCGGTTCTCGGTGGAGATCTCACTCTTAGTTCCATCTTCATCTTAGGTAGGCCCATTGAAGGTATCTGGGGATTTTCAGGACCAGTTGTCCGTAAGGTCATCTGAGTCTCTTCGGTTCTCGAAGTGGAGATCCTCTTAGTTCCACCCCTTCTCGAGGTAGCGCCCGTGAGAGAAGGTCACCTAAGTCTCTTCGGTTCGGGTGGAATCTCACTCTTAGTTCCATCTTCATCTTAGGTAAGCCGTCAGAAGGTATCTTGTGGGATCTCAGACCGGGGTTGTCCAATGAAGGTGCTTTGAGTCTCTTTGGTTCTCGGAGTGGAGATCCCACTCTTAGTTCCATCTCCATCTTAGGTAGCGCCCGGTGAAGGTATCTTGTAGGGATTTTCGGACCGAGGTTGTCAGGCTGAAGGTGCTTGAGAATCAGGTTCTCGGTGGAATCACTTTCTTCTTTTCCACCTCAATCAATCTTGTTCGGTTCGGTCATTCTCGGTCAAAGACACCAAGATTCATCTTGGGGCATTTTATCGAAGCCTAAGAAGGGATAAAGCCAGCGTCTACAGCGTTGCGGTTTAGTCTTTTAGATTGAAGACACGAGAGTTGATTAAGGGCATTTTATCCGAAGCCTAAGAAGGGATAAAGCCAGCATCTCCTACAGCGTTGCGGTTTAGTCTTTCTCCGATTGAAGAAGACACGAGTTGATTGCAGGGCATTTTATCCGAAGCCTAGAAGGATAAAGCCAGCGCCTCACCGCAGCGTTGCGGTTTAGTCTTTCTCCGATTGAAGAAGACACGAGTTGATTAAGGGCATTTTATCCGAAGCCTAAGAAGGGATAAAGCCAGCGCCTCTCACAGCGTTGCGGTTTAATCTTTCTCGATTGAAGAAGACACGAGTTAGATTAAGGGCATTTTATCCGAAGCCTAAGAAGGGATAAAGCCAGCGTCTACCAGCGTTCTTGGGGTAGTCTTTCGTGAAAAGAGCCGAAGCCTCATTATTCAACATCGTAGCATTAAGTCTAAGAGTTTCATTCTTTTAACAGGTTGTTATGTAGAGCGGTTTAGACAATCTACATGCTAGCCCAACTCAAGCGGTAGTTGGTAAAGGCTCATCAAACCCGTTGAGAGTGGGGTTGGCCAATAACCCAAAATAGCATACTCACCGCAGCGTTAGGTTTAGTCTTTTCGATTGAAGACACGAGTTTGATTACGGGAATTTTATCCGAAGCCTAAGAAGGGATAAAGCCAGCGCCTCACGCAGCGTTGCGGTTTAGTCTTTCGATTGAAGAAGACACGAGTTGATTCAGGGGTATTTCATCCGAGAAGCCTAAGAAGGGATGAGTCTCGCTGTAACAGCGTTGCTTGAGTGGTCTCTTGCGTAAAGAGTCTGAGAAGCCTATGTATTCAATATCATAACAAGTCTAGAAGAGTTTCATTCTTTTAGCACAGCGTCCGTCTTGAGCGGATCGGATAATCCATGCGCTAGCCCAACTCAAGCGGTAGTTGGTAAAGGCTAATCAAACCCGTTGAGAGAGGGGTTGGCGATAACCTAAAGCCAGCGCCTCCGCAGCGTTGCGGTTTAGTCTTTCAGATTGAAGAAGACACGAGTTTGATTAAAATTTTATCCGAAGCCTAAGAAGGGATAAAGCCAGCGCCTCCTGCAGCGTTGCGGTTTAGTCTTTCGATTGAAGAAGACACGAGTTTGATTAAGGGTATTTCATCCGAAGCCTAAGAAGGGATGAGTCTCGTGTAACGCAGCGTTGCTTGGGTGGTCTCTGCGCGTGTAAAGTCTGAAGCCTATGTATTCAATATCATAGCAACAAGTCTAGAAGAGTTTCATTCTTTTAGCACAGTCCGCGTCGGAGCGGATCGGATAATCCGCGGCTAGCTCAAGCGGTAGTTGGTAAAGGCTAATCAAACCCGTTGATGGTGAGGATTGCCAAAAATCCTATAAGTATTATGGTTAATTATTTCGGTGAAATAAAGAATCATAATAAGCAATGAAAGGAATGAATCTTATTCTTTTACCAGCGTCAGGTGTGCGAGCGGATCGATAATCTACATTAGCAATTCAAGCGGTAGTTGGTAAAGGCTTATCAAACCCGTTGAGGGGTTGGCCAATAACCTAAAGCCAGCCTACCTCACGTTGCGGTTTAGTCTTTCGATTGAAGAAGACACGAGTTTGATTACGGGAATTTTATCGAAGCCTAAGAAGGGATAAAGCTAGCGCCTCACAGCGTTGCGGTTTAGTCTTTCCGATTGAAGAAGACACGAGTTTGATTACGGGGTATTTCATCCGAAGCCTAGAAGGGATGAGTCTCGTGTAACAGCGTTGCTGGGTGGTCTCTTGCGGTAAAGAGTCGAAGCCTATGTATTCAATATCATAGCAACAAGTCTAGAAGAGTTTCATTCTTTTAGCACAGCGTCGCGTCGGAGCGGATCGGATAATCCGCGTAGCCAACTCAAGCGGTAGTTGGTAAAGGCTAATCAAACCGTTGATGGTGAGGATTTGCCAAAAATCCTATAAGTATTATGGTTAATTATTTGAGGCGAAATAAAAGAATCATAATAAGCAATGAAAGGAATGAATCTTATTCATTTGAAGCAAATATAAGGAGCTACAATTGTCGAGACAATGCGATTCAAGCAAAGTTGTGATAATCACAGCGGCGTGGTTGAACAAAGCAGTCTCAAGACCAAAGCAACACGTCGGCCCTCATTGAAGCAATCTAGTAATGTGAAGGCGAGGTCGGCTTTGGCGGCTAGTTTTCCTCTGTTTAGCTCGAACCCGAGCTTTGGCTTCCTTCTCAAGTTCCTCTTGAGTTGCGCGATAGCGGCGCATATTCGGACGCGCTCGCCTCGAGGAATTGCTTCTCACGTTGATGACATCACGGACTCACGGTGCACTCGCGGTGAAATTCTTCGTCTTCTCCCCTTGAGCGATCCGATTCCCGTGCGTTTGACATGGGTGCGGTGCGAGTTTATCGGCGGCCAGCGTGCTTGCCTCATATGAGTTATAAAAATGACCTCTTGCTACGATATTCTCCTCGCTGAAAGGCGTTCATGAAAGCCTTGATCAGAGCCTCGTAGATGAGTCGTATCACCTCATTCGCGATTCAAAAAGCTAAACTCTCCACGGTGCATAAGAGTTAGCGGCTAGTGAGCTTTAAGCTCACGATTAACTAGTGAGGGGCCACCACATTTGAATTTCCTCCAAGCTACTCAATATGAATGGAAGACCATAAAGATTAGCCCATCTAACCTTGATAATAGAGATGCTTTGTTTCAAACCATTCTCCAACAGCGAGAGACCCATCCAAGTGGAGTCGGGGAGCGGCAGATTTTTGGCTGGGGCAATCTACGATAGGTTGAATCCGTGGAAGTGGCCCTTCAAGATTAACACAGGGCCTCCACCGCGCCCTATACTGAAGGGTGGAAATCGTTTCGGCCAAGGTTGTAAGGAAAGGCCGGATCGGATGATGGAAGCGATCCCTCAAACTTCGTCATCGAAATTATGATGGTAGGCTCCTTCTTGGTTTCTTCTGGTGTTAATACCTACTGCGGTTAAGCTTCCTCGGTGGAAAGAGGTGTTCTCGGATGACCTTAGAATCGAGACTTGACATTTGGAGCCTTGAAATAGGCGAATAATCATCGAACATCCGCCTACCACAAGAGAACAAAGGGTTAACAGTCATTTAGGAGGAATATCTTGAAAAAGGAAGCGGCATAAAGTAGAACTCTTCGAAACCCATGAGATTGAGTCCGACCTTATAGCGAATGCGATTTCATCGTATCGGATGCGGGAAGCGATAAATATATCGCGAAAACAAAGCGGCAATATATTCCGTTCTACAAAGAAAGATGCGGTATGAAATGCGCTCAGTTAAAGACATCGAGCGGGTGATGACCAAGCAAAACCAATCTGTGAAGCGTCGGTCCCCACAAGGGATTCGGCTCTTCCCAATCGCCTCCACGAAGGAGAGCGGGGTCGCGAGTGTACACAATCTGAAGCGTCGGTCCCACGAAGGAGGATTCGGCTCTTCCCAATGCGCCTCACAAAGGGAAGGCGGCGGGGATACAGCGATGTATATCGACAAGATAATAGCGGCGCACCGAAAGAGGGGCGTGCATTCCGGCGCAGGCGGGGATTGATCGACCCACAGAACATGAGATCTTAGCGGCGACATCGAAGGTACAAAAATACAACAAAAGTCGGATACATGGCTAAATATCGGCAAACCTGCGGCGGACATCCGTTTGGTCAGTCGTGGAATATTAGCCTGACAGAAGCGCAACCGGACGACCTGATCCGCGTCGCCTAACACAAGCGTAGAACCGGTAACGCCGCCCGCGTTACCCGGCGCCAAGCGCCGCCGGCCAGCGGGTGCCGGCGCCTTGTAATTGGCCTTCCATGTATTGCCCAGCACCGCCCGCCAGTATGAGTGTAATGGCTCCAATGGCAGCATCCAGCAGCACCGCCATGGTATTGGCAGCCAACTCTGGCACGCTTGCGCCAGCTGGCGCTAAGCGCCCGGCAGGCGCTTAGCGAGCCATTGCCATGGCCCGCCGGCCGCCGCCGCCGCTAAGCATGCGCCTTTATTCAGCCCTCGTTCTCCTCTCTCATGGTCCGCATCACCTGCCGCACAAAAGAGAAAGAAAGAAGAAAAAGAATTTACAAAACCCTCATGCACATACCTCGTTGATCGAGAAGGAGAGCAGAGCAGTATGAGCGAGATAAACAAGAAAAAAAGAAACAAGAGGGGGCGGCCTATGTCGGAGAAAGGAGGGATTATGGGTATTTATAACAACCCCATATGAACCCAATCCTCTTTGAACAAGGACTCCTATTTGGCAGAAGTAGGAATTCTAATTGGAGCCCAAATCAATTCTAGTGGGACTCTAATCACCCTAATTAGGAGTCCTAATGGAACCTTATCAGGATGTCAAAATAGTGTCAAATCAGTCGTTGATTGGCTCCTACTCCCTCCACCAAGTTTGGAAAGATTACGAAGATTTATTAAATGAGAATAACACCTGTGAGCCCCCATCGGCCGATCAGCGTAAGCCTAATCCTACTCCAACTAGGATTCACAGTATAAATTGTTTCCTAATTTGTGAGTTCGGAAGAATATTCTCACAAGAAATATTCTTAGGGATAACTTCGATCGTGCGGATTACGCGGCGTCGGCCGGCGTCACCCAATCTACTCAACTAGGATTACGGTATAAGCTGTTTCCTAATTTGTGAAGTTCGGAAGAATATTCGCACAAGAAATATTCTTAGGGATAACTTCGATTGTGCGGATTGCATCGGCGCCCGTCGCGGCGTCACAATCCTACTCAACTAGGATTCACAGTATAAACTGTTTCCTAAATTGTCAGAGTTCAGAAAGGATATTCTCAAGAAATATTCTTAGGATAACTTCGATCGTCTTGATTACGCCGGCGTAAATCAGCGTCGCTAATCCTACTCAACTAGGATTACAGTATAAATTGTTTCCTAATTTGTCGAGAAGTTCGGAAGAATATTCTCACAAGAAATATTCTTAGGGATAACTTCGATCGTCTTGGATTGCGGCGCCCGTCGGCGTCACCCAATCTACTCAACTAGGATTACAGTATAAAGCTGTTTCCTAATTTGTGAAGTTCAGGAAGAATATTAGCACAAGAAATATTCTTAGGGATAACTTCGATTGTCTTGGATTATCGGCCCCGTCGTAGCGTCGCAATCCTACTCAACTAGGATTACGGTATAAAGCTGTTTCCTAAATTGTCGAGGTTCAGAAGGATATTCTCACAGAAATATTCTTAGGGATAACTTCGATCGTCGGATACGCAGGCGTAAAATCAGCGTCGCTAATCCTACTCAACTAGGATTACAGTATAAAGCTGTTTCCAAATTTTCAGCGAGGAGTTCACGGAGAATAAACCCATATTCTTAAGGATAACTTCGATAACCCTTAATTTCCTCCCACCATATCCAAGAGGAATAATCGGCGTGAAAGTCATGGCGACAGGACAATATGTCGGTCGAAGAAACTTCACCCGCAGTGGATAATCATATCCCAACGGTCAAGCGTCGCTCGCCGAAGGCTAGGATGATGGTTGAAAGCCAAATGGTCTCTGTTTCAACAAGGAATCCTGGGAGGATATCTCCATGAAAAGATCAGTCCTCGGCGTGGTTAAACCAACAACACATGTGATGATGGAAGAATTAGCGATTAAAGGTTATGAAATTCCATGTATCGGCACAACCAGCGTGTAAGCCAACAAGGAGTTCGCCGACATGGATAAGTCCAAAAGTCGATGGTTAGTCAAACAACAACCAAGCCACGAGTTACAAACAAAACTCACCCACCGGCTTGAATCAAGATTTTAACAAGCGGTCGGACAATAAATGCAGCAAGTGATCTTATCGAGAAATCCTACAAAGAACTGGATGATGCGAAAGAATCGAAGACTTGAAGCTATCTTTTGGGACCCTCGGTCGGTGAAGGCGGGAACCATCATGTCAAAGCATCGGACTCATCAAGTCGGTGAGGCGGCTTTGGAGGGTATCTTGGCGTTGAAAAATACTTACAAGATCCCGAAACCAACTTCGTGGCGAGTCGGCGAATGACAACCCATCGAATAATCTGAGGCGTCGAATCGTTAAGACCACGAACTTCGGCGGCGAACCTGGCGTCACAAACACGGTTTAAGCGGACTTGAGCAGACGTCGGTTCGGGCCGTTGAGCGGAACGAACAAAGGTAGTCGGAATCAAGTATAGAAGCGGAACAAGCAGAGGCGAGCGCCGGAAAATGGCGGAGCGGTATAAAGCGGCGAGAAGCGGTAGCGCCTCGACCAACGGCGAGGCACGAACAGAGGCGAGGTGGCTCGGCCACTTTGGCCAAGCCACCGACGGCAAGGCGAGTGACTCGACAAGGGCGGTGGCCCGACCCACTGGTAGAGCCACCTCGACAACAACGCGGTGGCAACAGTGGCCGAACCTGCCGATTTGTATAAATAGGGGGTCGAAGAGATTTGGTCGGACGGGGACTCGGAGTTTTTGGGATTTTTAGAGGCTGGGACTTGAGCTGGACTTCGATCTTCGAAGAATTCTCGCGAGATCACGAGTAGTCGGCCTTATGATTCAGAGCACCGGCACAAGTTCGTCGACGTCGATCTACAAGCGGAAGTGCGAATTGGTCGAACTCTGAGATACCCTCTAGATTAAGCTCGTCTTAATCTCGGGGATAGTATTGTGATTTCTCCTAGTAGATCTCACCCGCTCGTGATCCTCTCCTTCGTGAGTGTGATCCCGGCGATCCTCTCCTTCGTGAGTGTGATCCCTTAAGCCGTTTCCTTCGTGAAGCGAGCCCTTCCGTCTGTAGTTCTAGAACCGGGTCTCTACGGATCGAATTGCGGTGGTCCACGGACACAAAAAGTCGACCGAAGAAACTTCACCGCAGTGGATAATCATATCCCAACAACGGTCAAAGCGTCGCTTTCGCCGTGAAGGCTAGGGCGATGGTTGAAAGCCAAATGGTCTCTGTTTCAACAAAGGAATCCTCGGAGGATATCTCCATGAAAAGATCAGTCCTCGGCGTGGTTAAACCAACAACACATGTGATGATGGAAGAATTAGCCGATTAAAGGTTATGAAATTCCATGTATCGGAGGCACAATAGCGTGTAAGCCAACAAGGAGTTAGCCGACATACGGATAAGTCAAAAGTCGATGGTTAGTCAAACAACAACCAGCAGACCACGAGTTACAAACAAAACTCACCCACCGGCTTGAATCAAGATTTTAACAAGCGGTCGGACAATAAATGCAGCAAGTGATCTTATCGAGAAATCCTACAAAGAAGCTGGATGATGCGAAAGAATCGAAGACTTGAAGCTATCTTTTGGGACCCTCGGTCGGTGAAGGCGGGAACCATCATGTCAAAGCATCGGACTCATCAAGAATCGAGGCGAGGCGGCTTTGGAGGGTATCTGTGGCGTTGAAAAATACTTACAAGATCCGAAACCAACTTCGTGTGAAGTCGGCGAATGACAACCCATCGAATAATCTGAGGCGTCGAATCGTTAAGACCACGAACTTCGGCGAACCATGGCGTCACAAGCAGTTTCGCCGGACTTGAGCGGACGTCGAGATTCGGGACCGTTGAGCGGAGCGAACAAAATGAGTCCGGAATCAAGTATAAACGGAACAAGCAGAGGCGGAAGCGCCGGAAAATAATGGCTTTGGCCTTAAAGCGGCGAGGCGCCTCGGCCAGCAGGGCAGAGCACCTCGACCAAGGGCGAGGTGGCTCGGCCACTTTGGCCAAGCCACCTCGGCCAGCTTGGTAGGGTGACTCGACAAGGGCGAGGTGGCTCGACCACTTTGGTAGAGCCACCTCGACCAACAACGAGTGGCGACCAAGTGGGTAGACCACTGACCCCCTTTGGTTGTATAAATGGAGTTGAAGCCTCAAGAGGATTTGGTCGGACGGGGGACTCGAGTTTTTGGGGATTTTTAGAGGCTCGGACTTGGTGGACTTTACGATCTTACGAAGAATTCTCATGAGATCTCTGAGTAGTCGGCCTTGATTCAGAGCAGCCGTGACACAAGTTCGATCGGCGTCGATCTACAAGCGGAAGGTGGCGAATTGGTCGAACTCTGAGATACCCTCTAGATTAAGCCGTCTTAATCTCGGGGATATATTGTGATTTCTCCTAGTAGATCTCACCGCTCGGCGATCCTCTCCTTCGTGAGTGTGATCCCGAAGGCGATCCTCTCCTTCGTGAGTGTGATCCCCTTAAACCGTTTCCTTCGTGAAGCGAGCCTTCCGTCTGTAGTTCTAGAACCGGGTCTCTACGGATGAATTGCGGTGGTCCACGGACACAAAAGTCCGACACGGGCAAAGAACCCGCAAGCAAAGATCTCGATATAGAGAGATCCTCGTGTTTGTTCTCTAAGGAGAAAGTTGTAATCTTTCATTTATGCGCCTTAAAATAAAAGGCATTTCTTTTGAATCTTGTTGTAGGCCAAAGAAGGCGTAAGCAAGTTCAGCAGAAGCAATGAATAACAAAGCGACTTTTACTTGTGAGCAGTGGTGAGAAAATAGCAATCTTTTGGTGTTGCATAAAATTTATTAGTCCATTTTTCCTTCTTAGTATTTACCTTGATTTGAAAATGGTCTAATTCTAGAATATATTACAGATTATATTCGGTTGCACATAAGAAAAAATCTAAAGCTGTTGCATTCTTTCTTGAAGATAACAATAGTATGTTGTCTTGGACCACATTTTGCTATTTTTGGAATTTAAGGGCAAAACTTATAATTCACTATTTCTGAAAATTATTAATATTTTAACAAGCGGTCGGACAATAAATGCAGCACCGTGATCTTATTAGAAATCCTACAAAGAGCTGGATGAGTGCGAAGAATGCGAAGACTTGAAGCTATCTTTTGGGACCCTCGGTCGGGCGGGAACCATCATGTCAAAGCATCCCGGACTCATCAAGAATCGGTGAGGCGGCTTTGGAGGGTATTGTGGCGTTGAAAAATACTTACAAGATCCCGAAACCAACTGTGGCGAAGTCGGCGAATGACAACCCATCGAATAATCTGAGGCGTCGAATCGTTAAGACCACGAACTTCGGCAACGAACCACGGCGTCTAACCGGTTTAAGGGACTTGAGGCGATCGGATTCGGGACCGTTGAGCGGAGCGAACCAAGAATTAGTCGGAATCAAGTATAGGCAGACAAGCCGAGGCAGGCAATGGGAAAATGGCGGGCTTGGCCTTAAGCGGTGAGGCTGGCCTCGGCCAACAGCGAGGCACCTCACAAGGGGGTGGCTCGGCCACTGGCCAAACCCTCGACCAGCTTGGCTAGGTGACTCGACCAAGGGCGGTGGCTGGCCCGGCCACCTCGACCCAACCGGTGGCTCGATGGCCGAGGCATAACCACCGGTTGTACTATAAATAGGGGTCGGCGAAGCTTTCGGTTGGCGGGGGACTCGGCCGGATTTTTGGGGATTTTTAGAGGCTCGGACTTGAGCTGGACTTTACGATCTTGAAGAATTCTCGAGATCACAGTAGTCGGCCTTACGGTTCCGGCATGGCGACACAAGTTCGATCGTGCGATCTACAAGCGGAAGGTGGCGAATTGGTCGAACTCTGAGATACCCTCTAGATTAAGCGTCTTAATCTCGGGGATAGCTTATTTGTGATTTCTCCTAGTAGATCTCACCCGCTCGACAAATCCTCTCCTTCGTGAGTGTGATCCCAGGCGATCCTCTCCTTAAGTGAGTGTGATCCCCTTAACCGTTTCCTTGCAGGAAGCTTGAGCCTTCACGTCTGTAGTTCTAGAACCGGGTCTCTACGGATCGGAGTGCGGTGGTCCACGGACACAAAAAGTCCCCGGCACAGGCAAAGAACCCACGCAAGCAAAGATCTCGATATAACAGAGATCCTCGTGTTTGTTCTCTAAGGAGAAAGTTGTAATCTTTCATTGTACGCCTTAAAATAAAAGGCATTTCTTTTGAATCTTGTTGTAGGCCAAAGAAGCTGTAAGCAAGTTCAACCGAAGCAATGAATAACAAAACGACTTTTACCGCGAACAGTGAATTTGAGAAAATAGCAATCTTTTGGTGTTGCGCAAATTTATTAGTCCATTTTTCCTTCTTAGTATTTACCTTGATTTGAAAATGGTCTAATTCTAGAATATATTACAGTATATTCAGTTTGCACATAAGAAAAAAATCTAAACTGTTGCATTCTTTCTTGAAGATAACAATAGTATGTTGTCTTGGACCACATTTTGCTATTTTTGGAATTTCTGGGGCAAAACTTATAATTCACTATTTCTGAAAATTATTAATATTTTGTTAGATATCTAAGAACTCTAGTGGGAAATGTTCTCACTGAGCCCTAGCTCACCCCGTTGTCTTTTTATTTTTTTCATACATATATATATACATATATGTATATACATGTGTATATATAGATATTTGTATATATGTAAATATACATGTTATTATTATTATTGTGTCTTGTATAGCATACCTACACACACACACACACACACACATATATATATATATATATATATATATATATATATATATATATATATATACACACACACACACATGTGTGTGTGTGTGTTCTATATATATGTGTGTGTGTATGTGTGTCTTGTAGCACACACACATTGTTATGGTCATAACCACTAACCCGATTAAGGGAAAAAAGAGGCAGCGACGGATGGCGGCATGCGTCAGCAAAAACATTTCGAGCCTCAGCGCCCGACCCACAAGGCGGCCGACCTGGACCCGCCATGGTCAATGGATGACTATCATCATAGCAAGCGGGCGGTCGCGAGTCGACCGTCGGTAACTCTCTCAGCAGACGGCCTTGGCGGTGTGATCGTCGCCCGTGATAGCGCCGAGGCCATTTCGTCGCTTTCGTCCCGCCGGACGGCGTGGAAACAACCAGCTATCACCTTCCGACCGGCTCGATGCGCTTCGGACTGCTTGGCGGTGCTAGTCGTCCTCCCAACCCGTCACCCATATAGCCCGTCCTACCAATTCGGCCTTTCCCATGCGGCGAACCCTCCTATCAGCCACCCGTCCTCGGGGGCGACCGCAGCGGCCACGGTGGGTCCCTTTGATTGATTACCTCGGCGTCAGAGGCGGCGGAGTCGACCACCGACCTCGGCTCCCACCTGACCTCTCATCTGCGGCTTCCTCCACTCAAGCGGCGGTTATCACGGTGCTCGAGCCCATCGGCATCGCATTAAATCTTGTTGCTGACCTCTTAACTCCCCATCTCTCCACGGTATTTAAGACACCTCGGACCCATGCACTCACGGTAGTCAATCCCATCCCATTAATGGCGAATAGACCATCTGAGACCCTCAAATTACCCAATTTGACATCGTAAAGCCGACCCCCATAGCAAACAAATAAAATGCTCGACCAATCAGCGACTCACCGTGGGAGAGGGCTGACTTCGTCGATGGTTCCTCAAGCGATGGAAAGGCGAAATACCCCAACCCTAGATATAAAGAGCAACGTGAACAGCGAACAAGGTAAGCAATCTTTTCTGAGTGAATTCCTGCTCCATTAGATTATCTCCCACTCTACTAACTTGACCGTCGGAGGAACCACCGGAGATCCCAACTCCGCCTCTTCCACAGGTCCCTCTTTCGGTATGGCGAGTCCCTTGTCCGAGTCGGCGCATTGGCATTAGGAGAGAAGCGGACTCCGCTCTCTTAAAAGCTAAACTCACTCGAGGTTAGTGACTGTGATTATATACATCAACAGTTTGGCGCCCACCGTGGGGCCTCCTTTCTTCTTCTTGCAGTTATGTCCAGCGGCGATGATCTTTCCGGGTCGGGGAACCTACCTGTGGGCTATGTCACTCAAGCCCAACTCCAGGAATCCAGAAGATCACCCAAGCCATGCAAGCAACCATGCAAACCATTTCGAGCTTTTGCGGATGACCTCTTCACTCGCCTCCACTGCTCTCGCGGCCACGGCCAGCGCCATCAGCAATGGCGGCGGATCGACCTTCGCCGGCCGCCATTCCACCGCTTCGGCGGCCCGCGATCATGAGGCAAATTCCATTCCGGAAACTCCTCACATCGACAAGTCGCGAAGAGACCGCCAAGGCGTGCCGTCTCACCCTGCGAGAGGCGGCCGACCGAGCCAACATTAGCGCCGCCCCTTGCCGACCTCACGATGAAAGCCCTTCTCGGCCAGTAAGGCATGTAAACGCAAGACCTCATGCACCGCCCGCTCATTTCCAACCGCCCAGCGGTGACTACAATCAAGTGTACCCGGCCGGTCGCCCGGCGCCATCGGAGGAACACCCCTTCACCGACTCCATCATGAGAGCCCGGCGAGAAGTTCAAGATGCGACGATGGACAAATGCGGGGTGATAGAGACCCGACGAGCATGTACAAGACTACCACAACACCATGATCATGATGCAAGCACAGGCGACCATCATCATTGCTTCCTGTCACCTTGGCGGGCGGCACTGGTGGAATTCATTGGAGAAGAAATCCATTGGTAGCCGAAGAGCTAAGCCGGCAGTTCATCCACCACTTCTTGGCCGCGCCAAGCCCAAACTACCCTCGGTGTGCTCATCGGACCAAGCAAGAGGGACAAAGCCTCGAGCCTACATCAAGAGATTCGGTGAAGAGACTGAGAGTCGAAGACCAGGAAACAAAGTGCGCCATGGCTCACAGTGGCGAGTGCAACACGGAGACATGTCCAAAGCCCTCAACAAGAAGCCCATCGGGAGTTCACGAACACTTGATGTCCAAAGCAGCTTACATGAATATGGAAGAAGCGAGAAGCATACAAGATGCAGCCACGGCCGGAGTCCGACAAAGGCGACCCGCGGCCATCTTGGCCCTCCCGCCGGCAGTCGCGGTACCTCATCATCCTCCTCAGCGGACCACCTATGCGGCTCCGGTAGCCTCCCGCTAGGTCGGCTCGAACCGCCTCAAAAAGAGCCAGGCACATCCCAAGAATCCCCTCCCAGAACAACATAGCGGTCGATTGAAAGGAGGGGGAGGACGAGAAGCAGTCTCCCCTCCGGTGTTCACAGTCCTCAATACCTCCCTCTCAGGGGCGGACAAGGCCGAGGGAGGGCTCCTCCACAAGCCCCGCCCACAGATGAGGACAGACCCAAGCAAGAGATCCCGGCGATTGCCCGATACCACGAGATCACGGACCACGACACGAGAGACTACCGTGTTCTCGAGAGAAAGACATTGAAGACCTCATTGAGAGGTTTCTTGAAGAACTGATCTATGGGGCGGCACCCAAGGGGCGACCCTCGACCTGCTCTCGATCTCCCGGCCTCGACCTAGCTTGGGCGGGGAAGCCGGACAAAGGAGAATGGGGGTAATCAATACCATCAGCGGAGGTCCTACCTTGGGAGAGAATCCAATACGCCCGAAGAGGTATGCGAAGCATGCTTCGGGTGAGCATTTGCGACAAGCGAAGGCGATGTATCCATCTCTTTTGAGGCCGACTTGGATGGAGTCAAAACACCTCATGGCGACCCCATCGTCATATCGGCCGATATCTACGGCTTTAAGGTGAAGAAGGATCATGATCGCGACAGGAAGCTCTGTCGACATATTGTTTTGGGCCGTTCAGCCGTATGGGTATTGGCGAGTCCAAACTCCGCCATCTGGGTCCCACGATTGGTTTCACGGGACATTCGGCTTCGAGGACAGATCACCCTTCCACCGTTGGGCAACCCGTGTCAATCGGCCGTGGGCGTCGGTTGTAGTAATGGACATCAAGTTGGCATAATGTCATCTTGGGCGAGCGTCTCTCCACCACTTGCAGCCATCCGTCCACCTATCATCGGATGATCAAATTCCGACATCGAGAGGGTGGGGATAGTCGGGCGACGGAAGGAAGCCGAGCTTCCTTCTCTCCAAGGAAAGAGTGCGCCACGCCCATCGAGAAGGCGACTCTCGGCAAGAAGAAGAAGGGCGAGGGCGACTCGAGTTGAGGACCTCCATGAGATCCCCATCGACCACAAGGGTGAGAGGGCCTTCGGGATCGGGTCCAACCTCTGGAACCGTTACGAGTGCGATAGTTGCTTTTCTTTTATCTAATCTTGATGTGTTTGCTTGGAGTCGGAAGACATGCGGGCATTTCGCGGCGTCATTTGCCTGAACTCTCGAGTGGCCGGCCATGCAGCTGTTGATGTATATAATCACAGCCACTAACCTCGAGTGAGTTTAGCTTTTAAGAGGCGAGTCGCCTTCTCTCCTAAAGCCAGCGGCGTGACTCGATCAAGGGACTGCGCCTCACAAGAGGGACACGTGGAAGAGGCGGAGTTGGGATCTCCGATGGTTCCTCCGGCGGTCAAGTTAGTAGAGTGGGAGATAATCTAATGGAGCAGAATTCACTCGTAAAAGATTGCTTACCTTGTTATTTGTTCACGTTGCTCTTTATATCTAGGGTTGGGGGTATTTCCGTCTTTCCATCAGTTGAGGAACCACGGCGAGTCACCCTCTCTCCCACGTGTGAGTCGGTGATTGGTGAGCATTTTATTTGTTTGCTATGGGGTGGCCTTTACAGTGTCAAATTGCGGGTAATTTGAGGTGCGTATGGTCTATTCACCATTAATGGGATGGGATTGGCGGCTGTAGCTGCATGGGTCGAGGTGCCTTAAATACCGCGGAGAGATGGGGAGTTAAAGGTGTCGGCGCATTTAATCACGATCTTGATGGGCTCAATCGTATATACCGTCGTTTGAGTGGAGGAAGGCTACGGGATGAGTTGGTGGGGCTGAGGGTGGGTGACTTCGCTCGGCCTCGGGGGCGCTCCAGGTAATCAAGCGAAAGGGCGACAGGGCAGCACCGTGTCGTCCACGAGGGCGGGTGGCTGATAGGAGGAGTCTAAATCGCCGCATCGTTGGGAAAGGCCGACAATTGGTAGGGCGGGGCTATAATGGGTGGCGGGTTGGGAGGGCGACTATACCGCCTTCGCGTCGTCCGGCGGTGGCGGTCGGAAGGTGATAGCTGGTTGCCTCCACGCCGTCCGATGGGACGGCGGCGTAAAATAGCCTCAGCGATTACCAGTAGGGCGGCCGTCACCGCCTTTAGCGTCGTCGAGTTCGCGGGCGACTTCGCCCGCCTCTCGCGTCGGTTATGATGATAGTCATCCATTGGACCATGGCGGGGTCGGTAAGTGTCGGCGCCTTGTAGGTCGGTAGCGGACTCGAGTCGGTTTTGTTGGAACAAGCGTTTATCGTGTCGGTGCCTCGTTTTTCTCCTTAATCACTTGTTAGTGGTTATGATATGATTGGCCCTTTGCGGAGTCGGTTGGAAGCGAGTCAAGTGAAATGAATATCGCGACCTCGGACGAAGAGGGTCCCCGGCGACTCTCCCCGCAATTGGAAGTTCCCCATGATACCCTCGATTGTTCGAGCGCGCTTGGCCGTCCCCTCAAAGAAGTCGACCCCATCGACTTTTTCGTCTTCTTCTTCTTCTTCTTCTTTGGTTGATCGGCCCGGCGCGGAAGAGCCCTCTTCTGCAACCTAGGAAGCCCGAAGCCATACGCCTTCCACCAAGGGAAAGGAGTCGCGACCGCCCATCGAGAAGGCGACTCTCGGCAAAGAGAGAAGGCCGAGAGGGCGACTCGGTTGAGGACCTCCATGAGATCCCCATCGACCACAAGGGTGAGAGGGCCTTCGGGATCGGGTCCAACCTCTGGAACCGTTACGAGTGCGATAGTTGCTTTTCTTTTATCTAATCTTGATGTGTTTGCTTGGAGTCCGTAAGACATGCCTGCACCGACGCCATTTGCCACTTAACTCCGCCGACCGACACGCCAAAACCTTGATGTATATAATCACGTCCACTAACCTCGAGTGAGTTTAGCTTTTAAGAGGCGAGTCGCCTTCTCTCCTAAAGCCACGACGCCGACTGACAAGGGACTCACAATAAAAAGAGGGACCTGTGGAAGAGGCGGAGTTGGGATCTCCGGTGGTTCCTCCGACGGTCAAGTTAGTAGAGTGGGAGATAATCTAATGGAGCAGGAATTCACTCAGAAAAGATTGCTTACCTTGTTCGCTGTTCACGTTGCTCTTTATATCTAGGGTTGGGGGGTATTTCCGTCTTTCCATCAGTTGAGGAACCACCGGCGAGTCAGCCCTCTCTCCCACGTGTGAGTCAGTGATTGGCTGAGCATTTTATTTGTTTGCTATGGGCTGGCTTTACAGTGTCAAATTGCGGTAATTTGAGGTGCGTATGGTCTATTCACCATTAATGGGATGGGATTGGCCTTTGTAGCTGCATGGGTCGAGGTGCCTTAAATCACCGTGAGAGATGGGGAGTTAGGGCCGCCACCAAGATTTAATGCGATGCCGATGGGCTCGAAAGTACCGAGCAACCGCCGCTTGAGTGGAGGAAGCCGCGCAGATGAGGTCAGGAGCCGAGGTCGGTGGTGACTCGCCGGCTCTCGACGCCGAGGTAATCAATCGAAGGGACGCACTGTGGCCGCTGTCGCCCCCGAGGACGGTGGCCGATGGTTCAAATTCGCTTCGTGATCGCTGGGAAAGGCCGACAATTGGTAGGGCGGGGCTATAATGGGTGGCGGGTTGGGAGGGCGACTAGCACCGCCTTCGCGTCGTCCGGCGGTGGCGGTCGGAAGGTGATAGCTGGTTGCCTCCACGCCCGTCCGATGGGACGAAAGCGACGAAATGGCCTCGGCAAGCATTCGGGGCGGACGATCACACCGCTTTCGCTGCCCCTCACGAGAGAGTTGCCGACGGGTTACCGCGACCGCGGCCTGCTATGATGATAGTCATCCATTGGACCATGGCGGGGTCGGTAAGTGTCGGCCGCCTTGTGGGTCGGGCGCGGAGGCTCGAGTCGGTTTTTGTTGACAGACAAGCGTTTATCCGTGTCAGTGCCTCGTTTTTTCTCCTTAATCACTTGTTAGTGGTTATATAATAGCTTATTCCTTTCGCGCCTGGAAACGAGTCCAAGTGAAATGAATATCGCGACCTCGGACGAGAAGAGGGTCCCGAGGCGACTCTCCCCGGCAATTGGAAGTTCCCCGCGATACCCTCGATGCGTTCGAGCGCGCTTGGCCGTCCCCTCAAAGTCGACCCCATCGACTTTTTCGTCTTCTTCTTCTTCTTCTTCTTTGGTTGATCGGCCCGGGCCGGAAGAGCCCTCTTCACACGCCTAGGCGCCAACTCTTCAAACCTCTCTCCACTCGACGCCCGCACTGACAAATTCTCCCCCGACTTCCTTTCTTCTCGGAGTTGCGCTCAAGAGCTTTGGTCGGCCGAACCCCACTCTGGGATCTTCAACCCGTTGGGGAGCCACCTCTAGCAACCCTTTCTCTCTTTCCTCGTCGACCCGGTCGGTCGAGCGAGCGACAACCCGCTACCCTCCGGCGTTATCGAACAAGTTGTAGCCCTTCGCGACCCGAATAATGGCAGAACTTGTCAGTGGCCTCTCGTCCAGAGAGGGAAGATTCTTCATGCCGTCTTTGTTGATCTCCGGCCACGAACGGCAAGCCAATTCGGCGTCGGCACGAAAACCAGACGAACTTGTTCTTCCGGTCCTTGTTGAGTCGAATGTCAACAAACCGACCGCCCACATACCAAGAAGAAATGGGCGTCTTTCTTCATCGCCCTCACCGTGGCGAGATTACCAAGAGCCAAGAGTCGGCACCACCTTCACTCGATGACGGATCACCAAAAGCCATTATCGTAGCAATGGCGCAGGGGCAACCGCATCGGGGACACCCTGCCGCCGCATACCTCTTCACTTAACGCGAGAGGAAGGCGCGATCCGTTGTCCAAGTCGCCATATGCGGTGGTAGCTTATCCGCCATGATCAACAATGGCGCCGTTTCTCTCGAAGAGAAACCGTGAATCCTCCGGGAGATCGTACCTTTCATGGAGCCCCTCGGATCCTCTTCTCTGCCCATTTGCCAAGACTTGAGTTTGGCAATCCTGTCAGTTGGGGCGGAAATAGAGGCAACCATGGCAGAAAGCTCTTTGAAGTATTTCAGATTAAGGAGACGAGTCTTTAGAAAGTGCGAAGAGAAACCCCCGAATAGGGTAAGGGCATATATAGACACCCAAAACGCCCACGTGCCCATTCCTGGACGGCAGTTTAACTTTGAAATCCAACGGTCGGGATTGGCTCTCGGATACGAACCGCCTCTTGAAAATTGAAAATCCCGCCTTTATGACCCACGTCTCTTCGCTCGAAATTCGAAGCGCCTTTGGCGGCTAGAGTACCGCTGACGTCAAGCCTTATCCCCTACAGTAACGCCCCCTGTTGTGCCTAGAAAACTAAACCCGTTATTTGTCTGGGCGGGGACGGCTTCACTCGGCCGACCCAGCGAACTAACAGACAGAGAACAAGTAGTCTCGAAGACCGACCCAACCCCCATGGGTCGGCCATCTCACGGAAGACCATGCTAGCCCTTCAAGGCGCGAAAGCGATCAAGTCACAACGTCCAACCAATCAGTTCACCGAATCGCCTCAGCCATAGAAAGCAACACAAAACACAACTACGAAAACGGAAGAACTCTTACTGCATTCATTTATTTGATAACGAGTACAAAATATACACACCGCCAATTACATTACAAATGAATGATTAAAACCTAAGCTCTTGAGTCGGCCTCACTCAAGAACCATCGCTGATGACCCGTCCTCCTCTCCCTCCTCGGCGTTGTCACCTGTGTCGAGTAGCCGCCGCCAAACCTTGAAAGGAGATCTATCTGGCCGACTATACCCGGAGGGTACCGAAGCCGACCTGGGACACCCTGATACTCAGGCGGCAGTTGCTTAACCATGAAATCGCAACCCGCCTTGCAGGCAAGAGCGACTTCAACCTTCCCCTGCGCACTCTGCCGGTATTCTTCGATGATGGCCGGTCGGCTCTTTTCTCCCAGGGACGACCGATAATCGAGCGACTCCAGATACTTCGCCCTTTCCTCCGCCCTACTCAAGGATTCCTTAAGTTGAGCACACTCCCTCGCTAGTCGTTCACGGGCGACCGACTCTCCGCTTAACCGAGCTTTGGGTGGCTGACCGCTTTTCTGCTGACTCAGCGCCATCGCTAAGTCAAGGCTTATAACTTCACCGGACGACCTGTGTCGCTTCGCCATTTTTATATGCTGCCGGAGTTCTCCAAGCTCGGCCCGCATTCTCTCACTAGACGCTTTAAGTCCCGCAATGACTTGATCCTTAACCTCCGTTTCGCGTCGCCAGTCATCGAGCTCGGCTTGCTTAATCGAAAGTTCCTTGATAACTCGGTCAAGATCCTCGTTAGAGCCGGCCTCGGAAGATAGATGCTCCTTTCGAAGCCTTTCATAGGCTTGGTGGCCCTGACGCAGCCGACCAAACAGCTCTTCCTCTACTAAACAACCCCTGGTCAAGTAACTCCGCAGGGTGATGTGCAGGCCGACATCGGGAATCACCTTCAAAATCTCCCGTCCACTCGCAAGTTGAACCGCCTCGTTCCTTGTACGTAACTCTCGACCTTAATACCGATGGCGAGCATCCATATACCACGCCGCCTATACCGATGTTCGCGACGCTCCCCATCATAACGGCCGATGGGAGAGAGAGTCCCCATCATCAGTTCACTCATTTTGTTCCAGTCCCCACCCTCAACCGCGTGATAGGGGGAGGGCCATTCCGCTGGAACAAAACTTGCTCCCTCGCCACCGGCTGGTTCTTTTCCCTCGTTTGCGAGGAGCCACCGATGGTCGATTCCCGCCCCGACCGATCACTCCCACGTGGGATACCACCCCCCACGGGAGTCTCCCCCGGCATAGCTTCAGGGGCCACACCTGTGACTCGGGGGCCGACCTCCCCCCCGGCCTCGGCCGATGGTCGGTCGTCCTCCTGTTCCTCCGATTCTAATAACTCCTCTTCTATCGGGTGCTCCGCACTCTCCCCCGCCCGTCTAGCACCCCGAGGGCCATGGCTGGTCTTCTTCTGCCGAGTCCTCCAGTAACCGTGTCCGCCGCCCAAGGCGACGCCTTCGGGCATATGCTCGCGTCCGTAGCGGTCGTCCCCGTTGGCCCTCTGCGCCTTCCTTAGTGAGGCGAACTCCCTCCAAAGGCGACTCGCGCCTCTGCCGTTTGGCCGGCCGAGCTAACCCCTCTTCGGGTTCCTCCAGGAACTCCTCATCCGAAGTGGGATCAGCCCTCAACGCTCTCCCAATTCCCCCCCGAAAGTCACGTTATGAGCCCTCGCCTCATCGGAAGGGCCAGGAGGGGTGGAAGAAATCCCATGGAGCCGCAAGACTGATTTGTCAAACAAAGCGTCCATCGTGCGTGGCCCCGTGTATTGGAGGATCTGCTCCAATTCACGACGGTGCTCACCGACAAGGGTTTAGGCTCCAGGGTTTCTCTTCTAATCCCTGGCCAAGACGCGCACCCTAAGTTCGAGTCGTCCCCAGTGACCCAAACGAACCTATCTTTCCACCCCTTAATCGACTTGGGCAAATCAAGGACGACCTTGAATTCTGCCGACATCTGAAGATAGTAGTGAGGTGTCTTACGGACCGTAATGCCACTCAAGTGGCTCAAAGACGCCATCGCTGGTCAATCGAGAGCCACGATGATGACGCGGAAGCCCACCAATATGGCTATCGAGTTTGGCGTCATTTGTCTGGAGACACACCTAGCTCATCGAACACTTTTCTAAGAAAGGGATGCACAGAGTCAAGGTCGCGACTCCAAGTGCTTGAGATACGAGGAGCCCTCTGCTCACCATGGTCGCATTAATCGAGATGATTTCACGAGCCTCCAACTTGTAACCCTTCTAATGTCAAACTTCGAAGCAAAGACTTCATCTCTACCGAGTAACCTTCGAACGGAACTCGCCAAGTCAGCCGATGACGATCGAATCCATCCCAGACCGCACCACTCACGGAGAATCGCCAATTCGTGGATGAAGGGGAAGCGAATGCCTCCTTCTCACTCCGGCTCGCATTTATATGGTGGGACCCACTAACGCCACACCTTTTGGTGATCAACGGAGAAGATTGAAGCCCCACTCCCGAGGCGCCACTTCGGGAGACGAAAAGCAACCCTAGCTATTCCCAGAGGGCCCCACTTCGCACCCGAAACGCCAATGGCGTGGAATCGCCACGACATCGCCATGTCCCATCGATGAAACGCTCAACCCCTCTCGAACCCTCTCCGTCCAAGGTCGCGATATTCATTTCACTTGGACTCGTTTCCAACCGACTCCAAGCGAAAGGGGCCAACTGTTATGGTCATAACCACTAACCAGTGATTAAGGAGAAAAAACGAGGCACTGACACGGATAAACGCTTGTCTGTCAATAAAAACCGACTCGAGCCTCCGCGCCCGACCCACAAGGCGGCCGACACTTACCGACCCCGCCATGGTCCAATGGATGACTATCATCATAACCGACGCGAGGCGGTGCGAAGTCGCCTGCCGAAGAACTCTCTCCCCGCGGACGACGCTGAAGGCGGTGATCGGCCGTCCCCGCCGAGTAATCGCCGAGGCCATTTTACGCCGCCGTCTCCATCGGACGGCGTGGAGGCAACCAGCTATCACCTTCCGACCGCTTCGTTCGGACGACGCTGAAGGCGGTGCTAGTCGCCCTCCCAACCCGCCACCCATTATAGCCCGTCCTACCAATTGTCGGCCTTTCCCAACGATGCGAAGCGAATTTAGACCCTCCTATCAGCCACCCGTCCTCAGGGACGACACAGCGGCCACAGTGGTCCCTTTCAGTTGATTACCTCGAAGAGCGTCCCGAGAGGCCGAAGGAAGTCACCACCCGCCCAGCCCCACCAACCTCATCTGCGGCTTCCTCCACTCAAGCGGCGGTTATCACGATTTTCGAGCCCATCAAGATCGTGATTAAATACGCCGATGCTCTTTAACTCCCCATCTCTCACGGTATTTAAGGCACCTCGGACCCATGCAGCTACAGGCGCCGTCAATCCCATCCCATTAATGGCGAATAGACCATACAGACCCTCAAATTACCCGCAATTTGACACATGTAAAGGCCAGCCCCCATAGCAAACAAATAAAATGCTCAGCCAATCACTGACTCACACGTGGGAGAGAGGGCTGACTCGTCGGTGGTTCCTCAACTGATGGAAAGACGGAAATACCCCCCAACCCTAGATATAAAGAGCAACGTGAACAGCGAACAAGGTAAGCAATCTTTTCTGAGTGAATTCCTGCTCCATTAGATTATCTCCCACTCTACTAACTTGACCGTCGGAGGAACCACCGGAGATCCCAACTCCGCCTCTTCCACAGGTCCCTCTTTCATTGTGGCGAGTCCCTTGTCCGGAGGCAGCGTGTTGGGCTTTAGGAGAGAAGGCGGACTCGCTCTCTTAAAAGCTAAACTCACTGAGGTTAGTGATCTGAATTATATACATCAACATATATATATATATATATATATATATATATATATATATATATATATATATATATATATATATATATATATATATATATATATATATATATATATATATATATGTGTGTGTGTGTGTGTGTGTGTGTGTGTGTGTGTGTGTGTGTGTGTGTGTGTATATATGTGTGTGTGTGTGTATATGTATGTGTGTGTGTGTGTATGTGTGTGTGTGTGTGTGTGTGTGTGTGTGTGTGTATATATATATACACATATATATGTGTATATATGTGTATATATACATATATATATTATATATATATATGTGTATATATACATATATATGTGTATATATATATATATATATGTGTATATATAGGTGTATATATATATATGTGTATATATATATATGTGTGTGTGTGTGTGTGTGTGTGTGTGTGTGTGTGTGTGTGTGTGTGTATACATACATACATATACATATATATATAGTATATAGACATATATGTGTGTGTGTGTGTGTGTGTGTGTGTGCGTGTGTGTAGATATTTGTATGTATGTGTGTGTGTGTGTGTGTGTGTGTGTATCCAAGATTATTAGGGTTTCTCCTCTTTTTCTGAAAGTAACTTTTTGGAGTAGGCGTTCTACAGGAGAGGAGGGCAAGGGAGAGGAAACTCAACAAGAGAAAATGATATTCAACTCAAGCGAGGGCTTCTCCACTTTGTTTCTTCTTTTTTTGGGATTTTTCCTTTGTTATCTCTCTGCCTATTCTTCTTTTGGGTCTGTTAAAGTGCTAAACTAGTTTGGGTTCTTTGATGTTGATTCCCTAATATTTAGAGACGTCTGATAAGATCTAATAGATTTACCAAAACACAGATCGTTAGTTTTAGAAAATATACACGAAGTTTACAGAAAACCCTAGTTCTTCATTTTCTTTGTTGTTTGATCTTAGAAACATGGTAAAAATAGGGTAGAAACAAGTATTTTTGGTCTCTTTCTTAATCCTAAGAAGTCACGAGAAGATTAGAGGCAAAACGAAACGCAAGAGCAGCGTTGATGTAATCGTTTGATCATGCAACATCAAACATCCGATATGAAATCAGATGTTTAGTCATCCAATATCAGACGTCTAATTTGGAAATCAAACGCCTAGAGGGGGACTGGAGACGTCTGATTGGGGTTGACAGAAACCCAACTCTCAGTTTAATTCTCAGAGACGTCTAATTTGGGAGATGTCTGGTTGATGTTTCAAATGTGTGGTTGGTTTATTCAGGCGTGTGAATTTGCTCTGAATCATTTTTTTAACTCGCTGATGAATTATAATTTGTTTTATTAGACTAAATATTAGTTTTAAACCTTGTTTAATAGTTATTATGAGTATTTGATGATGTAAGAGTAGTCCCATGAGGTACCTACGCTATATATGGAGTGTTTTGATCACTTGGATAACTCAGCACATGTTAAATGAATATATAACTTGCTAAAGTTGAATGAACGATAAAACTGTATCCTAGACTATAGAGTATACCTCGATGTAGTTAGTCCTAGTAAGTGAGTCGATTAAGCAGCTGATCCCTGACCTGGACAATTCTGGTTAGTACTAAGGTTGTGTGAGGCTGCCATACGATGTGGATTTCAGTGCATAACGTTACATATATAAACTAAATAACAACGAGATGGGGGATAAATAATGAGATGAATCATGACTTAAGGTTGGTTGGTTGGACAGAGGACTCTGACGTGGGCACCTATTTGATGATTTTGTATTAGATATGTGTAACCATCTTAAGTGGGCAGACTCAATCATTTCATATCCAAACAAGAACGTAATCAATTTCTTTAATTCATTGTTTATGTTTTAATATATATTGCGAGCACAACACCATATGATGTATTTTTTGAGACTTATTGATCACTTTTGTTGATTCATATATTCATTCTTGTCTAGCTGATAAGGATTTGATTATTATTGTGTACCTAACTATTGATTCTTGTAGTTCCCCATATTTTCCTCGCTTAGATTTTACGTCTAACCCTTTTATGGAACCCCCTTTTTTAGGTAGCAAAGTGAGTCCGACTACAGCGGACTAAGCTTACTTGAATAAGCAAGTTATGAGAAAACAGCAAAAGCCATGCAATAGCAAATATAAACAATAATAGTTTAATTATTTATTTATTCAGTAGATTCTTCATGATATTTCTCTAAGTACATTATCTAGTTTTGATGGCCGTGTTTGGGCCATAGACTTATATATATCTATGAATATGGAAGTTATCTATCTAATGGACTTGATACTTGGACAACTTGATATATCTCTTTCTTATTTTCGCTTTGATATTATTGTAATGTTGATGTTATTGTGATGATACATGTACTTTCATGTATATTTATATTTATTTCTGGTCTTTGAAATTGATAACAAAAGTAAAAAAATTACAATTTTAAGATTACAATGAAATAAGAAAAAAGTTTATTGGCTAGGTTCTTTTCCGTGTGCCGATGGAGTGTCATTCTTGTACTTTGTTGACGGTCTGACCAAGACGATGAGTATTCTTGCTAATTGTTGGAGATTTGCCGAAGCTTCTAGCCAAAAAAAAACTATCTCTGATCTATCTCTCTTATGGTGATGAAGATGCCAAAAATAAGTAATCTTCCCCTCTCTTATATGGTAAGAGTTAGTGGCCATTAACTGTAAATTAGTAGTCATTAACTTAGGAGATAATGGTGGTGAGCCGTTTCCATAAAAATAGCTTTATAAATGGCTATGGGCGAAGTTCGCTTATAATGGTCATGGGCAAAGTTCGTTCTAGCAAACTTCGCCAAAACAGGGGTGATGTGACCCATGTTGACTATTTGAACGGAGCTTGTTCTGAGTGAACTTTGCCTAAAGCTTCACATTGACTTGGTCTTAAAAATGAGCTTCATTTTAATTTTGGGCGAGCTTAGCTATGTCTTGGGCGAGCTTCACCATGGCTCCTATTTGGGCCTATCTGAAGTGTTTAGCCCATGGGCATTTACTTATTAGACTCATGTTAGGCTCAAGTATCAGATTCATGTTATCTGTACTAAGTATTGGTCCAAAAGAGAGCTTGTATATTTTGACCATCTATAAGACCCCCCCCAAGTTTTCGGGATCTTGTATTTGACTTGTAGCGGTGATCAAAATAATTTGGGTAATACCTAGAGGTGTACTATTGAACGTAGCTTCAGTTATCTTGTTTAGGTAAGATCTATTTATGTTTAACTACTTGGCTGCCATGGGTGTACTGTTGAACGTGGCTTCTTTTGTCATGAATTCATCTTGGTTGA
This sequence comes from Asparagus setaceus, assembly GCA_012295165.1. Lineage (NCBI taxonomy): Eukaryota > Viridiplantae > Streptophyta > Magnoliopsida > Asparagales > Asparagaceae > Asparagus > Asparagus setaceus. The sequence continues at coordinate 21,335,849 of CM022704.1, read as the reverse complement.
ATACTCAAAATTCATCTGCCCTTGAATTGGGGTGAAGCTCAAGGAATAGTTTGTGTTAAGCGGCGTTCACTTAGCCATAAATTTTAGCTTAGTTCGCTCAATTATGAGTGTTTGAGCAAAGTTCGCTGATAGGCGAGGGTCGCTAAGGCTATTGCTCCTAGATTTGTGCCATGATCTATAGTTAGGATCACCCTTGGGTGGTCAAATTTTCAGGCGAGAGCCGTTGAACAGCTTACTCTTAGGCTATTTTTTAGCCTTTGAGTGGTCCAATCACTTATAGAGTGATTTTTTTGGGAAATATTGGTTGAGAGGCTCATAATAGCTCTTTCATTTCCCATTGCCTTCACCTTCCTCCTCCCATATCTAAGTCTACTCCTACCCGACCGGAGTTCCTCTTTGATAGAGAAGCTGGAATCAAGTGGCTTAGGCAAGAGTTGGCTTGAGTTAATAGTTGTTCTGTGGAGGAGACCTGGATTCACTTCTGATTGGTAGACTTGATATAGGTCGAGAAGGCTTGTCTCGAGCAAGTCCTCGAGAATAAATTGAAGGATTGATGTGAAATGACTCGTGATAGTGATGTGTGGAGCTTTGAGTGTCAAACCTTGCATCGGACCGTTCATAGGCTTCGATGGTGTTTGAAAAAGGATCCTTGGAGTTCCACGAGTGAGGACTTAGAGAGTGATTAGGTGTCATTTGTCTTCCTCAGACTAGACACATTTTCTTGTTTTCTTGTTTACCTTTTGTTCCTCAACTATCTTGAAATTTGAAGAACATGAACTTATTTGCCTTGTAACTGTAAGAAGAAGGATTTGTGATCAATGAAAGAATGAAGTTGTTTGTGAAATTGTTCCTTATTGTGTGTTTGATCTCTGCATGGTTTGCCAGTTAGACTTAGGCCAAAAACTTAGGCTTTGTATATGATTCGCCCAGTGAAATTTTCTATAAATTAGACGAAGTTCACTCAATTTTAGGTCTTGGACGAAGTTCGCTAAGTCGGTTGGCGAAGTTTGTTCAGCATTTGGGTGAAGCTCGTTGGGTCAATTAGTGACGCTCGCTCTAATGATTTTGAATTTTAAATTCTCAATTTTTTTGCCTTGATTTGAGGTGAGTATCGCACTTGGGTGAAGTTCAAGGCGGATCCTTAAGGGAAGTTTGGGGTGAATTTTTTGGGCGAAGTTCACTGAAAGCCTATAAATAGACCATTCTTCTTCTTCTTCTTCTTCTTCTTCACTTTGCCTCCAAAACCCTAAATTCTCAAAATCCTCAAGTCTTCCAAAAACTTCCAAACTCTCTTTCATCTAAATGGCTCCCCATCGTCAACTCGTCAAAGGGAAGCAGACTGTCGACAGATCTCGTTGGTCGAAGCCCGTCACGCCACCACAGTTGGAGATGGCATTGAGTAAGTTTAAAAACTCATCTTTTTCAACCCCGCCATTAATGTCATGGCTATTGATCACCAGAATGGCACTCATCAGGCGAGGTTCGCTATTTTAGCCTGTTTGGCTTCTGGGCGAACTTCGCTTGACCTAGGTTTGTTGTTTTAGCCCATTTAGGCTTTTGAGTGAGTCTCATCGTTGGGTAGAGATTCATAGCTATTTGGAGCGAGTTTCACCTAGGCTTGTAACACTTAGCCATATTTCTTTACTTTATGTTGGTGAACTTCTCTTATCAATGACTTTTGCTCAAGTATAAGCCTAATGAGCTTCGCCCATAAGCTAAGCTTAACACTTAGTCTTTTTTTGTGAGCTACATCATCTGACTTGCTTTTCTTTTTTTTCCATGCAGTTCCTCAATCAAATACACCCGTTAGTAGATGTAACAACTTTGGTCACAGTGAAACTCGAGATCCATTGACGATGCACCTCTTCAGTGGTAATGTCCCCCTATTTTATGAGGAGAGCAGTCAAGAGAGGAAAGATGTCATCAGTCGTGGTAATACCGCTATTTTGAGGGAACTCATTACTAATGCTGAGTTCTTTATTCCTAAAGAGGATCAATCTGGCAAGTCGCACTTCCTGTTTGGTGGCAGTAATACAAGTGTCTACTCCATCATCAACCTGGAGAAAAAGATGTAGTGCTATGCTCAAGGGCCAATTGATTCTATCTGCCAGTGATCAAGTGTCATTCATGTTTCTATAGCACATAGCCATCCCACATTCAATGTCATTCTCTATCACCAACAAGCAGGATAGCGTGATTGTCGGTAATCTGAAGTAGGAGGGAGGCTTTTATAAAGAAGGACGTTACGGCCTCAGTATTCTCAGTCTTCTTCCAAGATTTGTTCAGAAGAATTCTCTGACAAATGAGATCCCAGTAGTCTCAAATGTGTTTAGCAACCAATTTGCCAAAATTATTAGGCAATATCCAGAAGAGGATGCTAGATTTCCAGGATGGATTAGGGCAATCGAGTCAAAGTGGTAGGCTAGGATAGTTGAGTTTGTCCTTATCACTTTTGAAGATAGATTTATGGAATTGGGGCTATATACTCCGTTGTGCGAGCTTCTCAATATGGACTTGAGATCTACGCACCAGTGTTATACAGCATTCATGAGCTGTATAATATCGACACCAACACTTTTTTCACTCCGGCAGGTGAAATCGAAATAGCGCTGCATGAGATGTACGAAGTGTCTCAGTTAACAATTGGGGAGTGACCATACGAAGAATTCTTCCCCACAATCGCCGAGCTGGGGAGTATGGCTCATTATGCTCACATTGTTAAAATATTCCGGGAGCTGGTCCACCATTTCCATATTTGCCATCAAATAGTTATGGGTGCGATGCATGGCCCTCATGTTGCTCATGTTCCTTGGACTGAATACCTATTTAGAAATGTAAGCAAGAAAGGAAAAGTGAAGCCTATCCCACCGAGCTCCGGTCTTGAAGTGGAGACTCAGATATTCAAGCACTATTCGGTAGTCCACACCGCGAACTCGGATGAGTGTGGGTTCAAAATAAGGACACATTTGAGAGTTTACATCACCAGGCCGAAGAACCTATTTTTACTTAAGCTTTACTTGCAGGCTTCCTTTTAATTTAATTGAAAGGATGCATTGTGCCATCTCAGTCGAAGGACTGCATCTCTTTTTCTATACCCAGCAGATTTGCTTGCTCACGGGTACAATTTAGCCTTGCTTCGGGCCATGGTCAGTTGCGTCCATCATGGATTGAGAGAGCTAACAATGGAGTATTTGAACCAAAGGACGGCTGTCCAAAGGAAGAGGTGCCCAGTCTGAGGGTGGAGTTGTCATATACCTATCTAATGGTGTGGTATACGCTCCACTATTCTTCTCTTGTGTCGGCCGCTACCAGACATGAAGAGGGGGTCTCGTTATTGCAGCGATACGAGGCTTCAAAATGGATAGTTAAGTATGTTGCGGGAATTCATCGAATTGTGCCGAACAAGGACCATTACTGCATTTACTGCTGCTTCCCTGATATCACCGGGACTGAATTTGGTGATGACTTCGAGGATAGTCTTTGAGCTGAGGGGTTCACCTATTTAACCAGTGGTTATTTCAACTGGTTAGTAAATATCATGCATGGGCATCTTGTCGCTTGATTAAATGGGACGGAGTGCTACATTGACCCTTATCTCCCTTATCGCTTCATAAGGCAGCTCGGATATGACCAATCTTATGTTAGTAATCCCAACACCAGGTTGCTGTGTTCGGGGAGTCTAGTAGACGAAGCCCGTTCTTGGTATCACTTCGTCGTCGAATATACCGGTGCAAAGTTTACTTTGTCGTGCAAAACCCCTAACTATTAGATGACTTTAGGATTTTGTAAATGGTATAACACGGTGATTGTCGACAGCCTGCGGTTCAAGGTCAACAAGACTGGAGTGAAGTGGATCATTTAAAAGTACAAAGAAGCTTCCAGGAAAGTATCCAAGAGCAGAGCACCCAGACTCCATGAATATCTTGTGGAGGAAGGGTGAGGTGAACACGAGGAGGAGGATGATAATTCGAACGTGTCTGCCGAGAAGTCGCCACCATGTAGGCCCGTCGGCATTAGCATACGAGAGCAGTCAGCCCACTATGAAGCGACTGGAGGAGATACCCATCGGAAGAGACCACAATAGCCTCCGTGCCCCCAAACACAACCCACGCACCAACATTTGGAATCACCAGTGAAGGAGAAGTCTCTTAAGGCCCTAACTCACAGACCAGTAGCTAAGTATACGGCCTCTTATTGTAACTTTCCTGAGGCCCCAATGCACGATCAAGTGGCTGAGTTTGCAGCAACATACATTTGTTATATTTTAGAGTTAACTGACAAGGATCAGAAATTATTTTGGTTAAAACATTTTTTTCCAAAACCCAATTCCATGGAACAAGATTATAGAAGATAGATATAATAAAATGAGAAAATCTATTTATCCAGATCAAAATATTAATCCAACACATAATACAGGATTCCTAAAGAAAGCTTGTATGGACACTATTACATAAAAATGCCTAGAAGCAAAAGCCATAAAACAGATAAAAAAAGATTAAGTCATCAAAACTAGCTTACAACTGCTGTAAGAAGTATGATGAAGACATTAATGAAAATTTTAGTTTTCTCATGTTTTAAAAGTATGAACTTGTCTTTATGTTTTACTATTTTTAATATTATAGAAGTAAGAAGTTTTCTTATCTGTTTTCATTGAAATCTTTTGTATGAACTAACTTGTTTTGACCCTAAACTATGTGGCAAAACATATATCCACATAATCCTATTTAAGGAAATCATGGATTTCTGACTGGGTTAAGCTTCGAATAATACCACAGGCTTAATCTACTGCTTCACAGAGCTAGAACACAGCTTGAGTTCGTTTCCTACCCTTAGCATAGAAGTTAATTAATAATAGAAAAATGAAACCAAATAGGAAAAGGAAATACATCTACATTATTAAGAAAAATAAAACAAAAAAAGACAAGCTCATAAGAATTTAAGCTAACATACTTTTATACGTAAGAGCAAGGCTCTGATACCAAATTGATTATAATATTTTCCCAAGGTAGGCAATCGGTGCTAAGAGACAACAATAAAAAATACTCAAACTTAATACTGAAACTCATTAAGAAACACTTTAGAATATAAAGAAAATTTTTGACTAAACTTTGATGCCTCTCTAAAGCCAGGGAGTCATCTTTTTATAGAGGAAGCAATTATCTTCCATCATTTCTTCTAAAGAAAAATTGAAAGCACAAAGGTTCGTCTGGTACACATTGGGCCCCATCCTCACGTTCATTTGTCTTCAATAATTCTTGAAAAGCAACTGCTTTATCAAAAGCAGATATATTCATGAACTAATCCTTTTTCAATTTGCACTTTGTACTGAGGAATTTCATAAAACAAGTCAGTAGTCGAGGTCTATTATTTTCATATAGTATTAATTCATGTTTGCTGAGAAGACCCTCAATTCCTATTTCTTGAAGATCTTTGAAGAAATTTAGCAAGACTTGATCATCAACTACTAGTTGTTGATTGTGCAATTCTAAGAGTTTTTAGAACTGAGATTACGATTCTAAAACTTTGAGTTTTTCTGTATCAATTTTGAAAACTTCATTAGTTCAAGGAACTCTTTAATCATTAAACTCACTAAATCTGATGTATCAAAAGTTTTAAGGATACTCTTTAATTGTCTGTTCAAGAGTAGCCCTAAAATATGTTACTCATTTTTCTTGTCAAGGCTAGAGACTTTATTGTAGAGAAATATTTTGCCATATTTTCTGCCTTCTTTCTTTAGCTTCTTGATATCCTCTATTTTTTGCTGTAATGGTCGCATTTTTTTTCTTTTAATTTTTCATCTAGTTGTGTCAGGTAAAAATTTATAGTTCTATTTTTTCCCTCTTGAGCAGCTTTCAAAATGCCATATAGAAATTCGTAATCTTCTAGATTTTTATTTTTCAATCCGCTATCATACCATTCTTTTATTGTAGCTTTAAGGAAAGAAGCAGGACCAGTGGGTTGAATTATTTGACCATTGGGTCGAAAATGCTGACCTGTAGGTCCTATTGAACTCATATTTTGATGAATTCCTGCAGTAATTTCCTTTTCATCTGTGGATGAAATATTTTGAGAAGAATTGGCTTTAGCTTTCTTCCATTTTTTTTGTCCATTCCTCATTGAGCCTCTTCATTGACTCATCATGATCATTCAGTGTCTGCACTCTTTCTCCTAGCTCCTTGGTAGACAGGGCCTGGAAAAAAGATCAGCTGCAAAACTAGTATATCCAGAGAAATATTTGAGATCATAAGAATAGATTTCTAAATACATAGTAATTCTAATTCTTCTAAGATTTTCTTCAATATTATTAATAGTTTTTCTTTTAAATTGGGATCTGACTTTATTATCGGTTTCAATAATGAAGTTTCGTCAAGAAGATATATCTTTAGATTTTTTACGACTAATTTTACAAAGAAGAAGTTCTTTGTCATAAGTAGCATATTGTTAGTCGCCTTTTAAGTTTTCGGATGCATAAGCTACTACCTCTATAATTTTTCTTTTGTTTTGACAATAACTATTCGTGCCCAAATAAGATTAGAAGCATTGGTTTGTAAAATAATGATATCGTATCTAAAGGATAGTATAAGATTTTTGATCTATAATTAGATTTTTTTAATTTTATTTCTTTCTAAATTTGTTAGAGTAATTTTGATCTTATCAAGATTCCATCTTCTAGGTTGTTCACCACTTTCTTGTTTATACTTTGCTTGTAATTCAAGAAGTTTGTTTTATAAATTTTTATTCTTGTCGATAGATGAGGTATGAATTTTCTTCCATAGTTTAGCAAACCTAAGAAACTTTGCAATTCTTTAAGAGTTGAAAAATCATCGAAATTCCTTTATTTTTTAATATATATGTTGCTAGAGTTCTATTAGTCCATTTTTATATATTTGCCTAAAATTTCTATTTTGGTGTTAAATAACTTTATCTTTTAGGACTAAGAATAATTCCATTATTTATCAGTAGTTTGATAACTGTTAAAGCGTGTTCTTTGTGTTCCTTTTCCATCGAAGAGAAAATTAGAATGTCATCTATATATACAACTACATATGGTAGATGTTTAAATATAGAATTCATCCATTTTTAAACTATTTGTGGAGCATTTTTTAAACTAAAAGGCATTACCATCCGTTCATAATGTTCTTGTGGGCAACTAAAAGTTGTTAATTCAATCGAGTTCTCATCTTCTAATTTTAATTGCCAGAAACCTGATTTCGCATCAAATTTACTATAAAACTTTGCTCCTAGGATCTGCTTAATTAGATGTTTTGCTGATGGTATAAAGTATCCATCGAATTTGGTATAACTGGTGAGCTTTCTACAGTTTATTACCATGCATGCTTTTCCTCTTTTCAGTTCTGCATGATTTCTAACCAGAAAAGCTGGAGATGAATGAGGACTAGAACTTTTTCTAATAAGCTTTAGATTTACTAGTTGTTGTATTTATTTGGCAAATTCTTCTTTATCGAGAATAGATACCATGATGCTATTTACTCTTACATACGAGTTTATATATTCATCAAGAAGTTCTATTTTACAATACCTCGGTGCTTTATTAAAAAGCTTTAAAGGATTGTCAGAATAGAGTGGTTCTAGCATACTATGGATTAAGTTTTCAAATTCATTTGTAGGTGAAATTGGATAAGTGTATATTTTTTCTATTCTAATTTTATCAATGAGTGTAATTTCACCACGCTGGGCTGGCGATGGAGAATAAGAAGAAATAGGAATAGGAAAAGAGATTTTGTGTATAAGATGACTATCAAAAGTGAAGTATGCATTATTGAAAGGTGGATAGTGTCTAAGATTATCCATTCTGAGAATGCAATCTTGATCTAAACCGGGAGGTAATATGGCAAAGTCAAAGAAGTGTTTGACTGCGGTTCCATGAATATCATGGGTAGTAATGGGTAATTATTTAGCTTTGTGTGTAATAGTTGTTTGATGTCCAGTAAAACCATTTAAAATTCCTTTTCTGTCCAAAGGAACATAAAATCTTTTTGAAATAAAAGCTTGTTGTCTAAGACTAACTTCAGCTCCAGTATCTAGTAAAGCATAAATTGTAAATTCAACAAAGTCTGGTAGTTGAAATGTTAATGGGGTGTGTGTGTGTGTGTGTCAATGTCGCTCTGTGTGTGTGTGTGTGTGTGTGTGAGCTCTTCTTCTTAGATCTATTTTATTAATCATTGTTGAATGTCTGAAATGGGCACTCTTAATATCATATTCCCTGTTTGTGTATTAACTTTTGGTTTATCTTGTTCGTCCAATTTTTCAGTAAATCTGATAGACCTTCCTTCAATAGGATCATCGTGTCTATAACCTGACCTATGTATATCATGTACTAAACTAGGATTCAATTTTATATCTACCAGAGATTGATCTTTTCGTTCATTTATTATGGATTTTGACCTTGTCAATCTTGGTTCTAAAGAGGTGGAGGCTTCATCAGAAGTCATATATATAGTAGATATTGTATTTCCGAAGCAATAAAGATTTCTTTAGGTAGTTATATTAGCAGTTTTAAAGATATTATAAAAATTTGTAGATGTGGATCTTGTTTTATGTGCCTAATCTCAACCATTCTTCGTTGAATAGTTTGTCCCATTCCAACTTCTAATAATAGAATGTAATTTCTTGAAGTTATGGATTTAAAGGTACACATATCATTTATTGCCTTACAATGTTCCCATTGTATTTCAAGTACTTTAGATTTTGGTAACATTTCTATATTTTCTAATTTTATTGATAAAGTACATATTTTGTTAATATTACCATCCGAAAGACTAACACGTAACTGATGTATATTTATAGCAAATACTATATTTGCTAAATTATATTTTGCTCCTCCAATTAAACTATTAAGAGGATCTATAATTCTTTCATCTCTACAAATCAATAAAATTGGATTGTCTATTTCGATCCGAATAACCCGTTATTTTATTTGGATCAAACCGATATGTAAATATCTTTATCAAGATAGTATTTCTTTATTTGTTCTATTTTTTATTATCTATCAATTGGATAGATGTAAAATCGTCTCCTTCTTTTAATTCTATATTTCCTTGCATTCTTTCAAATATATAGTCTTTTATTTAGAAACCTAGATTTCAATGAAGAGGTTTTATAAACATCTTTTTATCATATCTAGGAATAGCTTATTTTAATTTTCTAGATCTTCATCGATATAGAAAAACCTTCACCTTCGCTATCTCTTATAGATTCATTTGAAGTTTCAATCAAATTAATTGTATTGACATAGATATTAAATTCATTGAATTCATTTATTCTTTCTTTCCCTTTAGTGGGAGTTTGTTGTCTACGAGGTTGCCTCCAAGGACTTTCTGGAGTACTTTCTGGCATAGTATTTCTCTTCCAAGGACTCTCATGTTCCTTTTTTATCATTGGAAGGTCTTCATGTTTCTGAATGGTTAACAAAACTAATCTATCTCCTTGTTCGACCACAATATTATTTATAGCTACATTTTTATGATTAAAGAGATATTAGTGGTGTCTTTTGGTTTTATAAGACCACTTGATATTAACCTTTTTTTTGCAATTGTTGGTCTATTATGAATAATTTCATAATATCTCATTGGCAAAATGATTTTTATATCTAAAAATACTTCAATGGTGTTATACCTATTGATAGTGCTAGAATATAATGTATATCTTGGGAATTTGATTCTTCTTTTTAGGATAAATTGCAAATGGGGAGGCAGGTTGTATTTCTATAGAGTATAAAGTATGATTAATTGTAATCATATTAACGTTAAAAGTTTTAAATTTTTGTAATCTCTGAAATGTCTTTATCATTTTCGAGGAATCGAGTAAACAGCTTCTATTTCATAAACTGAAGAATTTGTTTCACTTGGGATATCTATAATGTTTTGGGTATAGATTCCATATTATTCTAGGTGTGTAATTGTTATTTCTTGAATATTTGTTGGGCATTCGTTTGCATAATGGCCCTCTTCATGACATTTAAAACATTTACATCCCTTTTGAAAAAAATTTCTTTTGAATATATTTTTTATTGACATATTTTCTGTCTTTTTTTAATTTCTCTTTGTATTCTGAGTGTATCTTAGTGAGTTTCAGTGTTAAGTTTGAGTGTTTTTCTATTGTTGTCTTTAAGCCGATTGCCTACCTGATGCAAAATTGAAAAAGACAGAATAAAAACATGCTACCTATGATAAAGAACTTCTTGCTATAAAATTAGCTATAAAAAATCTAAAGATATATCTTCTTGACAGAAACTTCATTATTGAAACTGATAATAAAGTTGTATCCCATTTTTAAAGAAAAACTATTAATAATATTGAAGAAAATCTTTTAAAATTAGAATTGCTATGTATTTAGATATCTATTATTGTGATGTCAAATATATCACTAGATATACTAATTTTGCAGCTGATCTTTTGTTTAGGCCATGTCTGCCAAGGAGCTAGGAGAAAGAGTGCAAAAGGCACTAAATGATCATGATGAGTCAGTGAAGAGTATCCTCAAAACTTTTGATCCATCAAATTTAGTGAGTTTAAGAAGTGAAGACTTTCTTGAACTAATGAAGTTTTTCAAATTTGATACAGAAAAACTCAAAGTTTTAGAATCAGAATCTTAGTTCCAAAAACTCTTAGAATTGCACAATCAACAACTAGCTGATGATCAAGTCTTGCTAAAGTTCTTCAAAGATCTTCAAGAAATAGGAATTGAGGGTCTTCTCAGCAAACATGAATTAATACTAAAATGAAAATAATAGACCTCGACTACTGACTTGTTTTCATGAAATTCCTGAGTACAAAGTGCAAATTGAAAAAGGATTAGTTCATGAATATATCTTAGTACCAACAATCCTGAAGATTTTGAAAGCATCATACAGTACGGTACAAAATATCAAAACATATTCACATTCCGTATTTGGTCTATCTTGGAAGAAAGACAGTATATAAAAATGTACCCCTCAGTACAGCTTTGGGAACTCCACAAAGTCATTGAAGATCCGCAACACTTAAAGATCAAATTCAATAAGAAGGACTTTGTAGAAGAAAATTAATGTCGAAATGCTGCGATAGAATTCTTTGACACTATATGGGAATTATCCAGATCAGTCCCGTCCATTAAATTTGAACATGGAACAATTCTATTTGATTGGCAAGCAGCTTCTTTAGCTCTTAAATCCAACCATATAGAAATAGTGAAGAGTTGTATTGATTCACTTCATTTAGGAAAGATAGCGAAAAAAATTAAGAAAGTCTTTCTATCTAAACCATGATCTCAAATCTCCTCAATCAATAGCGGCATCGACTTTAGATCCTATGGAAGATGAAGATGGATAGGAAGATTCAACGACCCTGATGAATCAACTGAAGATGGACACAGGAAAGCAAGATGGACCTACTGGCAGGACCACAGAATAAAAATGTTCCCACCAGCCGCACTCACAGCCATAAAAAGAATCTACTTTTTAAAAAAAGTATTTTGTCTGCACTCACCGAAGTGACACCAATGGAATCTGCTTTTGATAAAGCAGCTGCTTTTCAAGAATTATTAAAGATAAAGGAACGTGAGGATGGGGCCCAATGTGTACCCAGCGGACCTTTGTGATTTTAATTTTTGTTTAGAAGAAATGATGGAAGAAAATTGCTTCCTCTATAAAAAGAAGACTCCCTAGCTTTAGAGAGGCATCGAAGTTCAGTCTAAGTTTTCTCTTTGTATCTGAGTGTTTCTTAGTGAGTTTCAGTGTTAAGTTTGAGTGTTTTTCTATTGTAGTCTCTTAGCGCCGATTGCCTACCTTGGGAAAATCTTGTAATCAATTTGGTATCAGAGCCTTGCTCTTATGTATAAAAGTATGCTAGCTTAAATTATTATGAGCTTGTCTTTTTTTGTTTTATTTTTCTTAATAATGTAGATGTATTTCCTTTTCCTATCTGGTTTCGTTTTCTGTTATGAATTAACTTCTACGCTAAGGGTAGGAAACGAACTCAAGTTGTGCTCTAGCTCTGTGAAGCAGCATATTAAGCCTGTGGTATTATTCGAAGCTTAACCCAATCAGAAATCTACAATTTTCTTAAATAGCATTATGGGGATCTATGTTTTGCCATAGAGTTTAGGGTCAAAACAAGTTAGTTCATACAAAAAGATTTCAATGAAAATAGATAAGAACTTCTTACTTCTACAATATTAAAAATAGTAAAACATAAAGACAAGTTCATTCTTTTAAAACATGACAGAAAACAATCATTCATCGGCTACACCGACTATATGTGTAGAAGACACTTATCAGTGTCGCTATAGATTAAAAGATAATTACAAACATAATGTTCATCTTCCAACAAATGGAAAGAAGGCCTCTACTCACATTAAAAATGGTCTTTTGAATTTTATTATCGATAGAATTCAAAATCTCAATGAAACATTTCAACTATTGTTGATATCACAACAAAAATTGATCAACAAATTAAAACAATAGAAAACTTCTCAAAACAACTACAATATAACAAAGTTGTTTGACAATCCTAAGCCTATGAGGCTTCATTGGCTTAATAACATTAATATAGTAAAATACTCTTCTGAAGAAAAAAAATACTATTGATTTAGCTGAAGTCGATAAGATATATTATGATGTATTATAGCTACATTTTTCTATATTTTTCTGATTAAAGAGATATTATTTGTGTATTGTGGTTTTATAATACCACTTGATATTAACATTTTTTTTTTTGCAATTGTTGGTCTATTATGAATTATGCCATAATATCCCATTGGCGAATGATTTTATATCTAAAAATACTTCAATGGTGTTATACCTATTGATAGTAAAGTTTTTTGGCATATAAGGTATATCTGGAGAATTTGATTCTTCTTTTTAGGATAAATTGCATTTGGGAAGGTAGGTTATATTTCTATAAAGTATAAAAGTATGAGTAAATGTAACCATATTAATGTCAAAAGTTTTTAAAAATTTTGTAATCTCTAAAATGTCTTTATAATTTTCGGATGAGTCGAGTAAATAGTTTCTATTTCATAAACTGAAGAATTTATTTCACTTGGGATATATATTAATGTTTTGGGTATACATTCTATATTCTTCTAGGTCTGTAACAATTATTTCTTGAATATTTGTTGGGCATATATTTGCATAATGGCCCTCTTTATGACATTTAAAACATTTACATCCCTTTTAAATTTTTTCTTTTGAATATACTTTTATTGACATACTTTCTTTCCTTTTGAATTTCTTTTTGAATTCTGGTTTCCACTTTCTTTTTGTTATTTTATAGCTTGGTTCTCTTTTATATTTTTCCAAGAATAATTTTTATATTACGGGTTACCATTAAAATCTTCATTAATGTCTTCATCATACTTCTTACAGTAGTTGTAACCTAGTTTTGATGACTTAATCTTTTTATCTGTTTTATGTCTTTTGCTTTTAGGCAATATTCTATAATAGTGTCCATACATGCTTTCTTTAGGAATCTGTATTATGTGTTGAATTAATATTTTTATCTGGATAAATAGATATTCTCATTTTATTATATCTATCTTCTATAATCTTGTTCCATGGAATTGGGATTTTGGGGAAAAATGTTTTAACCAAAAGGTTTATGATCTTTGTCAAGAAACTCAAAAATATAACCAATATATGTTCTTGCAAACTCCTCTAGCATACATGTATCACATAGGTTTAATTTAATTAATAAATTTTCATAATCTTTTGCTTCTTGAAATTTTTCTCCTGTTAAGTCTCCATATAGAAGTGTCATTAACCTTCCAAGCATTAATTCTTTTGTTTCAACTGATTTAATATTTTGTAATTCTTGGGTATGCATTTTCTCTATGTTTTAAGCCATGCAAGAGCATGTCCTTCCCACAAGCTAGTTGCATACTCCATAATGTGCTCTTTTCTCATTTCTTTGGGCAAGATATGTATAGTTCCTAATATATGTTGAGTTCACTCAATCATATATTTTCTTAATTTTCTATGTGGGATTTTATCTACATTAAAATAATTTTCATAATTTTTCTTTTCTTGTTTATCATCTATAAACATGTGTTTTCTAATTTTTGACTATTATAGTAATTTATCCAATCAGATCTTTTACCATATCTTCTCATTTCTACATCTTCATCCATTGATATTGGACTTTTATCTCGATCGTGTTTTTTATCATTTATAGAACTTCAAGATAAAGAGATAAAAAGGTGACCAGTCTCTATAGGTCAGTTATTATACCTTATCTCAATCTAGCCCAATTCCTTTAGCTTTCCCCGCTAATTATAGATAATTGATTCGAATCTGTCTTATCCTCAACATACCATGTTAAGGGATATCAACTAAATAACCAATCTCTCTACTTGTCAACTCCCGTAACTAGTCAATCTACACATACGTCGATTTACCATCCTACGCCAATGAGGTACTACCACGTGATAACACTTGCCACCCAAGTAAATACCTTGCAGACCAAGTAACTACTTCAAGGGCCAAGTACACACCGCAACAATCTCGGCCGTCAGGATGATGGCACGTGTAGAGGCTGATCTGCCCTAGGCAATCAGTATGAATACTCCTCCTACCTAAGGTAAAAACAAAGCTAAGACATGATAACCTTTTGACCTAGGCTCGCCTCTGCTGACCTGGTTAAGGGTCGTCTTCCTCTAAAACCTAACCTATTTACTTTCTGTTTCTGGTCTTTTTTCAAGAGGCATTGGTGGATAGCCCACCATTGTCAATCTGACGCTTTTTCTGTGATCTTAGGCCAAGCTAAGTAGGCTCAACTACACCCAGACGCGAAGACCTACTTCTATCATCAAATCCGATCGAGGGGCCTTCTACGACAGAGTCAAATCTCACAAACTCAATCCTGTTAAATCCTGTTAATTGATCCTGTTAATTGATTTCGTGCATCAACAGCTCCATAATGGCAGGTGATTCCATCTGCGTAAAGAACAAAATTTACAATCCCTCCAAGATAAAAGCAATTGTAATTGTTAAATAACCCTTAAAATGTTTTATTACTACTGAGTTTCATCTCAGTTTATGCTAAGCATTGACTCTCTAGTTAGCTAGAAGCCATATACGGGAGGTCCAACCATGTAGATTCAAAGGCTTTTGCTTTTAAACCCTAAGTTGTACCCCACATTTACTTTAAAACCCATGTAGTTTATCTCATGCACCGAAAATACAAAGTTTTACTTACCGTTAATTCAAAATATAGAATACAAAGTATATAGGTACACATAATAGGATGCATAACTATATATGATAAAGAGTATAGCTACATACAATATGGCGTATAGCTAGGCATTGTAGAGTGACCTAAAAAATAATTTTATTTCATTCATGATTTTGTGATCAAGGAAGAAAACAAACGCCAATAATGAGTAGGCTATTCGATCTTCACAACAGAATGGAGATGTCAAAGTTTCAACTTTTTATTGGAGAATTTGGTTTTTCAAAAAGGATATCAACAATCTATATTTCAAGTTGAAATTTTCAGTACGAAAATCCCAGAGTATTATGCAGCTACACCAAACTTTGTGCAACAACTATAAGGAACAAGCACGTGCAAAGCACGTACATGTGCACGTACATTCCCGACTAGTATTCCCAAACTCAGGTTGAAGAATATCTTGTCTCTCAAGCATGTACGTTCCCAACTAGTATTCCCAAACTCAGGTTGAAGAATATCTTGTCTCACAATAACTCGAGAGACAAATTGGCAAATACAAAGAACATAGATTTGGGCTATAATTTCATCAATAGATTGAAAGCCCCTATTTTCTATTAGCACTTGCATTGACAAATAAATAAATAGTAATAAAAAATTAATTTATTAATAATTGCATCCTATTAATAGAAAATTCTTCTATGGAGAGACAGGGGCGAGGGAGGGAGGTTGAGCGCACACATACTCTTCTTAAATTACCTCATTTTTCCCAAAATACAGCATTCGAAAGAAAGAATAATCTGGAAGTTGAAATTGAACTGAAATTAGAAAATGAAACCATAAGAGAGCAAATCATAGAAATAAGAGCTTGTTAACGGCAGATAAAATGAAACTAAAAGAGGGCCGCTACCCCAGCTTCACTTCCATTTGACCGACAGTCTCTATAGAAAATAGCTCCCCAAGTTTTTCATATCTTTAGCATCAACTAGCAAATCTTAGAAAGTAAGAGGGCTTGTTTAGCAACAAAGAAAGAGTGTAAATGGTTAATCTAACAACTTTGGGCACCACATATCAAAATAACCCAGACTTAGGCATCATATTTGAAATTTATCCCAAAAAAAAAAACAGCATACAAAGTTTCAGCTAAAATAACTTATACACAAAATATAATATTTATCTCTAAATAAGCAAAGGCCTTGTCTCTTCAACACCAAATGGCATCGTGATGGATCAGGAATGTTTAAATACCCGAGGTTTGTGTCTGCAACCTCTAACCAGTTTCTACCTCATAAAAGTTTAACTTGTAAATTGTTTATGCAGCTCTTCCGTACGCATTTTGCAAACAAATTTCCAATAATTGACCAACTTGTGGTCCTCTGGTACAACTTGATCAGGCTTTCCTACACAGAATATCGCATATGCATCTGCTGCATACCTGCAATAATTAAAGAAGAAAAAAAAAACAAGCGCATTATAGCTGTTTTCTTGTCAAGCAAAGATAAGAAGACACGTCTTAAGAAAACAAATCACTGTGAATTAGCAGCAATTGATGGCATGGCTGCTGCTGGTTATCCCTCTTGGTATTTTCCGTGGGAAGCTTGGAATTGAGGAGGCCGTCAAATTAATTCCGTTTGAAAGAGTTACCAGTTCCTGTTATATTTAAATTTTTTTCATTTTTGCATATTATTTTGGTTGCTCGTGTTAATTTTGGTTTTCAGGTATAACGGATGAGGATTAGTTGAAGGAGGTCATGACGTTGAAATTGACGTATCTTAAAGTGCAAGTTTCATATGCTGCCATGTTTCTAGAACGCTCATGCAGACAATGAGCTTTCTTCTCCCCTCATTAAAACCATAAGAGAGCATCAGGATTGTGCTATTTAACTTAAAGTTGAAGTGCAAGATTAAGTTTTCCCATATGTTCAATTGAAATTTGAGATCGATTAGTTGAAATTTCACAAAACCTGCCTAAAATCTGTGATGTTCAGGACAAACTAAATTTATAAATTATTGAGATTGAGACGCATGTCTTCTGAGCAGTTTTGTTCTGATGGCGCACGTTAAGGGGAGATCTCATTAACGAATGCACCACTCACATTGAAGGGGGTTTTAGCTCGACGGGGAGGAAGCGAAAGTCGGTAGTGAGCTCTCCAACGACACCGATCACTAAATATACCTCTGCAGTTTAGATTGGGGACACTGGCCCTGGTAGGAGTCTAAGTTTTAAGCCTCAAAATTTTGGCTAAATTGACAACGAATTTAACAGCGGATGCTATTCTTTTGTCTGGGTTAAGGGATCAAGCTATTTTAGCTAGGCCCTCTGGATCGGGGAGTTCATCTAGTGTCGAATTGGGCTTGTCATCTGGTGTAGGGGTGTGCATTCGGTCGATCGGCTCAGTTTGGACAAAATTAGCCAAACTGAAACCAACCATCCTTTGTTGTGGAACCACACAGAAGTGCTCCCATTCAGTTCGGTGGGTACAGGTCGGTTATATCGGGGGTATGGACTAAATCAGTATCGATGTCTTCTTTTCTTTAATGGGTATATTCCTTTATCCATTGCTTCTATGTAATCACATGAATGGTTGATGCCTACTGGGTTAAGTTCTTCTTTAATTGATCCTGAAGGAAAGTTGTGACATAAGAATCCGCTAAGTTGAGTAGGAAACTGGTTGACACTTGCATGTAAAGTAAGAACCTGGACAATTTGTTGCCAAATCTTAATATTTGACAATTACCGCGCGTAGTACACCAGTACATCGTGAAGCTTCACATGACACCGCAAAGCTACAATCCATTGTATTTAACAAACAGCGTCTCTTCAATATTCAAAATATAAACAAAAAACATGTCTCTCGTTCAAAGCCAAAAATTAATGCATCCTAATTCAAATTTTGATGATATGATGTTTAACTGAAAGTATTTAAACAAAAAGAAATGCAAATTTAAAACCATTAAAGTTCCTCTAGCTGTATGTACCATGCTTCTATGAACATTGATGACTATTGAACACAAGCAACGTTTTCTTACGAACCGGCTTAACCAATAGCACATCCGAAACCGATGACCAATGACGTCAAAGGGGTTGCTCTTACATGGAGCTTCTGTCTGAAGTCGAATTCAAAGTAGAAGGGTTGAAGATGAGGAACTGATGCGTAGAGGAGAGACGAGAGGAAAGAGGAAGACAAAGGGTGTATCGGAATCTCATAACTCAATTTTGTTGCAACTAATCCGGAGATCGCAATATCATCACATTATGAAAGGATACACACGCTTAACAAAACGTGAAGTACGTGTGACTGAGTCAATCAGTTGGACTTTTGAGTAGTTGGATATGACTATATAAGCACTACCCTTCAAAACCCCATAACAGAATATCCCTCCATACGGTCGTTTCGGACAGTTCAGGTAGAATTTTGTTCAACTCGACCCGAACCGAAGTTTATTTAGAGCTGACCCAAACGGCCGTAGTTCGGCCAGTTCGATTAGTTAGCTCGGTTTGAGCTGAACTGTGGTCAGCCCCAATCTGGTGGATCTGCTTCTAGGGTTGTGTCTGAGCCTGATTTGGGGGGAAAGGGAGGCAATGTTGATTCCAAAGATAAAGATACTGTTGATGCTTGTATGCACAAGGTTGGTAAAGTTAGGAGTAATTCTAGTTCTAAATGGATGGATTTAGTAGAATAGGAGGAAACGGAGCTTGAAGAAGCTGCAAAGGATACACCTAAGGACGAGAAAATTGCAACTGTGATGAATTGGCGCAATTTGTTGAAGGATAATAGCTAGTTCTGGTACGTTTCTTTGACTATGTTTAACTTGTAAATGGGTCTTGTGTGAGTTTGAATGAGGATGAATGGACTGAGGGTGCCTAAAATTGGGAATGTTGTCGGTTTGGCTGCTGGGTTTAAATCCATGGAACATTATGTGAACTTGAACTGGGGGAGATTTGGCAAGCCTAAAATTTTGGTAATCAAGCCCGGTATGCTTGTATTCCAGTTTCATACTGAGACAGAAAGACAAGGTGGGTTAGACAACGGACCTTGGTTCTTTGATGGTAAAACCATGTTAAAACCGTGTACTACAGATCTCAATCCGGACAAATTTGAAACCAGTGTGTTTCCTATTTGGATTCAGATACCTAGTCTTAAATTGAATTTATAGACATCTACTGTTTCATCTGAGAATGCCAGTGTTGTTCGAAGCCTATTTGTACTGATAAGCTTACAGCTACAAGGGATAGATTGTCATATGCCAGGGTACTACTTGTGGTGCTACCTGATAGTGTTGAAGTTAAAGGTCCAAAGGAGGAGCTTATAAGCAACAAACAGTTTATGAACACAAGCCTAAATGGTGTCAGGTTGGTAAAAAATTGGGGCATATTGGGGACCAATGTTTCAGGAAGAAGACCCGGTGGGTGCCTAAAAATCCAAGGGTTAAAGTGGATAAAAATAAGAAGGGTATGGATGGCAATGTGCAGAATCCAGTTACTCCAGTAGATAAATTTAAGGAAGTGGTGGATGGTTTGAACCTGTTAAGACACCAGGAGGGAATAAGTCAGTTGTTGGAGAGAAACATCAAACTCCTGATGTCAGCCCTTCAAAGAGGAAACTGCTAAACGTGTTTGAGCTAGTAATGTGCTTCAAGTTCTTCAGGATGTCCATGATGCTATTGTGGATGATGTGCATTGTACTACTCAGAAGCTTAGTGATGGTACTGATCCGGTGCAACTCTAATTGATATGAGTATGCAATATGCTTTCCGGAACATTAGGGACTTTAATTGCCCCCAATAAGCACAAGGTTGTGCATAACCTTATTAATAAATATCATAATAAGCTTTGATTTTGGTTGAAACTACAGGTAAAGGAAATAAAGAAGGGATAGTTTCTAACCATTTTCCTGGCTGGAAGTGGCCTAATAGTTACTCCCGTGCATACAATGGCAGGATTTGGGCACTATGGGATCCATGAGTCCATCATGTTGATGTTATTAGTATGAGTGATCAATTTCTACATTGCTCTGTTCAAACAATAAATGATAACTTTAATGTAGTTTTACTGCAATTTATGCTTCAAATTCATTAGATCAGAGACGAGCTACGGGAGAGAATTGCTCAGTTGGGTAGGGCTGTTTGGGTGCCCTGAAATCTCAGTGGAGATTTCAATAGTATTCTAAATCAAACTAAAAAGTTACATTGAAATCTTGTTACTGAAAGTGATGATAATGGGCTTAAAGAATTGAGCAACGTGATCTTGTTCACATGGAAGTCCATTGGATGTTGGTGTGTACTCGGACAAACAAGCAATGTATTGGAGAGAGGATATGGTCTGGAATTGATAAAGTCTTTGTTAATCAAGCTTGGTGGATACATAAAATTTCTAAGTTATGTGGATCTTATACCTTCAAATATTTCTGATCATTCTCCTGGCATTGTCACAATTCATAATGAGTTAGGTGGTATGGGGAGGAAGCCATTTAGGTTTTTCAAAATGAGGATGAACTATAATGATTTCTTGCCACTGGTGAGGAATGTTTGGAGTAGAAGGGTTCAGTAGTGTAAGATGTACCATGTTACTACAAAACTGAAGATGCTAAAGAAGGAACTGGGGAAGTTCAATAAAAAATATTATGCAGATAATGCTAAAAAAAGTTGAAATGTGAGAAGTGAACTTGAGGAGACACAAGTTTTGTTACAACAGGATAATTCTAATATTGCTTTGGGTACTAAAGAGAGATTTGGTCGAAATTTATAGTAACTTGCTATGCTGCTGAAACTCTCTTCTATCAAAGATGATCAACATTCCCCTTTTTTCCAGCAGTCCTTAAAGAGAAGATATCAAAGTAATTCTATTCTGGCTATAAATTCTGAGGGTTGTAAAATTACTAAGCCTATAGAGATTTCTGAAATTCTCTCTTATTATGAAAGCTTTTGCTTGGTTCTTCTATGGAAGTTCCTGAGCTTGACTCCATTGTACGGGGATACGAAAATGTTCTTGGATTTGGAAATGTTCTTTCTCCTGATATGCTGGGAGCTCTTGTAGAAGAGCTATCCAAAGATGAGGTTACTCATGCAAGTTTTTCTATATCAGATATGAAGGCTCCAGGGCCTAATGGTTTCTCCTCCAGTTTTTCAAAGGATGTTGGGATATAGTGGGGAATAATCTTGTTGATGCTATTTTAGAGTTCTTTGAAAGTGGGAGGATCTTGGGGCAAATCAATAATACATCACCCTCATACCAAAGGTACAAAATCATTCCCAGGTACGTAATTATAGACCCATTTCTTGTTGCAATTTCAGTTATAAAGTTATATCTAAGTGATTGTTGCAAGAATGTAAAGTATTATGTCATGGTTAGTTGATGATGCCCAAGTTGCATTTATTAAAGGGAGAGGGTTTGCGAGTAATGTTATTCTACCTCATGATTTAGCTAAACATTACTCCAGGAAATCTATATCCCCTAGAGTGATGTTTAAAATTGACATTAAAAAAGCTTATGAATCAAGTGATTGGAGGCTTTAACTCAGAGTTTCGGAAGGAATGTTGTTCCCTGCAAAGTTTATAGGTTGGTTTATGACTTGGTTTTTCTATTATGTTTATTGGGGCTCTCCATTGGTTTTTCTATGGCAAAAGGGGGTTGAGACAGAGAGACCCATTCTCCCATTATTTGTTTGTTTTGTGCACGAATTATATTTCAAGGTCTTCAAAGAAATTATCAGCGAATGGGATTTTAAATTTTCATCCCATGTGCTCAAAGCTTAAATCACCCAATTGGTGTTTGCAGATGATTATTTGTTTTTTTCAAAAGGACATAGGAATTTTGCTCAGTGCATTCTAGAGATCATTGATCACTTTTCATCAGTATCGGGTTTCGTTGCAAATTAAACAAAAAGGTAATATTTACTTTGGGGGTGTGGATGATTGTACTAAGGCTAACAGTCTACATGGTTTGGGCTATGTTGAGGCCTCTTTACTTGCAAAGTATTTGAGGTCAGTGTTCCCAAAGGCGCGTCTCACATACAGCTTTTTCTCTCACCAAGTTAACGCTTACATCAACGCTACATCAGACAGACTCTAGAATGTTCATGTATATTCTTGGATTTTCTTAAATATTCTTGTATATGAGATATTTTTGTAGAATTCTCTAGAGGATTAATCTTGGCCATTGGATGTATTATAGAATTCTTTAGAAGAGAAATCTAGGCCATTCATGTAAAGGGGAGCCTCTCTTATATAAAGAGGCCAAGGGGGGACTCATTTGTATCCAAGCAAGTTTGAGTTATAGAAATCTCAAGTTCCCTCTAAAGTTCTCTTGTGTTCTAGAGTGTTTGATTTGGTAGGCAGAACTTAGCCATTTTAGTGAGTCGGGAGTGACTAAGTGCCGCTCGAGAAGGGTAGCTTATATGTGAGAACAAGACACCAGTGACGATATCAGAGCGGATTTTGTTCGTGGGAAAATGGTCAGTTCGGACAAGACCAGCGACAAAACGTGGCTAGAGGCGGCACAAACGCAGAGAAGGCCCCGGCCCAAAGAGGACGGACCCGTGATGTGCTGACGACATTGGAGGCACGGTTGGGAAGGTGGAACTCACCCTGGCTGATTCGAGGGATCAGCTCAAAGCTATGAAGGAACGCATCAAAAGGTTGAGTCCGGTGGGGATGAGCTACGGGAAAAGATGCAGGTGATCTTGAAATCCACCGTGGACGTGTGGCAGCAGCGGACCGCTGCCCTGGAGGCCCGGTATGTGACCCTAGAGGCTTAGGTGGAGAGTCTCACTAAGGCATTGGAAGAGCTCAGGGCCGAGTTCAATCAGTGCAAGGCGGCTATGGCGAATGGGGCAAATGTCATGCCAATGTTTGGGACAAACATAGAGGTGTCCAAACCTAAGCCATACGGGTTGCTCGGAATGCACCAGAGCTGGACTACATGTGGAGCTTGGAGAGGTATTTCAACGCTATCAGTTGCACGGATGATGGGTCCAAGCTAAAGATAGCAACATCTCTACCTCTAAGACGTTGCTACGCTGTAGTGGTGTAGGCAACGCGATAACATCGGCGTGGCTCATGCGTCATCAACACGAGGGAGGAATTCAAGAATGAGATCAAGAAGCAGCTTTATCCAGAAATTGTCGAGGATGAGGCTCAGGGCAATCTTCGTCGCCTTACACGAAAAGGCATCGTTTCGGAGCATGCAAAGGAGTTCTCAGAGCTATTGTCAGAGATTCCAGACATAAGCGAGAAAGACGCTCTTCTCGTTCATGGATGGCCTAGGTGGGTAGACCAAATGGAGCTGCAGGGGCGAGGCATTCAGATGCTTGCACAGGCGAGGGTCGTGGCTGAGTCCCTAATCAAGTTCAAAAAAGGAGACTCGTCTAAGCCCAAGGACAAAGACAAGAAGGGCGGTAAACCGGTGAAAATGGGGGAGAAAAGAAAAAGCAATCCGCTAAAGATGCCCCCACCTAAGCCACCATTGTCCAAGGGCAAGTTCCTCGATAAGTCCAAGTCTAGCGGCCACCGACCGCAGATATCATGCTATTTCTATGAGGGACCACACAAGGCCATGGACTGTCCAAAGGGGGCTAATATTGCTACGATGGTCCAACAAAAAGAGGAGCAGCAAAAAGAGGAATCTCAGCTAAGCTCGTTGCGGATCCTCAATGCCATTCGTGCCAAAATGGATGAGCGGCCGAGGGGGCCAATGTTCGTGGAGTCAATCATTGCGGGTAAGACCTTTAAAGCCTAGCTCGATACTGGTGCTTTCGATATTCTTGTCTCGGATGTTGCAGCAAAGAATCTAGGACTTGCGGTGCCAAAGTCAGGTGGCACCATCAAGGTGGTGAACTCGAAGCCTACACCCATCATCGGTATAGCTCACAAGGTAGACGTGAGCATGGAAGAGTGGCGTGGCCAAGAAGTCCAAATGATCGTGACGATGGATGATTTTGAGGTGGTCATTGGCTTGGAGTTCTTAGACAAGACCAAGGTCATTCTAGTCCCCTACGCCAACACTATGTGCCTATTGGAGGGTAATGCGAGCACGGCCCCGATCGAGCGAGAGAGGAACATTTCCAGCAAAGTCCTCTCAGCATTGCAAATTTCAAGGGCGTTCGGAGACATGAGCCAACCTTCATCGCTACACTTAAGGTGGAGGAAGACTCGCCAACGGAGGATGAGGTCCCACTGGAGATTCAGGCCGTCTTGGATGACTTTCAAAACATTATGCCGGCCAAGTTGCCGAGCGAGCTACCACCTAGGAGGAGGGTGGGTCACAAGATTGAACTACAGCCAGAAGCTCGACCACCGGTTGTAGTCCTTTATCGTATGGCACCACCAGAGTTGGAGGAGCTTTGGTAACAGCTGAAGGAGTTGTTGGATGCGGCTACATCCGACCATAGAAGGCTCCTTATAGTGCACCGGTCTTGTTCCAGAAGATGCATGATAGTTCGTCGCGGCTATGCATCGACTACAGGGCATTGACCAAGATGAACAAGGTCCCTTTTATGCCTTTTAGACTAACCAATGCACGTGTTACTTTTTGCGTGATGATGAACAAGGTCCTAGAGTCCTTTCTAGATCGGTTTGTGGTCGTCTACTTAGACAATATTGTCATCTGCAGCTAGACCATGGAGGAACACAAGGAGCATCTAGCCAAGGTGTTCCAAGCTTTAAGGAACAACGGACTCTACGTCAAGAGCTCCTTCGCCCAGGAAGAGGTGACATTTCTTAGGCACATCATCGGAAGAAGCAAGATCAGGATGGATCAAGCCAAAATTCCGATCAATGATGAGTGGGAGCCACCGAAAAGGGTGCTGGAGCTACGGTCATTCTTAAGCTTAGTGAACTACTACCGACGGTTCATTAAGGGCTATTGAGCTTTGGCGGCTCCGTTGACCGGCTTGCTGAAGAACCAGATGTGGGATTAGGACCCCAAAAAGCATGAGGCTTTCAAAGTCTTGAAGAAGGATGTAACGGAAGAGCCAGTTCTCACACCCACTAACTTCAGCAAGCCATATAAAATGCACCCTAACGCGAGCGACATTGCTATCGGCAGAGTGTTGATGCAAGAGGGACACCCCGTTGCTTACGAGAGTCAGAAGCTCAATGACACCGAGCAAAGGTACAAGGTGCAAGAGAAGGAGATGACGGCGGTGGTTCATTGCTTACGAACCTGGAGACACTATTTATTAGGCTCCAAGTTCCTAGGTCCGTCCTCTTCGCGTCGGGGCTTTCTCTGCGTTTGTGTCGCCCCTAGCCACGTTTAGCCGTTGGTCATGTCCGAACTGACCATCTTCCCACGAACAAAATCCGCTTTGATACCGTCACGATGTCTTGTTCTCATATATAAGCTACCCTTCTCGTGCGGCACTTAGTCACTTCCGGTTCTGGCTCACTAGAATGGTTAGGTTCTGCCTACCAAATCAAACACTCAAGAACACAAGAGAACTTTAGAGGGAACTAGAGATTTTATTACTCAAACTTGCTTGGATACAAATGAGCTCCCTCTTGGCCTCTTTATATAAGAGAGGCTCTCCTTTACATGAATGTCCTAGATTTCTCTTCTAAAAAATGCTATACTACATCCAATGGCCAAGCTTAATCCTCTAGAGAATTCTATAGAAATATATCATATACAAGAATATCCAAGAAGATCCAAGAATATAAATGAACATTCTAGAGTCTGGCTGATGTAACCGCTGACTTGGCAAAAGAAAATATTGTATGACACTGGCACTTCTTGCAAGGTGCATGCAAGACATGGCCTTGTATATTTTTGTTTTTTAACATTTCAACCGGGTCTTTGCACTCGATAACTCTATCCCAAAGAGCAAAATAAACTCATTAGACCTTTTTAGCAGCTTGATTGAGGACCCTATGTAATTCTTGTTTATAATTTGAGTTTGCTTCGATATTAGTCTTGATTTGAATTTTGATTTGGAAAATTATGAACTTTGGTACTATGTTGGATGTATTAGCATTAGGAATTAAGACTTTATTTTGCTATTTGGTAGTAGATATTATTTACCTTGACAAATGTTTTAATGTGAAAATTCATAAACATGTTTTGTGCTTGATTATCTTTCTTGAAAAATTATGTGTGCGGTGTGCGACTAGCTTCACTCGGGCACGCGCATCATGTTGTGTGTTGCGCATCTTTGTGGTTTCCGCATTGATAACACTATTTGGGGTTACCTCTTTCTAGTGAAAGGCTGGGCAAAGCTCTAATCAAACCATTATTGGATAGGATTTCTGCAAAAGTTATATAGTGGTATAATAAGAAGTTATCCTATACTGGAAGAGTGGCTTTGGGGAGACCTATGTTGTTTATTGTCCAGGTTTTTTGGACTAGTGGGTTTATGTTACCAAAAGCTATCTAGGGTCATTGATGCTACCAGTAGGAGTTGGGGGGTAATGATGATAAATCTAAAATATCCTTAGTGTCATTGAATGATTTGTGTAAATCCAAGAACTGTGGTGGCTTGGGCTTATTTAGTGCTGAGAAATTGAATTTAGCCTCAACAGGGAATGTTACATCGGATATACATTCAAAAAAATACTTTGTCGATTAAATGGCTTTATGAAGCTAATCTCAAGCATACTAATATAGAAGAAATTTTTTAAAATTTTTTAAATAGACGGTTTTTCAAATTTAACTAGTAAAAATCGACCCACAAAATTTTTTAATTAGCAAAATCGACCATTTTTCAACCACATAAGCACGACTGGTTGAAAAGTGATCCATTATACAAAAAATAGTTTTTTTAAAATATGGAAATGCCAGTCCCGTGTAATTAATGGTGGTTGTTAACTATTGGCATTCACTAATCACATGCATAGACGTCTCGTGTGTTTCTATTTTTATAAACCCCAAAGAACCTAATAAAATCAAGAAAAATACAGATCAAAATTCTTTCCATTCAACCACATCCAATCGCTCTTGAATCTAGGGCTAACGATGACGGTTGTCACTAAGAGATTATTCGAGTCGAGAGTGACGCTTGATGTTGTCGTTGATAGGGAGAATTAGGATTTTGTCTCGTTTTCCCCAGTACTTTGATCACGGTGATGTTCGTCACAGCTCTCGCCATCGCCATGCGCATCCATCTTTCTTGATCTCCTGTCATCTTGTACGAATCAACATATGAGAGAGTTTGGATCGAGAGACCAAACCCTAATTCCTTCACAAATAAAAGTTCTTGATTGTAGATTTTACCAAAAACATCTCATAAACCTTGAAGAAGCCCTTTCATATGTCGCTGAAGTTGGAGAAAGCAGAGGTAGAGAAGGAGAAGAGGTCGAGGTCGAAGAACAAAGATAAGGATTTTTATGAAGTGAGATTTGAGAACATGGGATTGCTAGACACATGATTTTAAAACAGTGTGATATTTCGTAAGTAATACATGGGACTGGCAGTCCCGTGTTTTTCAAAACTATATTTTGCAAAATCAACCACTTTTCAGTAAGTCGTGTTGGCATGGCTAAAAATTGATCGATTTTGCTAATTAAAAATTTTTGGGTCGATTTTGCTAATTAAATTTCAAAGATGATTACTTTCAAAATTTTCTCCTACTGATATATGGAGTTTGCAGCCAAAGTATGGATTCTTGGCATGGAAGAGGGTTCTTAATGTGAGGAATTATTCGCTCTTGCATTGGGGGAATATGGGAACTAGCCTTCAGAATTTTGCAAGTTGTATGAGTGGGGTATTCTCAAAATCTCTATGTTTATCAGGCTCTTTTCGCTGATGGAGGCTTTTGTAGCTGGTCCCCTTTAATCTGGAGCTCCCTAAATAATCTGGAGCTTTAATATGGAGCTCCCTAAATACTCTGAAACGCTATGATTGAGTGGTTTGCTAGGAGAGCTAGACTTTTGACACAAGACAGATTGCTACAATTTGGAATTATGAATCAGAATCTTTGTTTGATATGTAAACATGGCCCTGAAGGCTTAGTGTTCGAGTGCGCTTTCTCTGCTAAAATATGGAGGGTAATCATGGTTTGAATGGGATTGGGAGTGAAGTTGTTTCATTGGAGGGATATCATTGTATGGTGCTCTGCTCATTGGAGAGGAAAAACTGTGACGAAGATTTTTCGTACGAGTTTAGTTTTGTGCAAATATTCCATATTATGCCTTGATGTAGTTGTTGCAAAAGAACTTTCGTTAGGTATATTTTATGAGTTCTGTGAATTGTTAAGTGTATACCCGGATATGCACCTGATGTCTATTTGTCATTGCATTAATAAATTTATTTAACTACCAAAAAAGTAATAAAAAATTTATAATTAGAGAAAATCTGTCTAAACTTGTTTCAATAAAATATCTTAGGTGACAACAATTGCTTTAAGTTGCCACTTGCACATGACATGTTATGAACAGATTTGTTCTTTACGTAATTAATAGATCTACTACACTACACTACTTTTTTGGGTTAGGATAGATCATAATGAGAATAGTCTAGACCTTTTACCCTTCACGTTAACGTAGTCTGTGTTTCAATTGCTCGGGATTGTATAATTTACAAAGTTCGAGGTGTTTTTTTAATTTTTATATATTATCACTACTTTGTAGTGGGAATTAACTTTGATACTTAGGAGGCTTTGACCCATTGACATATCAATCATGTAACTTGCTATTGCACATCCATTAATAGTCTACCGAGCATAGCTGGTACAATTAAGTAGAAGTTAGCAGATTGGAAGGGTGAATAGAAATGTAAACAGAAGCTTAGAATATAAATAAAATTAAAATGGAATTTGTGAGATTTGACAAACTTCAAGAAGAAATAAATAATATCTAAGATGATGACCAAATAGCTAAGGGTGACAGATTTCGTTATTTAAGCTCAATAATTATTCAAT
Organism: Asparagus setaceus; assembly: GCA_012295165.1. Classification (NCBI taxonomy): domain Eukaryota; kingdom Viridiplantae; phylum Streptophyta; class Magnoliopsida; order Asparagales; family Asparagaceae; genus Asparagus; species Asparagus setaceus. The sequence goes on along the minus strand of CM022704.1, from coordinate 21,306,836 downwards.
AATAGTTCTTAAAATAATTAAGACATCCCTAAGATGAAGGGAACAAGGGTTTGATGTTGCTGGCATCAAAATATCAGTTGAGTGTTATAAAGTGATGTTGCAGTGGGATTAATCATCCATCACACTTGCATTGTGGGCTCTCCTTAGACTAGGATAAGTTTTTTGAAGTGGAAACGTGATTCTAGTTCCATTAAGTTGAAGGAAATTATCTTGAAAAATTACAAGACTGATCATGCTTGTGCAAATCTAAATTGCGAAGGATCAAAACACAACACAACTAAACAAGACATCCAAAAAATGGGTGTAGCTAAAAGAAGAATTTCCAATTAATGAGCTACAAGCTAAAAGACAGGACAATAAATAAAACACAATGATAAGAACTTTGAGGGTCACAAGGACTGGTAAACAAAAGTGAACCTGGATTGAGGAATTGAAAAGGATGTGCTGAGGCGCTAATTTAGCAGGGTTTGTTGTGATAAATGAAGCTAAATAAAACAAAAAGGATTTATGTAATCAACCCCAAAACTTGAGATCCAGCTAATTCTAGAGCAACTTAAAAATGCTGCATATCATGGAGGAAGAAGTCTTAGAACAATCGTATAGAGGAAACTACAGCTTAGATAGTTCATATGATTATTTTTGTAAAGGATATTAGCTCAAAGACAATCTAGTACCCATAGGTCTTAATGTCTTATGCATATTATAGGACTAGGATTGGCTGGGTACCAAACTTGAAAGATTTTAAGTAAAACCGTTTCTAAAAGATAAACAAAATCAAGCATGAAACTATAATGCTAAGAACAATACCCAAAAGAAAATAAGGATAAAGTACTGAAATCTTAGCACCAAACTAGCAATGGATAATTGGCTTTATGAATTCAATGTACATGATTCAGTTCATCACCGCAGGTCAAGCAGAATCAAATAAAAGCATTTTAAGAAAATGAATAAAACTAGAATTAGAAAAAATCAAAATGGTTTCACGATTGAAGGAATGAACTTAGAGAAAAGAAAAAAATGATAAAATAATAAAGCCTACAGACTCATAAAAATAATGATACAATTTAAAGTACTAAATAATGCATTCGATTGGTAATATCAACGAACTACTGTTAGTGTTTGGAAATATGAAAATAGTACTTCATATGACTGAGTTGTGTGCCAAGGAATCAGCGGATCACTTTATAAGCCTAGATACTCAAGCTTTCAAGGCCTATACCTTGAGGGTAAAAGAATCCAAAGAAATTCACTTAGGGGTCTATCTGCAAAAATAAAACTAGAGAGGCAGTAAGCTTAAAACAATGATACTACAGGGTGTCGCATTGTCGATCCGCAATTACCCCTAGATTATTGATAATATGGCATAGAGGCTGGGTTTAGGACAAAGGGGATTCTTTGTTACCTGGGTACTTCTATCTGAGGATGTGACCATACCCGACACGAAACCGTACTTGTACCCGCACCAAAACCTCCTGGACACTTCTTGAATGTATGTATATGTTTATTTGGGTGTGTGTTCAATTATATAATACATGTTTTAATTTAAAACACTCGCCTTACACTTCTTGGACATATATCCTACGCTTCACATCCACCTCTTGAAAATAGTTGGACAGGGGTCGAGTTCATTTTAGCACATATCCAGTTAAGAAATAAGATTTTTAAAGGTTGTTTGGATATCTAGTTCAAAAACGAGCTTTTTTGCAATTTTTAATCTACATAAATAGAAACATAAAAATTTTGCAGGAATTTTAATTCTCAAAACGTGTGATGAATATTGATCTCGTGTACTTATTAATTTTAATACATAAAGATATACACATACATATATACCCGTGTCCTCGTACCCCGCCTTCTACAAATTTGCCTTGTCCCATAATCTGTAACCATATCAGTACCTGTTTGCGCACAACTTAGTAGTAGTTGTGTGAGAGAATTTTGGTAAATGTATCAGATCCCACGGTACCTAATCTCATGTTGTTATGATTAATTAGACACCAAGTGGAGAATTTTGGTAAATGCATCAGATCCCACCAAACCTCAAATTGTTATGATTAATTGGACACCAAATTATCCAGTTGAGCTCACGTCCATCACTGGATCTTTGAAGACTTTGAAGTAGGATATGGCTTGTGTTGTGGAGTGTGAATTGGGGTTGACCCAAGATTAATTTCATATCTAATATGTAAAGATTGATAATTCTTTGCCATAGGAAGTGGGGAGGCATCCCCATTACTGGAAGAAGCCTGTTGGGTAAGATGGATACCTTGTTTTATTTGGGTAAATTTGATAAAACCCCCCAAATATAGACTTTCCTGATACAAAAGAGTTATTTTCACAGTAACTCATATGAAGAAATTCTTCTACATAAGAGTATGTCTATTCAAAACATGATAAGTGTTATGTGTAGAGGAATGATTACCAGGAACATATATCATGGTCTACTTCAGCATCAAATTTGCCTGAATTATCTTTTCTCCTGAGAATAAAATTACATTTGAAAATAAAACAAGAAATAGCCTATTGGGCTTATTTTACAATATAACTCAGGGAGTTTTTAAGAATTGGTCAAATCAAAACCCTGTTTAAAATATGACATGTAATGTTTACAGCCTCGGTCTGTAAAATATTATCGTTTCAGATGGATATCTACAGAGATTACTGGAATTAAGATTAATTATTATGGAAACCATACAAATGGAGTAGATTGTGATGTTATCATACATTTCTTCGATAGAGGCCTCCTTGCAGTTATGTGTGTGTCCTGGTGAGTGTTAATTGTAAAGCACCAACATTAAAGAAGTTCGTTAATGAAATAGTTAGTTTCATAATGGAGTTTGACTCATCAGGCTTTTGATTCTTTAGAATTCAAGGTTGATAATAAAAAGTTAGATTTTGACTAAAGGTCCGCCCAAGTGTAGACATTTGTCCAAACATATGAAGAACAAAACGCCTTTATAAAATTAATGGTTCATTACTATCATAGATGAGAGAAGTTTCTTAGATGAAGAAGATTTCTTGTAATTTATCCAAAAGAGAAAGAAAGGAAAATCAAGTGATGAAAGCACAAAGAAGACCGAAACTAGATAGTAGCGTTAAGATTAAATAAGGTAAAACATGACTAGATTGATGCACTCACTTGCCAACACCATGGAGCTGAGTCACATGAGTCCAATCGTTCTCCAAATACTGACGAGAGAGCTTCATGATACGCTTACTCCTTAAGTCCGACAAGCCCAAAGGCTTTATCAATGATGCAAGATCCTCCTGACGAACATTGGCTGCAGCTTCTGCATTAGGGCATAGAGCAAAAATCTCATCTAGAACCCTGTTAACCTGAATACAATAAAAAGGAACCCTCTTTACTATTCTCCTTCCACCATGCAGTTTGTAAGAGAAGTAATAAGAGACGAAAAAATCAAGTCACACATAGAGCTCAATTTTCAATCGTAAATTTAGAATGCATTTATCTAAAAAATTTATATGAACTTTACCTGGAATATGATACAATCACAACATTATTTAAAAGAACTTACTGAAAGAAGGTTCTTTTATTTAAAACCAATAATTCTTGTAATCAAGTTTTTCCATTCAAAATAGGAAAAGTAAAATATAAGGGACGAATCACTTCTTTCAACAGAAGCTCAAAGCTTATAGCATGTAATTCCACAATCTGAAATATATTTTCTAGTATGTCTATCCCAGAACTAGAGAAAAAATCTACTTGTTTTGCTACCCTCTATTATCTCTGAACACAACAATACTCTTCATTGTTATAATTTTTTTTTCAACTACAGCTGCTTTCAGTAAAATTAAGTAGCTTATAGTTAAATTGTTAGGGGAGTATTTTCTGTAGTCAACTTTTCTTTAAGCAGGCAGCAGTGAAACAGGGAAGCTACCACTGAAATTGAAGCAAGTAGTATGAATTCCAAAGCCCTACGAGGGAAAAGGATTTGTGTCAAAGATCCACACGCTCACACCAAGAGAGTTCGAGAAATTAAAAAATATTTAGTAACCCTCAGAATAAGCAAAGTAAAGGTGTTGCCTCCACCTTGGGGTAACACATCAGCCACTCCAATGGAGAGAAAAGACAGTAAGTAGAACCCTCTTAAGTGAAGAAGAAGAAGAGAACAAAAACATGCTTGCCCATGACCCTCAATAGAGAAATATGGAAATTTGGAGCTCTAGAGGTATTGCCTACGGAAAGACTTATATATTGGTGTTTTGACAAGGTGTTTTATCTAATTAGAACTGCAACACACTTGGTGATGTATTCTCCTTGACGCTGTATATTCAAGTCTAGGAGAATTTGATACTTTTGTTCTGACTTATAAACTTTGTTCAGCTCCTATCTTCTTTATAGGTCCATAGACTAGGAACTATGCACTGGCTTATCGAGGTTGACATGGGGTTTAGAGGACTACACGCCAAAAATCTATCTGATGTTGAATAAAGCCTTTCTAAGAGAGAGTAATGATAGAAGGATATATTGGTGAAGAAGGATAATGATGATGGCTCAAAGCAGAACTGTCTGAGAGACTTGGAAGGTGCTTTATTGAAGTTGAAATTCTTCTCCTCGCAATGGAATAAGAGTTTGGAGCAAGATTCTACTTCGTGAATGATACAGATACTTGCCAACGTTTATCAACCTTCAATAACCCTTTGAGATGATGTTAAGGTATGAGTGGGTCATGTTTGCAAGGAGACTCCATGAAGCATAATAGGTACCGTTTTCTTATTCATGCAAAGATTATATGAGAGACGCATCCCTCTAAAATGACCTACTCAAACCATAAACCCAATGAAGGTAGAGGGCATTACTTACTATGAGGGCTGAGTTAACTTTGGAGGGACAAAATATACAAGTTAAAAAGGTGACATTCTGAATCTGAAGAGGCTTATATTTACATGATAATATAAACATAGACCATAAACCTTTGTGCATAGTACATATATAATAATAGGACTTATGTCTAGATTTATGTGATGTGACACTTTCACCTATGTCCATGTGTCACCAAATCATGCTTTGGTGGCAGCTTTGTTATTTTATATGTATAATTGTATATATTAGACAAATTTGAGGACAAATGCTAAAGTTTTCCATTAACATCTGCTATCTGCCTGTCAAAATCATGTATTGTGAGTCTGTGACCATCCTGATGATTATCATACTAATTCCATCCAAGTTGGCCCACTTCAACATCCAGAAAAGAAAGTTACAAAAAGGGTTAGGTGCGGATCGACCCCCTTAGTATCGCCCAATTGTAGATAGACCCCATGTTCTGATTGTGCAGATAGACCCCCCTAATTGACTTCTTTCTCTTAAAATAGAAAAATCTCTGTAGACGCAGATAGACCCACTGCAGTTCTATTGGTGCAGATAGGCATGGACAAAGTTTACTGCAGGGTTTATTCGCACTTGGACAAATAGTAGGTGTCTATCCACACAATTAGAACCGCAGGGGTTCTATCTACAAGTGGGCGATAGTACAAGGGGTCTATAAGCAACTAACCGAAAAAAAAACTATCTTGTTTTCTGTCTCACTTCTTCTTCTTCTTCTTTTCCCCTTCTTTTTTCTTATTTAACTGGCAGTCTTAATTTGTTTGAAAATACCTTGATGCTAAATTGCTGCAAAAGGTGTTTGTGTCAAATATATATAGCATCATAATAGGCTCTACACATAGTGAATTAAAACCATAAACCCGCTATGTAGTATGAAGGTGTTTGACTATAGGCAATTCAAATAAAAATAGTTCTGATACCATATATAATCCACCACTTCATTTACATCTTAATATGCACTTCAGAAACCTCTTAAACATATCTCCCTTCGTAGATTGGAAAACATTAATACTTAATAGACTCCTTATTCCTTAAAGTGTTTTTAATATAAATAAAAATAAGCCCCCAATGCTGAACTTCAGTTGCCAATGACCCGGAATACAGTCCAAACACTGGCTAAGCACAAAATGTATGATTGGTATCAAATTAGTTCTGTTCACGGAACACCCAAGACCTGAGGGGGGGAAGATCAAAAATTGTGTTGCCTAGTCTGATCCCTAACTGATGTCTAAGTAGGGTTGCCAATTAATCCGGGAAGCACGAGTTTTGGCTTGGTAAATGCAAGTTTGGACTTGTTCTGATCCCTAACTGAGCTGAGCTTGAATGTAGATCTAAACTCACACACAAATAAGCTTGAACACAAATGAATAGTACACATCATATAGAATTTCTGAAGCAACAAAGTCTTTTATTTCACATGAAGTTACTGTGGAAAAAGGTAACCAGTTAATAATGAAGTGTGTAAGAAATACATCCTGAAAGACAATCCAATCGATGAATCTCCAAAGGCACTGTCGAGTAAATGGAACTTTCTATGGAATTTCATATATTATTCATTCATACATAAAATAAGACATACGAGAACTATTTTTTAGCGATAAAAAGAGAAGGTGAAAAGAAGGGGGAAAAACAGCAAACCTGAGTTCCTGTTGTAATGTTAAGAAGCATGCAAATTATAAGCACCCTCCAAGGGTCGGTGTAGTGACATTCTTGAAGTAAACCATAGGGAGAAACAGGAGGCTCCCATGTATTCCCAGCCTCGACTCTTTTGTAACAGTCCATATATTTCTCCTTAACAGTCATAACACTTCTTGGCTTACTCTTCTTCTTCTTCTTATCTTCTTCTTCTTTTTCATTCACCTCTGCCTTCTTCCTCTTTCTGTTATTAGTGACAACAACCTCTTCTTCTTTTAGCTTTGCCTCCTTCTCCTTCTTCTTATTCTTCCTCTTCTTCTTCCCCTTCTCCTCATCCTGACCATCTGCGATCACGCCACCACCCGAAGGAGGAGATTTACTCTTAATCGTCCTCAGAGTGCTAGGATTAGGGTTCGGAGAAGACTTGTTGCTGGTTTCCTTTGCTCCCATAGATGTAATTCCTCCTCCTCCTGTGTATCTAAAGGAGTCTAACATAGCGAGCAAGTCCTGGTTCGTGGTAGGTTTAGGAACAGGGTTTGGAAAGGACTGGTTGTTGTTGTTGTTGGCTTCCTCCTTTGCTCCTCCCACATATCTTATTCCTCCTCCTCCCTTCTCCTTGACGGATTTGCATTTGGCGACGCAGCTTTTTCTCGTCGTCGTCGTCATCACCTCTACGGTGGAAGGCTTCCCAGTCTTATTTCGTCGCCAGAGTGGCGGCGGCGGAGGAGTGTTAGGGCTGGGAGAAGACTTGTTGTTGTTGTTGATGGTTTCCTCCTTTGCTCCCATTGATCTTACTCCTCCTCCTCCTCCTGCTTCTCCTCCTCCTCTATATGTGAAGGAGTCTAGTATAGCGTGTAGGTCGTGGATGGACTTCTTTTCCCCGGTCTGATATCGCCGCTGGACCGGCGGCGGCGGCGGCGGAGTGCTAGGTTTAGGGTTAGGGTTTGGAGAAGACTGATCGTTGTTGGCTTCCTCCTCCTTTTCTCCAGCCATGGATCTTCCTCCTCCTCCTTCGGATTTGCATTTGCGGAAGCAGCTATTTCTGGCGGAAGATTTACTAGTCTGTTTTCGCCGCCGGAGCGGCGACGGAGTGCTAGGGCTAGGGCTACGGTTTGGAGAAGACTGGCTGTTGGTTTCCTCCTTTGCTCCCAAACATCTTATTCCGCCGCGGAACTCGTCGATGGATTTGCACTCCAAGAAGCTTTTTCTCGTCGTCATCTCTCTCTCGCTCTGCTCGATCGCCACCCCCTCCCCCTTCCCCTCTGTCACTGCTGGACCCTCAACATCGCCAAACCCAGCGGATTTTTTTCTTTTTATAAAATAAATTCCCACAATCCCCGCCTAAAGCGAGGTTTCCCCCCTTTTCTTGGTATAAATTTCACAAGAATCGCCAAATTGGGAGAAGAGAGTGAGGGAACATTTACTGCAATATAATACTAGTGAGGGGCACGTGCCTTGTACGTGCCACCTTCATTTTAGATTGGTACATTTGCGAAATTGATCAAATTTCGGTGGTACATATGTAGAATTGTCAACTTGATCCAGAAAGCGCTCAGGTTAACTTGATTGAGACCTAGGCTGTGGTTGGGAGTTAACTAAGGGAAGGAAAGTAAATTTAAATAACGGAAAGAAAAGATAAGGAATGGAAGTGAAAAAGATAAAATGTTATTTTAGAGTTTAGTCAGGATAACAGAAGTAAATTTGTTTTATCTTGTTTGGGAGTTCTATATTAGAGGATGGAAGTAAAGTAAATATAGTCAAAGTTACATAAATACCCTTATATATTGGATGAGAATGAATCTTGGCTATAGATTTTAGTGTGATAAGGGTATTGTTGTCTTATTACATTATAAAATTTTACACTCGTTTTCATTACTTCCACTACCGTCCAAATTAGAGGGGAGAAAAATGAGTGCAAATTTTACACCCGTTTCTATCCTCTAACCCTTCAAAAAAACTCCCAAACGAGGTGAAAACAAAATTTCCTCTAACCCTTCAAAAAAAACTCCGGTGAAAATAAAATTTCACTTTAACTTCCATTGGTTCACCTCCATCCAAACACACTATTAGGATAAAGATAGCGTGTTATTTTGCTTTTGCTTTTTGATAAGGATGGCATACTATTATGATGACCGAGTTTATTGTGGATATGTCGAGTACATTTCATTGTATATGAAATTGTAGTAAGGATTAAATATAATTTTTAAATCTTTTACTGCTCACTAATGTGTTATATTCTTATTTTCAGTAATATCAATAGTGTTTAAATAGAGGAGATTTTTTTAAAAAAGACTCTTTTTAAAAATTAATTAGTAAAAACGATATTTTTGCTAAATAATTAGCAAAATCGACCTCTTTTTTGCCAGCTCACCAAGGCTGGCCAAAAAAAGGTCGATTTTGCTAAATTAGGTGTTAAAAACACGCGGGACTACTAGTCCCGTGTGTTTAGCGAGCACTAATCAAGAGATTAAAATTTTCTCAAAAGTACACGGGACTATAGTCCCGTGTGAATAACAGAGACTTGTCACTGCCAAATCAATATACACAGGACAAGCAGTCACGTGTATTAAACAGAGAGAACCTAGGTGTCCCCACAAATACAAGGGACTACTAGTCCCGTGTATTTGTCAGGTACATATATAAGCGACCGTGCTCAAAAATTAGGGCACAGCTGCATCTCTTTTCTTGTTCTCTCTCTCTCGAGATCTCTCTTTCTTCCGCAGTAGCCCAAGTCTCTCTCAACTCTCTCTCTCTCCATATCTCTCTCCCCCACCCCATTCATCCTCTCCCACATTACTTCTTTCTCCCGCAATTTTCTCTCTCTCCTTTTTCTCCAAACCCAAACCAAGCCTCCTCCCCAATATTTCTCTCTTGATTCACTCCAACACCAAGTGCCGCCGTCTGCTTTAATTATCTTCAACGTTGTTGAACTCCGACAACGTCTAACCTCTCCGACGCCGACGAGCTTCAACTTTTCATCAATGTGAAATTTTCTAATTTTGTATAATTTTTTAGTTTCAATTGTAGTATGAAAATAACCCTATATTTTGATTACTTTTATTTTAATTTTGATAAATAATATGGTTTGGTTACATTTAGGATTTAACTAGAAATTTGATAGATTAAATTTGATATAGTGGGTTTTTTAAATTATGGTTTAACTAGAAATATAAAATTTAATTTATGAAGTGTAATAGATAATTTGCATATGATGAATGTTAATATTTCAGTTCTGATGGCGAACGGCATACCCGTTATTTGTTTCTTCAATGGAAGACTGAGCGTTGGAGTGAATAATATGCTTATATATGAGGGAGGATCTAGAAAAATGTTCATGTTATCTAAAATATGCGACTTCGATGGAATGATGAAGGAAATATACAGAGTTACTAGAATTAACCATAGAGAGTATGCAACTAAGGTGTTCTGTAATTGTCCGATAAATAAAAAAAGAATAATTGATGTAGAGATCACCAATGATCAAGAAATATTTGACATGATACAACTCTCTAAAAAGCAAATCTCAATTGAGCTGTTCATTAAAAAATTTCCAATATCCGGTGTTGCCCAAGTTTCGAATGTTTCGGGAGAGTTCTCCCGCATGCTTGACTTAGAAAATAACTTGAACGAATTTATTTCATCTCCAAGTGCCTTGCACTTAGAAAATGACTCGAGTGAAATGGCATGGACTCAGCTACAATATTTAAGCGGGTCTTCCCATTGTGCAACGTTATGTGATATGTTCCACAATGCTTCGGGTCATGTTACGGATAATTTACCGGTTAGTTCAATTGTAGAAGAGGATGAGAATGCAGATGATGATTCTGAAGATGTTGAAGAAGAGGAACGATCTAGAAAAATGTTCATGTTATCTAAAATATCGACTTGATGGAATGATGAAGGAAATATACGAGTTACTAGAATTAACCATAGAGAGTATGCAACTAAGGTGTTACGTAATTGTCCGATAAATAAAAAGAATAATTGATGTAGAGATCACCAATGATCAAGAAATATTTGACATGATACAACTCTCTAAAAAGCAAATCTCAATTGAGCTGTTCATTAAAAAATTTCCAATATCCGGTGTTGCCCAAGTTTCGAATGTTTCGGGAGAGTTCTCCCGCATGCTTGACTTAGAAAATAACTTGAACGAATTTATTTCATCTCCAAGTGCCTTGCACTTAGAAAATGACTCGAGTGAAATGGCATGGACTCAGCTACAATATTTAAGCGGGTCTTCCCATTGTGCAACGTTATGTGATATGTTCCACAATGCTTCGGGTCATGTTACGGATAATTTACCGGTTAGTTCAATTGTAGAAGAGGATGAGAATGCAGATGATGATTCTGAAGATGTTGAAGAAGAGGAACGACTTGATAGCATGCAGTGTGCAATTGGAGCAATCGATGAGGACACCCGTTGGATGGATGAATTTTGTGTAAACAACGATTATGTGGAGTCTGAAGAACCATTGCCAGAAGAGTTTCAAAATGAGGCGTGGATAAATGCCTCACGAGCTAAGTTTGTTGATCTTGTTCTAATTTCGAACGACCCGAGGACTTCACTTTCAAAAAAGGAGATCTATTCGAGAATAAGGAAGCGTTGATTTTCGCTATACGTGAATGGTCAATCAAGAATCGGGTCAAATTCAAGCCGGTGAAAACTAATACAACTAACTATCATGTAAAGTGCTACTTCAACGAGAAAGCTCAAGGAGAGTATGCAAGTGCTCAAGATGAAAGAAATTCAAAGTGTCCTTGGAAGCTAAATGCAGCTGTTAGAAAAAAATATATTGGGCAATTTATGATCTCTAGTTATTGCGGACTTTATACATGTTGCAATCCGACTGTCAATGTCGATCATAAGGCAACAACTTCCTCTTATATCTTGAAGCTAATTATGCCCGAAGTAAGGAGAGAACTTGATCTGACTCCAGGTCAGATAATTACAAGGGTACACGATATGAGAAAAATAACTATATCCAAATATAAGGCATATGATGCATGGAGGAAGGCGTTGACTAAAATCTTTGGAGATTGAGAGAAATCTTACGAATTACTTCGCAATATCTTGAAGCAATTAAGAGGAAAAATCCGGGTACCGAATACGAAATATTGTCTAAAGATATTGCACTGGGAGTGGAGAGGTTCGCGCAAGTATTTTGGGCATTTGGACCCGCTATCAAGTTGTTCTCATTTTGTCGTATGCTCTTGAGTATCGATGGCACACATTCATATGGCAATTACAAAAGAGTGCTTTTGGATGCAACCGGTGTAGACGCAAATAGTGAGCTATTTCCATTGGCCTTTGCAGTTATTGAGGTGGAGGACGCATCAAGTTGGAAGTGATTTTTTCAATGTATTTACATATTCATTCCTACTGTCTAAAGTCCTAGAACAATTACTTTTATCTCCGACCGGATGAAAGGAATTCCACGGGCCTTGCACGAGGGTTTTGGAGCACCACATCATCACCGATATTGCTTGAGGCATATAGAAGATAATTTTAAGAAAAAACATGGAGATGTCAGTTTATAAAATCTATTGTGGCAAGTCGGGTGTACTGCCTGTTGGAAACACGACATACAATAAGGCAAAATATGCATATCGTGACAATTAATCAAAATTAGAAGAATACCTGGAACACTTTCCGATCTTTCATAATCCATCTCCCAAGATCTACCTAAAAAATTCATCTCTCATGATCTATCTAAAAATTTCAAAGCTTCCTCAAGAGAAAAAGTCTCCAACTGAAATCTATCTGTCACCGAAGAGGAGCAATACTGAGAGATAGGTTCTTAAATTTCTATTTCTCTTCTGTTTTGCTATTTTTTTCATAAGGCTACATATGAACCTTATACATAGGATTAGACTTGCCTTATAGATTTTAATTTTAAACAATTCTTAATTGTTCAAAACTCTTTGCATAACAATTAAAGATAGAATATTCTTTCCATAACAATTAAAGATAGAATATTCTTTCCATAACAATTAATGATAGAAATAGAATTATATTGTATGTATCTTGTAGGATCGTGATCTATCACACTTAAACACTAGAGGGGTGAATAGTGTTTATAAAAATTATGCAAACTAGATTATAAATTGCAAAATTAAATAACATCAAACACGAAATTTAAACAATCACAAACACGAGATTTTATATCGGTTCCACCTCCCGGTGTACATCCAGGTCCCAAGCAAATCCCGCTTGAGAGTTTCCACTATGATTTTGAAACCTTACAAAATCAAAAATCAAACGACCAATTTGCAAGTCCACGCAAATTGCAACAATCTCAAACCGAGATCACACACTCTCACACCGAGAGCCTCCTTTTGAACAAGTAATACAATTCCTATAAGCCTTGAAGTGTTGGTGAAGTGCAATGGTGGCTTAGGAATCTTTTGATCTCTTGAAAACTTTTTCAAAATCGAGAATTTTGAACCCTTGTTTTTGCACATAAAAATTCAATCTTATGTATATGAAAGTTGTTGTCAAAATTCAAGTTAACACCTATATATAGCCCTTTGAAAATTTGAATTTTAAACCATTAAAACGTTTCAAAATGGCTATTCAATGTTAGGTATTCAAATTTTGAAACCGCCGAGTAGTTTCAGAGTCTAATTATAAATGAAATTAGTCGACTACTCTTTGTTGAAACAGACTCTGTAAAACAATTTTATTGCTTAGTAGTCGACTATAATGTATATTAGTCGACTACTCAATCAACAGAAAGTCTATAAAATTATTTTGAAGGTTAGTAGTCGACTACTTTATGTATTAGTCGACTATCTTGTAAAATGACAGAGACTTAGTATTCATTAAAACTATGATTAGTCGACTACTATGAAGATTAGTCGACTATACCGTAAAAACAAACTTATATTTTAACATACTAAGATGAATAGTCGACTATAATTGCTATTAGTCGACTACTAAAGATTTAAAATTATATAACTTATATATTTTTAGACTTATTCTTTAACTTTAACTTCTATTGATTAACAAAGGGATTTCTTTTGTTAATCCACACACTAAGCATGTGTTAGTGTGTTCTAAAGTTATATATGTGTGTGCATGTGAGTGATCAAGGCTTGTACAATTTGATCTAAGTAAAGAAAAGAAAAATTACATTTATCTTTCTTCTCATCTTCAATACTTCATAATGCCTTGAACTCATCTTGTACTTGTCCAAAATGATATCTGCATCAACAAGTTATAAAACACAAAACAACACATATATATATATAACATATATTGTTATCATCAAAATACTAACTTGAGAATATGAAAATCAACATTCTCCCCCTTTTTGATGATAACAATCAATAATATAAAATTAAATTAAAAATTACTCCCCCTGCATATAAGCATCTTATAAGCATGCATAATAACACAGATTTTACTCCCCCTTTGTTATCAACAAAAAGAAGGAAACATATAAGATAGGCAATTGAATATTTCACAAGATGAGCTAAAACGCCAAATAGATCATCCAGATTATGAACATAGTCCAAGACTTCACCCATCCAAATAGGTAAGCAAAGACTTGCCATGAAAATCAAAATGTTGATAACCTCCATCGGCATAATCGGGTTATAAAACAAACAAATAGTGCTTACCAACTTAATAATAGCAGTCATTCCTAAAACATAAATGAAAAACACACAACATAGTTTTAAACAACAAAACAAATATCACATAGTTTTAAACATAAGTCTCTAACACACTTAAAAGCAAGAAAATAACATAAGACAATCTATTCGGGCGGTCACGGTGGTGGCGGATATCCATGGAAATATGAATCAAACTTTGTATTGAGATCTTCAAACATACATCATGAGTTGTTGGTTTTCACCGAACTCACGTTGGTTGTTCATGATTGCGATGTTTTGATCAAAAATCAAATTTTGACTAGTTTCCAAATTCAAGATCTGAGCGAAAGAGTGTTGTATTGTGCGTCCGAAAACATGATGGCTCGGATGGTCGGCTTGAGTTGATGATTGTGGAATATCTTGAGTTGTTGGTGGTTCTTTGGTTGGAGAAGCGTGGTTCATTGGGTTGATTTTCGGTAGAACAAAGTTTGTGAGTTTCATCCTAGTTAGGGCATTGGTATCAAAGAATTCAACTGGCGAACAACGAGTTTTCGGACTCAACATCAACATTGAATTTTTCAAAAATTTGAGTCAAGAAAGCTCCAAAAGGAAGAAATCCTCTAGGCAAAGCAGTAAGATTATGATAGTACACTTCAGCCCAATTGACTTTGATGTTAGCCATTAAAGCATATAAAGCTTTGGCTAAATCCAATGATATGAAATTGAAACTCGGTTTTGGAAACAAATTATATGCAAGTATTCTTGCAATGAACCTAGGAATTGGGCGTAATTTATTTGATTGATTCAAAGGAGGATTTTGTGGGAAGAAAAATCATGTTAGAAAGCACATTGTGATCATCCATCCCGATATCATCCAAACTAATTCCAGTTGAAAGGAATGTTTAGAAGGCCCTAGTTGCTTAACAGTCAATTCAATTTCAATTCCCTTAACTAGAGTGTGAAGTTTTCAGTTCCTCGAAGGGTTTTCACAAGAGTAATGTTAGCATAAAAAGTTGAACAAGCAAGGGATAACAAGGCCTACGATTTTCGATGAAAACAATTCTAGAAGTCCATTATGTTCAAAAATGATGATAGATTATGAAGTAGAAAATCATCAAATTTAACAAAACGCCCGTGAAGTATTTCCAAAGATTGAAACTCTTTGAATTGATCTAAGAGTTTAGAATCTTTTAAATAGATGGAATAATCCTCTACAATGTTAGAGGGATCAGTTTTTGGGCGTTTTCCACTTCTAGACATGGTTAAAATAAGAATTTGAACAAACAAGATAAAGAAAAGAGAGTTACCAAAGTGAAAGAGTGAAACTGGGCTGATTAGTCGACTAATTCTGCGAGTAGTCGACTACTAATGAATGAAAAGTCCGATTTTTAAGAGAAGTTGAAGACGATTTTGAGAAGAATTTTCGAACCAAGGATGCCCTAACTTGAGGAAACCGGTGAAGTTTGGGAAGAAGAGGAATTTTCTGGTTTTTAGAGAGGATAGATAGTGGGTAGTTGTAATTTTTAGGGTAGTTAAAAAATCAATGGCTAAGATTTAATCTTGTAGGAATGAATGGTAGAGAAAGAATTTGTGTAAGAAAGAAGTGTAAGGTTAGGATGTATAAGAAAAAAAATGTATGGCTAAGATCTATTTAACTTAAGTTAAACGGGTAATGGGTTTTGGGTTTGATATGTAAAAGATCCAATAAGAGAGATATGCTAAATTTAAATATCCAGGTTTAGTAGTCGACTAGTTTGTAAATTAGTCGACTACTATGTAATTCACAGAGAGTTGTGTTTCTGTTTTAATGCAGATTAGTCGACTATAGTCAATATTAGTCGACTAGTCTTAAAAATCTGAGAATAGTGTATGTATAAAATTGCATGTAGTCACTAGTAAGCTTATTAGTCGACTAATCATAGTATATATGCATATGAACTTATCTTAAATTTTAATTTAGATCTTCACTTGAACATATACCTAATTCTCTTCTTAATTTAACATAAATTTCTTCTTTTAAGGGTTTTGTTAAAATATCGCTATTTGTTTATTAGTAGATATAAATTCTAATATAATATCTCCCTTAATAACATGATCACGTAAGAAATGATGTCTAATATCAATATGTTTTGTGCGTGAGTGTTGAATGGGATTTTTAGATAAATTAATTGCACTAGAATTGTCACACATTATGGAAGATGTGGAACAAACTATGCCATAATCGAGATAGTGTTTGTTTCATCCATAAAATTTGTGCACATGCTAAACTAGCGACAATGTATTACTTGAGTTGTTGATAATGATACCGAATTTTGCTTTTACTAAACCATGATACAAGTGAATGTCCTAAAAATGACATGTACCACTTGTACTTTTTCTATCGATTTACATCCAAAGAAAATCAAGATCACTATATGATAATAAATCAAATGTGCTATTCTTTGGATAAAATAAACCAAAATCAAGTACCTTTAAGATATCTAAAATTCTTTTAACGACTTTAAGATGTGATTCTTTAGGATTAGATTGAAATCTAGCACATAAACAAACACTAAACATAATATCGGTCTACTAGGCTGTAATGTAAAGAAGTGATCCAATCATACCTCGATATAGCTTTTGATCAACATTCTTACCACTTTCATCTTTGTCAAGTGATGTTGTAGTACTCATTGGTGTTGGTTTGCTAGTTGTATTGTCCATCCCAAAACGTTTAAGTAGTTCTTTTGCATATTTATTTTGATTGATGAAAATTCCTTCCTTCAATTGTTTGATTTGAAGTCCAAGAAAGAAGTTTAGTTCACCCATGTGACTCATTTCAAATTCTTCTGCATAGTCTTAGCAAACTCTTGACAAAGATCATTGTTAGTAGAACCAAATATTATATCATCTACATATATTTGTATTAATAATATATCTTTATTTATTTTCTTAATAAATAAAGTAGAATCAACTTTTCAATTTCAAAACCGGATGTTAATAGAAAAGATTTTAATCTATCATACCATGCGAGGTGCTTGTTTAAGACCATATAAAGCCTTTTTAAGTTTATAAACATGATCGAAAATTTTTCATGTTCAAAACCGGAGGTTGTTCTACAAAACTTCTTCTTTAATAAAACCATTTAAAATGCACTTTTAACATCCATTTGATAAAGTTTAAAATTCATAAAGCATGCAAATGCAAATAAATTCTAATAGATTCTAAACGCAACAGGAGCATAAGTTTCATCATAATCAATTCCTTCTTCTTGATTATAACCTTGTGCAACTAATCTAGCTTTATTTCTAACAACTTGTCCGATTCATCTAATTTATTCCTAAAAATCCATTTTGTTCCTATAATGGATTTATTTTGTGGTCTAGGTACAAGATCCCAAACATTATTTCTTATAAATTGATTTAATTCATCTTGCATAGCTTCTATCCAAAAATTATCAAGTAAAGCTTCTTTAACATTTTTAGGTTCTACTTCAAACAAATGCAACATGAACTATTAAATTAAAATGAGATCTAGTAGATACTTTATCAGATATATTTCCAATAATCAAATCATGTGGATGATTTTAACTTCTACAAAACTCTTTGGTAATTCATTTTGTAAATTTTCATCTTTTGAAATATCTAACATAGGAGTATCATTAATAGTATCAATTAAATCATCATCATTATTTGAAATAGAAGGTGTTTTTATAAAATTTTTATCAAAAGAAACATGCATAGATTCTTCAATGACTAAAGTTCTTTTATTATATATTCTATATGCTTTACTATGATTAGAATATCCTACAAAAATTCCTTCATCGATTTAGAATCAAATTTATCTAAATTATCTTTTGTATTTAATATAAAACACTTACAACCAAAAACTTTAAAATATGAAACTTTAGGAATTTTATTATAAAATAATTCATATGATGTTTTGTTTAAAATAGGTCTTAATAAAACTCTATTTAAAACATAGCATCTTTGTTGATAAATACGCCCAAAATATTTTGGTAAATTACTATCACATAACATTGTTCTAGCACATTCTTGTAATGTCCTATTCTTCCTTTCTACAACTCCATTTTGTGGAGCTGCTCTAGGAAAAGAAAAAGTATGTGAAATACCATTTTTATCGCAAAAATTTGCAAAAGTTCATTTTCAAATTCTCCTCCATGATCACTACGTATAGTAACTATAGAAAGTGATTTTTGATTTTGAATTCTTTTACAAAATATAGAAAACTCATTAAAAGCATCATTTTTATTTTTAAGAAATATTACCCATGTAAATCTTGAAAAATCATCAACAATTACAAATGCATATTTACTTCCATTTAAAGATGCTATCCTTGAAGGACCAAAGAGATCAATATGAAGTAATTCAAGTGGTTTACTAGTAGAAATAATATTTTTAGATTTAAAAGAAGATTTATGCATTTTACCTTGTTGACATGCATCACAAAAATTATCTTTATAAGAAAGCTTAGGTAAACCATTTACTAAATCATATTTAGAAATTTTAGAAATATGTTTAAAATTAACATGACCAAAACGTTTATGCCATAATATAGAATCATTTGAAGATGCAATAAGACAATGTTCATTTGAAATATTATTTAAAGATAAAACATATATATTATTCTTTCTATGACCTTTATATAAAATTGTAATCCAATCAATATCATAAATTATGCATGATTCCTTTTCAAAACAACTTTAAAACCTTTATCACAAAGTTGACTTATACTAAGAAGGTTATGTTTAAGACCATCAACTAATAAAACATTATTAATAATAGGTTTATTAGGATTACCAACGGTGCCAATACCAATCACCTTTCCTTTGTTATTATCTCCAAAGGTGACTGTACCACCATCTTTGTCTTGAATTGATGACAATAATTGAATGTTCCTGTCATATGTTTTGAACAACCACTATCTAAAATCCATCTATCTTTCTTTGGTACTGAAAGATAAACATTTATAATCTTGGTACCCATTTTACATTGGGTCCTTAAAATTAGTCTTTAGGAAACCAAACCCATGAAGAGTTTGATTTTCCTATGTAATTTGATGATAAGCAAACATCTTTAATAAAGCTAGAAATATAAGACTTTTTCTTATTATAATTTAAAACTTTAGGAATCCAAATAGATAAAAATTTTGGTTTTCTTTTATTTAAAATATTATTTTTGACATTTTGTTTATATACTAATAAAGATGATTTTACAAAAGTGGTTTTCTTATGAATATCTTTTTCAACTTGAAAACCCAATCCTTTTGTCTTTTGAGTTTCTTTTTGATAATAAAGTAAAGTTTTTAAATTTTCTTTACCTTTATTAAACTTACTAACATTTAAATATATGTCATCATATT
This sequence comes from Asparagus setaceus, assembly GCA_012295165.1. Taxonomy (NCBI): domain Eukaryota; kingdom Viridiplantae; phylum Streptophyta; class Magnoliopsida; order Asparagales; family Asparagaceae; genus Asparagus; species Asparagus setaceus. The sequence continues at coordinate 21,287,395 of CM022704.1, read as the reverse complement.
TTGATCTAATCAAAGAAATATCTTTATCTAAAATACTAATCTGAGTCTTCAAATTATTACATTCTGATTTTAGATACAAATTTTCATTAGTTAAAAAATAATTTTCTTTGAGTAAATTTTCATTTTCTTCTTTTAATTTAATTTCTTGTGAATTAACATAAGAAGAATTTAAATCAGAAATTTCCTCGATAATCTCTTATTTTCATTTTAAGAAAATTATGTGAGACTTTCAACCTTACAAAAGTTTCATATAATTCATTAAATGCATCTAAAAGTTCATCATTATCATTTACCTCATCTTGAGCCATGAAACACATATGAGCACTTTCATTTTCTTCAATTTCTTCATCGGATGAAGAGTCATCACTTTCATTCCAAGTGGTCGCCATTGCCTTTCTTTTCTTGTTATTTTGAGTAGTGTTGAAATTGTTGAAATGATTTGACTTTTGCTTATTCTTCAATAAAGGACAATCTTTCTTCATATGACCTGCTTTGTTACACTTGAAACAAACAGTGAGTTATTTGAATTTGAAAATTTAGATTTAAACTTACCTTGTTTTATAAATTTTCAAATTTATGCAAACATGCTCATTTCTTCATCTTCATTATCTGAATCTTCCTTATCGGAAGATATGTTGAATGCTAGAATTTTCTTGTTCTTTGTCTCATCTTCATTCTTTCTATCTTCGATTTGAACTTCATATGCCATTAGATTACCAATTAAGTTCTCCATCGATAAAGTAGATAAATCATTTGCCTCTTCTATTGCGGTAATCTTCTTTTCCCATTTTTGAGTAAGTGAGCGAAGTAACTTTCGCACCATTTCAACTTGTGTATATGTTTTACCCAATCCAATAAGAGAATTTGTGATATCGGTGAATCTTGTAAACATCTCTCCAATGGTTTCGTTTTCCTTCATTCTAAATAGTTCAAACACATTGTACAAGAACGAAATTTTAGATTCTTTAACTTTATTAGTTCCTTCATGAGTTACCTCAGTGTGTGCCAAATATCATATCTTTGAAGTAGCCGTTGACACCCTGTTGAACTCATTTCTGTCAAGAGCACAAAACAAAGCATTCATTGCTTTTGAGTCCAAATTAGCATTATTCCTTTGAGTTGTAGTCCATTCTGCAAATGGTGTTGATGGCTTCTCATACTTAGTTTCCACCACATTCCAAAGTTCATATCCGATTGATTGAAGATAGATTTTCATTCTGCACTTCCAATAGTTGTAGTTGAAACCGTCAAACATAGGTGGGCGATTGGTTGAATGGCCTTCCTTAAATTGTGAAGTTGAATCTTGTGTTGATGCCATGTTTAACCTTGCTCGATACCAAATGTAGGATCGCGATCTATCACACTTAAACACTAGAGGGGGTGAATAGTGTTTATAAAAATTTATGCAAACTAGATTATAAATTGCAAAATTAAATAACATCAAACACGAAATTTAAACAATCACAAACACGAGATTTTATCTTGGTTCCACCTCCCGGTGTACATCCAGGTCCCCAAGCAAATCCCGCTTGAGAGTTTCCACTATGATTTTGAAACCTTACAAAATCAAAAATCAACCCGACCAATTTGCAAGTCCCCGCAAATTGCAACAATCTCAAACCAGATCACACACTCTCACACCGAGAGCCTCCTTTTGAACAAGTAATACAATTCCTATAAGCCTTGAAGTGTTGGTGAAGTGCAATGGTGGCTTAGGAATCTTTTGATCTCTTGAAAACTTTTCAAAATCAGAATTTTGAACCCTTGTTTTGCACATAAAAATTCAATCTTATGTATATGAAAGTTGTTGTCAAAATTCTGAAGTTAACACCTATATATAGCCCTTTGAAAATTTGAATTTTAAACCATTAAAACGTTTCAAAATGGCTATTCAATGTTAGGTATTCAAATTTTGAAACTGCCAGAAAACAGTTTCTGTAGTCGACTATAAATGAAATTAGTCGACTACTCTTTGTTGAAACAGACTCTGTAAAAACAATTTTATTGCTTAGTAGTCGACTATAATGTATATTAGTCGACTACTCTGAATCGACAGAAAGTCTATAAAATTATTTTGAAGGTTAGTAGTCGACTACTTTATGTATTAGTCGACTATACTGTAAAATGACAGAGACTTAGTATTCTGTTAAAACTATGATTAGTCGACTACTCTGAAGATTAGTCGACTATACTGTAAAAAACAGAAACTTATATTTTAACATACTAAGATGAATAGTCGACTATAATTGCTATTAGTCGACTACTAAAGATTTAAAATTATATAACTTATATATTTTTAGACTTATTCTTTAACTTTAACTTCTATTGATTAACAAAGGGATTTCTTTTGTTAATCCACACATAAGCATGTGTTAGTGTGTTCTAAAGTTATATATGTGTGTGCATGTGAGTGATCAAGGCTTGTACAATTTGATCTAAGTAAAGAAAAGAAAAATTACATTTATCTTTCTTCTCATCTTCAATACTTCATAATGCCTTGAACTCATCTTGTACTTGTCCAAAATGATATCTGCATCAACAAGTTATAAAACACAAAACAACACATATATATATATAACATATATTGTTATCATCAAAATACTAACTTGAGAATATGAAAATCAACATATACATCTTCTAATGACCTTAGTGAGACCAATTGGGTCCCATATTGAGAACCAATTATTAATCACAATAATAACTTTAATTTAACAGTCAAATCCCTATCCGACCAACTGTTCATAAAAGCTCTTTCATAATATGGGATTAATTATTTATAAATAATATTTTACATTCAGTCCCCTCCAGTATCATTTATTTTAGGCAACTCTTTTGAGCAGGACAATTCACCTATTTGCTCATGCCTAAATTGCAATTCCCATAAACATAACTAAAAATCATTTTGAAGCATAAAAATATTTTATTTTTTATAAGAAAATAAATTTTGAAAAACATTTTCCAAAACCACCCGCCGGCGGGAATTTTATAACTTTATGAGAATGCATAATAAATTAACTCATCATAATGAGCATACTTGAACCTATCTAGATATCCATCATTTTCCTAAATGAAATCTAGTAACCCAACATTTCAGGTTGTGTAGAGCTTGCTAAACAAGATTAACCATCACATCAAAACATACTAAATTATCAAATCGAAAATGATAATATCATCAAGTCAAAGGGACCATGTAACAATTTGAATTCTCTGTCTCTTAGGTGACTCGTCCTAGAGAATCTAAATGCGGTCTAGTGCTACACACAGTACAATGCGTGCTTATGGCATATACCCGGGGAATCCCCATTCCCGGTGGTTGAGACCCACCACCACATCTCACATGTCGGTGTCATGCATAATAACCTGTTATAACAAAGTTATCCTTTACTAGTTATAGGTTAAGCACAAATTTAATAAATCTCTAAGTCAGATCACAACTCTAAGCAAGTGACACATCATAGTGCATGATCTAACAAAACAATTTCTAAGAATACATATAACAATTATATAAATGATACCCAAATTATATGTGCAGCAATTAAATCTATTAATATTTCACAAATAATACATAATTTCTATTGAATGTTCAAGGGTATATTATTATTATTCCAGCAATCTCCCACTTGCCCTAACCTCCAATCAGAATCTTAACTTTCATCTGTCAAAAATATTTTATGACAATGGTTTTTGTGAAAGGTTATCAAAAACCATCCGCTTAGCCGTCTTTTAAACCACCACATGTTTCTTCTTGTTAACTTTTAACAAGATAACATTTCTTTTCTACCTTTTGAAACAACTCCACTATTATCAAATAATAGTAAAAAATATATCATAAGGAACAAAATTAAGCTTATGGAGAAAACTCATTTATCCAAATTCATTCTTTAGTGGTTTCACATGACTACATATTCTCGTTATTATTTTAATAATATAAATATAACCCAAATAGACATTCTATCATTAGGATTGGATTGGAAATCTACTCACAAGTTCAACTATTTCTAAAAGCTCAATCTCCTTCTAAATTTAAGGACACATTTCCTTGGAGAGTGAAAATCCATGTCTTACAGAATCGGTCATTTATTGGAATCTTGCAAGTTGAACATACTATGGATCTTATCCATACAAGTAAATTGTGATGATCATATACATCTCTTTCTCTATCTCTATAGAGCTTGAGCTCCAAGTTATAAAATGTCTAAATAAGATCTTTCATAAAGAACTTGTCGAAAGTCATACCTTTAATTGTGACATTAGAACATCATTCTTAATGAGTAGTATGCCATCAACATGTAACACGAAGAATGTAATGGAATTATTTTATTGTTTCTTATACACACAAGCTTGCTTTTAGGGATTTGATCAAAATCAATTTCCTTAACCATTTCATCAAAATGAATGTTTTAATTATCTCAAGCTTGTTTAAGTTCATAACTTGATTGATTCAATTAATCAATGTTATCTTCTTGAATTTTACATATTTGATTCTATAATCTCTATATGTAAATATCTTCTTTAAGATATTCATTCAAGAAAATTATTTTGAAATCCATTTATTGTATCTTAAATTCATAATATGCCAAAATGGCTAAATGGATCGTTATGAACTTTAGTATTACGATTGGAGAAAATATTTCCTCATAATTAATAATTATTTATCATCAAATATGACATTAACTCATGTCCAACATGACCTTTATATAAGTTTTAGGATTTTTATTCTCCTTGTTACTTTTAGTCAAATATGTTTTAACAAGGTTATTGTACTATCTGGTAGATGAAAATCCTATTTGATCTCCTTATTGTAATCGGTGTATTCAACAACATTTAGTTAATGAATCTCCATTCACTTTATCACTTGGCACTCACACTGAATCAATAAAATCTTCAACGATATTTGGAGTCTCTCCCATGGATCAAATAACTCTCCCAATGAAGAAGACGATTCTTCTTCTAGAATTATAGATCCTTGACCAACAATTTGATCTTATAAAAGAACACATTTCTAATAATTATTGCTTGAAAACTATACTAGGATTATCAATATAATACCTAGTATTTTCTTTAGGGTAACCTACCAAGAGGCTATTATTTATTTTAGATTCCAATTTGCTCATATTTTGTTCTCTAACAAGAATGTGACAACCCCAAATCTCTAAGCATTGTACACTTAATTTTCTTCATATCCACATCTAATATGGAGTGAAAGAAAAAGATTTGGTAGGAATTTTATATAACAAATAATTTGCAATCTTCAATGCATAACCCATAAGAAAATAGAAAGTAAATGCTCAAGCATAAGTTTAACCATATCGAATAAAATTTAGTTCCATCTTTCAAACAAATTGTTAAGTGTGATGAATAGAGAGGTATCAAGTACTAATAATTCCGTTTCACTTATAAATCTCTTAAACTCCTAAGAATAGGATCTTGTCACCTCAATCAAATCGATGACTTTGATACTTTTATCAAGTCCCTTTTAACGTTGGTTTATATTCTTTGAACTATTAAAAACACTCTAATATATGATGCACCGCATAAATATACCAAGATATAAATGCATCATCTATGAATGTTAAAAATATGAATATCCAATTCTTACTTTAACATTTAAAGGACCATATACATCTAAATGTATGAAGTCAAGAGTACATTTAGCTCTAGCATGTTTTCTGAAAAATAGTTGTTTGGTCATCTTACCTCTAAGACAATGTTCACAAGTTGAGAAATATTCTACTTTTAGAAAATTCAAAGGACTATCCTTTATCAACTTATTGATCTTATCAATATTAACATGACCCAACACTTTGTGCCAAAGATAAGTTGGATTACCTTGATACGATCTATGTTTAAGAGATTTATCAATTTCAATAACATTACATAAGAGTTAAGGGTGATAATTGTGAAATATAAATTATTGATGTATATAATCATAGTCACTAACCTCGGATGAGTTTAGCTTTTAAGAGAGCGGAGTCTGCCTTCTCTCCTAAAGCCCAGCGACGTTGACTCCAGTCAAGGGATTCGCCTACAGCAGAGGGAGAGAGAGACCTGTGGAAGAGGCGGAGTTGGGATCTCCGGTGGTTCCTCCGACGGTCAAGTTAGTAAAGAGGGAGATAATCTAATGGAGCAGGAATTCACTCAGAAAAGATTGCTTACTTGGTTCGCTGTTCACGTTGCTCTTTATACCTAGGGTTGAGGGGGTATTTCCGTCTTTCCATCAGTTGAGGAACCACCGATGAGTCAGCCCTCTCTTCCACGCGTGAGCCAGTGATTGGCTGAGCATTTTATTTGTCTGCTATGGGGGCTGGCCTTTACAGGTGTCAAATTGCGGGTAATTTGAGGGTCTGTATGGTCTATTCGCCATTAATGGGATGGGATTGACGGTGCCTGTAGCTGCATGGGTCCGAGGTGCCTTAAATACCATGAGAGACGGGGGAGTTAAGGGGCTGTCAGTGCATTTAATGCGATGGTGATGGGCTCGAGTACTGTGTAACCGTCGTTCGGGCGGAGGGAACCACGCAGGACGAGATAGGGGGGAGCTGAGGCCGGGTGGTCGACTCGCACGGCCTCTCGGGACGTCCTTTGGGATAATCAACTGAAAAGGACGGCCAGTGCCGCCTTTCGCGTCGTCCCGGAGGACTGGTGGCTGAGAAGAGGGGGCCTAGATTCGCCTCGCATTGTCGGGAGAGGCCGACGACTGGTTGGACGGGGCTATAACGGGTGACGGGTTGGAAGGACAACTTGCACCGCCTTTCGCGTCGCCCGAGCAGACCAGCGGTTGGAAGGTGATAGCTGATCGTCCCCACGTCGCCCGGTGGGACGAGTGATGTGGAATAGCTCGGCGATCAATTGGTTGGGCGGACCCATTACCTGCCCAGCGTCGTCCGGAGAGAGTTGTCGATGGGCCGGCCTGCACCGCCTTTCGCGTCGGCCACGGTGATAGTCGCTTAGTGAACCATGGCGGGGTCGGTAGGTGCAGGCCGCCCTGTGGGTCGGGTGTGGAGGCTTGTGTCTGTTCTCGCTGACAAGCAAGCGTTTATCCATGTCAGCACTCGGTTTTTCTCCTTGATCACCGGTTAGTGGTTATGACCATAACATAAATGATTTTAATTTCATAATGACCAACAAAGCAATTTCTAAACTTTTAATAGAAGTTCTATTTTACAATGAAACAAAAAATCACTACTATAAAGTATAGAAAAGAAATCAAATTTCTTCTAACGTTAAGAAATATTAAGACAATCTTTAAGTTTCATTTCTTGCCCTTTACTCAAATTCGAAATAAATTTCTCATTTACAATGTGAAACTAGAGCTTTTATTTCTATTGTCAAAGTTAATCTTTCTATCTTCAAGCTTATGCATTTGTTATACTCTTACAATAATTTATAAGAATGTGAATAAACTAGAATCAAGATATCATATATAAGAAATCACTCACATCATTAGTCTCTACTAAATAATGGGGTGATCTATCTTTAAAAGATATTTCCTTCTTAAATGATGTAATGCAACATTTGCAATTCCTTATTCTAATGACTTTCATTATTTAAACTCCGCTTTATGTTCGAAACTTATTTTCCTCTTTCAGATTTCTCACTTTAGAAAACTTTCTTTTCATAAAACTAGACAATCCAGTTCGATATCCATCACTATAGTTTGCTCTGCTTCATAGCAATCTTTTCCCTTTTTAATAAATTGTTCAGTTCTAATAAAGTGATAGTAGGATCTTGAATTCTTAAATGTTCACTTTGAACTGAACAAGAAATGGAGATTGGGAAGTAAGAATAACATCAATGTTTGATTTTGATCTTAACTTCCAACAAATCTAATTTGTCTATATATATATATATATATATATATATATATATATATATATATATATATATATATATATATATATATATATATATATATATATAATCATCTTATGAAGAAATATATATGTGCTCATCTTTTGAATACTCCTTTAATTTTAACATTATTATCTTTGAGCAAAGTCATGATGATGATCGTTATCACCAGTTGCATTTGATTTAGCTGTATGTCACATTTGACAATCTTAGGTTATTTTCAGCTATAAGGATATTAAATAGATTTCTTTTCCAATCCAATAGTTCGGCTATTTAATTTATAATCATTCAATAACATATCAAAATGACAAAATTTTAGCCATCACGTATTAGCATAATATAATAGCACAAAATATCTCAAATTATTATTTTATTATTGCACAATCATTACGGGGATATTTTAAGTAGTGACTTCACATTTAACATTTCTCTCATTTATTTAAATGTGAACAAGAAATCCATGCATATTTATACCCTTACGGATTGTTAAGTGATGGGAAATAAATGATCACCTCCTTAGTTGCAAGTATACAACCCTTATCAAGTTATAGTATAAAAGATTTTCGATCCCACGAGGAACGGGAAAGTAGGGTGAGTTTTGCTCAAGTTTTTGGTTCTCAAATTATGCGCGACAATTAGGAGTTTATGTACAAATAAAATGAAAGTGATAAAATGGTGAAAGTGGATGTGGAGAGATAAAAGAGAGTGGATTGTGGATTATGTGCAAAAGAGGAGAAAAATAAAGTTGAGAGTGTGGTGGTGGTTATATGCACATAATAACAAAACTAAGTTTGAGATTATATGCACATGGAGGAAAATGAGATTGAGAAAAATAAGTGCAAAATAAAAGAAAGCAAGATTGAGAGAGAGGAGAGAGTAAAGGAAAATCAAAATCAAGAATAAAGGAAAATAACAAACAAATGGAAAACAAGGATAAGTGCAAAATCAAGAATGTAAAGTATGGAGGATTAATTAAAGATATGAGGAATCTAGAGTAGATCCACTTAGCTTATCTCAATCTCATGAAAATGAGTTGGATTTGTTAGCTAGTTTCAAACAATCTCTAGGGATCCCACGAATAATAGCTCCACACTTAGAAAAGGGTAATTCCTAGAGGGTTCTAGCCTCAAGGTGAATTAAAGGAAAGAAAAATCTATTCTAGAAAGTAAATACATTGCATGAAAGTAAATTGCAAGGAATTAAATTGCAAGAAAGTAAATTGCATGAAAGTAAATTGCATGAAAGTAAATCTAAGCTACAAAGCAATAAATGAACAAGAAAGAAAATGAAAAAGAAATAAAAGGAAAACCAACAACTCTCGATCTTAATCTAATCCTCCTTTTGGTCCTTGGATTAGAAGAAGAGAAAGGAAATTGAAGGGTGAAACATTTCATTTATTGTGTAACAAAGTTACAATTTTGGAAGGTCTTCTCAATGAAGAGTGACCCTCCTCTCCAAATGGAGTTTTACAAAATATTTCACACTCAAAACACTCACCTTCACCCTATTTATAGCCCAACGGAGTTGATGTGAACCATTGGATCAAACCTAGCCAAAAGGAAGAGAAATCCACCATTAATCGGAATCTGTTGGGAACCGTCGGTTGGCGATCGGTTAGCCAACCGGTTGGCCAACCGGTTGGCCAACCGGTTGGTCAACCGATTGGTTCCCAACGAATTTGTCTTTTCTTGATTTTTCTTCACGAATTTCTCTTGGATCAATTTGGTATCTTGGGCCTTGGTTTGTCTTCAGATTTGGGCTTCAAATATTGGTAGAAATTCAGAGAATTTGAGTCATTTGGGCTTTTATTCATTATTTCTTTATTAACCTGTAAAATAAGATAAAAATGATTATTAGTAATATCGTTATTCATATAACATAGGTAATAAGGGTATAAAAATATAATTAAAATGTGATAATCATTAAGATAGAATATAAATAAACAAGGTAGAATCATCTATTCAATCATTACCAATTAATGACTTTCCTTTAATTTTAGTCTTTAATTTAAGAGTTAACTCCACTATTATAGCGAGCACCCAAGACATTAATGAAGTGTGCACCCACCGATTCAATCATTTTATGTAAAATAGGTTGCACCTCCTATTGTAGCCAAGTGGTCCCATTATACATAAAATATTTAGCATCCTTATGCGAGATATAACTAGATAATGAGTTTCAACAAACCTTATCCTGTCTGGCTTCGGATAAGTTAAAACTATTATCTGAATTATATCCCTACGGTGGAAGACCTTTAGATTCTTATTTCTTTAAATAATAATCTATCTACACTTCTATCTGATTTTGTTATTTATCATAATTGAGAGAACACAAAAATTTGTGAATTTAATAAACAAGAAATTTCTAATAAATTCTAATCTGTTTATATTTAGTAAAAGTTTGAGAATAGTTAAGGCCTAACAGTAATTTTCATGCAATTCTCTAAGTACATGAATTATTGAGTTTAAACAATTTAAAATCAATATAACCATATCATGTATAATTTAAACAAATATTTAAAATATCAATTCTAGCAATTCAATAAGAGTTAGATAATCTTTTCAATGAAAGAGTCCGAACTATACCTGTATATGGAGTTCAGAATAATTTCTGCAACTGTTAGGGACTAATCAGAAATTAGTCTATATATTTAGATGGATCTTAAAATAGTTTTAGAATCAATCAGGGGGCCGAAACTAATTTAACAACAAATATAATAAACTGGTGGACTCTAGAATAATTTCTGGATCAAACAGAGGTCTGTAACTAATTTCACAGTAATTTATCAATACTAGCGGACTTTAGACTAGTTTCTGGGTTTATCAAGGAGTTATAACTAATTTTATAGCATATTTGAGAACCTAATGGACTTCATAACAGTTTCTGGGTCAATCAGCGGTCTCAAATTAATTTTACAATAAATTTCAAATCTAATAGGGCTCGGGTTCGGGTCAGACTCGTTTTACAAAATTAAGTTCAAATCAAATTTGAACTTGGGCCAGGTTCGGGTCATAAATAGGTTCGGGTCCACACCCGATAGAACTATTCAATTTAGAAATGGGTTTCGGGTTTATATAAAAGCGGGTCAATACCCATCAGCTCTTATCCTATTTCTTATAGGATTTGGGTTCAAAACCCATTAGACTTCTTCTCCTTCAACCCAAGAACTAGGGTTTGGGTCTAGGGTTTTAGCTTGGGTTTGGGGCGGCCGCCACCCACGGCCGGCGGCGGGTTCTCCGGTGGGTTTGAGGCCGCCCTTCGCCTGCCGGCGGCGAGGGCAATTTTTTGTTGTTGTTGTTTTGTGCGATCAAATCGCATCGTCACCGCCGCCATCTCATGACCGCTGTCCCCGCCGTCTCCGCCACCCATCCGATGGACCACCATTGCCTTCATGATCGTGAATCCACCATGGATTATCACAAAAAGATAGAGATCAAATCTTTGATAGTAAAAAAAAACCTAATTTTATTTCATCAAACTCCAAAATTCATAATCTAATCAAGGAACACTAATCATGATCATATCAAGAACCCCAATTGATCTCAATAAAAAATAAATTTATTTTTAGTTTAACAAACTAAAATAATAAACAGTAACTGCGTAGCGAATAGCAACATCGATAGTGAACAATACCCCGATTTTATTTGATCTTATCAAATTATTTAATCTAATTAAATAATCCTAAATTAAGATCAAATCATGATAATTTAATCTAATTAAAATTACTACAGATAAGATTCTAAACCTGCTCTAATACCATCTGTCAGAAATACGACATACAACAAGGCGGAATATGCATATCGTGATGATTAATCAAAATTAATCAAAATTAGAAGAATACCAGGAACACTTTTCGATCTTTCATAATCTACCTGAAAAATTCATCTCCCATGATCTATCTAAAAATTTCAAAGCTTCCTCAAGAAAAAAGCTTCCAACTAAAATCCACCCGTCACCGAAGAGGAGCAATACTGAGAGATAGTTTCTCAAATTTCTATTTCTCTTCTATTTGTTATTTTTTTTATAAGGCTACATATGTACCCTATATGTAACACCAGTGAATTTTCGATCACGTATTTTTCTAATATTTTAGATGCGTATTTTTCTAGTATTATTTTCCTAATATTTTTCGATCATTATCTTCTAATATTGCTTTTCTAATATTAAATATTATTTTCTAGCATTTGGAAGTTGAATATTATTTTTCTAGTGTTTAAATATTAAATATTATTTTTAGTATTTAAAAATTAAATATTATTTTTTAAAAGTATTATTAATAGTTTCTCAAACTTTCGTGATTCTCTACTAATTCAAAATAGAGTTTTATATTTATGTTTATGATTTAGCTACATTATAAATTCAATAAATGCGATGAATACTTTCAGTTCTAATCTTGATTCTTGATATTACTAATGATTTTGTAAACTGAGCTTGGTATATGGTAATGCATAAAATACATATATATGTGTGATAATTTTATGATTATCACTCTTGTTAATTATCATTATAATAATTAATTTTCTATTTTTATATTGTAATATGGCCCTAAACCCTAACCTATATATATATATATATATATTATATCCCCCCTCTCTCTTTCCTCCATCCATTTCCCTCCACCACCTCCTCCACCCATTCCTCCCTTCCACTCCACTCCACTCACCACCCTCCGACTCCTCCACCACCCCCCTCAGATCCTTCCATTCCTCCCTCCCTCCGTCTCCTCCTCCTCCTCGCCTCCTTCCCTCTCCCCAGCCCTCACCATGGTCGCCCTCCTCCTCGTCGCCCTCCCCTCTCCGCTCTTCTCCTCCTTCCCGACAGCCACCCTCTTCCTTCACCGCCCACCACAACCCCGCCAGCACTCCCTCGCCGCCTGACCCGCCCCGAACCCGACCAGACCCGCCATCGCCTCCTCCTCGCTGCCGCGGTCCGGCGTCCCCGAGACGCGGCGGCCGGATCTGCGGCCGTCGATGCGGATCCGTGTGCAGCGGTTGAGCCATCGTGCGCATCGTCGTCTGGCGTCGTCGTCTTGATTCGTTAGCGATCGCCAGACCGATTCGGTAGTAGGCAAGATCCCGATACCCGTTGACTCGTATTTTATATTTTTAGATTATTTATGAATTATTTTGTATATGTATAGTTAGTTCGTACCAGTTTGATATCATTTGCGCAGTTAACCTTTACATTTTCGATGAATATTCGGTAGTATAAAATTATCGTGATGATTAATCAAAATTAATCAAAATTAGAAGAATACCAGAACACTTTTCGATCTTTCATAATCTACGAAAAATTCATCTCCCATGATCTATCTAAAAATTTCAAAGCTTCCTCAAGAAAAAAGCTTCCAACTAAAATCCACCGTCATAGAAGAGGAGCAATCTTGAGAGATAGTTTCTCAAATTTCTATTTCTCTTCTATTTGTTATTTTTTTATAAGGCTACATATGTACCCTATATGTAACACCAGTGAATTTTCGATCATTATCTTCTAATATTGCTTTTCTAATATTAAATATTATTTTTCTAGTATTATTTTCCTAATATTTTTCGATCATTATCTTCTAATATTGCTTTTCTAATATTAAATATTATTTTCTAGCATTTGGAAGTTGAATATTATTTTTCTAGTGTTTAAATATTAAATATTATTTTTAGTATTTAAAAATTAAATATTATTTTTTAAAAGTATTATTAATAGTTTCTCAAATTTCTATTTCTCTTCTATTTGTTATTTTTTTATAAGGCTACATATGTACCCTATATGTAACACCAGTGAATTTTCGATCATTATCTTCTAATATTGCTTTTCTAATATTAAATATTATTTTTAGTATTTAAAAATTAAATATTATTTTCTAGCATTTGGAAGTTGAATATTATTTTTCTAGTGTTTAAATATTAAATATTATTTTTTAAAAGTATTATTAATAGTTTCTCAAATTTCTATTTCTCTTCTATTTGTTATTTTTTTATAAGGCTACATATGTACCCTATATGTAACACCAGTGAATTTTCGATCACGTATTTTTCTAGTATTATTTTCCTAATATTTTTCGATCATTATCTTCTAATATTGCTTTTCTAATATTAAATATTATTTTTTAAAAGTATTATTAATAGTTTCTCAAATTTCTATTTCTCTTCTATTTGTTATTTTTTTATAAGGCTACATATGTACCCTATATGTAACACCAGTGAATTTTCGATCATTATCTTCTAATATTGCTTTTCTAATATTAAATATTATTTTCTAGCATTTGGAAGTTGAATATTATTTTCTAGCATTTGGAAGTTGAATATTATTTTCTAGCATTTGGAAGTTGAATATTATTTTCTAGCATTTGGAAGTTGAATATTATTTTTCTAGTGTTTAAATATTAAATATTATTTTCTAGCATTTGGAAGTTGAATATTATTTTTCTAGTGTTTAAATATTAAATATTATTTTTAGTATTTAAAAATTAAATATTATTTTTAGTATTTAAAAATTAAATATTATTTTCTAGCATTTGGAAGTTGAATATTATTTTTCTAGTGTTTAAATATTAAATATTATTTTCTAGCATTTGGAAGTTGAATATTATTTTTCTAGTGTTTAAATATTAAATATTATTTTCTAGCATTTGGAAGTTGAATATTATTTTTCTAGTGTTTAAATATTAAATATTATTTTCTAGCATTTGGAAGTTGAATATTATTTTTCTAGTGTTTAAATATTAAATATTATTTTTAGTATTTAAAAATTAAATATTATTTTTAGTATTTAAAAATTAAATATTATTTTCTAGCATTTGGAAGTTGAATATTATTTTTCTAGTGTTTAAATATTAAATATTATTTTTAGTATTTAAAAATTAAATATTATTTTTAGTATTTAAAAATTAAATATTATTTTTAGTATTTAAAAATTAAATATTATTTTTTAAAAGTATTATTAATAGTTTCTCAAATTTCTATTTCTCTTCTATTTGTTATTTTTTTATAAGGCTACATATGTACCCTATATGTAACACCAGTGAATTTTCGATCATTATCTTCTAATATTGCTTTTCTAATATTAAATATTATTTTTAGTATTTAAAAATTAAATATTATTTTCTAGCATTTGGAAGTTGAATATTATTTTTCTAGTGTTTAAATATTAAATATTATTTTCTAGCATTTGGAAGTTGAATATTATTTTTCTAGTGTTTAAATATTAAATATTATTTTCTAGCATTTGGAAGTTGAATATTATTTTTCTAGTGTTTAAATATTAAATATTATTTTCTAGCATTTGCGCAGCTTAACCTTTACATTTTCGATGAATATTCGGTAGTATAAAATTATCCGTGATGATTGGATAGGTCGAATTGATCTATGCTTAATTTAGTGCTATTTGGAAGTAAGAATGTATTTTTAGGATATTATAGTATTTATTATAATTATGAAAATATTTTTAAAGAAATTATTGGTGAAAATAATTTACTTTGAATAAAAAGTATTTTAAGTAATTATTATGATTTAAAAGAAATTATTTGGGAGAAAAAGAATTTTTAAAATATTTTAAGAGGTTTCTTTGAAAAAGAAAAGAAATAGAGGTGATTTATGGAAAAGAAAATAGTTATCGTTCATAAATAATATTAAAGAGAAAAGATATTTTTGAGATATTGGATAATTATGTCGAGAATTAGTTTAAAGGATTTTTATGGAAATTTATGTTGAAAACCGCGTCATTTCATGTGGTTAACTTCTCTTATTTCACATTTTCGTATTGTACCGTTGTTGATAGTTATTCACGTTACTGTTCATGATACACGACACTGACACGTAGAGTAATTGCACATGTGGCATATTAATTGCATTTATTCACAGTCTTGTTGTGTCCAGAACCGTAGTAGTTCATGACTTAAGGACTTGGTTCGTCATGAACATGACCTAGTGACATGTGTGTGTTGACCATGCTTAGGAGGTGAACCCGTGTTTGATATCGACATCATTGACTTGATTTACCTGAGACCGTGGGATGGGAAAGTCTTGGTTCATGTGATCGGATATGGCTGTTGATGTATCTTCCAGACTCGCACCAGTGAATTTGTGTAGTCACTTGGGTTGGTTTGTAGGGCTAAAGTTTGAATTTGTGTAGTCACTTTAGTCAGTGTACTTGTGTATTCACGAGTCTGCTTGTGTCGGACGGTAGAATCGGTTGCGTGTAGTCCTCGGCGATTTGTGTAGCGGCATTGGATGCACGTAGGGGATTTGTGAACGATCGGTTATCCGGTGATATGAATTTTGACTCGTGAGAGTTATGATCCGATGACCGTTATAGGATGGCTAGATACGGACATCGAGTTGAGATATTTGTGATTAGGGCACTTGGTTGTACCGGACACCGAGATGCACATGTCGATGCTTTATTTCGGTTATATGTTCCATCCGTGTATAGTTTGGGGTTATTATTTAGTTATTTGTCGAGACATATGGTATATACATGAGGGTTTCCTTGTTTGGATTATTTCGCCGACGCATTCACGCCTCGCTTTGTAGATTCTTAATATTAATCTCACTCGGATCTTTACATGGATGGTTAATTGTATTGTTATACGTGTATCGATCGCAGTTTCTGATTACTTGCATTCGTTTGTATTATTATTATACTGCTATTGCTTGTGGGATCTTGCCGTGTGTTATACACGCTGACGTACTCCATTCTCTTGGTGTACGTCAGATATAGATGACGGACAGGTTCAGTGTGGAGATGCGCTAGAGACGAAATTTTCTCAGCAGGAGAACCTTCCAGACGACGGAGTAGGTCGAGCTGAAGCTTAGTTCCCTTTTGTTTTCAGTACTTGATGAACCTTAGATTTCTTTCCGTATTTTCGTTTTAGCTCAGTTGACATTTATTTAATAATTCTCTAGTCTTAGCTACATGTATTATTTCAGACACGTGGACTCTTTTATAGTCTTGGATATTATTTTATTTGGTGATATGTACTTCCTGTTCGGGATTATTATTTTATTCTTACCGATTGTGATTGGGATCTGTGACTGTGATGTACTTTTATGATTACTTGATGCTTGGCGTATTAGATTGAGAAGAAATGTTTTTTATTATTCGTATTTCTCCTCAACCTAATACGTCGCGAACTTGTTCACGTACCGCTTCCGGGTATTTTGGGAAGCGGGGCGTGACACTATATATAGGATTAGACTTGGCTTATAGATTTTAATTTTAAACAATTCTTAATTATTCAAAACTCTTTCCATAACAATTAGAGATATAATATTCTTTCCATAACAATTCAAGAAAGAATATTCTTTCCATAACAATTAAGGATAGAAATATAATTGTATTGCATGTATACCTCTTCTAATGATATTAGTGAGACCAATTGGGTCCCATATTGAAAACTAATTATTAATCACATAAATAATTTTAATTTAACAGTCAAATCCCTATTCGACCAACTGTTCATAAAAGATCTTCCATAATATGGGATTAATTATTTATAAATAATATTTTACATTCAGTCCCCTCAGTATCATTTATTCTAGGCAACTCTTTTGAGCAAGACAATTCACCTATTTGCTCATGCTTAAATTGCAATTTCCATAAACATAAATAAAAATTATTTTAAAATATCAAAATATTTTATTTTTTATAAGAAATAAATTTTGAAAAACATTTTCCAAAACCACCCGCCGGCGAGAATTTTATAACTTCATGAGAACGCATAATAAATTAACTCATCATAATGAGCATACTGGAACCTATCTAGATATCCATCATTTCCCTAAATGAAATCTAGTAACCCAATGTTTCAGATTATGTAGCGCTTGCTAAACACGCTTAACCCTCACATCAAAGCATACTAAATTATCAAATCGAAAATGACAATATCATCAAGTCAAAGGGACCATGTAATAATTTGAATTCTCTATCTTTTAGGTGACTCGTCCTAGAGAATCCAAATGCGGTCTAGTGCTACACACATCATAATGCATGCTTATGTCATACACCCGGTGAATCCCCATTCCCGGTGGTTGAGACCCACCACTACATCTCACATGTCAGTGTCATGCATAATAACTTATTATAACAAAGTTATCATTTACTAGTTATAGGTTAAGCACAAATTTAAGAAATCTCTAAGTTAGATCACATCTCCAAGCAAGTGACACATCATAGTGCATGATCTAACAAAACAATTTCTATGGATACATATAACAATTATATAAATGATACCCAAATTATATGTGCAACAATTAAATCTATTAATATTTCACAAATATTACATAATTTGTATTGGATGTTCAAGGGCATATTATTATTATTACAGCACAGCCGACACATTGGTGTATGAGCATTATTGGGAGAAAATTAAGTCACTATCAGTTGAAGCACACAACTAGATTGAACAAAACTTCAAGCCGCAATACGAAGATTAATGGGCGTTAAGTAAAGATGGTGGAGTGCGCTATTGTATGATGACAACTAATTGCTCTGAAAGTTTCAATGGCGTACTTAAGGGTGCCCGAGCTATGCCAATTCAAGTCTTGATTGCAAGGGTGTTTTATAGGTTAAACGCATACTTTAACAAAAGACGTGGTGATGGTGCAAGTTGGACGACGAGTTACACTCCAAAAAATAAAAGCATACTGTAGAAAAGGATTGTGGCTGTAAGATCATGTAAAATTATTCCATTCAACGATAATGAATGGAAGGTTAAAGATTGTGAAGGTACTTACACCGTTTATCTCTATGACCGGGAGTGCAGCTGTACTTATAATATACCACGATTGCAAAAATTACTATGTGAACATATTTTAGCGGCTAGTTCCAATTAGGATGGTGGTGCTAGATTGCTTTATGATCGGTATTGCTCAGCTTGGTATTCAACGAATCATTACCGAAAGGCTTACAAGGAGAGTTTTCATCCTCCCGATGATAGTCGCTATTGGCCAGCTTATAATGGACCATGTCTATTACCATCTTAGTACAAAAGACAAGCGGGATGACCTCGTTCCGTATGCATTAGAGGTACCATGGATCAAGGGCATGAAGGAGTGGCGTCGCGAATTAAATGTAGTCAATGTAATCAATTTGGTCATAATAGGTCTCATGGTCCATCAAGAACAAATAGATAGCAATTAATTTGTAATAAGTTTTCTATACTTATTTCATGCTTTTTATTATCATCTTATTTATTCAGCAAGAACTAATATGTTACCAATTGTATGTGCAGGAACATACATTATGCTTCCTGGGCCGCTTAGTGATGACGTCCTCTATGATTAGTCATGACACCGTTCGGTGACTATATCATTTTTAGAGGTAACAAAACTTGAGGCATACATGCATGAAAGCGTTGTAATTCATTATTTTTTTATTTTATACTCTAATATTATTTTTCATTGTTTTTCAGAGCGGACCAGAGCTAGTTATGGTTGATCAAAGCCTCGGACATACGCATTGGCCACTTGAGGATGAACGTGTGATTACCATGGTAGCCCAAGCCTGTTTTCTCACATGCTCGAGGCTACGCTAGATAGAATTAGATTGGACACTACTTTGATGCATAGATGGAGGCCAGAGACTAACACTTTTCATCTACGTATTGGCGAGTCGAGTATTACTCTCCAAGACGTATCAATAATCCTTGGTCTCCGCATTGATGGTCCTTGTGTTACAGGGACAGATAAATATGCATGACACCGAGTTTGTGAGGAGTTATTTGGAGTAGCTCCACCTCGTTGCCTGGGAGGAATATTAGATTTAAGTGGCTAAAAGGAAGCATATATATATATATATATATATATATATATATATATATATATATATATATATATATATATATATATATATATATATATATATATATATAGACCACACACACACACAATAACTCAAAAAGTACAAAAACTGAACACCAATAAAAATCTCGAACGTGATTCTATCTTACTAAGCCTAAAATGACTAAGTAATTAAGCCCGAGGAGTATTTCTATACTTAATGATTTAAGCCCAATCCATTGGCCCTTCAGCCTAATCCATTGGCTCAAAACTTGTTACATGGTCACGTAGAAAAGCCAGATAAGGTAGAAAAAATCACTAAGGAATAAAAAGATATATGTAAAAGAAAAATATTATATATATAGAGAGAGTAAAGCTCCTATAAACTTAAGTGGATATGAGCCCTTTGTCCACCAATTTTCTTATCCATTGATTTTGCATTGAGATTTGTGCTAGCATGTGATATAAATGAAGGCACAAATCTCAAAGATAGTATTGATGTGTAGCACAAATCTCAAAGCATAATAAAGGGATAAAAAGTTTGGTGGACAAGTGCTCTATCCACTTAAGTATATATATATATATATATATATATATATATATATATATATATATATATATATATATATATATATATATATATTCTTAAAAATAAAATGATCAAGAGGCTTAGGAATTGATTAAAACAAAGAGTTAACATGTTCTTTTCAGAATTTTAAATTAAAGTCTCTAAGTTGAACTTGGTGCTATATAACTACAATAAAAAGAGTTTTTAAGAAATTTACTTTGGAGTCGTGCATAAAAATATTTTCTTGAGTAAAACTGGCTTTAATTAGATTGTTGAAAGATATTAAGTGAATTAATTTTATATTAAATTTTTAAATTGGCAAGTTGATCAAATTTTATCGGTATATTCACTACAAACCCTCATGAGACTACAACTCATCCTCTAGGGTAACCTAGGAGTTTAAAGGCTTGTTATATGCTAAATACAACTGTGATTCTGTAAAAGTGAGTTAGAATTTTTCTTCCTTTCTTTTTATTTTTTTCTTTGCTAGAGGACTAGTAAACCTTTAGGTGTTGATCACTATATTTTATTGCATTTTGTACCCTCATTATCTATTTTATTAAATAAATATACTTGCTAATATCGTTTGTTTTATGAATTTACGGAAATAAAGAAATTATCAAATAAAAGATCAAAGAAACCCAAAATACCTCTACTTGAAGCCAAAAGAAGCCCAAAATCCCAAGAGGAGATGAGTCAACAAGTCAATAAAGAAGATAAAATTTTGTTATAAACTAATCGGTGAGCTTATCGATTAGCTAATTGATTAGTTTCTAATAGAAACTAATGAATGGTTTGCTTTAATTTTTTGGACCCTAAGTTTGATCCAATGACTGATATTGGTTGTTGTAGGTTGTCAATAGGGGTAGAGAGTGAGGTTGAGGGATATGCAAAATTTTATAAACTCCTTTTTTGAGGGGAGAGCCACTCTTTTTTAGAAGGCCTTCCAAATTGTAAAACTTCAGTTTTGCAATAAAATAAAGTTTTTCCTTTTTTAATTTTTTATTGATGAAGATTTGCTTCACAAGGGGCTTACCCTTACAATGTAAGTTTTATTTTATTTTTATTTTTTATTTCTTATAAGAATTGCATGTTTAGGATTTAATTTCTTGCTTTTAATTCATGCATTTTTTATGCTTTATAATTTAGGATTTTCTTACTTTTTATTTTTGCTTTCTAAGAGTAGTATGAGAAGCTAATTTTCTTAGGATATCTAGGATTAGATGAAGCTAGTTTAATTTCTATTTGATTTTAAATTGCTCTGTTTTTGTACTTAATTAATCATGCTTAGGATAATCAACTAGAATAATAATTGGTAGAAAAAATTTAATAGGCAACACTTATCTCAAATGGTTTGATAGTTTATGCTTTTTCTCTTCTAGAATTACTATCTAGTTATTTGTTTCTATCATGAATTGTGATATTGCTTGGATATGAATTTGATAGGTTATGCTTGTTTTAAATAACTTGATAATCTATGCTTAAGAAATCTAGTAATATGAGAATTAAAAGAGAGTAGTTCTTAAATCCAAATAGGAATTAACTAGTGGATTCAATCCTTGATTCCTAGTTTTATATCTTTATTTTCTTCATCTCTTTTATTTGCTTCTTCTCTTGGTTTTATTCTCTTCCTCTTGTTTTAGCCTTTTTTATTTGCATACCCAACCAACCTCTCTACACTCTCTTCTCTTTCACAATTCAAGAATCACTTTAGGACTTTCTTAGAACATACCTTTCTCGTGGGATCGACACTTGCATGCTACACACACTAGTTGTGCACTTGCAACGTTTTATTTAGAACACATTACCTAACCCATCCAATTTTTTAATCCTCAAATATTATCTTTCCACCCATTTCTGTGTTGTAAACTCAGAATTGGGGTTTTTACAAATCATGACGAAGAGTGATGTTTCAAGAAACCCCAACGACCCTTTCCAAGCTCAGCCGAACTAAGGTATAGGAGACCTTTTGGGAAAATTTAATCATTTTCTTCACATGTCAGGAGGTGTATTGTGTTTTTTTGCAGTTTCCAACTTGAAACAATCTTAGAGTATGTAGAGAATAGAAAAGGAAGGAAAGCTACATGACCAATATACCATTTCAACAAATAGTACACGATCGAACACATATCCTTATGCATTGTAGTAGAAAAAGTTCTTTACTTCCAGGTTGTTCACTACTTTTTATTCATTGCAATTTCATTTGCAATATTTGATTTCGAGTACGTGAATGGCCAACTTGGATTATTATAATATCCGGTTGCCTAAGAATTGTTGATGTTGTTTGAATAAGAATATGAATGTTAATTGTGTGAACCTCAATAAACTATTATGAAAGTGATAAAGAATTATATATACATCCATAATACAAAGATACATATAGAAATAGAACTCAATAACACTCAAAACAAAAAACTTAATAAACCATTAAATCACACACTTTAGCACTTCGACAACTCCAAAATTTCTGAGGCATATAACGGTACAAACCAAGTCGGTAACGGATAATATCTATTTCTCTTGTTGGCTCTTCCTTTATATTTGCTCCTTCTAAATCTCTTTGTCTATTACAAATTCTTCATGTTCTGCACATTACAAAACTACTACTCTTTGTTGAAGGTATTGCTAAAGATAAGAATTGTTTTATTAAATTTCATTCTAATTTCTGTGTTGTGAAGGATAATCACTCCGCCCCCTCCTCTGCGAGACAAATAAGGATGGCCTCTACAAACTTCCTACCAGCATCATTACACATGTCGCTCACCCTAGAACTCTTCCCTCCCCCACTCTTTGGCATTAGCACCTCAATCATCCTCATAACTGCGCGGTTCATCATGTCATCACTGCAAATCAGCTATCTAATTTAATTTTGTTCAACCCAAAGAAATATATCACCTGTCATTTTGGAAAAGCATCATGTCTTCTCCTCCCTCCTGCTGACATCCACGATTCTTCTCCTCTTAACATTGTCTTCTCTAACGTCTAGGAATTGACAACTTCTCCAAGTGCTAATGGACATCTTTAGTTTATTATTATTTTTTTTCTAGATGACTTTTCTAAGTTCACATGGTTACATTTTATTCGTCAAAAATGAAATGTTGCTTCAGTTTTTATTCAATTTAAATGACTGGTTGAGCATCAATTTTCATGCAAAATAAAAATCTTTCCTATCTAATTGAGGAGGTGAGTTTCATGCTCTCTCCTCTCATTTTTCCACTCATGGCATTATCCACCGCTAACATGTCCCCGCACACACGAACAAAATGGAGCTGCCGAGAGAAAAATTCGACATATTGTTAATACCATACTTACCTTACTAATTCATCCATCCCCATGCGCTACTGGCATTTTCCCTTTGAAACTACAATTAGGTTTCCTCATTTATTAATCGTCATCCCACGCCCCCGTTCTTCACAGCCACTCCCCTTTCTATACCCTCTTAAAAAAGCCTCCTAAGTCCTTATTCCGTGTGTTTGGTTCTGCAATCTACCCTCTCACTCGACCCTACAATTGTCACGAATTCTTCTTCTGCACCGTACACTGTGTCCTTCTTGGCTATGCAACCTTTTATGTGCTCATTTCTGAGGCTTGGGGATTTGATAAATTTGTGAGGGATAATAACAAATATGTAGCAAATTTTGAGGCCTTGTAGCGTGGTTTTGTGGTACGGGTATACTTCTTATTAGCACCTTTGACATTCAACTTCTCTGCAAATGGGAAACTAAAAAAACTCTCTGTAAGTTTTTAACAGTCGAGCATATGTTATGAGGAAAGGACTTCACCTTTTAACAGTTGAGCAGATTTTACACTTAGGGTTTGTTTGGTACAAGGGTAAAGGTTAAAAGTTTATCCTCATATTAAAAGTTTAACCAAGAGAAGGGGTAGGATAAAAAGGGTGGAAAGTTTAGACTTGAAACATGTAACCATGTGCAATTATACATAATCCCAAACAAAGTTTCAAAACTTACCAAAAGCCCCAAAAATAAAAACATTACAAATATACCTTTGTAAAATAGAAAATTACAAACAAACCCCAACAATTTCAAAACTACAACAAAACCCTCAAAATTTCAAAATTATAAACACATCCTAAAAATTCAAAATATACAAATCACACTAAAAATTTCAAACCTTACAAGAAGCGCTCTAAACAATTTCAAATTTATAGAAAACACCCTAAATTTTTGAAAATTACAAAAACACGCCAAAAATCAAATTAAAAAGCAAACTAAAAATTTCAAATCTAAATCATTACAATGAAAATTAGGAAATACAAACTACCCCAAAAGTTTTGGAATTCGCAAAAAAACACCCTAAAACTTTAAAACTTTCAAAAACACCATAAAACTATAAATTTACAACAAAAAAAGAAAATTTCAAACATAAACAATAAACTAAAAATTAAGACATACAAACAGACCCCTAAAAGTTTTAAATTTGTAAAAACACCTAAAACTTTAAAATTTTGGCAAAAATACCCTCAAATTTAAAACTTACACATAAAGCTTGAAAATTTCAAACCTAAAAAGCGCTGAAAATCTATGGATTACAAACGGCCCCCTAAAATTTTGGAATTTGGAGAAAACGCTCTAAACTTTCAAAGATGCAATAAACACCCTCAAAAATTCAAAATTCACAAAAAAATCTGTAAATATTTCAAATCTACAAATAACACATTGAAAATCTTGGAATTACAAATAGCCCAATAAAAATTTTGGGATTTGCATAAAACCCTAAGACTTTTAAAACATACAAAAATACCCTCAAAAATTCAAAATATGCAAAAAGAACCTGAAAACATCAAACCAAGAAAAGCTAGCTAAAAATCTAAGAATTACAAATAGCCCCATGCAAATTTTGATTTGCAAAAAACACCCTAAAACTTTCAAAAGTCTAACAAACACCCTAAAATGCAAAATTTTCTAGAAACTCCTTGAAAATTTTTAACTAAAAACAATAAATTGAAAATCTAGGATTACAAACAGCCCCTTGAAAATTTTGAAATTTGCAAAAACACCCTAAATCTTACAAAAATGCAAGAAGTACCTTGAAATTTTTGGCATTTACAAGAACAACCTGAAAAGATAAAAAATTACAAAGAGGTGTTTTCTTGTAATTTCAATTTTGAGATAGTTTTTAGAAATTTTACAACTTTTAGATTATTTTTGCAAAGTCAAAATTTTTAGGGGTGCTTGTAATTCCTATATTTTCAGCAGAATGGTTTTAGGTTTGAAATTATCATCGTATTTTTGTAAATTTCAAATTTAGAAGGTGTTTTTGCAACTTTCAAAGATTTTAGTGCTTTTCTCAGAATTCCAAAATTTTGAGGGGCTATTTGTAATCCTATTTTTCAATTTACTATATATAAATTTGAATATTTTTCTGTAAGTTTTATATTTTTAGGGTGTTTTTGCAACTTTTAAAAGTTTTAGGGTGTTTTTGCAAATTTAAAAATAATTAAGGAGCTGTTTGTAATTCTTAGATTTTCTGTAATCAGATTCGCTTTGAAAATTTTAGGTTTATTTGTAAATTTTGAAATTTCAAGTCTTTTGTAGTTTTCAAAAGTTTCAGTGTTTTCTACAAATCCCAAAATTTTTAGGGAACTATTTATACATTATAAGGTTTGAAATTTTAGTGTTATTTGTATGTTATGAATTATGAGGGTGTTTTTATAAATTTTTAAAATATTTTGGGTTGAGAGTGGAGAGATCCGTCTGAGGTTAAGTTTTATCATTATTGAAAGTTTATATCAAACATAGGAATTTTCCCCCATTAATTTTTTTAGGGTAATAATTATCATGTTAAAGTTTAACCTTGATTTCTTTAATCTCATACCAAACGAGCCGTTAGTGTTTAGTTGGCCGTCATCTGTCTTCTATAAACCATCAAGTAATATTTTTGGCTCAGTGTCTAAAACTCATTACCTTATATTGTATTAGTACAATAAATAGAATTTCTGATGAATAATATCCCCCTGAGCTATTTATTTTGGATTTATATTCAATATATGGGCCAATATATTAAATAATTATGTATTATGTGCTGTCAATTAAGGTTAGACCATCAAAGTGATCTAATTTAGGGTTTGGGCTTTTAATGCATCATTAAAGTATGGGCCTCCTATGTGTAGATACCAAAATATAATTGTTAATTCTATGATGGGCTGAATTGATAATTATGAATAACTGATGTCAGTTATAAAAAAGGGTTGTGGTTCCCCAAATCTGTACGTACAGTTTTCTTTTTGATATCCCATCTTCAGAAAGTTACAGAGAAAGACAAAAGGGTTTCTCAAAGGAGGATACAAGTACAAGATTTGGAATATTTACATCTCAAAAACTCAAGAATCACATCATACTCCATGGATTCAGGTATGGTTCCGCATCTTCTTAATTATCTCAATAGTTTGGCATGAACAATCTTGGGATTGATTAGGATTTCATCTCTTAAAGTAAAAGTTTTTTTTCGATCTAACAATTGGTATCAGAGCGGTGTTCATGTTAAACTATTGAGAATCAATTTTAATTTGTGATGTGATTCTCTTGTATGTTCTCAAATCTAACAATCCATCCTTTTGAATTGTTTAATTTGAGAATAAAATTTAGTAAATCTTCCTCTTATATATTCTTCATGATTTCGGATTCAAATGGGTTATTATATTTTGAATTTTATGAATCCGATTTGGAAGAATTCATGTTTAATTGAAAACTAGGGTTTGTTCACATGTCATGAATATGCAAGAATTTTTTTTTAAGCCTTGGATGTTTTGATTATGTTGATGTCAGTTATCAAACAGGGGGATTAGCAGATAATCCTAAGTCTTAGCGACAGAGCTTAGGGACGTTGTGAGTGAAGTGGGTTCCCTCATCTCCTTTGAGAGCTGTATAAGAGAGCTACATAATAACACTCGTTAGAGGGCCGGAGTTGGGTTCTCCGGTGGTTCCTCCGACTGTTAAGTCAGTATTTGAGCTTGAGTGGAGAAGATACCAATGAACTGATAAGTTAAGTGTGCAGGAGTTGCAAACCTGTGGCCCCTAGAGGGCCCAGAAGGCCCCTCCATTAGTGGGCGGTGAGCTCATATATATACGGTTGAGAGGGGTAGAAGTGTAACTTTGGCCGAGTCCTAGACAGGTAGTTGAGTCTATAGATACCTTACAGGTGTCGGCCGCTGAAGGGGGTGAGTCATTCAGGCATTTAATATGGGAATGACGGTTGGTGTTTAGCGCTGACTAGGTCCGACGAGTCATAAAAATTATGAGGGCTAAAGCAATGATGGCTCTAACAACGCATTTAAGGGGAGGGTAGTCGACTGTCAGCGTGGGTCCCGGGGACATACCGCCTCTCGAGTCGGTTTTGCGAGTGGACTGATGAGGACTGCCTTTTTACTCGGCTACACGAGTTGTTAGCTGGAATAGTAGGTCGAGTGCCGATGCCCTTGGACTCGGTCTGTTGGGTAGGCCGACAAGTACCGAACTTTCACTCGGCTACACAAGTTATCGGCTAAAACAATGGGCCGCGGGGGCAACTCGAGTCATCTGGGCCCTGAATACGTCTTAGGCATGGAATGGGACACGTGTTGGCCTCTCGAGGAGGTTTATCACTTAGCTTTTTGTAGGTTCTAACGGTGGCCCCCTTCCATTTGAACTCGACTGGCCAAGTACGAATGGAAGTTCAAATAGTTGTCGGTTGGCGATTCTCGAGGCGCATTTATGAAGAAAGCGACAAGTCGTTGTTGAAGTGATCTTTTGACGTTAGCGGATATGATGCGCCGTCATCGCTTCGTCTTTCGAGCAAAGTGGCATTTTGATTGGAGGATAACGCTTCACTTATCGAGCGGTCCATTCGGATTTCGAGGTCGATCTCGACCGTCCATCTCGAAGCGAGCCGACCATTCTGATCTTGACACGTGTCCGGATTCGGACCTATATATATTTCATCTCTAGCGAAGGGGTTTCTTTTACAAATTTCTGTAATTCACGAAACCCTAATTCTCTGCCTTAGATAATTTCCGATCAATGCTCCAACGATCTATAATGGCTTCCTCCGCCACTACTTCTGACCGCAATGAGATGAGGACCGATCTACTTAGACTATTTCATTCGAATATCTGTTCCACAAAGATTGAGGCCTATTACAGCCGCTTCGATCTCCCTCAGGCCTTCACACTGTCCGCGCCGGAGAGATCTAAGGTCGTATTTCGATCTCCCTCAGGCCTTCACACTGTCCGCGCCGGAGAGATCTAAGGCCGTATATCACCATGGCAGCAACAGGGCTCCGATCTATTTGAGGCATCTGGAGTATTGGCTCCGACTGCCGCTCCACCCCTTCATTCACCAGGTTTGTGAGGCTCTAGGGGTGTCCCCTTCGCAAATCAAGCCGAACTCCATCGCTACACTGGTGGGGTTTGTGGTGATCTACCACCAGCTCGGCGTCAACCCGAGTTTACGCATACTCAGCCATCTGGTCAGTGTTAAGAGGGCCAAGAAGGAGGGGCATTTTTACTTTCTAAATTTAGGTGGCTTCAAGCTTGTTTCGAACACTCCTAACTCGAACAAGGATTGGAAGGAGCAATTCATGTGGGTCTTCAGGGTCGACCCCATCTTGTCCTGTCCGACTTGGCCTGAGATAAAGAAGGACGTGTTAAAGTCGGGTCTGCTCACCAATGAGGAGAGGCAGGGGCTTGACAAGATCCGAGCCTACGCTGGGTCTCGAGAGATGAGCAATCTCTTCGAGTCGGTTGTGCTTCGAGTGGTCGGCATATCTAGAGTTCTGCCGACTGAAGCCAATACCATCCGAGTGGCGGTTCTAGCTCTTCAGTTGAAAGAGTTAGGAGAGGAACAACCGGGGTCAGCAATTAGGCCCCAAAAGCACCTAAGGGAAGAGTTGGCCCCTACGGAGGCCGAGATGGTGGCGGCAAGTACTGTCGAGATTGTTGCCCGGCTGGCAGGGTCGGGTGTTACCGCTCAGGCCGAGAGGCAAGATAAAAAGAAGAGGAGAAGGCTGGGGAAAGTAAGCAGTCAAGGTCCTCGCGGGGGGCGCCGAGTCAGCTCGGGCTGGCTCGGGGGAGGTGGCAGAGGCGAGCACTGTCGAGATCCCTAGGGTTGGCCAACATCTCCCAGCTTCTGACGTCCCCCTCATCGAGCCGACAGAGGTCATCATCCTTGATGAGGCATCCCCTGCTCGGCCTGAGGGGGGAGAAGAGGTGGTGGAGCCTAATGAGGCTGAAGGCCAGGCTGATGAGGAAATGGACCAACTTCCTCTTCCTGATGTGGCTCATAGGCCTGGTAAAGCGTCAGCTGAGACATCAGCCGTGGTCGACGAGGAGATGGCCCAACCTCCCCAGCAGAGGCGGTGATGATGGCCGATGCTGCTCTGGCTCCAGGCAGCTCCGAGTGGGCTTTCCCCCACCGTATCGAAGAGCTTGACCTGAATGTGTGGGGGGGAGCTGAGGGCAATGTTGATTGGCTCGGCGAGGGCGGGCCCCCGATACGACAGAGAACCGCCCGTAGACTATCGGTTCACTCCCAAGCGGTACCGCAACAAGAGGAACTCTGTTTTGGAGTCTCGGATAGCCCAGTCTCAGGCTCTGGAGTAATTCTACTTAGAGCGCGATGACGAGATCCTCTCTGGGATGCCCAGTGTCGGACTCCGCCAAGCCCTCAAGGGTTATCTATTGAGAGGGGCTCTGATCAAGCAAGAGCTATTTTCTCGGCTTGAACATTCGCGAGGCCTCCTAGCCAAATTCCAAGAGGCGTTAGAGGCCGAGAAGGTGGCTCGAGGAGAAGCCGAGAAGAAAGCCGCTGCTATGGAGGCCGAGGTGGTGGCTTGGAAGCGGAGTGATGGCAAGTGGCGTCGGGAACTGGAGACTAAGGATAAGATGATTGAGGGGCTCTAGGCGCATCGCAGCAAGTAGTCTGCCACGATTGCTAAGCTCAAAGAAGAGATCGGCCACCTCCAGCATGACATCCTCGAGCGGGATGGCCGAATGAGGTACCTAGAGGAAGAGCTTGAGCTGGAGAGGCGAGAGGGCGGGTTCGCCTTCTAGCGTGCTCAGGTTGCTCGCCGAGAGGTCGAGAGCCTCCAAGCACAGCTGAAGGAGGAGGTAGACGCCCACAAGAAGCTGAAGATGGAGGCGGCTCAAGCGGCAGTGGAGGCCGAGAAGCAACGAACCGACATGAAGATACTCTAAGATCGCCTCAGCCACCTCAAATCCGAGGCCTACCAGGTGGAGGTCGTGGATAAATAACGCGACAGCCCCCTAGGCAAGGTTGAGGTGGCTCTGGCGTGCAAAGCCGGCTTCGATTGTCTCTTAGAGCAGCTCCCTTGCGAGTCTCGACCCAAACCCGACCGTCTCCATTACCCTTCTCGGGTCACCACTTGCCTCAATACCTTAAAGGAGATAGAGGCAAAAGGAGGTGGACTGGTACTGGATGTGGGCGATGGAGACGAGGGAGGCGAGGAGTTGAGAGAAGGCTCTGCGGGAGATAGCTGAGTTGATGACGATGAAGATGAAGAGATTGCCCCTGCTTCTCCTCGACCAACTCCAGCTCCTGAGCCGAGTGGCGTGTTCCCTAGCCCTACTCCGGATCCAAGTCGAGCCCCTTGAGGGCTTGATGTATCTTCTTTTTGTAAATATCAATGTAAATATTGATGTAAATATTTTGACATATGAATGAAAGTCATATTTTTGTCTCCTCAATTGGTGTATTTTTTTGTGTATTTATCTTTATCTACAGTTTACCTCATTTTGAGATTTGTAATCGAGATGAGTCGGCTCTTCAGGTCGAGGCGACTCGGCTGTGTGTGCGGCGAGTATCGCGACTCAATCCCATGCCTTAGATTTATTCGTAGGGGCATCAAGGTCAGTGCTACTAACGTGCCTTGGTTTTATCCTTTGAGATTGCATTCTTGCGTGTTAAGAGTTTGCAATCTGCTTCGTTTAAGTACAAGTTTATTTTTGAGTCGAGATGGCTCGGCTCCATGTCTTGGGTTTATTCGTGATGATACCAAGGTCTTGGGATACGTGCCTTGGGCTTAGGAAGATGCCAAGGTCTTTGAGTCAGAGTCGACCGATGAGACGGCTCGGCTTCATGTCTTGGGTTTACTCGTGATGATACCAAGGTCTTGGGGTACGTGCCTTGGGCTTAAGAAGATGCCAAGGTCTTTGAGTCAAAGTCGACCGACGGGATGGCTCGGCTTCGTGCCTTGGGTTTACTCGTGATGACACCAAGGTCTTTAGGTACGTGCCTTGGGCTAAGGAAGATGCCAAGGTCTTTTTATTGATGACGTGCATTGGTATTACCCTGAATAGGAACCAAGGTCTTTGTGCCGAGGGAGTGCCTTGATTTTACTCATAAATAATACCAAAGTCTTTTGAACCGAAGTCGACCAATGGGACGGCTCGACTTTGTGCCTTGGGTTTACTCGTGATGACACCAAGGTCTTTGGGTACGTGTATTGGGCTTAGGAAGATGCCAAGGTCTTTGAGTCGGAGTAGACCGAGTTTACAAAGATCGAAGGGCAAAAACTACATATAGGTATACAACACAAAAAATATCTTATTTGAAGCTAGTACCTCCGGTTTATTACCTCGAAGAGTCAAAAATGGCCGAGTCAATGTAGATCGACCGGCGAAAGCTGCGTGTAGGTTATTACGCAGCACAAAAAATATCTCTAAGTCATGAAAATGACCGTATCTTGGAGAGGTATTCCCCGAAATGTTTGCAACAAACCTGGCTCTCAGCCTATCGTGATGGCAGCGTCCTATCTCAAAGTTTGATCATAAGGGGTTGCTCGCTGTTTTGCCAAAAAAAAGATAGATAGGCCCCACGGTGGGTGCCAAACTGTTG
The DNA here is from genome assembly GCA_012295165.1 of Asparagus setaceus. Taxonomy (NCBI): domain Eukaryota; kingdom Viridiplantae; phylum Streptophyta; class Magnoliopsida; order Asparagales; family Asparagaceae; genus Asparagus; species Asparagus setaceus. Next base: position 21,255,353 of record CM022704.1, on the reverse strand, counting down.
ATGTCAGTTATCAAACAAGGGGATTAGCAGATAATCATGAGTCTTAGCGACGGAGCTTAGGGACGATGTGAGTGAAGTGGGTTCCCTCATCTCCTTTGAGAGCTGTATAAGAAAGGTACATAATAACACTCGTTAGAGGGCCGGAGTTGGGTTCTCCGGTGGTTCCTCCGACGATCAAGTCAGTATTTGAGCTTGAGTAGAGAAGATACCAATGAACTAATAAGTTGAGTGTGCAGGAGTTGCAAACCTGTGGCCCCTAGAGGGCCCCGAAGGCCCCTCCATCGGTGGGCGGTGAGCTCATATATATACGGTTGAGAGGGGTAGAAGTGTAACTTCGGCCGAGTCCTAGACAGACAGCTGAGTCGACAGATACCTTACAGGTGTCGGCCGCTGAAGGGGGTGAGTCATCCAAGTGTTTAATACGGAAATGACGGCTGGTGTTTAGCGCTGACTAGGTCCGACGAGTCATAAAAATTATGGGGGCTAGAGCAATGATGGCTCTGACAACTCATTTAAGGCGAGGTAGTTGGCTGTCGGCGTGGGTCCCGGGGATATACCGCCTCTCGAGTCGGTTCTGTGGGTGGACCGACGAGGACCGCCTTTTTACTCGGCTACACGAGTTGTCGGCTGGAATAGTAGGTCGAGTGCCGATGCCCGTGGACTCGGTCTGTTGGGTAGGCCAACAAGTACCGAACTTGCACTCGGCTACACAAGTTATCGGCTTAAACAATGGGCCACGGGGGCAACTCGAGTCGTCTGGGCCCTGAATACGTCTTAGACGTCAAATGGGACACGTGTTGGCCTCTCAAGGAGGTTTATCACTTAGCGTTTTGTAGGTTATAACAGATTCTGTTTTCATTATATATTCATGATTATTTGATGTTTGGATTTAGACCAAAGGCCATCAAAGAAAGATTTCAGATTAGAAATCCTTAATAAATAATAATAATAAAATTAAAAAAGGGGCGCTATAGCACTGGGTTTCCGGCGCTGCAGCGCCGGTGAAACAAAAGAAATTCAAGTGGGCCGCCCATTCCATAACTAGCCCATTCTTTTAAAAAAACAAAAAAAGGGGGTTCAAGTGGGCCGCAGTTCAATAATCACTCTGTTACAACCCAAAAAAAAAACAGGCCGGTCCACTTGAATGTCTACCCAACTTGCTTCAGGCGGGCTAGCATAGAGCTCTGATTGCCCAGGCCCACTACAGTGTTAGGCTCACATTTAATTTATTTTTTTTATTAAATTGGATCAGGCCCACCTGCAGTGTTGGGCTGGCATTTGGAATTTGTTTTCTTTTGTTTTTATTTTTGTTGGATTCAAATTTTGGCATTAAAGTTTATTAAAGATATATGATGTATTGAAAAGAATTAATTGAAACAACATGTTACCAAAGTAGCCTCTCTTGTGTAGATCAATTTATTTTAAATATCAAAATGATAGTGTGTGTATAGTTCATGCAAATATTAATCAGCCCAAAGGAAGGTTAATATTTGAATAAATCATATGCATATCTGTGGTGATAAACATGGACAATTATTCAATTTTAAATGTGAATAATAAATTGGCCCAATGAAAGGTTTATTATTTGACATGTCTTATTGTCAATGTTTGATCATACACCAATAGTACCACTTACAAATTAATATTTCTGTCCAAAGACTAAATATTAATGTCGTGTTAGGTAGCTTGAGATGGGTATTGCCAATTTTGAATTCATAAATTTTGATTTGGTTTCTTATGTGAGCTTATTTATTTTCTTATGTTATTCTCTGATTCAGCTGTTAGTTCTGCTTCAGACATCACTACCAATGTTAATTCCATTCTTAGGCTAAATGGCACCAACTTCAAGTCATGGCAAGAGAACATTATGATAGTTCTCGGAGTCATGGATCTCGACCTTGCGTTAATGCTTCCTTCTCCTGCACTTCTTACGGATAAAAGTTTTACTGATGAGAAAAGGGACATGGAGAGGTGGGAGAAGTCAAATCGTATATGTATGATGATCATGAAGAGGGCCATTCCAGAAGCATTCAGGGGCACTATATCCGAAAAGATAACTACTGCCAAAGAGTTCCTTGAGGACATTGAGAAAATATTTGCCAAGAATGTAAAGGCTGAAACTAGTACACTTTTGGCAAATCTTATCTCAATGAGATACAAAAGAAAAGGGAATATTAGGGAGTACATTATGGAGATGCCTCACATTGCTTCAAAGTTGAAAGCACTTAAGCTTGAACTTTCTGAGAACTTGCTTGTGCATTTGGTTCTTATATCTCTTCCCACATAATTTAGTCAATTCAAAGTGAGTTACAATTGTCAAAAGGAGACTTAGTCTCTTAATGAGCTCATCTCATATTGTGTGCAAGAAGAGGAAATGTTGAAGCAAGAGAAGACAGAAAGTGCTCATTTGGCTAGTACTTCCAAGGACAAAAGAAAGAAAAGAAAGAAAGATAAGAAAGCTGCAGAAGCTCAACCACAAAAGAAACAATACACGGCAAATATTAGAGATGGTTGTTTCTTCTGTGGAGCTGCGGGATATAAGAAGAAAAACTGTACCAACTATCACACATGGCGTGCAAAGAAAGGTATATTTTTCAATTTTATTTGTTCTGAGGTTAATTTATCTTCGGTACCTAGACACACGTGATGGTTAGATTCTGCTGTCACAACTAATATCAGTGTGTCTATGTAGGGTTGCCTGAGCTGTCGAAAGCCAAGTGATGGTGAAAGATACATCTATGTGGGTAATGGCAAGAAGGTTGAAGTTAAGGCAATTGGGACATTTAGGTTATTGTTAAAGCCCGGTTATTATTTAGATTTGAAAGAGACTTATGTAGTACCGTCATTTAGACAGAATTTGGTTTCTATTCCTGTATTGGATAAATTTAATTACTTTTGTTCTTTTGGAAATGGCAAGTTTAGTCTTTTTCAGAATTCATATTTGGTTGGTACTGATTCTTTATCTTATGCTGATAACCTTTATTTGCTTAATACGGTTGCTTCATATCATGAAACCTTGCAATTAAGCACTCAAAGTGTAAAGACAAAATTAACCAATGAGAATTCCGCTTCGTTATGGCACAAAAGATTAGGTCAAACGGAGAATTGAGAGACTTGTGTTAGACGATATTCTAGATCCCCTTGATTTTATAAATTTTAAAATTTGCACTAATTGCATAAAGGGAAAATAAACAAACATAAGGAGATTTGGTGCCAACAGAGCTACAGACGTCTTAGAACTGATACATACAGTTATTTGTGGGCCATTCCCTACAGTTTCTTAGAATGGTCAATAATATTTTATCACGTTCATAGACGATTTTTTGCGTTATGGCTACCTTTATCTCATACATGAAAAGTCCCAATCACTGGACGTGTTCAAAGCTTACAGAGCTGAAGTTGAGAACCAACTCAATAAAGTATCAAAAGCGTCAAATCTGGCCATGGTGGTGAGTATTACGGCAGGTATGACGGTTCAGGTGAACAACGTCTGGGACTGTTTGCTAAATTCCTAGAGGAGTGTGGTATCGTCCCACAGTACACCATGTCTAGTTCTCCTACCATGAATGGTGTTGCCGAAAGACGAAATAGAACGTTCAAGGACATAGTAAGGAGTATGATTAGTCATTCCAACTTATCAGAATCTCTCTGGGGAGAAGTATTAAAGACTGCAGCTTACATACTCAATAGAGTACCCACTAAAGTGACTGCCAAAACCCCTTATGGACTTTGGATGGGTAAAAAGTTTAGTCTGAAGCATCTGCATATTTGGGGATGTCCAGCTGAGGCTAGGCCTTATAGGCTATATGAAAAAAAACTGGACTCTAGAACGGTCAGCTGCTACTTTATTGGTTACTCTGAGAGATTCAGTGATTACAAGTTTTATGATCCTGCTTCCAAGTTAATATTTGAGACGGGAAACGCCCGGTTCTTTGAGGATGTTGAGTTTGCAGGGGGAGATAAGGTTACGGACTTTGTCTTTGAAGACGAATATGCTAATATTCCCATAGCTGCTATTGATATTGATTAGGCTTCTATTCCTGACATTGTTCAAGAAACATATTCAAATCAAGACAATGTCATAGAACCTCCCGTTCCAGAAATTATTTCAGAAGAACAAACTCTACCACCTCAAGAACCTGTGCCATTAAGAAGATCCACTAGAGAAAGGAGAAGTGCGGTTCCAAATGATTACATTATATCTCCAAGAACATGAGGATGATACCGGTATGATGGAAGATGATCCAATCAACTTCCGTCAAGCCATGGAAAGTTCTAAATCTCAATAGTGGATTGATGCCATGAATGCGGAGATAAAGTCCATGAAGGACAATGACATCTGGGTTCTTGTCCCATTGCCTGAAGGTGCGAAGCTCATTAGTTGTAAATGGATATTTAAAACCAAGAAGGGTTCGAAAGGCGATGTGGAGAGGTACAAAGCTCGTATTGTCGCTAAAGGCTTTACACAGAAAGAAGGCATCGACTATAAAGAGACTTTCTCTCCGGTTTCATTGAAAGACTCTTTCAGGATAATAATGGCACTTGTGGCACATTTTGACCTTGGGCTACATTAGATGGATGTAAAGACTGCGTTTCTCAATGGCGACATTGATGAAATAATTTATATGGTGCAGCTAGAAAACTTTGTGTTGGGAGATGTAAAAAAGATGGTTTGCAAATTGAAAAAATCCATCTATGGGCTTAAGCAAGCTTCTCGTCAGTGGTATTACAAGTTTCATCAAGTTATCATCTCATTCGATTTTGAGATAAATATAGTTGATAATTGTGTATACCACAAATTCAGTGGGAGTAAGCATATTTTTTTGGCTTTATATGTCGATGATATATTGCTTGCCAACAACGATATAGGCTTATTGCACGAAATCAAGAGATTTCTATCAAAGAAATTTGAGATGAAAGATATTAGGGACGCCTCTTTTGTATTAGGCATACAGATACATTGGGATCGCTCTTAGGGTATATTTGGGTTATCACAAAAGAGCTATATCAAGAAAGTTCTTAAAAGATTTGGTATGCAAAATTATAAACCACGTGACACCCCTGTTGCTAAGGGAGATAAATTCACTCACAATCAATGCCCCAAAAATAATTTTGAGATTAAGGAAATGCAGCAGATTTCTTATGTGTCAGCAGTGGGGAGTCTAATGTATGTTCAAGTATGTACGCGTCCGCATATTACGTACGTGGTTGGAATGTTGGGCAGATACTTAAGTAATCCTGAAATGGATCACTAGAAAGCAGCTAAGCGAGTCCTGAGGTATTTACAGAGAACAAAAGAATTCATGCTCACGTATCGGAGGTCGGACCAGTTAGAGATCGTTGGGTATTCTGACTCCGATTTTGCTGGATGCCAAGATAGCATGAAATCTACTTCTGGCTATATATACATGCTTGCTGGAGGAGCAATCTCTTGGAAGAGTGCTAAGCAGACACTCATCGCTTCATCCACCATGGCAGCTGAGTTTGTAGCATGCTATGAGGCGTCTAATTATGGAATATGGTGCGAAATTTTATCACTGGGCTGCAAATTTTAGATGGCATTGAAAGGCCACTTAAGTTATTTTGTGACAATAAATCTGCAATGTTGTATTTCAACAATAACAGGAGCTCGACGAAGTCAAAACATATAGACATCAAATTCCTAGTTGTTAAAGAAAGAGTTCATAGTGGACTTGTGTCTATAGAGCACATTGGGACAACTCCATGATTGCGGATCGGCTGACTAAGGGATTGCCACCCAAGGTCTTTCATAAGCACACTGCTCATATGGGTGTTTTATCTCTTCAGAATATATCATTTTAGTGAGAGTTTGTATTTTAGATGCTTTTATTCGTAGACACATTTATTATGGTTTTATGGATATTGTATGGTTATTTACTGCAGTATAAAGTATTCAATTCATATTCTCTCTGATTTTTGGGTATGGTTTGATCTCACTAAGGTTTTAAGGTGGACCAGTTGGAAATAGGCATATTAAGATCACATTGCATGAAATTTTCATGCTACACATCTATGCTTGATCTGTGTCGTTGGTTGTATTCATATACGTGACCATTGATGGGTCTAGTTGAGATAAATGCAATAAAGATTACTTTGATCCTATGTTGATATAACTGATGGATGAGATTGTTAAGGATGCATATTGTTTGATGGCAAAATTCATGAGCTCGTAAGATTATATCATAATTCACATTTATATAGTAACATATATGGCCCAAGTGGAGATTGTTGGATTTATATCCAATATATGGGCCAAAATAATTGTGTATTATGTGCTGTCAATTAAGGTTAGCCCATTAAAGTAATCTAATTTAGGGTTTGGGTTTTTAATGCATCATTAAAGTATGGGCCTCCTATGTGTAGAGACCAAAATATAATTGTTAATTCAATGATGTGCTAAATTGATAATTATGAATAATTAATGTCAGTTATAAAAAAAATTTATGGTTCCCCAAATCTGTAAGTACAGTTTTCTTTCTGATATCCCATCTTCAGAAAGTTACAGAGAAAGACAAAAGGGTTTCTCTAAGGAGGATATACGTATAAGATTTGAAAGATCTACATCTCAAAAACTCAAAAATCACATCCTATTCCGTGGATTCAGGTATGGTTTCGCATCTTCTTAATTATCTCAATAGTTTGACATGAACAATCTTTGGATTGATTAGAGATTCATCTCTTAAAGTAAAAGTTTTTTTTATCTAACAATTTAATCTTTAGGTGAATTGTGGATACACTCCCTATGCTATAGGGGTTAGCCACTTATCATATAGAAACTTCTTATTAGCACTTAGACGTTCTGATATCCAAACAAGTTAGATGTCTGTTTTTTGTACATGTATTGTAGGGAATGTATGTTCAACACCCATAAGAAAATCAGGGGTTTCTCTGCAAAACTTTGTGATTCAAAGAGATATCTACAACATGTTAACCTCACGTGATACCCACATGACAGACATATTGACTTCACTTGATACCCACATGACATGACTGACATACTGACTTCAGTTGATATCCACATGACAGACATATTGACTTCACTTGATACCCACATGACATGACAGACATATTGACTTCGCTTGATACCTTCACTTGATACCCACATGACATGACTGACATACTGACTTCACTTGATACCCACATGACATGACTGACATACTGACTTCACTTGATACCCACATGACAGACAACAGAGTAATATCTTCATTTGGGCATCAGGAGTGTATTTACTATTAACATGATTTCATAATGTTAAAAGGAGTCATTAGAGTCTCCATAGCACAAAAGAAAAGAAAAAAAAAGCCTGAGATTTGATGAGATATATAGCTGTAACTTTAAATATAAGATTGAACAAATACATGTTGGTGACCAAGATCCTTCCACCAATAAAAAGTAGGACAATTGAAGGATTCTTGTATGCAAACCAAAATCATACAACACTCTTCTACTCTCGATAGTTGAACTCACTGTTCCAAAGCTAGCTGCCTGTGTCTGTTAAGATCATCGAGATACCTTGAACATGTGTAATCCTCCAAATCCCCTACATCAAAAATGGGTGGTCTTCCCACATTTAGTCTTGTAGCTCTACACATGAGCTCCATAGATCCTTCTTCACCTCTCAAAAGCCTTACGACCTGAAAATTTGAGGTCTAAATTATTAGAGATGGATGATAATTGAATTACAGAAGATAATGTTATGAATTTCATATTATACCCAATTCATTGCAGGCCGAGCAGTAGAGAGATGGTTGATACACATTGAGGCAGCTGAAACTGCACGCTTCAATTCATCGGGATCATAAGAATTGTCCAGAACTGGATCGATGATTTCTTTTAGATTGTTTGTATCGAGTAGAGGCTTTGCCTGTAGAAGAATTACATTGATTTGTGAGAGACGTGAAGCTATAAGTTTGTACAATGTTGTCACCTATGACTAATGACCAATTTCATACCTAATAATATTAGATTGGTTATGGGTTTCATTCATTGTTTCTTGAATCATAACAAGAATCGCTTTATTCAAAAAGCTATGGGTGTGTTGGGCAATTCTTTAAAACTGGGTCATGTTTGATCCTGGCCCAGCTTTTTATTGTTATCTGATTGGCTAAAACTGGGCCAGAATTGGCCCAGTTTTTTTAAGCCAAAATTTGGCCTCAAAACAGGTTCTTTTTCAAACACGCATTCAAACACCCCCCCAAAGGAACAGTTCTAAACAAGTTTAGAATAAAACTGGGCCAGGACCAATCCTAGCCCAGTTTTCCATTGTTTGCCAAACTGACCCTATGACTGTTGAGATTAAACATAAATTGTAGATTAAACTAAATAATTCTTAACACTCTCCTCACATGGACCTTTAAGAAAAGTACTAAAGGACTGTATTCGAACTTTGTTTGGAGAATAGATGGGGCTTTGATAATGATGAAATCATTAGTCAACTTCTGATAAAATTTGATGCTTTCATACCATGTAAAAACCATGTTATCCAAAGCTTTACTATTGGGTTGTAGACTAACAATATATATCAAGTAACATAATTCTTGACAAAGTAGTCTTCAAATGACAAATCGGAAATCATGATCATGTAGGTAAAGTAGAAAAGTTCGAAGAAGTTTGAGCATACCCAAATTACAAGGCTCTGTCTAGTGGAATCAACAGCCCGGCGCCCTGTAATGAGCTCAAGAAGCAAGACTCCATATGCAAAGACATCGGTTTTCTCATTAACTACTCCATGCATGAAGTACTCTGGTGCCAAGTATCTGACTCATTCAAACACATAAACACATAGCACAAATAATGTACTATCACATATGCTTCAAAAACAATATCACAGATAAATAAAAGATTCCATTCTCACCCAAACGTGCCTTCAATATGAAGCACAATGTGGTGACTCCATTTATCAGGCAACCATTTTGCCAGCCCGAAGTCTGAAATCTGAAAAATAATGCAAAAGCATGTCAATATGATTAGAAGAATAAGAAGAATCAACACAGTTTGTAGTATACCTGAGGTTGATAGTCATCGGTGAGAAGGATATTAGATGCTTTAATATCCCGATGAATAATGCGCCTATGACACATCTCGTGAAGATAGAGAAGCCCTTCTGCGATGCCTAACGCAATCTTGAACCTGACCTTCCATTCGAGGCTCTCCTTTGAACCTAAAGAACTGAATTTAGCTTCATTACTTGGATAGAGGCATGATTGTCAAGTTTAAAACTTTGAAGCATCTTATCAGTCGATATTTTCTCTTTTAAAGATATATGAGTAACGGACTGTGGCTCTATGTCTAGAAGAATCTGTTGAGTGATTGAAAAGATAGTGTGTGATATGCCTCAACCCTGAAGTCCACCTTATGTAAATAACAAGAAATAAGGCATATTTTGGCAGGAAAGAGCCTGAAGTCTCGCGAATGGTCTTCCTCTATAGTGTTATTATATATTTGAGTTTATTAGCATTAATTTGAGAAATGAGTGTTGTAATGAGCCTAGGTCCTAGGTTTTCAGTTAAATATCAAATTGTTTAGGTTGTGCAACATTTAGTTCAATTTCCTTCTGTATTTTACTTATTCTTGCCTGAGCTGCTTATTCTTTTCTTTTTCTTAGAAAAGAAAATCACTCAGAAAAACTGTATGATAACTAACATGAAATAGATAGTGTAGCAATTGTTTTTATTTGTTATCACTTGTTTCAGATATATCACCATAACGTCATAATGATGCATAATATACCTCATATTTCTCAATCAAACCTAGTATATCATAGCTATACTATGTAAAACTAACACAAATCATGGGTTTATTATTGGGTCCAAGGTACATTTTTTTAGTAAAGTATACAAAAACTTAATCCATATTCCTGCAAAATTCACTAATATAAGGATTGAGCAAATACAGGCAATTTGATTTACTAGTGCAGCCTATCAACGGTCTGCTGACTGTATCCATTAACCTCTGGCAAACTAAAACTAGTAAAAGTTTGTTTAAAAAACCTTATATCTGAATGTTATAATAGAATTTCCTTGGTGGATTCATCTTTCCTTTCCACTGAATAGACATTGGTAGATGACTTGGTTGGCACAATGACAAAAACCATCTGAAACTTCTCAAAGGCCAACACTTGCAAGTCCAAAGGAATTATTTGGCTTATATACGAGAATGGCATTGGAACCCCCTTTCATAAATTATCTTAGCTTTCAGGAGGAAGCTATGTGGTAATATAATATAGGTTAAATTTCACAAAAACCCTCATGAACTTTAAGGGGTTTAGCTGCACGGGCACCCGCCCACACCCCTACCCCGCGGCGAACTTTATACATCATATAAAACCCGACTAAACTCTAAAAAGTATACTAAATCCTGTGAATCATTAGAAATTCTCATAAATAGTGTCAGCAAAAGAGTAAAAAGTCTAAACTATCCTTTAGACTTTCTACCTCCCCTTACTCAAAAGGGGTAATTTAGAAGATATTTACTAGATTAGAGCAAAATTCTCCAAAACGTGTCATGCACAGAGCATGTGACAACTCAAAGAATCCACCTTCGGTCATGGTACTTAAGCGAGATAAGTTCAGTGGGCTTTTCTACAAAATCCCAAGGGGGTTCTGTGAAATTTACTCTACTATCTAATTTACAAAAGTATGTAGAAGTAAGACGTACCATGAAGAACAGAAGCAAGGCTTCCATGTGGAGAATACTGAAGAACCAAGTACAAGCCTCCTTCAACACTAAACCCTAGCAGTTGTGCAGCATTCGGGTGATTAACATGCGCAATGATTCCGAGCTCTGATAAGAAATCTCCAATCCTCTCATCCTCGGTTTGTTTCTTCGTCAGCCTTTTCACTGCCACGACCTGACCATCACCAAGGCAGCCTTTGTAGACCTCGGCTTGTCCTCCCTTTCCTATCAGCTTATCTGCCAGATAAAAAATTGATCATAAATGATTCAACATATGTTAATTTGCACAAAATTATAAAATAAGAGGTCCAAGAGCCAATTGGATATAATAAACATCAAATATAATACAAAATTTGCCCAATCTTTGAAGATTTTTGAAGTGCATATGGCTAGTTGATACTTCTAATAATTTTTTTAATGTATATGGCTAGTCTTCGATGTGTGAAATGTTTTAAAAAGCGGCCTGGGCATCTGCCTAGGCCTAAGTTGTACTTTGGCCCTGTCTAGGTCTTGGAGGCATCTAGGGGAGCATGGGATGCTTATGCAGATGGCACCGTCTAGGTCATGTCCGATGTGTGTCATATTTGGAATTGACTTATCTTAAGTGACATGCAATGATCTAGAACATCAATAAATGATCAAAAAATGTTAATCGGGAGATTCTCTCTCTCATTTATTTTCCCTTTCATTTCTTAATTATTAAACTTAAGGTTCATGCTGGTAAAAGAAAGCTCCAAGCTTTCTATTGAGGAATTGGCAATTATAACAAAATAAAAGATTTCACATATTACTTTCTTCACTGTGTCAAATTGGTGATATCTTGCTCTTGTTTAATTATTATGATTCTAATCAAATGGGCAGGGATCAAATCACTCAACTAAGTAAAGGAAAAGCATAACAGGAAAAATCTTAATAGAAGTCAACAAGCAATCAATGAAGAAATGTGTAGTATTGAAGAATAGTCGAATGACTTTTTTACAATAAAATATAAGCAGTTTTGTAGAATACATAATTCGAAATGTGATATCCAAAAAGTAAAACCTTAATCAACTCATCAGAATCAAAAGAAAGAAATGATACCTGAACTGAAATTATTGGTAGCAACTGCAAGCTCCTGATAATCAAAGCTCCTCCACGAAGGCCTACACCTCAAAATCTCTTCCCTAGACTCAAAAATCTCTAACCCACAACTTGAAGTAACCGGAGGAAATGTCAAAAGCCTCAACATGGGCTTCCTCCTCCTCCTCAAGAACCCTCCAAACAAATTCCTCAATCTTGAGCTGCTCGATCTTTCCAAGCTCGAGAGCTCGCTGCTGCTTCCGCTATCAGAGTATATACTCGATACTGAATTCTCTAGAACTCCTCGAGGAGAGCTGTGATCAGAGCTCGAAGTACTGTCATCGTCATTGAGCTCTAATTTGGAGCTCATGTTCTTCTCCTCTGGTACTGAAAGTTCATTGTCATTGAGCTCTTCTTCTGAACTTCTCGAGCTCTTGTCCTCTGTTCCTATGGAAATGGTTTACAGAAGAACACATCAACATTGTTCTTTTTACATAATTTCTATAAGAATCAAGGGTAGAAAATACTATTGAACTCCGTAATTGACAAAAATTCAAAAAAAAAAAAATCTCTCTCTAATTTTCCCACACTACTAGTTTGAGAAACTTATCTCTGTTTCCTATTTGTCCTTGATTTTAACTTATTTCTACTGAAGAATATTCCAGGATCGTGAAAATATAAAAGAAGTAACAAGTCAATACTTGAATTATTGCCTTATTTAGCATCTGCGCTATCAATTTTCTCAAGAAAACTTACAAGGAAAAAAACATTCCTTTATTAGTTATTTCTCACAGTCACAGGTATCTCACTATCTCTTTGCTTCAAAAATTTCTTAAATATTCAATATTTACAGATAGCTCAAAAAAGGGTAAATCATAATTCAAAGAAAAGAGTAAATCTGTACATTAATACAAAGCAATGAACCAACTCAAGAAAAAAACACAAAGAAACAAAAAAAAAATTAATTTGGATTACTTTCAGCAGAACCCAACAGAGTCTCTGGCCTCTCCTCCTGATTACTCTCTGCAGATTCAAAGGGGAAAAAAAAATTCTATCAGCTTCATCACTAACCAAAACCCAACTCATGGGCGATCTCTAAAACTCAAAAAATACAGAATAAAGAAACACAAACAAATGATTAGAACAAAGCTCACCTTCCATTGAAATCATTTGGAGGTAGAATTATTTTCTTATTTAAAGGAGGAGGGAAAGTTCTTTATTGTGGTTAAAACTTCAAAGCTCAAAGGGAGAGGGCACTTTCTTGGGGTTTTGAATTTTGGACATGAGTCGTTGAGATGAGTGCGGGCTTAAATGGAGGAAAAATAAAAATTTTAAAATATATAAATATTTAAAAGATTGGGTTTTTGGGGCCAATAGTATGCTGTAAGGGGGGTTTAATAGTCGGTGGGGCCTACAGAGGGAGGTATTCGTACGAGTAGATGGACGATGCATTTCCCAATGTGAATGTATGTGGTGGATAGCAGTGGATGTACCCTTTCGCCTTGGTAATTGGTGGGCTGTTATTTTCATCATTTGTTTTAGATAATATTTGTGAGAGAAATAATATTGTCATTATTGCTCTGGATTTTGTAAAAGAATCTTTCTTTTCCGAAAAACAAACATTTTCTAGATTCTAGCAAAAAATTTATTTTTCTAGATAATGTAATTGTAAAGCTATTTTACACTGTCGAGAATAATTTCTATTGACATTTCATATGGTTTTCAAAAAGTAATTTTTGTCTACAAAAATGATAGCACCCCTATTTCTTGAAAAATAAATTGAAGTGATAATAACTATAATGGATATCTTTAAGGTACTGAATTATCATAAGTCACTTAAATATTATATGATATCACTTAAATGCATATCAAGTTATAAATTTTAGGCTAAATACTTGAAAGCCACCTTAAACTTTGGACGGTTATCTAATAACCTCCCATAACCTTCAAAATATCATCCCCCACCCCCAAGCTAAGAGTTATCTGAAGACCCCTTAAAGTTTCAAATGTTATAATAAAACCGCATCCAAACAGGCTAAATATCAGAAAACCGCAATTTTCGCATATGTGTGTAAGTATATACATGGAGATATTTTTGCTAGTGAAAAGTGTGGTTAATGTTGTTAGGTAGTTTTCTGATAAACTATTAAACTTAAAGGGAGTTTTTTTTATAACCCTTAACTTAAGAGTTCTTTTTTTTATATCGTGAAAGTTGTAGAATGTGATCTAATAATCGTGCAAAGTTAAGGTGTTTTTTTCCTGATATTTAGCCTAAATTTTATTACCAATTGAATTATCTATTACTATTATTTAAGAAAAACTCTTTTCTAGTGTTCTACCCTTGTGTTAGTCATCCTTTCAGAAAATTCCAATCGTGTCCCAAAACTATTGTATACATAGCATCCAATAATTCACAACTTATTAAAGGGACAAGTGTGGGAAAAAAAAAGCAACAACAATCTAATTCATAACTATCCCCACTATTTGATAACTAATAAACCATAATTATCCCTAATTTTTTCAAAATGACAGACCCTTTCTAAATTTATCCTCTCAGACCTCGCTTTTGTAACTGTTGTTTATACACGTGGACATGTTAATTATTAAAATGTTAATAAAAATTTTTCTGCATAAATATACTATATCATATAAGCATCACGGGCACCAAAATGCTAATCATTAACTATTACATGATAACGAGAATATACACACAATATAAGTGAAAAACTAAACTGATCAAAGCACTAAATGCACAAGTGGTAAAGAAATATATACAACTTAAAAATTATCACGAAATTGATATTAATTTGCATTAAAACAAACCTTTTTTTATTAACATTTTCTTATATTTTTTGCCCCTTAGAAATAGAACGTTCTAAAAATTCATTGATGATGGGAGAAAAACTTGCGCGTGTCATAAGCCAGTCCATTTTACCAGTTGAAGCACGAAAATCAAGGGAAAGGAGAAAAATTAGGATCAAATTAATTACCACATGATTGTCGGATAGCTGAGGAAAAGGTAAAGTGACGTAAATATAATTATTGAGTCAACATTTTTTGAAGTTACCTTCTTAATTTGCACTAGTGTATCCATTAATATCTTAACTTTGAACGCACTCACAGCGGGTCACCAGTATTGTTAGGAGGTTCCAATATGGCTTCTACGATCTTGGGTTCGATTTCGAACTGGTTATTGTTATACCTTGAAAATTTCTATGTCGTTAAATAGACCACATGGCAGACTTAGTGAACAGGACACACAGCTGACACGCCGGACCCTAGTCTAAGCTAACTGACTCATCTGTGTGACCCGGGTCTGAGAAGAAAGACGTCTCCAAGTGGAGATCCACAGCCGAGTTCGGGTCGAGTCAAAGGGCGCCTTCGAGTCGGGTTCAAGTCCGCATTTAATGCATGACTAAGCATCATGATGACTCCTCGGGCGACACCCGCAGTCCCGCTGTTCTGTCACCATCACATTCAATACAATGAGTACCGCGTTCCACCTCCAACCAATCAGCCGCGGACACGTGTAAAATGACAGTGCAGTGACAGATCAACTAGTCATTCAAAGCTACCTAAAAACCCTCATAAATTTCCTATAAATAGTATTATATTTGCTATTCTCAAGTATGCACAAAAAACCCTAAAACTTACACCGCTCTTTTCTTCAGTCAATCTAATCAATCATTGACTTGAGTGTCTGAGTACGCTGGAGGAAAATACCTCCGGGACCTCTAATCTCTGTTATTCTGTGCAGGAAAGCTACAGCTTAGGATACATCTCAAAAGTGATCAGTCACCAGAGGAGATTAAGGAACCCGCAAATCAATCTCACCTTCACTAAACCACACCTTAATTTCCCTACGAAAACAATTATCAAAAAAAAAAAAACTTTGAATACGACAGGTTCTTTGCGATGTGAGGACATATACAAAAGTAAATTTAACAATCAAATTCGGACATAATCCTTACAATTCACGGCCTGAAATTATTATTGGTCTAATAAAGTCCAAGACTCAATGATCAAGTGTAGAAAATTAGAAACACTTCAAATTTGTTCCTAGATTATGGGAGACCATATTAGAAATTTTTTATCTTGCTATACGAAAGTGGAGCCTTACACATCTTCTCAAAAAGACAAACAATGTGATAGCTACCTTAAGGGGATGTTTGTTTGTCTGAAAGTGAATAGTAAAAGTGAGAAAGTGGTTTATTTTCATCATTTTAGGTATTTGTTTTATTGAAACTACATGTAAAAGTGAAATGCAAAAATTATGCCTCATAGAATTTAATTTATATTCCACTTTCTTTTAAAAAAAGTAACGATATCATATGAAAATAAAGTTGTGATCAATTTTTACCAATTAGAGAATAAATTTTAATTAAATTCCTTCATTTTTTTTTCCGGAAACAATGCCAAACGTTTTTTTTTTCTATGGCCGATGCGAACTTGAGGTTTCCACTAGATTTTGATAGTGGAGAGGATCCAAAACCCTTGATAATCATGCAATTTTTCTTCAAACATCTATTTAAGGTAACACCAACGTTTCTAATACATACCATGTTAAAGCATTTGATAGTTGATAGTTTATAGCTAATACATTATATTATGTTTATTCTAATCAAAAGGCACTTCCAAAATAAATCTCCAATGAGCTTCAAAATTGAAAATACAGTTCTAGTTAGCACCGCATTTTCCATTGTATTACATCATTATCCACTTGAACTCTAGAGCAAGTGACTCTTGACCCTCTTTGTTCCTTTGCATCTATTCTTAATTGCGCACGAAGATTGAAGTGGGTGAACCAACTCTCACTCTGCTTGATTCAGTTTGGAGACTGAACTGAATCTCTTACGCTTAAAAATATTTTCATGGGGATTGGGACCCACAAAGTCAAATAGGGTTTGGTGCTCCTAACCCTAACATTGGGCACCTACACTTGGCTTAGTATCTCCTTTATATGCTTGTAGTTGCATGTAGATATCAAGATTGATGTGAACATTAGTTGAAGAATGTGAGAGATTAGCTACACAAATCTATAATTGTCAAACTACTTAACCTACCTTAACGGCCGAAGCCTTGATCAATATTTTCTTTGTGCTAGAGAAGTAAACAATTAATTTAAGGGTAAATTGCAAATAACCACTTCTTGTCTATACTAATATATTAAATAATCTATCACCCTTCAACTATTTTATTAGCAATTATTCTCCACAGATTGGCATTTTGAGGTGGACAAGAAAAATGTGAGCTATAAGTGCTAAAATATGAGTTGAAATGATAGTGCTAATGGGTCTAGGCTAGAAGAATTATTTGCAATTTATACATCCTTAACTAAATGAAGCTAAAAGTTTTGACTGACAACTAAAAATCTCACTCTCAAATTGTTGGTTTCGATTAGGCCTCTCGTTTGTTTTTATGAATTCTGAGAAGTTAAAATTATTATGTTTTGATGCTTCTTTGTAAAACGAAAATCTCTTGCTCATGGATCATGTTTATGTCAGAAAATTGATGTGAGGCTTAGGGGAGTTAAACTTGATTTTTGGGTCCATTAATCGTCTTTGATGGTTGATTCTCCCGTTAAGGGTCTTGAGCTGTAATTTCCTGCACAAGTAACAGAGGTTAGAGGCCCCCGAAGGTTGTTTCCTCCGGTGTGCCCTCCGACGCTCAAGTCAGTGACTATTTTATTAATCTGAAGAGAAAAGCAGAATGTAGTCTTGTTGATTTTTTGTGTGTAAATTTACGTGCCTTGGCGTGGTGGAAGTTGTCACTATCTATAGAGGGTTTACGAGGGCACGTTGGTAAATTTGACCAGGTTTGTGCAGTGATGGTTCAGACCATGCTTTACACGTGTAGGCAGCCGGTTGGACGAGTCGCCGTTGTAACAATGATGGGACTATTGGAGTAAAGCTGTGTCCGAGAAGCTTTGAAGGCTCTGGATCGAGCGGTCATAATGACTCTGACGCCGCATTAATGTTGATGGTGACTAGGCGGCGAAATGCGGGCGCAGACCGTTCATGCATTAAATGTGATGCGACTTTTGATGACGCTTGGCAGGCCGTTCCACTGTTCAAGACGTGCTGTGTGGGGTCCGAGTGGAGAACGTCATTCATCTCTGAGTTGGACATCCAGCAGATCCCAGGTTGGAACAACCTTTCGTCTCGAATTCGGATCGTGAGACAGGTCGGCTGGCTCATCACCCGGGTCGTGCTTGCGGGTGCTATAGGAGTCGGCCAGTCGATCACTACACGTGGCCGTTTCTCGAGGTTCCATTAGACTTGGTGATTTTTAGGGTATAATAGATCACAAAGGAATAGGTGGGTTCAAATGAGAAGATTTAGGTATGGCTTAGGTTTTGATTTGGATTAATTTCAATAATTAAAGTGAGATGACCGAAGTGAGTTTGTGTGTATATAGATCCTCTACATCCTTGGTTGTAGGTACACTCTACAACTAACTAATAAAATCTCCTCACTCTACGGAGTCAATAAATGATATTATTTATTTGAATTATATAAAAAATATTTTAATTGTGGGACCCATTAAAAAACCAATGTAATTTATATATATAACTAGTTGTAGACATTCTCTACGATCAATACTACAGAGAATCTGACCTCATGTTTTATTAGGTTGTGATCCCTTTCTAAGATTCTAGTGTCATGCATAATTGGATTGTAGTCACATGGATCTCATTCAGTTAAGTATTGATTTAACAAATGAAGCTGAACCCAATTTGTACTGAATAAATTAAGCCGACATCTATACCTATCTATTATCTAATATCTATTACTATTATTAAGAGAAGGCAGACTTTTGGACATGTGAGCTTCATTTTAAAAAATCTAAATATACCTTCAAATTTTAAATCTTCAAAGTTAACTTGAGGGCAAATGTGGGGAAAAAAATACAATAACTCTACCAAACTCTCTTAACAAGCCCATAACTACCCCGCCACGTTTAAAAATTGGCCTTTAGCTAAATTCACAACTCCCTACAATATTGAATTATTGCATGTAGGAGAGAAGAAGGTAGAGATGCAGCTTTTGGGTCTCTGGTCTCATTTAATAGATGTGGTATTTCTTGCAAGAATCAAAATGAAATACCCTCACATTTCTGTATCAAGCACGCATCGTACGCACCGGAGTACTATGAGGTAGTTCAATGAACATATTGTTAGGTAACTTGTAGTGCTTGGTGAAAGATGGAAGTTAAGAACATGGATTCATGATGTTATCAATCATATTTTAGGATTTGGAAGATCTAATAGAAGGGCAGAAGAAATTTCATTACTATAACGAGCCATATCTTACATTGAATATTAGATGTCATGTAATTTATTTATCTTTATGTATATTCTCCCTCTTTAATCAGATTTTTTCGAGTTTGGAATCAACGACCTTCCTTCAACTAGTATTCATAAATTTTTAGGTAATATGGAATATCTAGAAAGATGTGAAGGAAAAGAAAAAAAAAACTCTCTAAACAAAAGGAAAAGGAAAAAAAGTCTAATTTTTACAAACACAACTTTCATCACGATGATTCAAACATGAATTGTTTGTATAGATCAAAACAATTCACAAACAATTCAAGTTGCATCGTGGGTTCTTCTAATACAATATGTAATCAACTTATTCAGAGTAAAAATTCTATCGGAGCACCTCATACAAATGGGTGAGCTATACCATTCACGGATTGGTTAGATGATTAGTTTAAAAATTGTAGCTACTATATCCATGATATAAACCACTCCGCTGTTATAAAGATGATTATGATAGGATTTGTTCATGCTTCTTCACTGACACTCCACATCTGTAGCCGTAACATAAGGAGTAACAGATGCTTTTTAATCACTAGATGCTTACTGGGCCCCATTGGGGCATTTTCACACTTTTAGGCGTAAAAGTGTACCGGACCCATAGTCCACATCGGCGCGGGTCGGGCTCGGATCCACAATTTATTCCATAAGCTACGGAGCTGATTCTGGCTGATTGGGGCCTTTGTAAATGCAGTGACTTTTGACTTGGATTGAAAGTTGAAACTATGCGGAGTTGATTGGGCTATTTTAGGCTATAAATAAGACAACAATTGATAGGTCGCAGTCTAGATTGACCTGGATTGGATTTAATCTATCTTTCATGTTTTTATGGCTTGCAAACTTTATTTAGAAACCATATATTTAGTTCCCCACGTGATTATTTTGCTGCTAAATTTGCATTTTTTTTATTTGGGTGAAAGAAAATTTATGGGGCGTATATGTATCTTTTTCTCTTTAAATCTATAAAAAAGAAAGGAATTTCTGATGAGGAAATTTACTGACATGACAGACAACAACAATATGCAATACCCTCATCAAAATTTCCACCAGTAGAAATACAAAATTTTGATGAAGGACTTGGTTCTAATAGAGTTCTTAGCGGGAGGCTCACTTTTTAAGAACTCTGTGGAAACGAATAACCCATAAATCTTTAACTGAGGTGATGAAGTGATAGGAGGGAGTCATTAAATCCTAGGTTCAAATGTAATACTTTTTCCAAAGCACAGTCAAGTTCAATTAACAACTCCAGCATTTCAGTTGGTACAAAATGTCCAGACTGACAATTTTTTCGTATTTTGAAAGAAATTCTAGGTTTTTGCTCTATAAAATCACATCCATAATTGCTAAATGATAAATAAATAGCTCTAACATGGAGAAATTTTTAAAATGGACCTTTTCTTTAACAAAATAAGCAAAATCGACCTAACCTGAAAAAAAAAGCAAAATCGACCGTTTTTTGCTCACGTTGGCAGAAAACGGTCGATTTTGCTGAAATTGGTTTTTTAATTACACGGGACTAGTAGTCCCGTGTAATTAGTGTAATTAATCAGCTCATTAACAATTTTCACAGGGACTGTTAGTCCCGTGTCTTAGTTCTTGGGTAATTAAAGTAAAAACCATTTAGATCATATAATCAGACCACTGAGGATCGCCGTCATAGTCGTACGCCACCGGCGCCGCCCGTTTGATCCGTTGAGGATCGCCGCCGCTATCCACTGAGGATCGCCGCCACCCGCTTGATCCGCTATGGATCGCCTCCGTCGCTGTTGCCCCCGCCTTCTTCGCGCATTGAGATTGCTTTTCTCTTTCTAGTTTCTCTCTCTAGGGTTTTGGAGGAGACTGGGACAGAGATTTTTTGGATGGGAATTGAAGAAATGTGTCGGCTTCGATTTGCGTGCTCTCACCGGAGGAGATGACGGTGATTGCGCATTTAGTCACTGTGGAGTTGGGAGAAATTAATTAGCGCTTCCTAATTACACGGGACTAGTAGTCTCGTGTAAATTAGAAGTTGATTTTTGCGAAATCGACTGGCCAAAAAGAGGTCGATTGTGCTAATATTATTATGAAAGGGTCGATTTTGCTTATATTATTTCAAAAAAGGTCTATTTTAAAAATTTCTCCCTCTAACAAACATCAGCATCTACATGGGCTGTTTGGGTTATAGATATTAAAAGCCAAGGATTTAACTGGGCCAAAACAAAATAGGCCCATTTCAGCATTCAAAACTACCCATGAGAGCTTATCCCGAAAAACACAGGCACGCACAAACATGAGCTCCTCTTCCTATCTCTACTCACCACCACTCCCCACCCTCCTCCACCAAACAAAACTCTCCCCAAAACCCACAACAATACCAAAGTTGCATCCCACCCCCACCCCCAAACTTTCAACAATTACAAATAACACCCACCTCCCCATTTGCAGGAGAGAAGCCACCTTATCTCTTGCAAGCCTCCTCTTTGCTTCTCTTCTCCCAAACCCATCTCTTGCTTCTGAGTGCTCTCTTGTTGTTGCCCCCTCTGGGCTTGCTTATTGTGATCAAGTTGTGGGATATGGGCCTGAGGCTGCAAAGGGGCAGCTTATTAAGGTGTGTGTTTTTGCATTTGACCCCCCTTTGTAACTCTTGTTTTATACTTTTTGTTTGTACTTGTTGCATGTTTGTGTAGGCTCATTATGTGGGGAGATTGGAGAATGGGAAGGTGTTTGACAGTAGCTATGGCAGGGGGAAGCCACTCACGTTTCGCATAGGAGTCGGGGAGGTAAATTGTAAATTTTAATTTTTTGATTTAGTGGAATTTATCAATTGTTTAAGAAGTATCAATACAATTTAATGTTGTGATTGAATTAGACAATTAGCATGATCACATAGGCAATTTGTAATTTCTGAAATAGTGTAATTTTGTCAGAGGTATCGATACAACTGAATGTTATGATTGAAGTATAGAAATAGCTTGATCTTGGTGTGTTGGCAACTCCACAAAACTAATTTTAGTGGTACAACTTTGGTCCAAATTTTAGTTTATATTTTGGCAACAATGGTCCAAAGTTGAACTAGTTTTCTTTAGTTCAAAATTTAGGCTTTAAACTAGTTCTTTTTTGAACCACCCTCTACTGCCTAGTTAGAAGAAAACTAGACTTGGCCTAGTCTCTTTTTGAAGTTGCCAATCACAGCCTATAAGCTCTCACTGGTATAATTTAAACTGTTGCAAAAACAATGTTAAGATGTTAAGGCAATGTCATACATGTAGAGACGAAATTGAGCCTCTCGGAATGTTAGATTGATTTTTTCTAACACATATATTGGAAACCAATTAATCCAATAGTTTAATTTATTAGACTCCAAGTGTTTATTTAACTTCAATACTCTTTGTAATTCTTTCTTATGGGATTGTACTCACATGACATTTGTAATAATATAACGTCTAAGAAGCCAGAGAACCATGAAGATTTCAGTTCAAGAATCATTGTCTAATTCTAAGTCTTGTCTTGAGCTGCAAATGTAACTCGATTAGTTCATCATCGTCATCATAGTCAATCCTTTCCCCTTTTAGTACTTGTTTATGCAAAGCACCATCATCTAGTATTTAGTTTTTTCCCCTTGTGTAGCTCATTGTCTTGAGATATTAAGTAGAGATGATGGATGAAAATGGGATCTTTGAGGTATATTGGTTCGTATGGTGGTCCAGGGCCAAAAGCTGCATCTATATTCATATATGGAATTTTCTAGTGCATATACACATTACGTATATGCTGAGAATAAGACATGGGATATTCTAAAATTTCCTATATGTGGTGCTACAAAGATCAGATTGAAGGTGTTTAGTTAATGTACTAGAATAGTTTATTTAGTCCTACATTGGAAATCATGCATATAATTGTATCTTTTCTATAAATAAAACCTTAAGCTTTTGAATCAACATCATAGTAGTTGGTTAACATTTATGATTTCCTCTCGTAGTAATTGGCATATATCCTGATTTTCTTGTAACATGTATAAACTGCTCAATGCTAGGATTCTTTGATATTCGAACATATTTGACATAAGAAAATGTTATCTGCTGAATTTAATAGAACAAAGGAGTTTGCTACTGATTTCAATAGTTATAAGGTGTATAGCCAAACCTTGTGATACCCGAGACTTTTTTTTTGCAGTTTACCCTTCTTTTTGTTCGTATTGTTCTTTTATGTATTTCTCTTTTACAACACGATACTGGTGGTGGGTGTAGGTTATCAAAGGATGGGATCAGGGTATTCTAGGTGGTGATGGGATTCCACCTATGCTTACAGGTATGTACAACTCTTCTACATTTTCTCTGAAATGCCATTATGTAATGCTAAGTAATTTAGTTGCTTTAACACTTTGTTTAGGTGGTAAACGCACATTAAAGCTTCCTCCTGAACTTGGATATGGTGTGAGAGGTGCAGGTTGCAGGGGAGGTGAGGTTTCTTGTGTTTCAATTACTGAAGTTGTCGAACTTATGTCCTCTTTTTTTTCTTTCTTTGTCTTTTTAAATTTTTTTTTTGTGTTACTGCCTTTTAACATTTGAGAATTGACTGTTATGTGCTTCAAAATCATATCGTAACATCTTTATGGATAAGTTTCAACTCTCACATATTTTTTGAGTAACTTCGCCTCTCACATACTATGACAAAAATCCCAACTTTCTACTTGAGTTCATTATTATATTTAATCTTTTTCCGAACATGAGCCATGCATTTCCAGCAATCATGACAACCAACAGCCAAATGGTTTTAGCTGTTTATGGACTTCATCATATGTGGACTAACCAGATTTAATTGGTGTGACTCTGATATGGGAAAGTAAATTGGGGCTCTCTGGAAGTTGAATGAATCTTAACCAGGAACATTTCACATAGAGGGCCCTTTAAAGAAACTCGTATTAAGGAGAAAATGACGCACATCCCACTACTAATTATAAATCAAAATGGAACAGAAAATGTAATCAATAGCATCAGTATTTAATGTAAAATAGTTAAAATATAGTGCAATCAGAATACTATATTAGTGTAATTACTGACTTTAAATTGCAAGCATGGACTCAGGTTGCATTCTATGGTTTTGTATATAGGCCTCTTAATAGACCTTATTTTTCTTTCTTAAACATACTCAAATTAATCCAAATATGTAAACTGTCAAATATTGACCTTCAACCTTTTAACTTCATTATACATTTCTTCCAAATTAACTGTCCTATGGGTCTAAATTGTTATGAATATATATGATTTCTGTTAGTTATACTCATTAAAAGAGTTTCAAAACAATCAATAAAATTCAAGCTGCTTGTATAAACTAAGTTTAATTCTCAAAGGTTGGCTTTGTGTCTTCAGGTTCATGCATCATACCTCCAGATTCAACTCTTTTGTTTGACGTGGAGTTCATTGGCAAGGCATGAGCCGCTTCTGTCTATAATCATCATAGTAATTTGATGTTATATGCTTTACAAATGTATTCAAGTATACTCTACATTGCTATACATGTGTTGTTTGGACGTACCTAGATGAGGCCTTATGAGAGAAGAGATTTATGCTTTTGGCCATATTTTTTGTAATCAGGAAGTATTGTTTTATTTTTCTTTGAAATTGCTCTGATACGGCCATTTTAAGGTTCATTCGATTGCACATAAGTTCAAAATTTTAGTGAGGGCTGAGGATTACAATTTTTACTCTAAAGATAATGATCTTTTTGATGCACTTTACTTCTAATGAATCAAGCTTAAATTCAGTAGATTAAAGGAGTTCTCAGAAACAACCTCTGAAAATATACTTCTGGGTAAACCTTGTTGTAGTTGTAAATGGGTTGGGTGTCGATGAATTAAAAGAAATTTCTAATTGTTATTGATCCTTGAATTATGATAAGCTGATTCTTCAACCCAAAGACAACTATTTTCTACTTTATTCTTCATTTTATGTTTTCCTTTGGATAGTTCTCTTGAAAATTTCCTTTCTTAAATTTTTTCTATTAAGATTTTAGATTAGTCTTTCG
This sequence comes from Asparagus setaceus, assembly GCA_012295165.1. Classification (NCBI taxonomy): domain Eukaryota; kingdom Viridiplantae; phylum Streptophyta; class Magnoliopsida; order Asparagales; family Asparagaceae; genus Asparagus; species Asparagus setaceus. Next base: position 21,230,278 of record CM022704.1, on the reverse strand, counting down.
AAAAACTGTACAAACTGTTAAATTCAATTCATACATAATCGAAGAATCAATATAGTGGCCAATTTTAAATTAACCTTTAAGACATAAACTTTTCGTTCATCTTTATTGGTTAAATTTCATGAAACCCCAAAGGCTTTGACATTTCCCACGAAACCCCATGAAGTTGGCAGCATTTTCCTTGTAAACCTTCACGCTGACACTAGTTGCACATGTCGAGCACGTGCCCAAATATGACGAAAATACTCTTCAGAAAAATTCCCTAATTTATCCTTTTTAATATTTTCTTTTAGAAACTCCTCACAATACCCAATTTTCTAATAAACTTCTCTCTTCTTTCTGCCCTTCTCTTCCCAACCTTAACTAACCTGTCGTCCGTGTTGAGGGTTGCTAACAAAAGCCCCAACCACAAACCAAAAAAAAAAACCCAACCAACCCTGCACCACATCTAACTTGGAATAGGGTAAGAATTTTAGCTAATGCCTATTTTAGCTCAATAATTGGGATGACTTACTTTTTGAAGGTTGTAAGTTATAATGGCTTTTGGTTTTTATAATTAAAATATTATAAAATTTGTATAGGTAGAATATTCAATTGCTTAATCAAATCTATCTTATTTAGATGAGCTTTTAAGATAGTTTTCTTAAAAGTTGGGGAACCCAACGGCTAAATTGCCACCTTAGTATATTTTGTTGGACCAAGTACCAACTCGGTATTTTTTATTACTCTAACGACAATATTTAAAGTGGGGATCAATGACAGAGAGACATAATTTTCAGTACCTAAATGTTTACGATCCATGTGATGCTAATGTGGCTTCTCACGTGATAAACATAGTTTGGCTCACTCATTTGATTCCCCCCCCCCCAAAAAAATTATGGCTGAAAGGAGTGGAAATCAAATTGAGTGTTATTCTTCCTCCTAGAGTAAAAAATGGGCGTGGCCCTTTAAAATTGGAGACGGATTCTTCAAGCTCAAGCTCTCGCTCACGATCAGTGTCAGGAATGAGCGTGTGCATAAACAAACAAAGATTCACACTTTGTGCCAAACTGTAGTGGATGAAATCACTATAATTTGAGGCTCAACGCGAGAGTAGGTAGACGAAATCCCTCCTTAGAGGTATTCACCTCCATCTGCAAGAAGAATCTCTGCAAGTTGAGGAATAATCGTCCTCGCTCTCACATGGATAGAGAAAAAAGGAAAGTGAGAAAAGGGGAGGGGGGAAATTTGGGAATTTTTTAATTTCAAAAAGTGAAGATTCCGTTTTACCTTTGCCACATCAGCCTAATTGAGCCACATAAGATACAATGACTCTGTGTGAGGTGATCTCATTGGAAATTTTGCTCGGCCCAAGATATACATGTTTTTGTTCTTCCCCTTTCATATACCTTATTATTGCCATAAAATGCCAATATTGTATCATTTCCGGGTAGGATCCGCTATGGGTAGCTAACCCAACACCCAATACCTCCCCACTTATAAACATCCAGTTTTTGACGGGAAAAAAAAAAAAAAACCCCATAAAACCAATGAGAGACTAACCAAATCCACTTCCTTATCCTCAAAAACCACGCACCCCCAAACGGTCCGGTCACCGTTTTCCTTCCCAAAACCAGCGGCCGTCGCCGGTGACCAGATCCCCCTCTCCTCCCTATATAAACCCCCCCTCCCCATTCCTCTCTCAAATCTCTTCCCCAAAATGCAGTCGGCGATCTCGTCCCCTTCTTCTCTCCTCTCGCCTCCCCTCAAAACCCTAAAACCCTCCATTTTCCCCAAATCCAAAACCCTAACCCTAGCTCGAAGACGGCAACCCCTCCGCCACCGCTCGGCCGTCCGCTCGGCCGTCGCGATCGAGAAGGAAACCCCGGAGAACGAGCGGCCGGAGACCTTCCTCCGGGACTCCGATGGGCCCCACTCTCTCTCCTCCTCCTCCTCCTCCTCGGTTCGAAGTCGATTCGAGAAGATGATCAGGAGCACGCAGGATGAGGTGTGCGCTGCCATTGAGGCGGCTGATGGTGGAGGGAAGTTTAAGGAGGATGTGTGGTCGAGGCCTGGAGGTGGCGGAGGGATCAGTAGGGTTTTGCAGGACGGCGGGGTTTGGGAGAAGGCGGGGGTGAATGTGTCGGTGGTTTATGGGATGATGCCACCGGAGGCTTACCGGGCAGCGAAGGGGGAGGTGAAGGATGGGCAGAAAGCAGGGCCGGTTCCGTTCTTTGCTGCCGGAATTAGCTCGGTATGTGGAAATTTTAGTTTTTTATTTTTTGAGGGAATTTTGGACCTTTTACTGATTTTAGAGTGTAGCTGGTGATTGTTCAGCAGGTGGTTGTTCCTACATTGCTATAGTAGATAGGACTTATAGGAAAAGAGTATCTTTTGGATTAAATCTTAGTCAGATAGTAGATTGAGGATCATTATGCAGTAAATATATATGTGGCTTCCTCTCTTCAATAAGACAAATTACAATATAAATTTTGTAGGTTGTTTACTGAAAAGGAAACATTTTGATTGGATGATTTATCAAGTTGAGCCTAAACTAGGGTCTGTCTGGTTGCTTGTAATCTTATATCAAAGCTTTCAATATGGTTTTTAGTCAAAAATAAACTAGGGTCTGTCTTGTCGCTCACTGCTTTTGTTATCACAAGCGCTGAATTGCAAGTTACTCAATATCATGTCATTTATAATTCAATATTCCAAAAAGAAAATCACGTGATATCACATGCCATATTTGAAAGTTATCTAGCGACATCCAAACAAACAGGGGCAAGTGAAATTCAGTGGAAATGATCCTGACTATTATAAATAACATAACGATGTGATTTAGATGCAATGCCATGATTACTAGATACAGCTTTCCAAATTATATCGATTTCTTACTATAATCAGCAAAACCAAATCCTAGATGTATTGAAATGGGAGTAAGGCCTTGAAGATAGTTCTTGTTCTGATATCCCTTTCCCCGATCATCTTCAATATATCGCACTAGTTACTTGAAATAATGAATGGTTTGATGATATCATTATCCCCTAGGCCGGGTATTATGTGTATCTTGTTGAGCTAAGTTACATATGAACTAAGTATTTATGGAGCTAAGTGATATATGGTGTAAAATGTCATGGGGCAACTTTGAATTCAGGGAAGAAGACAAGTAATCTCTAGAATAGCACGTCATGTGAGAAAGTGTTAAAGTGACGCCTTTCTGTGAATGAATTATCCAACATGGGACATGCATCTTTAGAAAAATATTTCCTACAATTTTACCAAAATTCTAAAATTAACCATAGGCTAGGCTACCTGGACACTTCATCTAGGCTCCCGTATCCGTGTCTGACACTCCTTGGACACTTCTTGGATATATACCATAGTTGCATGGAACCCAATTCATTCCGGTTCACGGGACAGGTACGAGAGCGTAGTACGCCAGTCATTAGGAATCAGGTACAAGGGGTCAGTGTTATCGGCGTGCGCTGGCGCATGAATTAGAGCGCCAGCGACGTCGCCAGACGGTGAAGGGTTTCAAGTTTTAGACCTGTAAATAGCACAAACCCATTTTGTAAGTTGAGATATGTTTTCTTTTTTTTAGGGTTTGAAGCCGTTCTCTTTCACCCGCTTTCTCCCTGCTCTCTTTCTCCCTGCTCTCTTTCTCCTGCTCTCTTTCTCCTGCTCTCTTTCTCCTGCTCTCTTTCTCCTGCTCTCTTTCTCCTGCTCTCTTTCTCCTGCTCTCTTTCTCCTGCTCTCTTTCTCCTGCTCTCTTTCTCCTGCTCTCTTTCTCCCTGCTCTCTTTCTCTGTTGTCTCTCTGTCTGCTCCATCCCTGACCCCGACAAGCCGGCCGCCACCAACTACGACGCCGACTGACGCCGGCCGACGACGCCGACTGATGACTTTTCCCGCGAAATCAGGTTTGTTTCTCTTTTTTTTGTTTTTCTTCTGTTTTTTTTGTTTTTCTTCTTTTTTGTTTTTCTTCTATTTTTTTCCATTTTAGAAATAATTTACATAATTAATAGCAAATAGCAATTAAGAATGCTAACTAGAAAATTCCACTTTAGTTCGATGGCGATGATGACGAGGATGAGTGAACATTTTGTTATGTTACTTCTTGATTGCTTATTTTGGATAATCTTGCATTGTGATTTTTGAAAACTTATGAACATTGCTATGTTATGCAGAAAAATATTTGTTTGAGGTGTGTGCCTCAATTTAGTGAGGCGCTACGATCGTTAGCGCCTTTGGCGATGGTGCGCGAAGGGGCCTTTATACCGCGATTGCGCCGGGTGCGAGGCCTTTACCCGATTGCGTTTCATACCGATAACACTACGAGGGGTAGACTTATATGATACGCTAGGGAATGTGGTACGTATTAGGTTCGGTTCTTAAATGTAGGAATCAGAGGTTTTGCAATAGTCAAATTTAAGAAATATGGTATCAGTAATGGAAAAAGAACCTTGAGTATGTTGCAATTAAAATATGCATACATTATTTGCTTAATTTTTCATGTTTTTTGTTATATATTCTATTGCAAAATTTTAACTAGTTTGAATACTAAATCGGATTGCTATTTGCTAGAGTTGGTGAATCGGGATGTGTTCACTGTGAATCCGGAACGATTGAACCCAGGTCACGATTCGCTATAGCGTCCCACATTCCCGACTTCTGTGATATATACACCCATTTATTTAGACGTGTACTCAATTATATAACACATGTTTTAGTTTAAAATACTCGTGATACACTTATTGAACGTATTTCGTACACTTCACCTCAAATTTATGCAACTCGTTGGACTCGGGACAGGTTAGTTTTAACACATTCCTAGTTCATAAGTAAGATTTTAAAGGGTCGTTTGGGTATCAAATTCAAATATGAGTGATTTTTCAATTTATAATCTACTCACTAAAAGAAAACATAACAATGATATAAGGATTTTAGTTCTCATAACATGTGAATGAAAAACAATATTGATCTCATATGGATTATTACTTTTAATATGTATGTATATAGCCATGTCCCTGTATCCTAACTTTTACTATTTTGCCGTATCCCGCATTCGCACCCGTGTCCATGTCTGCACCCGCACTCGTATCCGTGCAACATAGACCATAGGTTAGATTTTTGGGGATGGAGCTGTGGAAAAACTTTGTTTTTAGGCATGTTAGAGCAAGCAAGTTCTGACTGGTGATCCTTCTAGGAAGTTTTCACTCACTGAGTTATGAGGTGTAATAGTGTAATTTAGAATAGTATCATGCATATACTCTTGTAGTGATAGTACTCTGACCAAATGCTGGTAGAACAATTCAAATGGCTTAGAATCTAATCTTCTAGGACATAATGAGTAGACAAATGCATGTTTGAACCTTTGTATATGATTATTGATGTATGCTAATTGTTTTCTAGTGCTTTAGACTCACCGTCTGCCTCTTCTGTAGGTATTGCATCCGAAGAATCCCTTTGCCCCGACATTGCATTTCAACTATCGCTATTTTGAGACTGACGCACCCAAAGGTTCATAATTATTTATTGCTATTAACATTTTTTCACATTTTCTTGGTTCTTTTTGGCATTTTATTTATTTTGGAACATGTTTCTGTCTATTTTTGGCTTCTATGGTAAGATGAGTATACTATTGTATGCAACATCTGCTAGATACTGTTGATGGGATCTTGCTAGATATCTTTAACAGGGGGGAAAAGCACTGGAAGCATATTGAAGAATAACTAGCATCTGATTTAATATGGGCTATTGGGCTAACATCATAGAATGCGCCAGTGCACATTGAGTGTCATGTATGTCAATAACTCTCATACTGATCTAATGTAGGCTACTGGGGTAACATCATAGAGTGCGCCAGTGCACAATAAGTGTCATGTCTGTCAATAGCTCTCATACTGTTTACCGTCCTCCCATACCGTTTGTGTTTATGGAACATGATCTAGTGACAACCATGCTCCTTTGTAAATGATTTATAGACTTGTGCCTCCTTTCATGGAAGAAGCTTATTTCTATCCATGTCTTTTAAAAAGGAGTCCCCAGACCTATTTCTATCTTCGAACACATAATATAACACATAATATGAACCATTATGATCACATCTGATACTGCAACTTTTAATGGTACCTATTCGGAATTGCAATAATCTGTGAGTATCATCTGAAATTGGAACCTGCAGAAAGCATGCAGCTTTCCTCTTCATCCCAAATTTAGGCTGTAGTTAGAAAGTAGAATGGCTTATCCAAAAGCATGAAGGTTAATCTCAAATTTAATATTTGAATATAACAGGGGTTTGTATGTTGGCAAATAGGGCAGAAAACATTTTTTAATCCAAAATTTAAGTTTGAGATATAACTGTAAGTTCCACCGTGCCATATATCATATGCCAGTCAATTTCAATCCGGTAAACCATTATCAAAGTTTCTTATTCATATCGCAGTTGCCTATCACAAGTACCTGAAAGTTACGTGGTTTTGACAATTTGACAATGATTATGTTACCGTTTCCTTCTACAGATGCTCCTGGAGCGCCAAGACAATGGTGGTTTGGTGGTGGCACTGATTTGACTCCTGCCTATATTTTTGAGGATGATGTTAAACACTTCCATAAGGTACATTTTAACAGCTGGCAGTTTGCGTTTCTTATTAGCTTAATGGGCTCTGTTGCCACTGATTAGGCAGTATTTTATATACCAGTTGGCAAATAAAAACTGATTGTATTTTATGTACCAGTTCTCCTCTTGTTTTGTTTTGGCTGATACATATTCTTGCACATGCTGGCAGTGGCGGTATTCACTTTGGTTTATACTTGTGAACAAACCATGACTGATGCAACACTTACTTTCCATATATTTTTTTATTTTTAATATTTATTTATCTCAATGTCATGAGGATGGAAGTTACTTGATTACTAGTTTGCCCATGTTTCCTGAACCTTCAGTCTGCAAAAAAAAAAAAAACCATTGCAGTGGGCCATACAGTAGTCAATGTTTGATCATGAATATATATATATATATATATATATATATATATATATATATATATATATAGAGAGAGAGAGAGAGAGAGAGAGAGAGAGAGAGAGAGCAAGGCTCCTATAAACTTAAGTTGATAGGGAGGAGTGTCCACCAACTTTTATATCCATTGATCTTGCCTCGAGATCCGTGAAATCAAGATGCACACAAATCTCAAAGTGGGCTTTATATCTTTCACGGATCCCAAGGCAACATCAATGGATAGAAAAGTTGGTGGATGACTATTCCCTATCAACTTAAGTTTATAGGAGCCTTGCTCTCTCTCTCTATATATATACACACACACACACACTTATGCGCGCTCGACACACACACACACACACACTTATGCGCGCTCGTGTGTCTATAGGAAATAATGGGTATAATGTGGTGGCTCATCTTGCTAAATGACCTACCAAGAGATAGCTGTGTGATGAGGCCCACCTTGCTATTCACATCTCTCTATCTCTTGATCTCTTGGTAGCTCGTTTTGCTAAATGAGCCACCACCTCATAACCATCATTCCCCTATATGTGTGTGAGTGTGTGTGTGTTAATTTAAAAAAAAAATGTATATATACGTCTACGCACACATATTATCAGTATATGCATATGTACATGTGCATGTACATATATTTCGATGTGCATATGACATATATAAAATCTTTTGCCTGCTGTACAAGCTTAATATCATCAAGCTTTACTAAGTTGCAACATAATGTTGGTTCTGGCATCAGATTTTATACATAATCTATTGACGAACATGCTAGGTCATGCGAAATAAGTGATGCAACAGAATAGAATGAATATTATGTTTACTAGTTTGAATGTAAAATTGATATTACCTGTGATTTTTCTTGTAGGTACAAAAGCAAGCTTGTGACAAGTTTGATCCATGTTTCTATCCTAGATTCAAAAAGTGGTGTGATGATTATTTCTTCATCAAGGTACAGTACTGATCAACTATTCGAAATACTACAATCTAGCTTGTCTTACACTTTAGGGTGATGAAAAATACTATCCTCCCTCAAGTATTACGGCCTTACACAAAAAATACTTATTTTCTTGTTTTTCTGTTATTTATCTATTATGAGTAAAGTCATATATTCACTTATTTAGAAAGGATCATTTCTTTTCCCCTTCTGCAGAAAGTTCCTCAGTAAGAAACAATATATCTTGTTTATTTTGTTTGCTCAACTTTTCACTTATTAGCTGAGCCACTTGCCTTGCATGTTGTGAAAGGGATTAGTTAATAACTTAATATATATGTCAGATGCTGAGATGGAAATTATTTAAGGAACCATTGTTCATGTTGCTATGTTCTTTGTTTATAATTAAGTAGATTATATATATATTCTGCTGAGAACAATTTTTCTTAATGTTTTTAATTCTTCTTGTGTATGTAGTAATTAACAAATGTTCTCAAAGTGTATAAAGATTATCTGATCTTCGTAGAAACTTTAATACCCAAGGTTCAGGTAATAGGTTTTCAAGACTTTTCCTAGTTAATATCTATACAAAGACAAAAGGATTTCCTTTATGCTGGACACTTTTCCCGCTTTGCTTGTGCAGTGAAGAAATAAATTTGTATTGAGTCAGAAAGTTTGTCATCCATGGCATGTAATAATGTCCTGATTTTTTTCTGCAGCATCGTGGTGAAAGGCGTGGGCTTGGTGGAATATTCTTTGACGACCTTAATGACTATGATCAAGAAATGCTTCTTGCCTTCTCTACTGGTAATAATGCCTTTACAAATTGTTATTGATGCGTCTTACAGGCATGACATGAAATTAAGGGGGTTGGCAGATGAATCCCTAACAATTCTAGATTTCAACACTAATTTCCCAATACCTTAAAAATTGATGTCAAAAGCTCATAATATTAGGGTTCACTCTATGAGTTCATTGAGGCCACTGTGAAGTTGTATGGTTTAGAGTTAATACAGTCAACACTCAACATGAAATGACAGACTGTCTAGACTACTCTCCCATTTCTATTCCCGTTTTCTCCCCTCTCTTTTTAAATGAGCGTTGCTCTCTGAACAACCCTCTTCAAACCAAACTTTGAAGTGAATTTGGAGGTGCATTGAGATTGGGACAGGGAGTGCAGGTAACTGAAAATAAGAAGTGTAGAAAACCAGGATACTGGCAAGGGAAGGTGTATTGGATTAATGGGAAATATGCATATAAAAGGGACTGGTCAATTTTTTTAGGGATTTGAAGGAGATTGAATTTTCGTATTTTCTTAAAACGGCCTGTCATGTTTCTACATTTCATGCAATAGTCCAAGTTTTAATGCTTGGAGTAACCAAATAGGAATTGAAGCCCTGCATCCTTGGGCAAACTATTATCGGAACATGAAAGTTTGTTACAGGCCTGCATGTAAGTATGCTAAAACTCTAAACATACATGTCATTATAAATCAACTGCCCAAAAAATATCTTAATTAAGTGAAACTAGCAAGACATCAATAAAATGTGTATATACTATAGAGAGAGTTCAAGACATCATTTCTTTGAGAAACTGTAGCAAAAATGATGGACATAGATTTGCTCTAACTGCAATATCAATATCCTATTAGTGGTTAGAAATTTGAGACTTAACATGTTAATTTTGGCTAATTACTAATCTGTTCGATCATTTTGCAGAGTGTTCCAAGTCCGTGGTGCCAGCATATTTACCAATTGTAGAACGTCGGAAGGACACACCATTTACAGACCAAAACAAGGATTGGCAACAGCTAAGAAGAGGCCGTTATGTAGAGTTCAATCTGGTATTCAAACAATATAGTCTTATATTGTTCCTTGGCATCTGATGAGCGAACAAAATCGCTTGATATATTTCTTATTTTCAATAATGATTAGGTTTATGATCGGGGCACGACATTTGGACTGAAGACAGGAGGAAGGATTGAGAGTATTCTGGTTTCACTTCCTCTGACAGCTAGATGGGAATATGATCATGTAAGTTCATAGATTTCACCATCTACTAATTTTCATATGATTGGATGCATGTTTCATAGAATTTTGTTTCTGCAGCAACCTGAAGAAGGGAGCGAAGAATGGAAACTTTTAGATGCATGCATTAACCCCAAGGAATGGATTTGAGACTGAGGTTAGGAGATTGTATTATTTGTGGCATTTGGATGTCACGTTTTTCTTTGTATGAGAAAGAGTTGAATGTAAATTAGAAATGGGAATAATCATTTGTAGTTGTTCCAATGTAAAACTGTTACTTGGTTTAATCCTTATCGATCTTTTATTGTCCTTTTTTTGGCCAATCTTTTCATGTAAGATCTATAATAAAGAAAACTAAGAAGTTTATGACTCTTACTGATATTCTAGAAATGCCTTCTTTAAGGAACGTAAAATGAAATGAATTAGTAAATACGGACGGGGGAAGAGAGAGGGAGAGAGGGAGGAGTATAGTGTGGTAAAGGATGGTTAAACTACATGGCTTCAATTACATCCAAATTCCAACATGCCATTTCAATTACATCCAAATTCCAACATGCGAAAAACTTTGTCATATGAGAGGATTCCTCATATAGCATTCCACTCCAAATCTAACACATGTTCAATAACATTTAGGAAAAAACAATCTTAATCTTAGGTTAATAGCAAAATAGAGTTCATTTTAGTCTGATTCTTGAATACCATGCATAAATAAATCGGTAAAGACAATATTGGGGGTTATCTTTTTCAATATCAAATGTTTAGAGATAGATATATAAAAGGAGGGTTAATTGCACATAGACCCCCTGTATTATTATTGTTTTGAATTTAATTACCCTATAGTTTCATTGTTGCGTATAGTTCCTTTTTTTTTTGTTGACTTTTTTACCCTCATTTAGACTCACTAATTTCATTTGGGGGCATACCACTATACCAGTCAAAAGTTAGAGGGTGCATCTGAAACAATGAAACTACAGGGGTAGTAAGTGCACAGCAGTCATGCTGCAAGGGATCCATGTGCAATTAACCCTATATCTAAAAGAAAGCTGTCTTTTTAATTTTCAAAATGCGAAGAGGCCTTTCCGCAAAATTCCGATAAACCTCTCAATCCTCACTCAAACACAAACCCTTCCCCCATTCCTCATCCTCCACCAGCAAAATATCCCTATCCGCCATGGCCACTTCTTTCTCGATCTCAACCTCTCTCACTCTCTCACCTCCAACTCCTCCCCTTCTCTTCAATCCCAACCCCAACCCCAACCTCCTCTCTTTCCTCAAACCCCTCTCCATCCCAACCCTAACCCTAACCCTAACCAACGCCAATAAGAAGACCAAACCCATAGAATCAACCTCTACGCTCACCATCGAAGATGATGATGATGATGATGAGGTGGAGGAGGAGTTTCTCGCGTTTGAGGATATGAGGAGGTGGGAGATGAGGAAGCCAGCTGGGTTTGGGGAGGGGAAAGTGTACGATACAACGGTGGAGGAGAAGCTTCTGGAAGAAATGGAGAGGGAGAGGGAGAGGGAGAGGATTGCTGCTCAGGTCGCTGCCGAGGCGAAGAAGGCCAAGGGGAGTTCGAGCAAGAATCAAGAACTGGCCCAAAAGGGTAATGAGAGCTCCATTTGCTACCGCGATTAGATTGCTATTTCCAATGATTTGGTCGGTCAACAATTTAGGTGGGAATTATAATGGAATTTCCATTTTGTCAGGGAAAAATAAACTACAACACTTGTTGTAAACAATTTGTCTGCAACAAATGCTGCAAGTCTTTTGATTAATTAAAAACTAAAAACCAGTTTTCTTGTCTTCAAGTTTGTGGGTTCCGACTTAAAAAAAACATGATATGTACAATTTTCTTCATGCAACATTTGTTGCATATAAAACAGTCCCCTTAGTCTCAAATCTCTCATTTGGACTGGTTGTTGCAGGGAATTTCTTTTTGGTTAAATTGAAAAAAAAAAAAAAAAGCTTTGCATATTTTGTTTCAAGAAATGCACTTTCGTTGCAGATGAAGCACTTTTTTCAGCTGTAATTGACAATTCATTTACAGTTTATAAGCCGAATTCCATTAACCACTAATTAAAAAAAAAATTTCCGTCTTACTGAACGGAATTGCAGCATTTTCTGCAAATGGTAGAGTAATTACATTTCTGAAGTAACATCTTGCTTGCTAAAGATTGATAATAAAAGTCTGGTTCCTGCATGAGCAATTGCAGCTCTATTTCATGTCAACCGAACAACCCTTAATACTGAAATCATATAAAAATTCCATTTTGGTTGATTATCTTTATTAATACTTGTCTTTCGTGTACTTTTTCCTTTCAAAGATTGGATTTTGGTTAAAGCTAACTTGAATTTTTCTGCGCATTTCATTACTAGATGCTATAAATGGGCCTGCAGTGCGTTTGGGGAATCTCCCAAAGAAGAAGAACATAGACAGAGATTTGCGGGCGGCTTTTAAAGGGTTTAAAGGTATTGTTAAGATTAGCCCTGCAGTTGCTGGAAATTGGAAGACAAGAGATCCTGTCTGCAAAGGATTTGCATTTGTTGAATTTGTGTCTGAGGAGGCTGCTATCAGGTAATAAGTTTGTTGTTGTGCTTCGCCACTAGTAAAGTTACTTTGTGAAGATATGTTCAGAGACTTGCAATGCTCTTGTAGATTTTTAAGCAAATACTAGCTTACAGATAGAAATGGATATGCATGTCTGCTCTTGCTATTTGCATTTCTTACCTCTTAGGCTAATGATGATAACAGCTGCAGCAGTAACTCCTAGGGATTTAACCGAAACTATGCTAGTTTTCTCATTATCAAATCAATATGTAGATGTTGTTTGTCTTGAACTACCTGGTAGTACAGTTAATGAGCTACTGAGCGTCAATACAAAAACCTCTGTAGCTTCTATGGTGGCTCAGTAGTTAGTATCCTATCGGACCTATCTGTCTTCCCATGCATCCTGCAATAGTTCTCCATGTTGTTAAACTGGAAAAACTATGATAAATATCTTACCTCTTTTTTTATTACATTTATTTCTGTACATGTGTTTAACTAGGAACAAATTGAATACTTCATTTTTTTTTATACATGTCTGGTTCCCTCTTCAAGCACAACATATGGAGATATAGTCCAAAATATAAAATATGAACAGTTTGAAGTTCATAGAATGAAGATATAGTTAGATAATTAACATGTTGGTTAATCCTTTTCATTAGTGCTTTCTTTCTTTTGTAGTTTGTAATCTTATCTGTAAATAACAGAGCTGTGAGTGATAAACTATATCTTTGCATCAACAAATGGTTCAAAAGGCTGTCCTTCTTTGGATAAAGTTAAAATTTATCTAGAATCTGTGGGAAATTAATATTTTAAATTTACTTTCCGAAATATTTTTTACCGATAAATATTTTTAACCATTTTGAGTATCTGGCACATGTCCCTTGTCTTTATGGATACCATGAATTCCCGCTGACTGGACTTTGTCTATTAGAGCTTGTGACTATTTCTTCAATTTGTGCCAGGTTTGCGAACACATATTCGAAGCAACCTATTCTTTTTGGTAAAGTGGAGAAGCAAATCTCTTGTGATATCTTAAGCCCTGGGCAACCAATGACTAGTAGGACCCAGAGATTAGGCCAGCTAAAGCTTATAAACTCTGTGGATGAGACTTTGCAAGAAGAATCTAGCAGAAGGCCCACACTCCAGGAGAGTGTCAAAGAAGCTGCTGCACTCATGAAGGGTGCAAGTTCCCCACTATCAGATTCTGAAGAGATAGAAGTGGGCATTGAACATTTCAAGACACCTCTTTTAACTGACAAAGAGGTTGAAACCCATGTAAATGAATTGAGTTCAGATAGCTTGGCAGATCCATCAAAGAAGCAAGAGAAGCAAAAGGCTCCAAAAAAGAAAGTAGTAAAAAGGAAATCAATGAAGACTGCAAAGTTGAACTTACCCAGCTCCATGGCTAAGTATACATTATCAATAATAAGATTCATCTAGCTCACTTAATCATGTTTATTATGGCATGTCCCAGCCCATTCTAGTTGTAATTATTTTATTTTTGTTTTCAGGTTAAAGATCAAGGAGAGGACTGTTCTAACTGGTGTTTTTACCAAGTATGGTGGAAAAGTTGCTTCAACTTCAGATTAGTTGCTAAAAGAATTTAGGAAAATGAGTTGCCAAAGGTTTTGGAATTCAGTGACATTATTAGAGACCCTCAGCGCAGAGTGAGCTTTTATTGCGCTCTTCAACATTCATCTCACTTTTGGTTGTAGGCATGAAATCAGCAAATTCCACAACATTTCTTAATGCACTTCAAGGGCTAACTACTGAGTGGAGGTTCTAGACACCAGGATTATCTGTGCAGAGGTGAACAAAATTAACAAACGTGCATGTAGGCTAATTCATTAAGGCTATGTTGAAATATATTTGAACATTTAGATTATTTGTACTCAAGTTTATTGTGGGGTAGAATGCAATATCTATTTTGCACAAGAGCTAACTCTTGCAAATTGATTGTTTGTACTCCACATGTTGGTGTTTTAATGGGTGACTTTTTTGGCAACTTCCAATCCATCAACAATGTGGAATGCAACTATATTTAGGTTCGCTGTTCACATTATCACAACATGTAGATAAATGTAAGCTCTTAGGCTCTCATTCCTAAAATATTAAAGAACTAATTGTACATTTCAACCTCACTATCTTAATATAAGGATGTTTGCATTTTGTTTTGCAGCAATGTATGATTTAGTTGGGGTACATTCAGAGAAAACGACCAAGCTGGTGAAGCGAGAAGAGCTTGATTTGGAGGCATGCACTCTCAGTTTTGAACCCAAAAGTTTCAGATAAGTCATATGTTTGAGGTAGGAAAGCTGAAACTACTATGTAAATGCTTAAAGCTCTATTTTGAGTAATATGATATTGTTTATCTGACCTTGAACTGTCTCGACCAGTTTATTTCTAGTGAATCTAAACAGTAGTTGCATCTAGTCAGACAATTTACTGTGTGTGCTTATCATTTGTGGTACTTGAGAAACTTCGCTCTTTTAAATTGGTGCACTTTTGCATAGTTTATTGTTTCCACTTTTCTCTTTAACTTTGATGTGTGGTATAGAGATGAAGAAAATCTTAGAAAGTTTTTTGTCTTCCTAATTCATCTATTATTGTTCACAGTCCACAAGGGTTTCAAGGTTGTTTGTTATTTGTTAACTAGAGGACCTTATACTTTGTGACTAATAAGGTAGGTCGTTATCCACTATCGGACCTTCTAGGGCATCTTCATGGCAGCAAAGGAATCAAGGAGGTAGGGGGAAAAAGGAATAAAAAGGCGAAATTTATTTCAGTGGAGAGAGTTGGAAGATGACTGCTGCGACATTGTTTTGTTTATCAAGCAGTTGTAGTACACAAATACATAAGTATCATATCAAATCAAAAGGACTTGAGGATTGGTTGAAGCTATATCTTGATCACAGATTCGTAATCACATTTTGGTCAGATTGCTTTCGTATCGGGCAGAATATACAATATCAACTGCGAAAAGAACTAACTATTATTCAAATTGGCTATAAAAATCAGATTCAACCAAAATGATGAGTACCAAAGCCTCAACCAGGATACAGCCTGAGACGTGAGCTAATTACTTGGCGGCATATAGGGCATCTGGATAAAGACTGCCCACATTCTCCACAACACTGCATCCATAAACACCACCAATCAATGGAAATGATCATGAAATCTGAGAAAGTTGAAAAAAGTATCTTAAAAAAAAAAAAGGAATAAAGAAAAAAAAATGTGTTGATATTTCGTAACGTACCATATGACCACACCCAAAGGCCAAGTCTTTTGCATTGGTCAAGCAGATGGGACAAGCCTACACTCACAAAGTTTGGCAGAAGACATCGAACTCAGAAAATGATTAATATTCATTTAATGTGTGTGTAATGGTTATGTGGTGGCAGCTTCTTTGCTAAATGAGCTACCATGAGATAGACTAGTGTTGACACCAGCTGCTAGTTACATAACATCAACTGGATCTCACCACTCCTATAGTCTCATCTCTTGGTAGCTCATTTTGTTAAATAGGATTAATTGCTGATAGACCCCTGTACTATCCACTAAATTGAACTTGCTACCTTGTAGTTCAATTGTTGCAGATAAACCCCCTCGAAAAGGGTAAAAAGTTTCCACTCGGGCCGATCTATTTGCAACAATAGAACTAAACGCTAGTAAGTTCAGTTTGGAGATGATACCTGGATTCTTTTCACAATTAACCCTTTTAAATAAGATGGCAGCTCATATATAGATAGATGTGTGCGTAGCTATCTCCGACCAGTATCGAGCTCTTTGTCGTTACCTGGTTTTGATCTTCTCTTGAAGATATAGTTTCTGCCCTTGATAATGATGGCCGTCTTTGGGTTCTTGGTATTGGAGGACGGCGTGGGGCCACTCGCTTTGCTGTCCCTGTTACCCGCCTTTGACCCGGCAGAACAGCCAATATAAAGGGTGAATACGATGAATTTCAAACAAAAACACTATAGAGGGGAAGGAAATATTAGGAATTTAGGTTCCAGTTGTTGCCATATTCAGTGTATATTACCCAAGTAATCCAAGTTCCCTGGTGGCTTTATATTGAACGGGGATTTCCATGAGAGCAGCGAGGGCGAAAGCAGCTTCCTTCTCTGCTGGGTTTGCATCTTTCGCCATTATAGCAGTGAAGTTAACAAACTGCATTTAAATAGAATCTGAAAACATTTGAAGAAGTAACCCGAAATGAAGGAAGCTTATGTTTATCAACTGAGCAGCTTCACTTGGCAGAAACTATCTGAAGAAGGAAGAACTGACAGATAAAACAGAATGTAACTAAACTACCTGAAAGTTGTCGAAATCTCGTGCTGGAATCTTATCGTCAAATTTCCTCATGTCTTCCCAGGGCCCATCGCCAACTCCAACAAGGATAATTGAGAGGGGGTAAGAACTGGAAATAGATAAACCACGAGCTGATTATTTTCACTTGTAAACTCTATTTAAGATCGAGTCGCATCTTGTGTGTCTTACACAATACGCTCCTTAATGCTAAAAGTTGTGGATGCAATATACAATGCATATACCTTGCCGTGACAATTGAGTTGATTGTTTTCTCCTCTTGTGGGCTGAGAGCGCCCGGGTCCGTATTAACACTTCGAGTGACCTTCACAATAAAAGCCAATTACTTGATGATGATGATAAAACTGGACGAGGGTAACTTATACTCAAACCTGGCCGTCTGCGATGATAATCAACACATGGTATTGGCCACCACTTCTCTCGACGATGTCCACTGCTGCCTCCACAATTGGTGCAAAGGAAGTTGGTCCTTCAAACAAAAGATTATAAATCAACAATTATCTTAAAATCCACATACTTATATTTAATGATGGGAAAACAATGGAAAGCTGACTTGTCATTTCTGCAAGTCGTGAAATCATCAATATGATATCTGTGAGAAAGATATTCCTTAATTTCCATTGTTTCGGTATTTAAAATAAGAAAATAGTACTAGTTTTGTCTAGTTACCAAGAAAATACTATTTATGATAGCAATGCTCAAACCTGCTAAAGAAAATTTAACAGGAGGGCGATTATCATTTAATTTTAGGAATGAATCACACTCGACATCAACAAGATCATTGTGAGCATAACATAACCATGTCCACATCCACCTAGATAACTTCTTTCTGTGTCATACTCAAAGACTGGAAGATAGAATGCATGTAAAGTGATTCAATTGATTGATGAACTAAATTTATTTGCCAATTTATATGCAGTATACTACCACAAAGTTGTGACTTCATACCCTTCCTAAAAATTTTGTGTAAGAAGACTGCCTCCTTTTTCTTTTTTTTTTCTTGATGTACTTCTTGACTCTTTAAGAATAGTAGAATACCAAGCCTTGCACGCATACAAAATTTTATATATTTTATGCATAAAAAATTTTCTTGCTATAGATATATTGTGGAAACATATATCCAAAATGTTGCATGTTGAATGCAATGAAATTGGATGTATCTATGGCAACATTATTTTGCATGACTTCTCTTTTTTTACTTGTCATGTGGCAATGCTGTTCAAGAATAGAATAATTCATTTTTCTCATTTTGACATTTACTGATAGTAGCTGAAGCACGATGAAGAAAATTACCTGATAATTTCAACCTTGGGGCAATTTTTCGGTAGCAATCCAAAACTTCTTCAAATCCATGACAAGGCGAATTATCACTGTGGAAGCTGAATACCTCTTTATCATGAGTTGTAGCTGTTATCATAATACTAACATTCAAAGGGGTGCAGAGTGAAAGAGAACACACTAAACGACAAATGGGTATGTACATCTGGAAAATATATTAAAGGGTAAATTGCATATAACCCCCTCATTTATTTCAACAGTAGAACATCACCTATATCAACTCTATTATTGGCACTTATCACCTCTCGATTCATGAGGGGAGGGAGTTAGCTGCAATTCAAATTGCCGATCCAGGGATTGAAGGAATAGATGAGAGGGGCTTCTCTGCAATTTACCCTATATTAAAACAGAAGAGAAACAACTGACCATCTCCAAACCCAAAACAAGGAATCAGGTTGTCTTCATCAAATGGAGCCAAAGTCTTTCCAACTATGGAAATGGCTTGTTCATAAGGATTCGGTCTATCACCTATTGCGTGCAAGCTCTGATTGTTGAATGAATATTTCCCTTCGCGAAATAAATAAAAATATAAATCTGCATGAATTATATAATTGCTGCGATATTTAAGTAAACAAAGATAATAATAAAACACTTCAGTTTCACCTGTCCACTCATTGCTCTTTGTAAAATCAATTCCAACAATCAGATTTGATGATTCTAGACCTGATTCTCTCAATGCATTTGTAACCTGTAGAGGATATGAAAAGATTAAGATTTTCCAACATCATAATATGTACTAAAAAAAAGATTGAGAGACAATTGTCTTTTAGACAAATTGGTGTCTAACATTTCAGCATTTATGGTTTTCTGTAGAAGCTGATGATGACACAATATATAACTGACCCCAAGGTATTATACACCTCAGCATGCAATCCTATTCAAAACTTATTTACCTATTGAATGTAATAGCTCCTCATTGTGAACTGAATCAAATCTAAGGGCCTCTAATTACAAAGGTCGATGAATGCAAAAGATCATTATGCTTGATAAGTTACAATCCCTGAGGTTTGTATTAGTAAGATATTTAATGTAGGATTTTATTTTATTTTGCGACATACTTTACTTGCATGTCGATCTCATTGACCTGTAATAAGTCAGTCTTCATCTTCTTTCACTCTCTAAAGTATCTACGCATAGCTTTTAGATTCTACATTTCCTGGTTTTGTTGTTGGAGCAATGTAACATGTATTTCGAACATAAGTCTCAAATGGTATAGTAGTTAATATTATAGTTAATAATGGGGTTAAGGTGGACTAAAGGTAGACCTAAGGAAGTTGATTTGAAGCAATTTTGTTAGATATGGTAATAGTCAATAGCAATAGCTCTTTAATGTTTGCAATTAAGAAGGATATGACAATAGTCATCGCTGATAGCCCTTTAGTACTGAATGGATTAATAAGATTCATGTTGCGGACCCAGTAAATTTACAATAAAGGCTCTTTTATTGTTGTTATTCCATAGCCTATACTGGTGTCTGACATTACTATAATGAAATCGTGCACAATTACCACAGACTGATCATGACGCTGGGTCAACAACTTTTCCTAAAAAATGATAGAAAATATATACCATGTCCATGGAGCACGATGCACCTAGGAAAAAAGAAAGACCGACGCTCTGGGGACCTCTGAACTTAGGGGTTCTCTCTTTTGTTCGGATGCACCATATTAAGTGGAAGCATATTTTGAATACTTCTCGTACTAGCCACACTAAGGGGCTGTTTGGTTGGGGGGGGGTTTGGGTGGTGTAATACGGTAGCTGTCAGATTGCTACATTATTACATTAAAAATAGTGTTTGTTTGGGCAAAGTGGGATCTGATGTGGCATTGATAAAAGTTGAGTTAGCAGCCTCTTGTTAATTCCTAGCAGGGGGAAATGTTTTGGGGGTGTTTTACTGTAGCTATCAGGCTGAGATGGACCATTCAATCCCGTATTACTGTAGCGATCCCATGAATTACATGAAAAGAGCGGGAGCCTAAGAGTTATATGTTTGATGCACAAACAAAGAACTGAAACAGAGGGCTAAAAACCCATACTATTTCTCTCAATAGTTAAAAAATGTGTTAGCCCTCTAGAGTTTACATTCATGAATCAATATACAGTAAAAAAATTTCCCAAAAATCCATTACATCTACAAACAAAGACTAGCATAATTCCAACATGAATATACAAACATCAATCAAGAGTAAAAATTTCCAAGTAATATTAACCTGTTCAAGGGATGTATAATAGTCAGGAATATATGAATATTTCTTGGCAATCACTTTTCTCTGTTGATTACTGTTTCCTTGCTTAACAGATTGTTGCGACGTCAAGTTTCTAGTTGATGGTTGCCTCCCAATATCTCTTGTTGATGATTGCCTCTCGACATCTCGTGCTGATGGCTGTCTTCCGATACCTCCAGATTGTTGACTTCTTCGTCCTCGATGAAAGAGTCCTCCAATTGCATTGCCCATGTAATAATCCACATACAAAAAAGAAAGCAAGCAGGAAAGAGGTATTTTTGTTCTTTGGGTGATGAGTAGTGGTAATGTTTCTTTTGATAAAGGAAGCACTATCTTGATCCTTTATCAGAAAACTAGGGGAGAATAAATGCTCTTCCTTTCCCTGTGAGTGGATTGCAAGAAACAAACTTTATTCCTTTGATCACAAATGTTGGCTCCTCTCTTTGCCCGTGTACTTCTTTCCTTGTTGCAGAGCAACGTTACGAGTTGTTTGAAGAGTTGTTGATGTATTTGTTGTTCTTTGCAATATGAGATGGAGAAATGATCTGAGACGACGACTTATTTTATTTTAGTAAATGAATTATCAAGAGATAGACTAATGATGAGGTCCATTATTTTAGTCAAATTGGAGTAGGTAGATCTCACTGCTTTGATGTTGGCAATGAGAACTCATATATGTATTCCCATATGTATAGTTTGATAACTAAGAGTATGGCCCAGGAGTATAAGGTAGCAACTTTATTGTTCTTAGGACATAACTAGCTTAGTTTAGTTATTACTAACTATAAAAATGGTATTGGATCAGCTTTGCTACTGTAAAAACGTGTACCATGCAATAATATTGGATGATCAGCTCGGTTACCATAGCAAATGTATTTATGCAATAACATAGGTTAATCAACTCTGTTCAGTTATGAGCCCTAGTTCCTTTTTTTTTCCTCTCTCTCTCTCTTTCTTTTTTCAAAGTGTTGAATTCTTCCTCACCGCGTGAGGGCTTAAACTCGGACTCCCTGGTGGCATGAGGGCTTCAACTCGTGCTCCCCCTTTGGCATAAGAATCCCCTAACCAAGATTCCCTCTTAAATCAGAATATATTATTTAGCATCAAATATGCTGCAATGCAAGCTCATCTGCCTTTATTGTCATGATAAAGATAAACAACATGCCAGGCAATGCTGTCATTCTATACCCAAGTAAGATACCTCTCATAATTAAGTGCACAAAGATACATTTGCTGTCATAAAATAAAATTTTAAGGATTTCATCTAGGGAAGCATAAGAATGTACATCACATGCATCAGAAAATCCGTTTATACATAAGGAATTAATAAACCAGATCTATATTATCCACATATCCTCATCAACCAACCAAAGGAACAAAGCCCATCAAATCCAGAATCCAAAAATAAAAGAAACAAGAAAGAAAGAGACATCACAGCTTCACCATCTATTGGCCCAAACATAAACCACGTACCTTTTGATTTGACAAGCCAAATGCAGAACTAGAAGTAGCTAGGTAGAAGCAAGTAAGAAAAAGCACCATCTAGGGGGGGATCAACAAGTAATGTTCCACAATCAACAATTACTTAATTTGGTTAGCTCAGCAACTGATCTGACAGAAAACCCTGATGTTTGAAAAGTTCAGTAGATCAACTCTTCTGACCTGGCTGTTTTCATGTTACATACGTACCCCTGCTCTAAGCATTACATCAGATGATTAGGAAACGAGTTTTACAAAAGGAAAAGATTCAGCCACCATGTACAAAGGTACTAGAGAAGACTATACAGCACCCTTCAGTAACTGGAGAACTTGGTCCTTGAACATCGGTAAGCGCAAATTCTACGGTTCAGCATCCAGAATCCCCGTAACCAACCATAACTAGTTACAATGTGATTAATAATAGAGCAGCAATCAATTTCAAACATCAGCTTTTAGAAGAGCACAAAGGAATATATTGCGAGAAAGTGAGATCAGAAGCTTATTTACTTTCACATTTCAGATTTCACCCATCTTACTTTTAATACTATTGTAGTTTTCTCATCATAGTTATATGATTGACATCTAAAAGTTTTGTACTGAAAAAGGATAATCAGTGAAACTCAAACTTCAGAAGATGAACTATAAGTCTATAACCAAAACAAAGGGTTCAAATCTTTAGTCCAACAAAAGAGAACATAAATTATAAGCTCAAATGATAGCCCAGGTCAACTAATTGCACTGCGTAGTGGAGTATTCTAGTCTATACCAACCAACGAAGAAAGACCAAGAGAATTCAAATGAATAGGCATAAATTGTAAGAAAATTCCAATGAATAGGCATAAAGTTGCAAGTGAAAATCCGAAGGGGAACATAAAGGAACATTTCAAAAGTCAGCACTTAAGTTATATCCAACGAAGTATACACAAGTAAGTAATTATAATTGATATTATACCAAAATAATTTTCTATAACAATCATTAAAATTTGAGGTCAACCATGAATTGGCGAACCTAGCATCCTTAATACCTTCCATGGTGAGAATAACAATCACATATATGTAAGTTGAGAGTCCTATATAAGTTGAGAGTCCTCACATCATTTTTATGCAAATTTCTGTATATATATAGACACAATTGCTGTCAATTAATTCTTATTTTGTGTACTAGGGGTTTTGTTGAAACTGCAAGAAGCCTTTTTCTGCTAGCTAACATTAAATCAACTGGGATCGATTTTCCATGTAATCTTGTTATACTACACATTTATTAACAAAATCTATCAGCCCATACCAATACATATTGGCTGAATCATATTGGACTTTAAGCATGCCAATGTAAACCCATTGAAACTTGTTGATACCGCCAATATTGGCTAGTAAGAACTTATGCAGCCTGATGTTGATTAATAAAATCTGATATAGAAGAAGATTAGAAACTTCAAGTACCACAAGTTGAGTTCATAGTGTTATCCTAAGGAAAAAATATATATATAAAACGAGATCGACAAACAGAAAACTTGTAACTAAACAAACTTATCACAAGTAGCAATACTTCCAATGTAGATTTTTCAAGTATGTTTCAATGAGCTTTTCATCTGTGAAGAAGAACAGGATGACAGAGACATACCATGTAATTATGGGGATCCAAATAATGCAAAAAGTATGACCTAAGGTTTGGTCATATTTCTCCACTTGTCCTTCAAATCTACCTGTTCATTGCACATCTAGGGTTTAAAAGTCACTTCATTAAGAAAAAGAAACCATAATTAAATTGAGTCAGGCCCAACCTCTGTTCTTTCTTGAAAAACATCTCGGTAGTTGTTTAGCATGATTTTCCAGTTTCCTTTTCCATATCTGAGATGAAAGAGAATCAAATTGTCAAAAGATATATACATTATATTGCAAGAATTTATATGAAAAACGACTCAAGATTTAGGTTCATATTATGTATTTAAATTACCAAAAATAGTAAATACTTAGTTGTCTAGAACAAAAGTCTAAATAATTTGCAGGAGAACCTCTCTAAAGTAAAATTTAGGAATCAGCTACATGCATACTTGTTTACAGCTTCCCTTAGAATGTCCTCTTCCTCCACACTCCATCTCTTTCTTCTTCTGCTTACTTTTTTGAATTCCACTGGTTTCAAGGGAGAAACTCTCGTTGTCTTGGGACTAGGTAAATGGAGTTTCTTTGATGAAGATGATGCTGTATCTGAATCAGACTCAATTGAATCATCGTTCCACTGCATAAGGAAATCAATAAGAATGACAAACTACAAAACAAAGACATAAAGGAATAAGATATACTGCTACTGTTCTACACAACTGAATATGAGAACTACTCAAAAAGCTAGGAGAAACAAGAAAGATGTACAGCAGAATCAAGGTGTAATTTTCCATCAAAATCTTCTCGGGAGATTGGTTTGCTCAAAAAATATACTGCACAGCCATAAAGTCAGAAAGAGAAATTATTCTTGGTCAATTGTCACAAAACTGCGTTGAAGATCTTTGAGGAACCAAATCTATCCGAGTAGAGAGTTTGACCTCACAGTAGAGTTAGTGGAGGATGGGTAACAGTTTCAGGTTCTAGTAGTTTATCACATTGGCTTCAAGATTAGTTTTCAACTGGAGTATCAAGTAAAAGTTTAGTTTCACGTATGACATATTAGGAATCATGGAACTTTCAGGTTGCATCAGTTTCAGGGTCTATGAGATGATGACCCGTTTCCTATGTTCATGAAGTTTATGGTTAAAGATTATGTAAATAAAATGGATTTTGGCTACCTAATGATAGATTATTCAACTACCTGATAAGTTCGTGCTGTTGGGTTCCGGTCCATAATACTACAAGCTGGAGCTTTCTTCCGATCCTTGTTCAGCTCAACGTCACCACTTGTATTCCCAGTGTGGATAACTTCGTAATCATCAGCAGAATGAAGTGGCGCTGCTCTTTCTTCCGGCTCCTTCAAATCAAATGTATTTGCAAGATAATGAAAAGAAGCCTTTAAAAGGAAACTAACAACAACCCAAAAAGATGTAGATTTGTATACCAAGCAATGCTTCTCCACTTGTTCCCCGGGATGCATAGCTTCATTTGATTTGCTAGCTATTATTCTAGATGCCGCCTTTTTTGCATCTGGTAGGGGATCTTCCACTACATTCTGCAGATCCTTGCAACTCCTTCTAAGGTTCTCCTTCACTTGGTTGAATTCTGGTGTAGGCACTGAACAAACAAACACAGTGTACTAGTTTTCAGCACTTATAAGTTTGCAAACACAAACAATCAAAAGATTTAAACCTTCTAATCCAGTAACCCATTTAAAATGGAAGCCGCAGATCTTTATACACCTACAACATATTTTACATATATATACAAAAGCTCAAAACTTGAGCCAAGATAAGAACACAATTGTTTATTAGTTTTTCTAGAGTAGGAGGGGGAAAAAATCACAAAGAAGTTAAGTCAATAAATGTGAGGAGGACAAATCAGTGAATCACTACCAATTTCTATGCATCAACTCTGATGATCTATTCCCCACGCCATTTCTTTCAGCTGGTTTATTACATACTCTGATTATACTCAATGCTTTATTCTGTTGAAAAAAATACTTATCTCGCCTTTTACTAGCATCCTCAGCAAAACTCCTCTCAATCATAATGCCCCAGTGTCACAAATACTTCTTTCATTTGGTTTTAAAAAGGCCAGGTTATCCTCAAAACACTACTGAGTAAATTAAATGCAGTACCATGTAAACAACATTGCTTGAATTTTTGTTCTCTAGAACCTTTTTTTGTGGCATGCATTTATTTTTCCCTACTTAATGAACCAGAAGGACTATCCAAGTTTCCGCAAAAAAAACGGTCCCCTAAAAGTTAAGACTAACAAACTATCTTGTAAAATTAATGGAGAAGAGAGATGTATCAGCTCTGATGATCTATTCCCAAGTCATTTCTTTCCGCCAGTTCATTATCTGTTCAGTTATGCACCCAAGATACCTCATTGTTGGGAAACCAGTTCCTCTCTTTTATCAACATTATCACTCAGGCTCCTCCCGGTCAAATATGCCCCAATGTCACGAGTATATCGTTCATTTTATTTGCAACATTTATGCTCAAATCTCAACAAACTAAACAATATTGAACAATTACATAGTGCTATGAAACAAGGTGGCTTGAGTTTTCATTCTCTAGAACTATGTTTGATGCATCTAATTATTTACTCTAACCGAAAAAATGAACACTAATCTATGTTAACAAAATGCTAACAAATTATAATTTCAATGAGGAAATAGGTAGAGAGAAACCATCCAATACCTAATGATATTGAAGCATCGATTCCTGTTGAACTTGTACCCAAGTCGATTTGTTCAACATTCCCTTCATTTCTCTCCTCCCCTTCACCCATACCACCTAAAGTCTCTCCTTGAATCACAATACAATTCCTATTAACAGTCTCAATTGGCTGAATAACCATTTCCTGTTGTTCAACCGGACCATTAGTTCTCTCCTCGCCTCTACATAAGCCATCCGAAGTCTCAGGTTCTCCCGCTTCTACATTAAAATCACAATCAGCACCAGCAACCCCATTCAAATTCTCACTCAATTCCCCTTCTTCAACCTCTCCATAAATCATCGCCTCCTCCCCTCTATCCAAACCATCCAAAGTCTCAAATTCATCATTGTCTCCGCCAATCAAACTACCATTTCCTTCTAACGGCCCACTAACTCCTTCATCTTCCCTGATAACAGGACCACCCCCATTTCCCTCCATACTACGATCACCACCATCACGGTGATGGTCGTCATTATCATCATCGTCGCGTTCATAGTCACAATCATCAAACTCCTGGAAAACCTCCTCCGCGGTCCTCGTCCCGCCAAGATGAGCCTCGGCCGCCACCTCCAACACGGTGGGACCCATAACCTCCAACTCCTTCACCAAATACTCCCTCACCGCCGCCAGCCCGACCTCCCTCCTCCACTCCACCACCAAACCCTCACCCTCCGTCTCCTTCATCCTCCTCTTCCACTCCATCAGCTCCTCGGAAACCAACCCGTTCGCCTCCGACTCCATCAAATCCCCGATCCTCACCCTCCAAGTCCTCTCCACGGCATCGGCCACCAGCTCCGGCGAGCCCGCGTTGAGCGTGGACCCCACGGCGGCATGGACGTAGGCGGAGCGGATCAGGGTCAGGGTTAGAGGGGAGGAGTCGTAAGCGCGGGAATCGGAGTTGAGCTGGTGGAGGAGCTCGAGGGAGAGGAGGGAGGACTCGGAGAGGGGGTCGCCGGCGAGGCGGCGGATGAGGAGGGCTCGCTGGAATCGGGTCGGCAGCGGCTGAGACGGCGGAGGAGGAGGGAGGGAGTTCATTAGGGCGTGGAGGAGGTGGTTGGGAATCGGTTGCCGGAGGATGAACTCGAGGACCCAGCATGGGGGAGCGAGAGGGTGATGATGATTAGGGTTAGGGTTTTCCATTTTCTTTTATTAAATTTATTTTTTCCCCCTGTTCTTGATCGAGAGAGAGCTAGGGTTTTGAGATTTTGGGAGAATGAGGATTTCTACTGCGTATGATTTTAATTTGGGGGTAGAGGGAGTCTGAACTTGATGATTTGATGGGTGTTGTCTTGGTACGAGTGCGATATAATTTGAAGAGCGGGTAAATTTTACAAAACTGCCTAAAACTTGACGGAATTTCTAAACACCCCCTGAACTTTGTTTTCCCTACTTAACCCCCTAAACCCCAAAAACTCCAAAAGAGTTCTCAAATAACTCAAGGAATTAACTTTTCCCACAAATCTCTCCAAAAAATTTCTTGCAATTACAGGACCTTATCATCTTCCTAATTATGTTCTTTCGTTATTTTCTTTGGGGCTCATCTTCTCTTCTTCTCCTTCTTTTTGGGGAATTTTTGGAAAAAGTAAAATTTTTATGGAGTTTTTGAGTTGATTTGGAGTTTTGGGAGTTTTATGAGAAAAATATTGGAGGTTTAGTGAGAAAACAAAATTGAAGAGGATTTTGTAGGAAACACCCCAAATATTTGGGGGTTTTGTGAAATTGATCATTGAAGGAAATGTATTTTAGATTAATATATATTAGTATTTAAAATGTTTTAGTAAATATAGTAACTTAACAACGGATGAGCGGATAAAAAAAGAGCCTGCATAAAAGAAAAGATAGATCTAATGCTTCTTATTCGTGCTAGATATTGTAGATAACCTTGAAAAATAGCGGTATTGTAATTCTTTATATCTTAGGAGTTATATTCTTTTACCACGAATAAAAATATATGACAATAAGAATCTTCTTTATGATGAATAAGAATTTTCAAAACATGATGGATGAATGTTTTACGACTAAAGAAGGTGTAGAGTGTTTGTCTATGCAGTTGGCTAATGTGTCAATAACATGTTACAAATCATCACTTAGATCCAGATATTTTTATAGGGATCTCGGTGCGTGTCCCATTAGTCACACATATCCCCATTTTTTTTTATGGAATGATATTTTCCTATAGTGAATTATATGTTAGATCAAGAAAAAACAAACCTCTTGCTTTAATAAATAAAACTCTAATCAATCCCAAGGATTGTTCATGTCAAACTATTGAGATAGTTAAGAAGATGTGGAACCATACCTGAATCCATGGAGTAGGATGTGATTCTTGAATTTTGAGATGTAGATTTTTCAAATCTTGTACGTATATATCCTCCTTAGAGAAACCCTAATCTTTCTGAAGATGAGGAATCAGAAAGAGATTCTACGTAAAGATTTAGGGAATCACAACCCTATTTATAAATTAGTTATTCATAATTATCAATTCAACCCATCATAGAATTAATAATTATATTTTGGTCTCTACACATAGGAGGTCCATACTTTAATTATACATTAAAAAGCCCAATCCCTAAATTAGATCACTTTAATGGGCTAACATTGATTGATAGCACATAATACATATTTATTTAATATATTGGCTCATATATTGGATTTAAATCTAACAATCTCCCACTTGCGCCATATATGTTACTATATAAATATAAATTATGATATAACCTTATGAGCTCATGAATTTTGCTATCAAACAATATGCATCCTTAACAATCTTGTCTAGCAGTTATATCAACATAGGATCAAAGTAATTTTCATTGTATTTATCGCAACTAGACCCATCAATGGTCACGTATATCAATACAACTAACAATACAGATCAAACATGGATGCGTAGCATGAAAATTTCATGTAGTGTGATCTTAACATGCCTATTTCCAACTGGTTCACCTTAAAACCTTAGTAAGATCAAACCATACAAAAAATCAGAGCGAATATGAACTGAATACTTTATACTGCAGTAAATAACTAAATAATATTCATAAAATCAAAACAAATGTATCTACAAACAAAAGCATCTAAAATATAAACTCCCACTAAAATGACATATCCTGAAGAGATAAAACACCCATATGAGCAGTGTGCTCATGAAAGACATTGGGTGGTAATCCATTAGTCAGCAAATCCGCAATCATAGAGTTTGTCCCAATGTGCTCTATAGACACAAGTTCACTCTGAACTTTTTCTTTAACAGCTAGGAACTTGATGTCTATATGTTTCGACTTCGTTGACCTCCTATTGTTGTTGGAATACAACACTGCTGACTTATTGTCATAAAATAATTTAAGTGATATTTCAATATTATCCACAATTCGCAGCCCAGTGATAAAATTTTACAGCTATATTCCATGATTAGACGCCTCATAGCATGCTACAAACTCAGCTGCCATGGTAGATGAAACTATGAGTGTCTGCTTAGCACTCTTTCAAGAGATAGCTCCTCCAGCAAGCATGTAGATAAAGCTTGAAGTAAATTTCATGCTATCTTGACATCCAGCAAAATCGGAGTCAGAATATCCAATGATCTCTAACTGGTCCAACCTCCGATACTTAAGCATGTATTCTTTTATTCTCTGTAAATACCTCAAAACTCGCTTGGCTGCTTTCCAGTGATCCCATCTAGGATTACTTAAGTATCTGCCCAACATTCCAACCACGTACACAATATCTAGACGCGTACATACTTGAGCATACATTAGACTTCCTACTGCTGACGCATAAGGAATCTGCTACGTCTCCTTAATTTCAACATCATTCTTGGGGCATTGATTGAGACTGAATTTATCTCCTTTAGCCACAGGGGTATCACCTGGTTTACAATTTTACATGCCAAACTTTTTACGAATCTTCTCGATATAGCTCTTTTGTGATAACTCAAGTATACCCCGAGAGCGATCCCGATGTATCTGTATGCCCAATATAAAAGAGGCATCCCCACGATCTTTCATCTCAATTTTTTTTGATAGAAATCTCTTGATTTCGTGCAATAAGCCTATATCATTGCTGGCAAGCAATATGTTATCGACATATAAAATCAGAAAAATATGTTTATTCCCACTGAACTTGTGGTATACACAATCATCAACTACATTTATCTCAAAACTGAATGAGATGATAACTCGATGAAACTTATAATACCCCTGACGAGAAGCTTGCTTAAGCTCATAGATGGATTTCTTTAATTTGCAAACCATCTTCTTTGCATCTGCCGACACAAAGTTTTCTAGATATAAATTGTTTCATCAATGTCGCCATTGATAAACACAGTCTTTACATCCATCTAATGTAGCTCAAGGTCAAAATGTGCCACAAGTGCTATTATTGTCTTGAAAGAATCTTTCAATGAAACCGGAGAGAAAGTCTCTTTATAGTCGATGACTTCTTTCTGTGTAAAGCCTTTAGCGATAAGACGAGCTTTGTACCTCTCCACATCGCCTTTCGAGTCCCTCTTGGTTTTAAATATCCATTTATAACTAATGGGCTTCGCACTTTCAGGTAATGTGACAAGAACCCAGACGTCATTGTCCTTCATGAACTTTATCTCCTCATTCATGGCATCAATCCACTGTTGAGATTTAGAACTTTCCATGGCTTGACGGAAGTTGATAGGATCATCTTCCACCATACCGATGTCATCCTCATGTTCTTAAAGAAATATAACATAATTATTTGACACTGCACTTCTCTTTTCTCTAGTGGATCTTCTTAATGACACAGGTTCTTGAGGTGATAGAGTTTGTTCTTCTGGAACAATTTCTACAACGGGAGGTTCTATGACATTGTCTTGATTTGGATCTGTTTCTTGAACAATGTCAGGAATAGAAGCCCGATCAATGTCAATAGTAGCTGTGGGAATATTAACATATTTCTCTTCAAAGACAAAGTTCTTAACCTTATCTACCCCCACAAACTCAACATCCTCAAAGAACCGGGTATTTCCCGTCTCAAATATTGACTTGGAAGCAGGATCATAAAATTTATAACCCTTGCATCTTTCAAAGTAACTAACAAAGTAGCAGCTGACCGTTCTAGACTCCAGTTTCTTTTCATGTGGCCTATAAGGCCTAGCCTCAGCTGGACATTCTCAAATGTGCAGATGCTTCAGACTTGACTTTTTTGCCCTTCCAAAGTTCATAAGGGGTTTTGGCAGTCACTTTAGTGGGTACTCTATTGAGTATATAAGCTGCAGTCTTTAATGCATCTCCCCAGAGAAATTCTGGTAAGTTGGCATGACTAATCATACTCTTTACCATATCCTTGAGAGTTCTGTTTCGTCGTTTGGCAACTCCATTCATGATAGGAGAACCATGTATGGTGTACTGTGAGACGATACCACACTCCTCTAGAAATTTAGCAAATGGTCCGGACGTTGTTCACCTGAACCGTCATATCTGCCATAATACTCACCTCCACGGTCAGATCTAACGCTTTTGATACTTTTGTTGAGTTGGTTCTTAACTTCAGCTTTGTAAGCTTTGAACACGTCCAGTGATTGAGATTTTTCATGTATGAGATAAAGGTAGCCATAACACGAAAAATCGTCTATGAACGTGATAAAATATTATTGACCATTCCAAGAAACTATAGAGAATGGCCCACAAATATCTGTATGTATCAGTTCTAAGACGTCCATAGCCCTGTTGGCACCAAATCTCCTTATATTTGTTTATTTTTCCTTTATGCAATTAGTATAAATTTTAAAATTTATAAAATCAATGGGATCTAGAAACCCGACTGACACAAGTCTCTCAATTCTCCGTTTGGAGATGTAACCTAATCTCTTGTGCCATAACGAAGCGGAATTCTCATTTGTTAATTTTCTCTTTACACCTCGAGTGCTTAATTGCAAGGTTTCATAATATGAAGCAACCGTATCAAGCAAATAAAGGTTATCAGCATAAGATAAAGAACCGATACCAACCAAACTTGAATTCTGAAAAAGACTAAACTTGCCATTTCTAAAAGAACAAAAATTACCAAATTTGTCCAATATAGGAATAGAAATTAAATTCCGTCTAAATGACGGTACTACATAAGTCTCTTTCAAATCCAAATAACAACCGGACTTTAACAATAACCTAAATGTCCCAATTGCCTCAACTTTAACCTTTTTGCCATCGCCCACATAAATGTATCTTTCACCATTACTTGGCTTTCGGCAGCTCAGGCAACCCTGCATAGACACGCTGATATTAGTTGTGGCAGCAGAATCCAACCACCATGTGTGTCTAGGTACCGAAGATAAATTAACCTCAAAATAAATAAAATTGAAAAGTGTACCCTTCTTCGCACGTCATGCGTGATAATTGGTACAGTTTTTCTTCTTATGTCCCGCAGCCCCACAGAAAAAAAATCATCTCCATTGTTTGCCTTGTGTTATTTTTTTTTGTGGTTGAGCTTCTGCAGCTTCCTTATTTTTCATTCTTATTTTTCCTTTTGTCATTGAAAGTACTAGCCAAATGAGCACTTTCTGTCTTCTCTTGCTTCAACCTTTCCTCTTCATGCACACAATGTGAGATGAGCTCATTAAGAGACCGGATCTCCTTTTGACAATTGTAACTCACTTTGAATTGACTGAATTGTGTATGAAGAGATATAAGAACCAAATGCACAAGCAAGTCCTCAGAGAGTTCAAGCTTAAGTATTTTCAGCTTTGAAGCAGTGTGAGATATCTCCATGATGTACTCCATAATATTCTCTTTCCCTTTGTATCTCGTTGAGATAAGATTTATCAAAAGTGTACTAGTTTCAACCTTTTCATTCTTGGCAAATATTTTCTCAATGTCCTCAAGGAACTCTTTGGCAGTAGCTATCTTCTCAGACATAGTGCCCTTGAATGCTTCTAGAATGGCCCTCTTCATGATCATCATACACATGCGATTTGATTTCTCCCATCTCTTCATGTCCATTTTCTCATCAGTGAAACTTTTATCCGTAAGAGGTGTAGGAGAAGGAAGCCTTAACACAAGATCGAGATCCATGACTCTGAAAAGTATCATAACGTTCTCTTGCCATGACTTGAAGTTGGTGTCATTTAGCATAGGAATGGAGTTAATGTTGGTAGTGATGTTTGAAGCAGAACTGACAGCTGAATCAGAGAACAATATAAGAAAATAAATAAGCTCACATAAGAAACCAAATCAAAATTTATGAATTCATAATTGGCAATACTCATCTCAAGATACCTAACACAACATTAATATTTAGTCTTTGGACAGAAAGATTAATTTGCAAGTGATACTCTTGGTATAATGATCAAACATTGACAATAAGACATGTCAAACAATAAACCTTTCTTTGGACCGATTTATTGTTGACATATTAAACCGAATAATTGTCATATATTTATCACCACGGGTATGCATATGATTCATTCAAATATCAACCCTCCTTTGGGTGATTAATATTTGCATAAATCATATACACACTACTAATTTGATGTTTAAAATAAATTAATCTACACAAGAGAGGCTACTTTGGTAACATGTGGTTTCAATCAATTCTTTTCAATACATCATATATGTTTAATAAACTTTAATGCAAATATTTTGAACCCAATAAAATAAATAAAACTAAATTCCAAACAAAAACTATATAGATATTTTTACAGTTTGGATGACATTATATATGCAAATGGGCCAAAAATAAAAAAAATAAAAAAAAAACTAAATTCTAAATGCCAGCCCAACACTGCAGGTGGGCCTGATCCAAATAAAATAAAGCCAAATCCAAAACGCCAACACTGAAGTGGGTCTTATCCTATAAATTAAAAAGAAACCAAATGTCACAAGTCCCATACATCATTGCTGGCCCGCTTAGTTTTTTTTATTTTAATGAGAATGGGCCTGTTGGAACAGCAGGCAACTTTAAAAAAAATCGTTATTGTAGCAGGGAGAAAACTATTTACCGGAAAACAGCACTGTAGCAAAAACGAATTATTACTGTAGCAAAACACAGCCTTGTTCGCCGAAACTGCGCGGTCTTGTGGCAAGTTTTTTTCGTGCCGATACTATAGCGGGCACTGTAGCATTTTTTTTGGTGAGATTTCTAGCTTGAAATCTTTTAAGACTTTGATCCAAAATTAAACATCAATTAAACATGAATTCTTTTAAATCGGATTCATAAAATTCAAAATATAATAACCCTTTTGAATCCGAAATCATGAAGAATATACAAGAGAAAGAACTACCAAAGTTTATTCTCAAATTAAATAATTCAAAAGAGAATGATTGTTAGATTTGAGAACATACAAGAGAATCACATCAAAAATTAAAATTGATTCTCAATAGATTAACATGAACACCGCTCTGATACCAATTGTTAGATCAAGAAAAGATAAACCTTTTGCTTTAATAACTAAAACCCTAATCAATCCTAAGGACTATTCATGTCAAACTATTGAGATAATTAAGAAGATGCGGAACCATACCTGAATCCATGGAGTAGGATGTGATTCTTGAGTTTTGAGATGTAGATCTTCCAAATCTTGTACGTATATATCCTCCTTAGAGAAACCCTAATCCTTCTGAAGATGAGAAATCAGAAAGATATTCTACGTAGAGATTTGGGGAACCACAACCCTATTTATAACTGAATCAGTTATTCATAATTATCAATTCAGCCCATCATAGAATTAATAATTATATTTTGGTCTCTACACATAGGAGGTTCATACTTTAATTATGCATTAAAAAACCCAATCTCTAAATTATATCACTTTAATGGGCTAACCTTGATTGATAGCACATAATACATATTTATTTAATATATTGGCCCATATATTGGATTTAAATCCAACATTATAATCTGCTACAAATACTATATATCAAACAAAATACTTTAAATAGGTCATGCAAATATTCAAACTATTTTTCTAGCTACTTCAGGTTTGCTGGAACTCAAAATTGCACTAATTACAGAGAACCTCATAGTATGGACAAATATAAGAAGTAAATTCCATCAAAATCATTATATTGGAGAGTATAAATGGTGAGAAACGATACATAGGGACTAAAAGACAAATCAGAAAAGGGACACGACTCTGTAGTTGATGACTGAAGCATACTAACGAAAATATATTTCTCTCTCATTGGCCAAAGAAGAGAATAAGTAATTATCATTCTTTAACTTCACTAAATTGTTTCTAATTATTTCACTTTTAAATTTACGTACAGTTGGATGTAAACACTTAAAACTTCTTTCGACTGTTTTACTTTAAATCTTCATTTAATCTTTTTCTTCAAGTCACTTCCATCATTTTTCAGTTCCACGGAAAATATTCAAGTCATAAAACAATACAACCACGTGCAATGCACATGCATTATACCAGTTATGAGTTTAAAAGGATGAATATGTGGATTCATTTCTAATTGTGGCAAACCAAAACCTAAAGGTTTCTTATGTACAACTCATTCAAGAGTTAACTTGGTAGGCCACCGCGGGTGACTTGGACGGTTGAGAGGTTCAATATGGCCCTGACATGGTCTTCGTTTGATTTCGGACTGGGCTAGCTATTAATAATAAAAAAGAGTTAACTTAGAGTATTCATTTTTAAACTGGGAAAATATTCCCCTTTTTCCGACATTTGTAGTCCACAGGACCACAGTTGAAACTAAGGATCAAATATTCATAGTTTATTTTCAGTGCAAAGTCTCCCATGCTTCTCGAAGGTTATTGGGTCGCTCTGTGTTTAGATAAGTGCGATATGAGAAAGTTCCCAATATTCTTCAAATTGTAAGAATTGGTTAAGTTTTTTTAGCAGTCAATTTTTAACCATCATATCGTGCTTGGAATACTCTGAAGTTGTTAAGTACATACTTCTTGACTTAAATCTAACTAGGTACGTATTGATCAGATGTTGTTCGTTAATTCTATGTGAGGTGACCCATCCAATGGAATGATATTTAATATCTATGCAACATTTGCATCGCCGCAATTTCGAAGAAGCCGACAATGTTAATTCAAAATAGGTCATGTCATAGTGCTGAAGGATCATCCATCAGCATATCTCAATTGCAATGGAGCTTCACGGCAACCTTAATCATTCTGGGTGGGGTCCAATTGGGCGAACAAATGAAGGCAAAGTCTTTCATATTTCATCAGAAAAAATTGATTCATCATACTCATCCCTAGTCGAAGCTCAATGCATTCTCCAAGCTCTTGGTCTTGCAAACACCTTCAAAGACTTCAATACTCATGTCTTTAGTGAAAGCACAAATTTTAGTCAATTGCATTCTTACGCCCACAATCTCTTCACCATGACAAGTTCGTCATACTGCGCATGAATGTATTTGGATTCTTTGGCAAAATCTGTTGGTGTCATTATCCTACACTCATAGATCACTAAACGCGGAGGCTCATTCTATCGCCACCGTTGCTGCATCCTCCGAGTTATGTGAATTTTTGGCTTTCTCATGAACTATCAAATGTATTTTATTCTGGTTTTTATATGTCATATTCGCGTGTGTGTTGGGATTGAATGAAAGAAGCAGAGGCTACGATCATTTTCCTCAAATAAAATAAAATAAAATAAAATAAATTACAGTGTTTGGTTTGAAGGCGGTGGCGGAAGGTGGGGACTTCAGGGCGAAGGTGTGGAGCATGACGGGTGGGCCCTACTGCAGGCCCAAGCGCCGGAAGCGCAACACCGCCCTCGCCATGCTCGGCGTCTTCCTCGTCTGCATCCCCATGGCCATCAAGTTTGCCGAGCTCGAGGTAGCCGCCATGATTCTCTAATGTCATTCTTTTCAACCATCAAGATGAATCTCTCTCTCTCTCTCTCTCTCTCTCTCTCAAGAAAAATCTCCTCCTTATTTTTAGTGAACATGGATCGATCCTCGTTGAGGTGATTAAGATATAATTTCGTAGGCTGGAACCGTAGATTTATAGGTTGTGGGAATTTATGTCTTGGTTGAGACGAGTGTGCGGATTTGCAACTACAATTATGTTCGGCTAGAAGAAAATAGGGAAACCAACAACCCCTAACGTTTTCATTTTTTAAAAAAAGAAACTTGAGAAATTATCCAATGAGCTCCGAAATTGTTTGGTTTGAAGAAACCTGGAGAGT
This sequence comes from Asparagus setaceus, assembly GCA_012295165.1. Lineage (NCBI taxonomy): Eukaryota > Viridiplantae > Streptophyta > Magnoliopsida > Asparagales > Asparagaceae > Asparagus > Asparagus setaceus. The sequence goes on along the minus strand of CM022704.1, from coordinate 21,192,966 downwards.
GAAAACACCTAGTCATGCTGACTTGGATAATAGAAATTACCAACGGAGAAGGTTCACGTGATTGTATGCTTAAGGGCCTGTTTGGCAAATGAATAAAATGGGTTTTAAGTGGAATAAATTTTGCCCAAGCATTTAGCCCTAGTTTGGCAACCAACAAACTTGGACTAAACCAGTTCTCATTTGGCCTATTTTTGCCTCATAACTGGGCCAGAGTTAAACCAATACCCCCTTGGTATGAAAAAGAACCAGATAACTCTGGCCCAAAAATCAAGAAAGAAAAGAAGGAAAAATAAGTAAACTATCAAAGTTGCTATCTTGCATATATTATGTGTTTACCAAAAAAGAAATAGTTCTAAACTAGTTTTTTTTAAAAGTTAGCCAAACTTGGTTCACCTCAAAACCAGTACACATAGAAACTAGTTTAGCCAAATCAAGCCTATGTGAAACTGGATCAAAACTAAACTTGGTTAGTTTCTAAGTTGCCAAACACACCCTAAAGTAGAAAAGATAATTAAGATATTATGGCCCCTATTCGTTCGGAAACCTGAATTTCCCTATATTTTGTAGGGTATTATTATGAAACAATCTCCAGCTTTGACCACTTTTTAGAAAACCCCCTACCATTATATTTCTATTATATAACACCTTGCCATCAATTTTACTGTTAAGTTGGGTTTAGAACAGCTCATGCAAGACTTGTTTTTATCAAATATCCCTCAGTAACTTTCTCCCCCAAAGTAAAGGGATAATTTGTTAAGAGGAAGAAGATGGTAGTTTAGGAATAAGTTATAGATGCAACTTGCCAACGCTCTTTTAAAGATAACAGTTTAGTTGACGGCAGGCAGTTATGTAATACAAAAAATAACGATAAGGAGTTTCTTAAGAAGTGATCAAAGTTGAGGGGATTTCATAATAATTACCCTATTTTTTTTTAAAAAAATAGAAACTTAAAAACCAGAAATTGTCCTGTTTCGTGTGATACTGGAAACCTGAAACTTCCAGGTTTCTTTATCGAAAATATCAAAATTGGATAGAAATCCATCTAGTTTCTTCTAGTTTTCGGAAATCTTGCTGGGTCTTCTATGAAAAATAGCTTTAGCTCAAAGAAAGTGTTGTAAATGGGAAGAAGCTGATATGAAATGACCTCTTGAAACCTTTCTGCTAAAAGATAAATGGTTAAATGATCATTTCAATTTTAACTACGCACACTCTTCCTTCCGCGTTATTTGTGTCCCGTGTCAAACTGTCAATATTCATAAAGAACGCTGAATCGAGTTAGTTTCTGTCCTCCAAAACTTGTATGAATAGATAAATGGTAATATGTCTTTGTCTTGGTAACTCATTTAACTATAGTCCGTCATGGGGCTATTTTGACTGCTAAATTGATTTCAGTTATCGAAATACACTATTGCTTCCCGTCATTTGTTTGCAATTGCCGAAAGGAAATTAAGTGATCCTACTGCAGAAATTTGTCTCCATTTTAGTTACAAAATTTCCCTTATTACGATATCTCGTGCATTATGTGTGAACATCCAGAATTATAGAACTTGCTCTTGATGCATGACATAACGGAGACCAGGGGAACTTACTAACAAGATGCTCTTTGAATGCAGCAACGTCCTCATCATCCTGTTCGTCCAATTCCTTCGCAGCTTTGGTGCAAAAACATTGGCAACAAAGAATACTGAGCGCGATGTCTTGTATTGCAAAAGAAAGTGACATCCTTTTCAGGGAACTCCTGTGCTTATCAGTGTCTACGCATCTTCTTACTGATTAAGGATAAAACTCTTGTCATGGATGTGTATTCTGTATGAGCTTTGAACATACTTGTGCGTTGCGTGGAGGCAAAACTTGATTTGAAACAAACAATGTCTTATTGTCTTTGCCTAAAGGTGGAAATAAATGGACAGGTCATTTATATTTCATGTTGAGTTTTTTTTGGTGGCTTATAAGCCACAAAGTTTGACCGAGTAAAAGACCACTAACCCCTTAACATATAAGAAAATTCAAAAGTTCTCCTTCTCTATCTCCAACCCATTTTTGGTCATTTCCAGAACAATGATGGATTATAACCCACTCATTTGTCAAACACTTTACTATTGGAAATGGATTATAATTCACTAAATTTACAAATCAGTTTGGATTATATCTACTTGACTTATAAGCTATTTGTGGATTATAAGCTAAGTAGACTATAATCCAAAGTTGCCAAACATAATGCCCTAAGTGGAGGTTATTGCCCATATAAGTCCCAAGTTCCCTACCTTATTAGAGAGATATTGGTTGGGTAAAAATATGTTAGTTTCAAGGTAACATGTGTCTGTTAACGGTTTTGAATCTGAAGTTCCTTTTTTCAGAAGAAGATAAATATATGTAGTCATACAGTCTTACTTTCAGTTTGAGTGTTTCCACAAAACTGCATAATTTACAAATGTACTTAATTACTCCAACTATACCTGGTATAAAACAGGCAATTAGAGCTTAAGTACTTTTTCCATCCAAAAAAAAAGGAGAGCTTAAGTACTCTTCAACAACATCGCAATTTTTTAGCCTCATACATTTTAAGTAACTAATACACCATCAAGAAATTTACGAACACCATACATGATAACTTTCCTGACTTAATTTTGCTTAGATTTTTACCGCTTTTATTATTCTTTACTATTCTAAGAGAGATTCTAATTAGGCATCGAAGGGCGTACTTAAACCCCCAACCCCGGTTACCATTCCGGTGTCGCCTAATGAGTTGTTGTCATGTGCAGGTTAGAGCGAAGATTCATCGATCGGAGGCCCAAGTTTTCCCTATCCATCCCCATTTATCGGAAGGATAATCTATGAAATTTTACTGCGTTACAGCACAAATAAATCTAAAGTTCATTTCATGATAATCACAAACCATTTTTCTTTACGAATTCTGATATAAAATCCAACGACATAACCACATGATTATCAAAACAAATATCAACAAAGTGCAGTTTTAATTAACAAATTGCTTTCTATAATTCAAAATGTCTCCAACCTCCACTACTAGGAGTACTTTATACATGCCCATTTTTACAAAATTTAGACCATGAACTGGAGTCAGGAAATGACCAAAACTGGCTTGGTGAGAAACACCAAAATCGATCTGAAAAACTTCAATAGATGAAAAATATGGCAAACCCTCAGACCATATAAGTCATGCTCACTTGCATCAAATGGGAGTGAGGAATACTGAGATTTGCTGTGCCTCTCCTTGAATTCTTTCGTAAAAAGGCATAAAAGTAGTTTATAACCAGCTTCTTAAAAACCATGAATCTTTTCTAGCCCTGATATCTCCATGACCAAGGAGATAAACAGCTCCAATCTCTTTGGCCTTATACAATAAAGCAAGCTCTCTTTCAAGATTCTTTTCTGCAGAAGCAGCAGCAGAAGGTGAATCTTCTCGAGTCAGTTGAGATGAAGAAGTACTGGGTTCAGAAGTCGGCTTCTCATTAGCAAGAAGAGGGATGCTGAGGGAATACATGCTGCCATTGGAGGCTACGAGGATTCTCGAGTTCAATTCGTGGTTTTCAGCATCGGAATCAGCATCATCGTCGCTTGCTAGAGAGAGTTCTTGAGCTTCTCGGCGTATGAACTTCTCGAGACTTTGGATAAGGAGCTGTTCGAATGTGTGGTGATTCTCCTTGCGAACATCCTTGTAACCGTATCTACATAAGAGAGGCCAAATTGAAGATGATTTTTGAATGTTATTTTAAAGTGCTTTTGTATATATATCCCTTAAATTATGCATATTTGCAAAACTAACCTCCAAATCTTAGTATTTGCAAAGTCCCCAAATGAACAAATCATCAAACTTTGATAGACAGATTATAACTGCCAAGTAACAATATCAACAAAATAATCAAATATTTACTCACCATATCGAGCAAAGTTAATAATTAGCTGATTGGGGGTACTTTTTTTCTAAACGTTGATGTTTTTTTTTTGGGGTGGGGTTCAGAATATTGAGATTTGGGTGTAGTTTTGCAAATACACATGATATGAGGGATATATATGCAAAAACCCTATTTTAAAAGAGACACTAAATTGCACAAAATATTGCTAAAACTTGATTACCGACTAAACAAGAACTATCTACATATCTATGATGGAGGAGTTCAAAGATGCATAAGAAAATCCAAAAAAAATGAACATTTGCAAACCATTTAAGAGTCAGTTTATGCTGACTGATGCAAGCGAAAGTTCTAAAACAAATACTGACGAGGATACATTTAAGAGCCCACTTATTCCTTGAATGCAGATACAGTAGTAATGTGTGGAGGAATGTTATGAAATTTGTTCAAGAGGATGTGGTACCAGTTTATTGGGATGAAGCTTTGATTTGGATGAGAAGTAAGTGCAGAGGGAGCTCTTCTTTGAACTGTATAAAAAGAGCTGCAGCTGCAGCAGTCATGTACCATATTTGGAGAGCTCGGAATGGACTAATTTTCCAGCAAAAATCTGTAACTTTAGAGGAATATGTTGACTCAATCATATATGAGATTAAACTGCAATGTAGCAAGATTAAAAGAGTTAAAGATACTAAGCAGAACAGGGACTGGTGCAGGGCTACGCATAAATACCAAGTTTTCGCCTAGCAGTGAAGTTTGCTGAGAGCTCCTATTTGAGACTTCTAGGAGTTTGATTTTCTTTTGATCAGTTTGTAGCCTCAGTGTAAGTCTTGTATATAAGAGAGAGAGAGAGGCTATTGATAGAGAGGGCTATGTTTGTATACAGAACTGTTTTTAGCATTCATTCTATTTGGTAATAAGATTACTTAGTTACTTACCAAAAAAAGGATACATTCAAGATAAGGGTGTAAATCATTTCAATTATGTAATGGATTACAATCTTATTGTACAATTTCCTCCACTCACGTTCAACAACTGCACAACTATAGGTAGAATAGATTCTTCCAATCTCCGCATTCTCATCTCTAGGCATTATAGAATCCAACTTAGTAGAAACCTTGTACATGTTGGAGTTTATGGAAGGAACAATTCAATCCGTTCTTGGATCATCAAATGAACGAAAATATCTTTTCTCGAGCTGCAGCTTCATAAAAACGATTCAATGAGTACTGAATGTTCATGTTTAGTTTCTTCGCACAAACAGACAGCAGCATCTTCTTCTAAACTGCAACCTTTTCAGAGAATCAAACTATCTCCTTAAGTGCTTGTGAATTGTGATAAACTTACCGCTTATCCCTGTGAACTCCTTGGTGGAATTCTTTTTTCTTGAGGGCAAAGAATGGAAATATTGCTCCTTGTTTCATTAATGAACATATAAGAACATATAAGACATACATGCTCCAAAGAAAAGGAGGAAGAAGAGTATAGGCAACTAAACAACAAATGGGCCCCACTCCAAAAAACAGCTCAAAAGAGCAGAATTAGCAACCCACTCAATAGGGGAAAGAATATAAGACGAGAGTCAGTAAGACCATCAGTAATCAAGTTTTGTGAGAATGGAATACCCACAAATAACCACACGAGAATTGGTCACCTTATATGGTAGTCTCATCCTCCAAATGTGTCCGGATGCACTCAGTAACAACCTCCATGACCCAAAAAAGTCAGACAGATGCATGAACACTTTGACCAACTCCTCTTTAACCTAAATTTCCTACTATTTTCTTCCATGATGAAGATTCCAACTCTCTCCTCTTCTGCTGACGTTCTCCTGAATTTTGGCCTCCACCTTCTCTCCAAGTTTAAGCATCAACTTTTATTGACTGCCGTTTCATATAATTTAGGAAGGTGGATAGTTTAATGGGCAATCCCAATGCTAATAGTCCTTCCAACACTTATGTGGGGTTTGCTTCTCATGCTTTCGTTACCAAACATTTATCTTCTAATTAAGTGTTTCAATTGGCTGCACTATGTTTATTCTTCAAGTGGACAATTCACATTGTTTTTATTAGTATCTGGTATCTGATCCTTCCGTTTGAATGCTTACATATTTAATTTTTAATGGTCATGTACTTGATAGTTTCTCTTTTGGGGTAACTCTTTCTTTTATCCTACTTATCCCTAATGAATGACAGAAATTTGATCAATCGTTAAAATGAAAGGAACATAATAATTGCAAGCAAGAAACTATGAACTGAACCTAGCACTAAATTCGGCTCATAAGATTGACTATAGACTCATATTGTAGGCAGAAATAGAAGACTCAACAAGAAAACTATCAATATCTATCAAACAAATAGTCTATTCTTAAGATAAGCTTCCACGAATTATTGCTACGACCAAGTTAAGCACAGTAGAGTTCGAAATACCTAGCAATGCAGCGGAACATGTGATAGCTCTGTGGGCAGACACGCCGGAAAAGAAACCTCTCACCCTGAGGCACAACTGGAACTGGCACATACTTTATTGACACAAATACAATCAAAGAGTGGATAGCTGGAAGGGACGTTAAAAAGTGTCCAAATATTGCAGGGACTCCTTTCACCAATTCATTGTAAACCAAGCCAATACCAGGGGCTCTAATTGTACCCAGATTGCAACCCAAATTCATCAGCAAATCCATAGGGAGCTTCTGTCTGACTTCCGTTTGATATTTTAGCCTGCTACCGTAATTCCAAATGTTCATCATCATAAACAATATTGCCGTAAAGACCAACAAAACCCAACTTCCATCTCCCACATCACACAACACTGAAGAAATGAAAACTAACTCCAACCCCAGAAAGAGGATGGCAAAGCACATCACAATAATGAGGTTAATCTGCCATATCAGCAGCATAATAAGAGTCACCAAGATAGTTGTCACTATCATCACTCCAAGCTCAGCAATGCCTGCAGAATAGACTCAATCAGAAAAAGACACTTGAAAGAGCAAATGGTAATTAAGGGAAGAAAATGAGAAATAGAATTGTTGTAGACAGCCATAACAATGCTCATGCAACCTAATGAATTGTTTCTTCTTACTCCTGTAAGACCAATAAAGCATTGTCCATAATACATGCATAATTTTCCACAAATTTGAAGTGCTTTCTGAATGTTATCTGATCAAATAAATAATTGAAACCCAATCATGTAAAGTTAAGATAGATGATACTGGTGAGATAAATAAGCAGTTGACATTGGAAGGACAGGAGAAAAAGATTCAACAGTTTCAAACTTTTGAGGTTTCACCTTAGTAAAATTAGGGATTTGAGTCCAAAATTGCATCACACGATCCAGAGAAATAAGATTTTTTTCATAACCACCTGCCTATGTCATTGAAGGAAGACCATTCTTCTATAGACTTACAAACCTTGATCGCCAATAAATCCAATCCTTAATAAGAAAGAATTCTAACCACACTGAAATAGAAGACTTTCCTGATAACTAGACTATACAAACATTTTAAAATATGTTAAAATTCAAAATGACTAAAATCTTAATAACTTGCCTTATGTAGATAAGGCTACGAGAAAAATTATAGAGTATAAAAAGCTAGTACAAAAGAAGTTGTGCTCATGTTTGTTTTCTCATGTTTATTGTAGTTACTAAGTAACTTCTTTTTTCTTCATCTGTTCATTTGTGCTCTTCCAAAAGAAACTCGTCCTATATCAAATTTCCTCCGGTTGGAGAAAATTTGACATCAAGTTGTAAATATGATATCGTGGAGACTTTTTGACATTATCTTAGTTCCCTATATTTCATGCCTGTTCATACCATTATATGACAATACGTCTTGGCAGGTTGCTAATGTGGGCTAGTAGGAGATAGCATTGCACTAATTCTCAATCTAAAGCAATGAGGGGAATTGTGGATTTGGAGTTAACTTTGGTCCATGATAACTTACGCGATCTAGACTAGACACAGAAAATTATTAACTGATATTTGGAAATTCAGAATATAACTTACAGTTTATGTGGGATATAAACTTGCTTGTCTGAGGAAAACAGCAACTTATAGGCTCAGAGTTTAGGAAGAACTAAGAGAAGATATGGAAGGATTAGTAACATGAACAGATCCATTTTACTGGCTTTAAATGGAGGTTCCAATGTTCATTAAATTTTTTAAGGATGAATATTAGACCAAAAGAGAACCAGAATTTCCACAGATCTAGTTGGAAAGATAGCCAAAAATTACAGACAGAAAGTAGCAGAAAAGATTAGAAAGAGAATATAAATCTGCAGTGGTAACTGGTAAGGTGATGAGAGAAAAGATGGACAGATCTATCTCCTTCCGTCATAAGCTGAAAATAAATATCCTAATGTCTGATTGGTAAATAAGGCTAGATAAATATTCAAGATTATAAAACCATAGTACATGTGAAGGATAATCAAACTCCAAATGAGGAAACAAAACCCTCTGTTTAAGCAGAGAATAGAATTAGCATAATAAGTGATTCTGTATTACCATATGCATTGCCCATCTCATTTGTGCTTCCGATGGTGGCAACAAATGCCAGGCAGCATACCAACAAAAACCAGTTTAGAACTGGAATGTATATATGACCCATGAATTTCCTTGATGGATGAATGATTTTGAGGCGGGGAACACAACCAAGAGCCATTGACTTCTTTATACATGAAAATATAGCTGTAGTCATCGCCCTGCTTGCAATAAGTGCAGCTATGTTGGCAATGAAGAAGATTGGCCAAAAAGCTCCATCTGCTCACAACACTTAAATAACGTAAGGATCCCAAATTAAACAAACTTCTACTATAAGAGGAAAGCATGAACATGCACTGATGCACATACGTGCACACTAATATGTGACAGGAAAAAACTAAGATACCCATAGGTTAATTCGTGCATATATGCACATCACATTGCAGATATGCACAATTATACACGTGTTATTAGATGCATGTGGCAAACCCATTTTGTGGAGATGTAGTTTTTCACATTCAGGGACAGATATTAACAACCATAAAAATATACATGCACAAAAACAGGCGCATCCACACCCACCAATGCATGCACACACGCAGACGTACACACGTACATATGTACGTAGGTACATACATCCATACATACACACATACTTGCATCCATATATAGTGCATACATCCATATACACATAGATACATACCTACATAAAAACACACACAAGCACAAAAACAACTATATCTACATACATATATTTATATTTATACATCTACGAACATACACATCTGCCTAGTTACATATAGTGGACATCTGACAGGTAATCACCCATGTGAGCACATCCACACACAAGCACACACAGACACGTCACACCTAGTTACCTACACACTTACATTAAGCACACGGACACCACCTGCTTATGTTCGTGTGCACACGCTTCTCATGCACACGCGAACGTGCCTACACACACAGAGGGAGGGAGGGATTATACCTTGCCCTAGAAGAAGAATAAAAAATAATACCCAAAAGATTTGTTTAACTTACTCGGAACTGATGAAAAGAACACCTGCTCAGATGCATTTTGATTTTGCATGAGAAATGCAGCTTGACCAAGATATCCCAGGACAAGACAAGGTAGAACCAGAAACACAAACATTTTCTGGAACAAATAATCAAGTTAATGAGATGATGAGAGAAAAAAAAGCCTCTGAAAGTTCCGATAACTACGAACAAAAGAGACAGATACAAACACTGCAAGGTAATGCTTTACCTGAATAGACCTCACAGAGAAATAACAAAGATCTGCAAACATAGCCTCAGAGCCTGTAACACTATCACCCATGAATAGAGGATACAGTAGCATGTAATAATACTAAGTGCTTGTCAGAACTAATATGAGAAAAAATGCATGAGGAAAGAAAATCTTAGATGAAAACTTGTTGGATATAACATATGTATTAAATCTCTCCAATAAAACTGGATTATCCTCATTACATACTAAAGCAAGCGTCATTTATTGGAATAGAGAAGAGCAAGCAATAAGTCTATCCTGTAACTTATACTGCAAATGCCAGTCAGTTTGCCTTCAAGGATCAACTTTTAGATTGGTTTCTAGCTTGATATGTACCCAAGTTCTCTTTACTAGTTAATTTGAGGTACTTGTTGCCATAAAATATCTAAGAAACAGTTTATGCAAATTTAATATCAGAACAGTGAAAGAACAAACAGTTTGCTCATATTAGTTGCCACAAGAAATGCTGTCATTTTGAGAACCAATGAAATCATCAAAGAGCATAAACTAGAGCAACTTGGAACATAATTTTTCTTCTATTACCAATTGCTTAAAAATACAACCTCCAAAAGACATCCAAGCTTGAGTTGAATTACTTTCAAAGGAATAATTGATGTAAATAGGGTTAAAGGTCACAAGAACTGTTCCACCACAATTAATAGCTAATTTGAAGTACTTGTTGCCATGAATATTTAAGCAGCACTAAATTCAGCTTTTTGCAAATTAACTATCAAAACACTGAAAGAACGCATAGTTTGCTCATATTAATTGTAACAAGAAATGCTATCATTTTGAGGTTTGCTGAAATCATCAAGAGAATAAACAAGAGCAAGCTAGAACATTTTTTCTATTCTTACCTGTTGCACACAAAATACAACCGCCAAGAGACATCCAAGCTCGAGTTGAATTACTTTTAAAAAAATAATAGATGTAAACAGGGTTAAATGCCACAAAAGCTGTTCCACCATACTTCACAAGATTGAAGATACCGATAAGCCCAAGGGAGCAAAACCATATAAATAAAGCAGGTCCAACTGCAAGATCCACTTTGCTTGTTACATACTTCTGTACGCTGAACAATATGACAAGAAATGCAACCGATATCATCACAACTTTATCTGCAATAATTGATATAACACAATCAACAAATGTTTTCTGTACTATGAATATAAGCAACAATTGCATAGCTATACTTTAGGCAACAAGCCATATATTCGAGTAACCACAACAATTCAAGATTAGATGATGGTGCAAATGCACTCTGAAATTCCGGATGATTTCCAGGGTTTTGACCTAGTTATACGTTATGAAGTAATGGACACAATACAGACAAGGGACACAACATTTCCAAAAAGCAGGACAATGGGACACATGTGCATGAAAAATAAAGAATAAGAAGTGATAACTTACTGCTGAGACTGCAACATTCATGAGAAGAAGAACCAACCAATTACTTAAACAAATTTTGAATGAACCTATTTGCCTCTGGAGATGAGGTGGCTGGAGATGAATGGTGAGTCTCGTCGATAGTGTAGGTAACCTCCATCTAGTTTGGGATTAACTGACACTCCCAAAAAGGTCTAAGGGAGGTAAAAGTTTTCATGCATTTCTTCTCTTTTAGTTTTCCTTCTTAGGTAAGGGGTTGTTATTTGAATCTGTTTAGATCTCATGGAACCAATTAGCTAACTGGCTGCATCTTAAACGTAAAAAAATCAAAGTTTTAGGTTAGCATGGATAGTACTTTTCAATATGGTGTTGATGGAGTGTTCGTAAGTGTCTTTTTCTTACACGGTTTGACACGGGTATGACAAGCATTAAGAAGTGTCCATCCTTTATTGTTCTTTAGCTTTTTATCTCGAATATGTTTTACTTGGATTTCACTAGGAAGGCCATGTTTCTTAAACTTTCTATGAGTCAGTAAATTATTCAGGATGCCCGTGAGATTTAATGTACAACTCAAGCTAACAAACATAGCAAGCCAGGCACAAACAAAGAAACAAAAGATAGGTTATGTTCATGCCACCTTAAATTGTTCCTCTATAGAATATCTAATCATAGCCATCGAATTATCCAATATGCTAATATGATGCCACGTCTAAAAAGTAAAAACATCAAGGGTAATAACTGAGTTACATGATATAGTAGTTTCACTTATCTAGCATGTATATGCAGCCATCAAGCGCTTGAAAAACTCCCTGTAAACATTGGCATTTGCCCTTATCTGAGTTGGACAGGAAAAGGGATGGTCTTGTGGACTCGAGATTCCGGGATAAGGATTTATCGGTAGGTTGTTATTGTCTCTGTATTCATTCCAAGACATATAGTTATAGTTAAAGAGAATAATAAAGTGCACATTAGGAAGGGTTCACAACCGTAAATTTACTAGGTTCTTTGTAATATGCTAGTCATACTTGACAAGGTGATTTCTGCAGTTGAAAATCAGGTTACTGAGGAGTAAGCACAAGTCTATGTACACCATTTAACAATGTCAACTATTGCATTTTACCTAATACTTTAAAATCCACTGTTATTCAGTTACATACTTGGCTAACTTGGCTGATAAGATAAGACATACTGAGATGCAAAATAAATTTCTGAGAGCATTCTTTATAGTTTATGATACCTTGCTCAAAGCTGGATATTCCAACTCTAAGACCACCAACTGCCGACATAACTGCATAATCAAGAACGCACAAAATAAATGAATAAAAGATTATTGGAAGACCATATTATTATTCATTAATGTATACTAAGATACACTCGCAGTATATATCACAGCCAACACTACTAATATAACAACCCTAACCTCATCCCAATAGCAATAGAAGCTTAACCTGACATTGTTGGTGTGACAACTCCATTCGCTATCATCATAGAGGTACCGAAAAGTACCAACACAAGGAGAAGCTTCTTCAGTACTAGTGAGGATTCAATATGCTCTTTAATTCGTAGAGATCTGTCAAGCTCTGGTGATGGCAACTTGAGCCCGAATTTTGAAATTCGGGTATCAGAATGCAACTGGTTCGGAAGTAGACTGACCTTTGCATGTCTACATATCAATGAATACAAAGCAAATGTACCCCCTGAAACAGGTTCAATCCAATAAAAGCTGAAAACAGTTAAAACTTTCTGGAAAAAGAAAAATAAACAAAGCCAATAATCAAAGACAAAGCACAACCTCCAATGTACCTTCACCATCATCATTGCCCCAAAGAACTACTAAAATATACTTGATCAATGGAATCAGAATCAAAGTATATAGAACCAAAGAGAGTGCTCCAAGAACATCTTCCTTCCTATGATTAGGTGATTTGCTAAACATCACATCAAATGTGTAGAGTGGGCTTGTCCCAATGTCTCCAAATACAACTCCCAGTGTTTGGAGGGCAAGTATAATGCTCTTGCGCAAATTAAACTCCTGAAATTAGTAAACAAAAGTAAAATTAGAAAGGTAATATTACTACCATATAAACACTTTTTAACAGTTGTGACGTTTTACATCCTCCACCTCATGGAGGAAAAGGTGCACGCGCGCGCGCCTACGCACGCATACAGACAAACATACATGTATGTATGTATGTGTATGTGTGTGTGTACACACATACATATAAGAAAAATAGGTATGCTTGATACGAAGAGCAAACTTTGTGCTTGGTAGTGAGGTGGCTCATTCACATCATTCAAATGGTCCCCTTGTGTATGTGTGTGTGTACACACACACATAAGAAAAATAGGTATGCTTGATACCAAGAGCAAACTTTGTGCTTGGTAGTGAGGTGGCTCATTCACATCTCTCTCTCTCTCTCTCTCTCTCTCTCTCTCTCTCTATATATATATATATATATATATATATATATATATATATATATATATATATATATATATATATAAAGAGTTGAGCTACTATTAGTGGATAAAGATTCTTGTCCATCTAACTTTTTAACCGTTGGATCGACTTGATAATCAAAACATGATTGGATGAGTTAGCAACTCATTAATGAAAGTAAAGGTAATGTGATAAAGACAATTATCATAAAAGAAACAGAAAACTCTTTCTCCTCTACCCTCATCAACAATTGGCATCCCCAATCATTTGGAGAACCGCCCGTTCACTCGCCGCGACCGGTGCAGGCTCCCTCGCTCCTAGCACAAATCCTCTCCTCCCCTTGCCACCTTCCTGCAATAAGCGCCACCTCTGACCTCCCTCATCTCGAGACGATTTAGATATCGAGGGTTTTCATTGGTTTTCTGGAAAAGTACTGTAAACAATCAGCCATATGGATGTGAGAAATAATGGATAGGGACCTCCTCCGTTTGATTATCAAAATCTCTAACAATAATAATCTGGAGAAATATGTAATATCTTTAAAAAAGTTATAGTTCTAAAATTAACTATTTTATAGTTCTAAAATTAACTATTTTATAGTTCTAAAATTAACTATCTTTCAAATAAAAGAGTAAAGGTCCTTAAGTTGTTCTTCTTTTATATTTGTTTTCTGAAGGAATTTTATAGCTTAGATGAATATGGGATCCTTCACTCGTTCATGCCCCCATTTTATTACTAAACGGCTTTAGATTCAGATTATTTTACATTGATCCCAGAACTGTAAGGATCAGACATTAATATTTGGTTTAAGATAGCATCCTTTAGCCATTGCTGAACATGGAGTTCGAACTAGGACAAGAAGAGAGGAAGAAGAAGGAAATTTGGTGAGAAATGAGATTGTAAGTTTTATTTCTCCAAAAGTTACAGCTCACAAACATCTAAGGGATGAACCGAGCATCTCTTCACCTCAACATTAACTACAAATTGCAAAAGATCCCCAAACGAGCCTAATAAACATACACTCAGAGATCAAAACAAAATTCTAATTGATTTATTCCTATTGCTCATCCACGCCAATATTTCATGGCCACTAATTCCATACTCCAGCAACAATTGAATACAAAGTAGATCTAACAAAACTCATTATATTTTTTTTAACAACTAAGAGAGAGGAAGAGCACTCGCTGGTATGAGGGACACCCTGTTTGTGGTCCGCAATAGGACTAGACAGAGCTCGCAGCATGAAGACGGTGGCGCTCTCCCTGATGAAAGAACAAACTGAGAAAGAATGGAGAGGATTTTTTTAATTTCTTTTTTGGGATATTAATTGTCTTTACCATATAACCCTTCTTTGCATTAACGAGTTGCCAACTCATCCCATCACGTTTTGATCATCAAGTCCATCCAACAGTTAAAAATTTGGATGGACAAGAGCCTTTATCCACTTTAGCTCAACTAAACAAACACGCACGCGCCCGCCTGCATGCACGCGCGTGCGCGTGCACACACACACATGTGTGTGTGTAACTGTGTATAGAGCAAATCTCCTATAAACTTAAGTTTATAGGGAATAGTCATACACCAACTTTTCTATCCATTGATGTTGTCTTGGGATCCATGAAAGATATGAAGCCCATTTTGAGATTTGTGCATCTCCTGATGGCACAAATCTAAATGCAACATCAATTATAAAAGTTGGTGTATACTATTCCCTATAAACTTAAGTTTATAGAGCCTTGTTATATATATATATATATATATATATATATATATATATATATATATATATATATATATATATATATATATATATATATATATATATAAGGCTCCTATAAACTTAAGTTAATAGGGAATAGTGTACACCAACTTTTGTATCCATTGATGTTGCCTTGGGATCCGTGAAATCAAGAGATGCACAAATCTCAAAGTGGGCTTTATATCTTTCACGGATCCCAAAGCAACATCAATGGATAGAAAAGTTGGTGTATGACTATTCCTATACACTTAAGTTTATAGAGCCTTGTTATATATATATATATATATATATATATATATATATATATATATATATATATATATACACACACACCTTAGAATTCAATCTAAGGTGGCTTCTTAGAATCATTATTCCACACACACACACATGTGTGTGTGTGTTTGTGTGTGTGGAATAATGATTCTAAGAAGCCACCTTAGATTGAATTCTAAGGAGCCTCTATCCACTTCACTGAGGCATGCACATTGCCATGTTTCTTGTCACGGTGCACATGGAGGGACTTTGTGCGCTACATTGCGCCTTGACAATGTATGTGCGCGTCTGTACACATTTTATGTGTGTGTGTACAAAAATGGGTTTTATATGTGTCTCACTCTTACAATTCTCTCTTACGTATCAAATAACTAATCATAATTTTTACAGGATCATAGTGTTGTTGGTATCTATCTAGTCTACATTGACAACATGGAGAGTCGATTATGGGTTCGTAAGATTTGAGTTCCTCCCCTCTCACTACTAGCTTTTATGGATAAGTTCTTTTAGGTACCTTACAAATTATATTAAAGATTTTCTAGTTGCAAGTAAGCACTACAGATAATGAAGCCCACATCGCCGTATTCATCCAAGACTAGTCTAGTGCAAAGCCAAAAGGGGTGACGCGAGGATTGCAGTATAACATGTTTGCCTAGGACTAGAATAGCGCAAAGATTGCGAATCTGAAGAGCTTGATGATATGTTAGGACCCGATTAGTCCCACATTAACGGTATGTGTCAATGCGGGTTTATAAGAGATTTGGGCTCCCTCCTTCTAACAACTAGTTTTTAGGGCGAATTCTCCTAGGTTTCTTACATGTATTTGAATTTTCTAATTTAGCTTCCTGTACTTGTAACGCATTTGCTAAGAAATCAATAAATCACATTTCTTAACCATTTCAAGTAAGACAATCAGTTCCTCCAATAACAAAGAAGAAATAAGGACATAATTTATACTGCTAATCAGAATTTTACATATTTTGGGCTTACTTCCATCAATAATTTTCAATTTCCACTATTTTATCCCACAAATATAATATCAATTAAACAGTCTAAACAATTCAGAGTACCAAATAAATCCAGTTCCAGATCCTAGACAGCAAACAACCTCAAATACCAAATAAAACACAATCATAAACATGATATGGCTAATTATATTTTTTTCAAGAAAAAATTTATATTTTTTTTATTATGGATAATAGTAGCAATACTACAATCCTTAAAAGCACTTTTTGTACCACTAGAAATAAAAGGGCTAAACTACCAAATTGACATTTAAAAAAGACCCGTTTTACCACATTGGTATTTAAAATATCTCCGATGACGTTTTGGTATTTAAAGTGGTTTAAATTAGCACTTGGGTCTAAATTTTCGTACACGTTAACTTTTTCGACGGGAAAATTTCTTTGCACCTCCTAACGTCTTAAAATCATTGTATTTTATACCCTTCTTTTCCTTCTTTTAGAAAATTTCTTCCCACCCCCTCCCTCAAACCCATCCCCTTCCTCGTCCACCGCTCCCCTCCCCCCTCCTCAGCTCCCCCAAACCCTCTCCGTCTCCTTGATATTCCAACCACTTTCTCAAATTCCCCCGTAATCAAAGCCGACAAGCCATAATAAACAGCACGCATGCACAAACCTATGCCCAGAATATCCCCCTCTTCCCCCACATAAACTCCTTCCTTAAAATCCCCAACCATATCTCTCCCCAAACCCCAAACCCCCGCAACCATGCCGGCCGAAACTCCAACCACCGCTACAACCCACCAAATCAAGGCCATCGTGATCCTAGTCCAAGAGAA
The DNA here is from genome assembly GCA_012295165.1 of Asparagus setaceus. NCBI lineage: Eukaryota > Viridiplantae > Streptophyta > Magnoliopsida > Asparagales > Asparagaceae > Asparagus > Asparagus setaceus. The sequence continues at coordinate 21,175,665 of CM022704.1, read as the reverse complement.
CCACTCCTTCAACCACATGCTCGGCTGGATGAAGTCCCTCAACCCCCAAATCGACGGCGTCACCGGCCAAGAATCCAACCCCATCTCCACCACCGACCCAAACTCCCCCCTTGTCCATTTCAACCAAAACTCCGAGTACGTCGACAGTGGCGGAGCCAGGAATTTCGGCAAGGGGGGTCCAAAAAACTCATAGTGCGGCTTGTGTATTAGCATAGACTGGATATAGAATAATCCCTAATAAAGAAATTATTTTTCCTGAATAATAAAAACTCAAATCGATGTGCTATTCCACGGGGGTAGAAGATACTCTCGCTCTTTTAAGAAATCGTTCCATAATTGAGTCACCATATTAATCCCTTAAATATTTCATACTTTGAAATTGTTTTGTCAAATGATGGAAATTGTTATTAAGTCCCCCAATGTTTAACTTATTTTGAAATTAGCCCTCCACTCAAGAATAAAAATAGCCATTGGAGGGATTAATTTGAAAAAAGAATATGAGAATTGAAGGAGCTAATAGTCCACAACAATAGATTTTACTTGGTAATCCCTCAATTGTAACTTTTACTTTTGATCGGATGGATTAATTTTAAAATAATTTAAGAATTGAGGGACTTAATAGCAAAATAAGTTAAGAATTGAGGGCCTGAATGTTAATTTATATGATATGAGGGATTAATTTATATGATATGAGGGGCTAGTTTCATAATAGAAACTGAGGGACTTAATAGCATTGTCCTGATTTGAGGGGACTAATTTCAAATATGAAAGATGAAAGGGATTAATATGGAAATATCCCTATACTTATTGATTTTTAATGTTTCAAGGGGGGGCCAGGGCCCTGTTGGGCCCTATATGGCTCCGCCCCTGTACGTCGACCCCGACCCCGGCCACTCAATCCAAACCATCTACGAGCAAATCTACGGCGTCCCGTTCTCCGCGGGCAAAACCCCCCATTGCGGGGAATTTGGGAAAGTGGTTGGAATATCAAGGAGACAGAGAGGGGTTTAGGGGAGCCGAGGAGGGGGGAGGGGAGCGGTGGTGAAGGAGATGGGTTTGAGGGAGGGGGTGGGAAAAAATTTTCTGGAAGACTGAAAAGAAGGGTATAAAATACAGTGATTTTAAGACGTTAGGGGGTGCAAAGAAATTTTCCCGCCGGAAAAGTTAACGCCGACGAAAATTTGGACCCAAGTGCTAACTTAAACCACTTTAAATACCAAAACGTCATCGGAGATATTTTAAATATCAACGTGGTAAATTGGGTCTTTTTTAAATGTCAATTTGGTAGTTTAGCCGAAATAAAAGTGTAGCGTCCTTTCTCTCGAAATTCTATCAAAATTATAGCTAAAATCTCTAACTTGGCTTCCCTTTAGTTTCTTGCATTTTCTAATAAATGACACTCAACATTTCCTACAGATATCAATTAAAAACAATCAGATCAGTTCACTAGCAAACGAAGAAGTAAGAGCATCATTCATACTACAAAAAGAAATAATAATAATAAATAAATAAATAAATAAATAAATAAATCGGCTATTACTATCAAGGAGTAAAACAATCCAAGATTTTGCATAATCTGCCCTTACTTGTATCCAACAAATTAGTCTATCAACTAAACAATCCCAATAAATTGATCGAGATACCTGATCGAGATCGTCTTTGATGGGGATGGAGATCTCGTTGGCCTCCACATCGAGAGGATCGAAGACCGGCGTCGTTCGAATCAGCATGTGCTCAACTCCTTCGCCGTCTTCTTGGTACTCCTCCATCGCGCGATCTTCTTCTTCTTCTTCTTTGTCTTCGACTGATTCGCGAGAGATCCATCGAGATTCCCGAGATCCGATCATCATTTTCGCGGTCTCCATCATCGAGAGAGAGCTAATCTGAGAGATGTTGAGAAGAACGAAGTTGTTAACGGGAATGGGGGGCGTGAATACGAAAAGCACGTTTTAGTTTCTTTTTGCACTTTAAGCGCTGGTTGGTTATTATTATTATTAATATTATCATCAATTTTATCACTTTGACATTTTTTCTTGCTCCCTGTAGTGTACTGGTTTTTTTTTTTTTCCTTGGGCCATTGTGCAAATTGACCAAAAGTTAGTCGTCGACCAAAAAATTCGCGAATCGCTGATGTGGAAGCGCATGAGAAGCACATGCTCCTCTCTCTCTAATTTCATTCAAAATTAAGGCAAAATTTTAGGTTAAGGCACATGCTCCTCTTTCACTTAGGGGGGTTATTCATGGGGAGATTTGGGGGATAATGAGATAATTTTTGGGATTCTACTTTATGGGGTTATTCATTGGGATAATGGAACAAGGATAGTACCTTTTGATGTTATTGGTTTGTTGGAACACTAGTGGGATAATTTTACCACTTGGGAGAAAATTATCCCACTCATATACAAATTTTTGCCCCAATAGTAAAATTTACCCCATCCTTCATATTGGAACAATTATGTTCCACTTTGAAGGCAATTGAGATAATTTTGAAATATTTTTATATTACTTAATCAATACCGCTAATTATATTATAAATATATACCATGATATATAAAACATAAAATAATAATATATTCAATATATTATATTATATTATCATGTAATAGAATAAAATATTATTATAATTTAATTTTATGTATAATTTATTCTATTATATTTATTATATGTTATTATGCAATATCACATAGTATATTATTAAAATAGTACAATATATTTATTCTAATGTTATATTATATTATTATAATATTATATAATAATGTAATAATATATCTTATAATATATTATATTATATTATTTGAAGTTAATATTTAGCTATAGTTAATATAATATAATATAATATTATATTAAGCCAATATAATAATATATTATAAAATAATATAGCATAATATTAAAATTATTGAATATGTTAGTATATTATATTTAATTATATAATATAATATAAATCATGTCATATGATTATATTATACTATATTTATATATTATATTGATATAATAAAATATATTATTGTGCTATAATATAATACGTTTTAGATATTCTGTATATATTATAGTAATTATCATATAATATTATATTGTATTTAATTATAATATAGTAATTTAAATAATATTATACTAAATAAAAGAAAATATTATGATATTTTATGGAGTAAATTATAATCAATGATACTATATTCTAATATATTAAACTAAATATTATATTATTAAAATATTATATTACATATTTTATATATTCTATCAATTATTATATAATATGGCCTACTATTATAATAATATAATATAATTAATAATTAATAATATTAATTATATTTTACTTTAGTATCAAGTAAAATAATGTATTATATTATAATAACTTACTAAATGATATATTAAATCTATTAGATAAATAAATTATCATAATTGTAATAAAATATAATATTATATACTGATAATAATATAATATTTTTAGTAATGTTATATTGAATAAAATAATATATTATAGTATTTATATTTAAATTAAATTAAATATTACATTATTGAAATATTATATTAAATATATTGTTCGTATATTATATCAATCATTATATAATATATCATATTATTATAATATAATATAAAATATTAATTAATAACATTAAACATAGTTATAATTAATTAGTAATTATAATATAACTATTTTAGTATAAAGTAAAGTAATATATTATATTATAATAACATATTAAATAATATACTAAACCAATTGGATAAATTAATTTAGACTTAATTGATAAATAATATTATATTTTAATAAGGTGCAACATCATCAATTATCCCACATGAATTGTCAAATCAAAGCTTTAAATTATCCCATTATCCCAACTTATCCCACTTTATCCCACTCAAAATATCTCAAAGGGATAAAATTATCCTATTGGAATAATTTTCCCACTTAGCCCTAATTTGTCCCAACCAATAACCCCACCCCCCTTAGGGGCTATTTATTTCTATGCATTTTGCATCATTGGATTAAAAAATGAGCCCCCAAGTTGGATTTTTAGTAAATACATTGTTTGTTTGTCATTTTTTATACACGGATTAGGGTCGTTTGTTTTCATGTATTTTGATGGTTTTGCATTGAAAAATGGGACCCACCAGTTTAAAATCATAAGTTTTTATTAAATACATTGTTTGTTTTTAATTTTTCATGCCACGAATTTAGGGTTGTTACATAGGATAAATGCATCAAAATGTACGTGTTTGGGAAGGCTTATTTTTTTAAACTTTTAAGTTATGCCAGCCTTTAGTGGCTTTTGCCTTTTTGGACAAAAATGTTATAAAAATTATTTGAGTAGAATAGTAATTTGTTTGGTCAAACATAACTTTTTTAAATGAGCTTATAAGCTAGTTTTTCAAAAGCTAGGGTATACCAGCTTTTTAAAATGGGACTTAGAAGCTAACTTATTAAGCAATTTACCAAACAGATAGAAATGAAAAAGGTAGCTTAAAAGCTAGTTTGACCAAAAAATAAGCCTCCCCAAACACCCTAGTAATCCCCTACAAATATGCTGATTTCACCTGAATTTGTGATTTTAGCCTCATATCCTCGATGAAATGCTTGTGCAACCAAATAATATTTGGTTGGATTTTTATACCTCATTTAAATACACTTTAGTATTTATTGCAAACTGTTATGGTCCTGAATGCTAATTAGCCACTAATCCTTGATTAGAGCGGAGAAATCCATACATCAAATAAATCAGCATTCTAGTCCATTGATTGGAGGCGACCCAGATTCGCCTGCCGAGTCAAATGAACGCCTCACGCCCTTCATTCGAACCAAGTCATGATGATCAACTGCCTTTGCGAGCGACTTGAAAGACGGTACTAGCCGGCCTTTTAGCCAACCGTCTTCACGAGCGAGTCGAACGTCGGTACTAGTCGACCGGTCGGTCGGCTCCCTTTGTGGACGACGCGAATGGCTGTGTGAGTCGGTCCCTTAGACACTCGACATTGTCCACTCGTCCGACTCGCTCCCTCAACTCAAACGACGGTTACACGAAGTTAGGTCCCGACAACAGGTCACCGTTGCATTAAATGCATTGTCCGCACCTTAATTCCTCCATCTCTCATAGTAATTAAGGCACCTCGAATGATTTCAGCTGCGGACGTCGCCAATCCCATCTCATTAATGATGAGGGAACAACGCTAACTCTTAAATCAACTTACGGCTTGACACCTATAAAGGTAAACCACCACAGCAGACAACGAGAAACATCTGCCCGGTCATTGGTCTGCACATGGAGAGAAGAGCTGACTCGTTTACCAGTTTTCTTACCAAATAAAAAGATGAAAATACCCTTTAACCACTCATATAAATAGATAACTGTTCAATAGAACAGGTAAGTGATCTAAGCTAGTGAATTTCTGCTCCACGAATACTCATCTTACCACATATACTGACTTGACCATCGGAGGGACCACCGGAGATCCCAACTCCGTCCTTCCATAGGTTTTTCTTCTGACGTAGGTGAATTTCTAGCTTGGCGTCGCCACCGGATAATAGAAGAGAAAGCGGACTCCACTCAATCAACAACTAATCCAGCAGAGTTTAGTGACTGTGTGATTTCCTACATCAACAGTTTGGCGCCCACCGTAGGGCCTGCTTTCTTCTTCTTCCCACCATGTCCGGCGGTGATGATCTGACCAGATTGGGAAACCTACCAGTGGGCTACGTCACTCAAGCCCAACTCCAGGAATCCACTGAGAAGACCACACAGACTATGCAGGCCCAGCTCAAGGCCTTTGCCGACGAGCTCTTCACCGCTCGCCTCCCACAAAGACAAGAACCACCTCTGCCGCGCCCAACCTTTGCCAGTCATTATTCTATCGCCTGTGGTGCTCACCAACTCACCATGCAGTAAGTGCCGCCTCCGGAGACTCCTCTTATTGCCAAGCCAAGAAGGGACCGCCAGGAGCACGCATCTCGACTACTGCAGACACAGCCGACTCCTCGTGCCGCCCCAAATCGCCGCCCTCAAATCTTTGATGTTACTGACGAGAGCCCTAGCCCCAGCCAATGTGCAAAGGATCCAGTAGTTGCAGCCCCAAGACCCCGCACAGAACATGTAGCGCCAACTCCTTCCGCCCATCAACCCACAGGCAGCTATGACCGAGCATATCAACCTGTCGCCGACGCCATCGGAGGAAATACTCCCTTTACTGACTCCATTATGAAGGCACCTGTTGAGAAATTCAAGATGCCAACAATAGACAAGTATGGTGGTGAAAGAGACTCGGCAGAACACATTTAGAATTATTATGACACTATGATCATGATGCATGCACCGGAGTAGACCATTTGCCGCTGCTTCCCAATCACCTTGACGGGGAGCGCTAAACTTTGGTGGAACGCCTTGGAGAAGAAGTCCATGGGCAGCTTTGAGGAGCTCAGCCGGAAATTTATCCACCACTTTCTGGCCGACTCCAAGCCCAAACTATCACCCCATGTACTCATACAAACTAAGCAAGAGCCGGATGAAGACCTCAGAGCATACATAAAAAGATTCCAGGCAAAGAGGCTAGAAGTTGAAGATCCAGGGAGTTGAGTCGTCATGGCGGCCCTAGTAGTAGGTTTACGGCCCGGTGATCTGTCCAAGGCTCTCGCCAAGAAACCAATCAGAAGTTATGAGCACTTGATGGCCAAGGCTCATGCCTACATGAACATGGAAGATGCCGAAGCATACAAAATGGTAGCGTAACAAGCAGGATATAGCTGCACACGGTTCCTACCTCGGCAATTCCATATGCTACTCGGAATCCCCAACCTACCAAACTAGCTCTATTTGTAGCCCCAACTACGACTCCGACCGTCTCACCAGTCCAGCCGAATCAAAATCCACCTCGAAGAGAAGAACCCATAAATGTTTCAAGGAACCCTCCCCCCAAGAATAACAACCGTAATGGTCGGTTCGACAGGAGGGACGACAGAAGAGTGGACGCTCCTCCCCCAGTTTTCACAGTCCTCAACACATCCCTCTCTGGGGCCCTTGATAAAACCCAGAAGGAGGGTCTCCTTACTACACCCCCACCGCAGATGAGGTCAGACCCCCGGAAGAGGGATGAGCGGCAGTTTTGCCGATATCATAGGGATTATGGTCACAACACCGGAGACTGCCGTGTCCTCCAAAGAGACATTGAAGACCTCATCCAGAGGGCATTTTGGAAGAACTTAGTCAGGAGGGATCCACCCCCTGTAGAGTCGAAAAAAAAGTTTATTGATTGAATGAATGTATTACAATCAAATTCTCTCGATTACAGAGGAAGAGAAGATTGATTTGACTTCTCTTTTATATGGGTTCTTGGTGGCGAAAGAATATTTCACTCAATGCTCACGTTGAGGTCCGTCATTGACGACGTAATGTTGTGATGATTGGTGAAGAATTCAATCTCTCTTGTGCAAGTGTTGAATTTTCAAAGTCCTCTTCCCATAGCTGCTCACGGCTATTTATAGGACTTTTAGTATGTAACTATCATGCTAGAATTGTGGAAACGTGGGTTAACTGGTATGGACGTGGGTATAATCGATGTCCACTACTCGCCACGGGTCGTCGTGGCCTTCGGTCGTTGGCTTTCTTTGTTATAGCGAGCTTGAGCCGTTAGATGACTTAGCCTCTTCATTGGACCGGTGAACCTTGATTGAATGACGAAGTTCACTACTTGGGTGAACCGGTTGGATAATGAGCCAGTATTAACCTCACGGATGCATTTATGCATTTTGGTTTGACAAGCCGGGTGGCGAACCTCGGCTGAATGAAGAGCTTCACCGCTTGGCGAACCTCGTCTGAATGAAGAGTTTCACTGCTTGGCGAACCTCGTCTGAATGAAGAGCTTCGCTGCTTGGCGAACCTCGTCTGAATGAAGAGTTTCGCTACTTGGCGAACCTCGACTAAATGGAGAGTTTCGCTGCTTGGCGAACCTCGGCTGAGTAAAGAGTTTCGCTACTTGGGCGAACCTCGGTTGAGAGTTGAGCTTCGCCAATTAGGCGAACCTCGATCTCAAGCTCTGCAACTAGTAAGCTTATGACCCTCGTCTTCGGGCTTACATGGATTTTTTTGACTGTCTACAAGACCCCCTTCAAAGTTTTCAGATCAGAACCAGGTTGTGAGGGGTCTGAAATACTTTGAAATAATCTCATAATCATCAGTGACGTTCGTTTGTCGACTTCGTCTGCTACACACGAAGTTCGGACCTTGTGTTCGCTGAACCTCGTCATTTAGCCCCAACCTCGACGAGCAAAGATGTGCGTATGGCGGTTCGGGCTTCAATTCCAATCGGGTGGCCCCACTTTCGCTCGATGTCAATCCCAGAATCTCGCTGTCATCTTGTCACTCGGCGATCGCTTTGTCGCGATCTCAACCGTAGAAATACGCCGTTTCAATACCCTATATATAGTAAAATAGGAACCGACGCTTCCTATTCCTCGTTCATCTTCCTCAGCCGCCGCAGCCCCATCCTTCGTTCAAGACAACCTCACCTCCTTTCGACCATGGCCCCAAAACCGCCGATAAAACAAAGAGGACCACCAAATCCGCCACCGCCAACCGACCGGCCACTTTCTCGTAAAAGACCTAAGGACATTGCTCGCCAAGATATGACTTTTAAAACTACCAGAGTTGGTTTTATGACATGATTTTCACTCGAGACGAGATCGATCTCAAAGATTATAGCTAGCTTAAGCAAGGCCGTTTTGATGAGGATTGCCTCATTTGACTGATAAACCTCGTCGAGGTTTTTGATCTTCCAAATCCCCATAGGGTCTCTGTTTTTGAAACTCGTCTGTTTGGCGAGATTTGATTCTTTAGACGAGGCTCGTTTCGGCGAGTCTCGTCTTTTTTGAATGATGAGCCTTGTTTAGCGAGGTTCGTCTTCTTGTTGGATGAGTCTCGTTTGGCGAGGCTCGTTTTCTTGAAAGATGAGTCTCGTTTGGCGAGGCTCGTTTTCTTGTTGGATGAGTCTCGTTTAGCGAGGCTCGTTTTCTTGAAAGATGAGTCTCGTTTGGCGAGGCTCATTTTCTTGTTGGATGAGTCTCGTTTGGCGAGGCTCGTGATAATCACAATTTTATTACAATTTTATATCCCTATTTCCTATTGAATATGAATAAATATCTTGCTAATAATTGTTTTTATCTTATATTGCAGGATAATGAAGTATTAATGAATAAAAGCCCAAATGACTCTAATTCTCTGATTTTCTACCTATTTTTATAGTCCACATATGAAGACAAACGAAGGCCCAAGATATCAAGAAGATCCAAGAAGGAAATCATGCAAAAGGCAAAACGACCAAAGTCGGTGTAAGACCGATCGGTTGCCATTAACCGGTTATTAACGGTTGGCTTTAACCGGCGTTTGGTCGTTCAATTCCGCGTGATTCTTCTCCTATTTTGCTTGGTTTGATCCAACGGTTCACATTGATTATGCTAGGGTATAAATATGGGTTGTATCGAGGGTTTAGAGGTGTGAAATATTTTGTAAAACTCCTTTGAGAGAAAGGGTTGCTCTTATTTTAGAGTACCTTTCATTGTAAATATTTTTCCTCAATAAATAAATATTTTCTCCCCTTCAATCCCATCTTCTTCTTCTTGTTCAAGGACCGAAAGGAGGATGAGTTGATGATGATGAGTTGCGTTTTTCTTTATTTCTCTTTATTATTTCTTTTTCTTTCTTGTTATTTATTTGCTTTGTAGTTTAGATTTAATAGCTTTTGTAGTTTAGATTTATTTGCTTTGTAGTTTAGATTTAATAGCTTTTGTAGTTTAGATTTAATTGCTTTGTAGTTAGATTAGTTTAGAATTTTTCTTTTCTTTTTATTTTCTTTCTTTTTCTATTTGTTTGAATTTCCCAAGATGTTGAACTAAACTCTTGTGGGGATCTAGGTTGCATGAAACTAGTCTAATCTCTTTTGTGTTTATGAATCATCTCTCTTATGCTTAAAAGATCATGTTTAGGTTAATCAACTAGAGAACTAATCGATAGAAGAAGAATTTGATAGTTTATGCTTTCCTTAAGTGGTTTGATAGGCTATGCTTATGAATTCTAGGATTATTATCTTGTTATTACTCTCTTCATGAGTTTAAATTTCAATTAGGTGATAATTTGATAAGTTATGCTTTCCTTAAGTGGTTTGATATCTTATGCTTAATAAATCTAATATGAGATGTGGTAAAAGAGAATTTTTCGTAGATTATAATTTGAGTTAGCTAGTGGATTCAATTCTAGATTCCTTCATCTCTTATTGAATTCTCATCTTTTTAATTGTGATTCCTTTCACACACAATCCAATCCACTCTCTCATCACTTCATCATGCTTTCATACTATCTTGAATAAAACCCTAATTCACGCATAATTTGAGAACTGAACTTGAATCAAACACTTCCTATTTCCGGTTCCTCGTGGGATCGACAATCTTAAATACTATAACTTGACAATGGTTGTGCACTTGCGACTATAAAAGGTAAACACTCGTTTTGCCCATCACTTTCTTGAAAGATGAGTCTCGCTTAGCGAGGCTCGCTTTCTGTTGGATGAGTCTCGCTTAGCGAGGCTCGCTTTCTTGAAAGATGAGTCTCGCTTGGCGAGGCTCGCTTTCTTGTTGGATGAGTCTCGTTTGGCGAGGCTCATTTTTTTGAAAGATGAGTCTCGTTTGGCGAGGCTCGTTTTCTTAAAAGATGAATCTCGTTTGGCGAGGCTCGTTGATTAAAGACGAAGTTTGTCTATTTGACGAGGCTCGTTGATTGAGGACGAAGTTCGTCTATTTGACGAGGCTCGTCATCCAAGTGCTTTTACTCCTTTGAGGTAACGATTTAATCCCCTTGGACTAACTTCTCTCGTTCTTTTCTTTTGTGTAGTTGAACATCCTTCTACCCCCATTCCTCAGCAAGGTGCTTTTGGAGCAAATGGTGCTTAAGAGGCGTAACTCGATTTCTCTCCCTCGCGGAACGCTTCTCGTTTGTGGATAGAACTGAAGAGGAGTTGAGACTTCTTTCTGAGCCTTCGACATCCACCTTCAGGCGTTGGATTACGGATGCCCCTCTGGAGTCTGTCAACCGAGACCAAATTGCAAAGCCTATCTTCTTATTTGGTGATGATGCTGAGGATCCGGATCTATTGGAATTGGGTTCGTATAGGTGGCTCCGAGTAGTGAACTCACGCTACATGTTCTTGCCCTCAATGGAACGTGATTGTTCCCTTACTTCCCTAAGAGCTGCTTCTGCTTCTAGAAGAATGCATTGGGATCTAACTCCCACTCAAGATGGAGTAATGTGTGGTCGCTTTTTCCGAGATGGTGCACAGGTGGACCGCCATGGTCATCATATAACTGGTCTACAACCTGGGCTTTTCCAAAGGGAGCTTCCTGTTGGTGAATCCACGTCGCCAACACTTTTGGTCGTGCTTTCCATGAGGTGGAGGGGCAATTCCCTGCCAAAGATTTCCGGACTCCCGGCTAGTCTCGATGGAGTTCTTCTCAATGGTGGCCTCGCATCACGGAATACATTCTAAAAGAAAATCGTGATGAATTGGAGAGGTTTGGCCTTAGGTCTCGACATCGTGGCAACTCCATTGGTCCGAGGAATAATTCTCAGCAATTCCTTGAAATTTTGGAGTTATATAATCCTGATACCCACACCTTCTTCACTCCAGATGGCGAATTGGGGATTGCTTTGCATGAGATGGCCGAGATTTCTAGACTACCTCATGGAAGGTATCCGTACGAGGAGTACATCCCGGGGTATAAAGAACTGATAGATTTGGAGAAAGATCACCCCCAAGTAGTGGCGACTTATTGGGAAGTGATGTGCCACTACCATATTTGCACATGTAGGCACGGACGCGCTGATAAGAAGGGGGAGAAATTCATTAGTCACAACATTTGGGCCCACTACCTCTTTGAAGGGCTAGATGATAAGAAAGGTCCTGTGGTGCCCCTGGGTCCTCTTGAGGCGGTACATTGTCGCGCTTGTGCTTGACAACCTTCCGCTTTATGTGACTTCCTCAGACGAACATGGCTTCCTGTGGACGACGCTTGACACTTATATTTATCAGAGCGGGGAGCCGATTTCTTCGAAGGCTGTGCTAGCAAGCTACCTCATGTTGTGGCTCAAACATATCGTCATCCCCACCAGCCTTTGATTCATTGGCATCGAGGTGATTTTCCTCGCTGCTTGCTTAGCACACGGGCCGTGATGCACTTCTTCCCGCCATGATTGCCCGTGATTCACTTCGGATTAAGGCTTTTGCTATGCCTTCGCCATGGTGCCGAACCTAAGGGTGGAATTACCATACGCCTATCTTATGGCGTGGTTTGTCATGCATCGCCTCTACTCTCATGGGTACACCTTCGCGACATATAGAGGGACAGATACCCTTTCATCCGTGAGGCTAGAGAACGCCGATTGAGCAAACATTAACAAGCGGCGCCTTCCGACTATAAGAGTTATTCTTTAACCTGCCTCCCCATTTTCCCCGAGTCGCCTATGGACAAGCTTTGGTGGATGAACGCAATGCTCGTGGTTATACCACTTTGTCACTTGGTCGCTTCTTATGGCTCATGAGCATCCGACCGGTATTTTATCTCGCTTTGGTCCTCAGAGCGATTGAGCTTTATCTACCCCGCCGCTTTGCCCGCCGGCTCGTATGATCAATCAGATGTCGGTAATCCCAATTCTCAATTTCAATCCGGCGGTTCGCGGCTTAGTCGTGGGAGCCGTGGCTTGCATCGACCGTCACCGGCAAAGACGGGTGCTCGCTTTCTTCCGCAACGACCCTCAATCCCAGCGATGTTTGCTTATTGCAAGTGGTATTGCATGGCAAACAAATTCCGTGATTCAACATCAACTCTTCGGCTACGATTGATTCGGGCGCCATTATAGGAAGGCCGACTTCAACGAGGAGCCGCGATTCCGGTCGAAGGAGTATTTGTATGTCAAAAGGATGCCGAATTGCTAAACCCTGTGTTAGTGTGGAGCCGCCACGCCAGCCCAGCCCTCATCGTATCTGAGCCATCACGCCAACCCACCACATGAGACCCAAAGGATATAGATGAGGCTCTAGATGAGTACGGCAAAGAACATCCCTTCTTCTCACGGGTGTTGAAGAAACTCCCGGTGAACTCAGATAGAGGCACCTAGAGATTTTGTTCCTTTTGATGAACCATCGAACATCTTCCACAAGATCCTCTTGAAAGCTCTACCTCACCTCCAAATTGCTGGAGCTCGGCCCCAAGAAACCACCCCCACTTCGTGAGTCTGGAGGAAGCAAAGCTTTGGTGCCAACAACTCGAGGATCTAAAAGACCGTGGCCTCCCTGACCAAGCGCAGTTAAGCTGGAGAGAAGCCTTGATTGAATCTCGCCGCCAGCCTTGAGCCCCATTATCAAGGCCCTCCGATGTCGCCAAGAGTATGCCTGATGATGTCAAGAGTCTCCTGGTTGCCGTTGTTTCGAAGTCGAACTCAGACCCAAAATGATGATAATGGCCATCCCTCGCCATGGCAGTTCGAACCTCATTTGCTTTGACCGCCGCCACCACCCCTCAATTGAAGTTCCGCCATCCTGCCTCTGGCTGTCCGGGTTGATCAAACCTCTATCGCTACTCCTCTTCTTTTGACTTGTCAAAAGACTACGGGTATCTATGATTCGCATAATTTCCTCACCATCTTAAAAGAATCTCCTACTCAAGTGTTAGAGCGCGTGGGGATTTTGCCGATCAATGTCAGATTGGAACCTCTCCCGATGTGATGCAAGCTCACTCAACGCTAGCCTACCGCTTTAATCAACCTATCCTCATGTGCAGAGACCCTTTTCAACAAATGGCGAGACAAATAAGTGGACTATTTCTTCGCTCCATGATTGAGGACCGTGCTATGCGGCTTAGGAGAATAAGAGATGATACCCAATTTGAGCTCCAACGCCAAATACTCGAAGAAGCAGACTATTGGCCGCTCTTTGAGACGGCCGCCTCAGATGATGAAAAGAAAAGGGTTGCCGCCGAAATGCAACCAACAACTCCCGGTTGACTCCTACAAGGTCGCGACTCGCCGATATTCAGCAAAATTGGGAGGCAGAGGGCTAGCCGCTAATCGAGAAACATCGACTCGATAGCTCAATGTATGGCACACCGACCGCCAGCTGAAGTCAATCTAATGACCGAAGGGCTAAGCGTTCTTTGTGAGCCAAATGCCCGCACTGAAGGGCTAAGCTGCTGTCGCGGAGCCAAATGCCCGTACTTTCTCGACGACGATCTTTATAAGCAAGCTTACTGAGGAGGTCAAAGTCGCCACAAGGAAACTATGGTCAAGATTGCTACCGAGATCCGCCAAACTCTTGAGAACTTGTAACTCATGTACCTTTGATTTTGCTTTGAATAAAATTTCGACTTTTGTGTTTGACCAATGTTTTCTTGTGCCATTTATATACGCAATTTGGAATTTTTAGCAAACCCCAGCCTATCAACGGATTTGGTATGTCTTTACCAACCGCCGCTTGACGGACTAGCCATACTTTTCCCCTCAAGATGGTGAGTTTTCGAGGGTTTCTTTTAGGCTTAACGCTAAAATCTCCCTCTATCCTTAGCCGCTCAAGGCGATTAAAAATAGGGCAACTCGCTTGGTAGGCCACCATCAGAATCAAATAGTGTGGGAGTGATCAAATTGTTCAAAGGACATGAAAGTATAACGATCGCGGATCTAAGGCAATCAAGTTGTTCAGCGACATGAAAGTATAACAACAATGATTATGAACAAAGTCATTTAGAGAAATGACCATGGGAGTAGTCAAGTCGCTCAAAGGACATAGGAGTATAACGACTATGGTTGAAATAGAGGCACATTGCATGGTAGGCTACTATTCTAAGGGGTTGATAGGGTATATCGCTTGGTCAACCACTATCTAACATAAAGTCACTCTGACAAGTGACAATATGAAATGATCGTGTCGCTCAGCGAGAAGTATAACGATCGCGGATCGACATGGAGACACATCATTAATAAATCAAAATTAGGTGACACCGTTGTTTATGAGGAATTGAAACATTGGCACATCGTTGGGTAAGCCTATACGGGTGACAACATCATTCATGAATAACAAACGCCGAAAATAGAATATTACATCACTTGGTAGGCCAATATAGGACAATGAACATCATTTATGGAAATGGTGGACATCGAAGATAAAATATTGACACACCACTTGGTAGGCCAATATTTAGAAATAACAAGATAATTAATTAGGGGTAATATTTCTTCGTAAACTTACCGCTGATAGGCATCATGATTTTATCGCCTTCTTGATTGGTTAGCGCATACACGCCCATTCGAAAGTAAACCGACTCCACTACTTAATGGTCCTTCCCATTTTGGTTCAATTTCCCTTCTTCTTAGAATTGAGGATCATCAAGGCCTGGACAATGAGAACCAGGTCGCCTTCCTTGAAAATGCGACACTTAACTTTCTTGTCAAATGCTTTAGAAATCGGACTTGGTAGAACTCGATATGTTGTTGAGCCTCAGAGTCGCCATCCAAAGATTTCGTTCCTCAAGGCCGACGATGATTTTCTTCACCGCCATTCCCGTGGTTAGTGCTATTCAGAAGCGATGGAATTTGAATCTCCATCTGAAGATAGCTTCACAACCATAAACTAAAGAATACGGGTGGTACCCGCTGGTGTGTGAACCAAGCAGCGTAAGCCCACAAACTTTGTCCCAACTTATCATCCCAATCCTTCTTATTTGAAGAGACCATCTTAGTAAGGATCTTGATGATCGCCTTATTAAAAGCTTCAGCCTTGTCCGCTCTCAAGCAGATAATAAGTCGTTGATGCTAAATTCCGATTCGAATTTATCGCTAATCGCTGCGGAAAGCATGACCGACAAATTGTGGACCATTGTCGTGGATGATCCGGCTTTACACTATATCGGTGATATGACGGATGTTTGACAAATTTGATCACATCACTTGTCTTGACCATTCTCAATGGAATAGCTTCAGCCCATTTTGAGAAATAATCGCTATCGCCAATATGAAGCAAAGGTCCTTTTGAAGAAGGTGGAGAAATGGGACCAACAATATTCATTCCCCATGTTTCAAATGGCCGTGACGTGGCGGTAGGATGCAAGTGTTCGGCGGTGTGAAGGTAATTAGCATGTATTTGGCATGCATGGCATCGCTTAGCTGCGAACTACGGCATCCCTTACCATTGCTCGCCAATAATAACCAAGTTCACGCAGCCGGTCCCATAACTTTGGTCCAGCCGGTGTGCTCCACAAACACCATCATGAGCTTCTCTCAAGACACGCTCTGCTTCCTTAGTTGACAAACATCAAGCAAGAACCCATCATATGACCTTCTATATAAAGTCCGAATTGGGAATCATAGTAAAATCTTGATGCTCGCCGACGAATTGACTCTCTTTCTTTTATGTCTTCGCAATATTCCATGCAAGACATAGTCGATGATCTAAACCGCCACCTGCGGCTTCAAGTGACTTAGGTTCGTCTTCAATCGCTTGATCTCAGAATGCATATTTTGGCCAAATAGTTGCCGCCTAGACACAATAACTCGCTGAGTAACATTCTCGTGCGGCTAGCATAGCCGCAAGAGACGCCAACGACGCGATAAGTGTTCTCGCAAACGGGTACATGACCGATGTAAAAGCTTTCAAACGAAGTCGCCTAAAGTTACGGCCGCTGATGATGAGGATAAGGTCCTCGTGTTCGACTTTCAGACTCTCCTCTTAGTTATTTTAATGATTAGTCGCGGAATCCCCAAATGCTTCAAGGTGTTTCACGCCTAAATGTTTAGCTATGTCGAGACCAATCAACAACGATTATACTCGCTACGCTATTGGTGCATGGTTCTCGATAACGCATACCGTGATATCACGCGGGTTTTGTGGAGATATCAATACTACCCCCACTCCGCCACAACGGCCGTCCGAGGTCGCTTCTCGCTCCATCAAAGAACAACCGCCATACCGCTTCTTAGAGACCGATTAGCTTCATAAGGTTCATCGCATGTCTTGATATAATTCGACTTTCCCTTTCAATGGATGGTTAGCCATAAGATCACACACGCCTTGACCCTTCATCGCTTCGAGGTTTGAAGTGAATATCGCATCGAGATAATAACAATGCCCATCTAGCCATTCGCCATTCAACGTGCAGCCGGGTCATAAATACCGTGATAGGGTCGATTCTAGAGATAACATGTATAGTCCGTCCCACTGATAATGCCGCATCTTTGGATGGCGAAGACCAAAGCCAAACATTCCTTCAATGGGAGGATATCGATATTCGCCCCCATGCCGCCCTACCGAGGTAATAGACTCACTGTGGCCATTGTCATCGCCCCGTATAAAGACTCGCTAACGATACTCAGAAGGGATGTAAATCGTGAAGGGCTTTCCGATTTAGGTGCAACTAGCACGGGGATTAGAAAGATATGTTTTGATCTTCAATGCCTTCCGCAATCTTCATCCCAAACAAACGATACACCTTTCTTCATGAGCTTCGAGAATGGTTGACATTTCCCATAAATGGAAATGAATCGCGAATGTAAGCCAAACGCCTCTTGGAGACCACGGCTTCGAGGCTTCTAGAGGTGGAAGTTCTCGATAGCTTTGACTTTGTCCTGTCGAGGCGATACCATCCGCCAGGACCACCTAACCCTAGAAATTTACCGCTGACATCCCCTAAAAGACTTAGTTGGGTTCATCTTCAACCGATGTGCCCAAGATTATCTCAAATGTTGTCCTCAAGTCGCGCAAATGATCACTTTTGTGACGACTCTTGACCACTAGATCGCCTACATAGCATTCAACTATTTTCCGTAAATGTTTTCGAAAATAGTGGTCATGGCACGCTGGTATGTTGTTCCCGTGATTTTTCAACCCGGGGCATGATCAGATAACAAGATATCCCTAACGGTGTTCAAAAGCAAGATGTTTCTCATCATCGTGGTGCATTTTGATTTGATTGTACCCTCAAAAGCCATCCATAAAGACATCCTTTTAAATTCACACGTGTTGTCGGCGATAAGATCCGCGGATTGGTAAAGGAAAATCATCTTTCTGACATGTCAATTTAAGTCTCGATAGTCGACGACGGCCGATCGTCTGCTTTTTCTTCAAAACGGTACTATATCATACCCACGGTGTTGAACCTCCTAATGAACCTCGCTTTGATCGCTTCTCGATTTCTTTCTCGATGGCCTTCATGACTGAGGAGAAAATCGCGCTGTTGTTGTTTAACAAAGCTTAGCACCCGGTTTGATATTAAGGCGTGCATAGCCACTGAGGGTCTAAGCCGTGCATATCTTCATAACTCCATGCTAAGACATCGATGTATTCCCGCATCAAAGCCGATAAGGCTCTCCTTTTCTTCACACAAACTATCGCTATGAATATGGGTTTTGGATTAGCTTCATCCCCCATATTAACTTGGACTATTTTATCATCGCATGTTCTCGTTGTTCAAAACGATGTTCCCATTGCATTCCAAGCTGTTGACTCATTGAATCCTCCAATAGCGGTAAGAGATCATCTTCTTGAATCTCTATTGGATCAGCTGAGGTCATATTGGCCATAAGGGACATAAATTCATGTCCTACACCGACGCCTAATTCCGTGAAGCTATTTCAGAAGACGAGTGATCTGACTCACCCTCAGTTGTAACATGCCATGAGTACGGCGGTGACTCATATCCCAACCCTTTACGAAGTTTTATGATAGTAATCATCAGTCAGCTCTCGGGACATAAGGTGTTGGATCGGTGTCCGATGCCTTTCCCATAATTTAATCCTCTTTGTGGAGGAAGTCATACCCCATTTTCTTCATCAAGTGTTATGTGGGGAGAAATATGAAAATTGGGGTTCCTTCTCCTTCATTTTGGGTTTCTAACTCATTTTGCAACGGCTTATTGACCTTCCCAAGGATAATGTCTTTTCCTGATCATTATTCCCGGCCGGTATCACAAAACCGCTATGAAGAGTTGAGTGCCTTTGGTCGCCATGAATGACGATCAATCGGCATGTGCAATGTAGGTTCAAAGATACAACCGTGGAAGAATTTCTGACATCAAGTCAAGATGACTTTTAACACCCTGCAGACGTAAGCTAAATCATAATTTTCATTAAAATGACTATATCGCCATCGATCATTCAGATCGATTACAAAGGGTTTTACATCATTGAAAACAACTCCTTGTTCGGATTCTATGTCACTTCATTTTCACTGCCATAGTCCTCGACCGTGGTTCATCGGTTTGGCCTTCCTCAAGGTAGTGGACGTAATCGAAATAACCTCCACACCTTTAAATGGTTGCCTTTCGCGACCAGGTTTTAACCATCCCTTCTTCGCTTCACGCATTTCATGCACCGATGCAACGCGGATGGAACGATCGATTTTCATGGATCCGTGGTCAACCTAAGAGTAAATTATAAGATGTATCCGCCGATGACGAAAGGTGCAACATCCGCCTTCAAGTCTCCTATTTGGCATTTGAGTTTGATCTTGCCCAAGGACCAGAATTGGTAGCATTGAAACCATAAATGGTGGTTCCTGCTGTTGCCAACCGATGCAACGGTATCCCAAGATGTTGTATAATTCTTAATGGATGATACTCAATGCATCCCGTCAACTTGAGCTCTGCTGATTCTGGACAGAGCCAACGAATCCAGAAAGTATAATGGCCTATCATGCTTGGGTTTTCACTTGCATATCCGATAAGAAGGTAATGCAAGGTATTGGCCCCTTGAAGACCCGTGACATTGGGCACAAACTTCTCATTGAAGCTGAAATGAGCGAGAAAGGCTTCGTTGTCCGCCAATGCTTGTTTCTCTCTGGTAGATTGAGAAAGCCGTAAGAGTTTGAATAAAGTGATCCTCGCCGGATGTTGAGAGTTGGGCTAAAATATCGAATCGAAAGGGCCTTCGTTTCGTGTGTGTCCTTCCCGAAAGTGCTTTGTTGTAGCGGATCTCTTGTCTTGGGCTCACCGACCGGCGCCTTTGCCGCTACTGGTGTTACCTCGATACTCCCTTAAGAACTCTTTTTCCACTTGCGCCAACGGGGTGTTGTGCGGCCGACGACGGTTTCTTTTCCTCCAAGCAGTAGAGGCGGCGCATAAGTCTTCCCTTTGAACTTTGAAGAAGTCCATTGTTCATCCGATAACAAGTCGTGGTGAACTCCATTAATTTCGCTTTGGCCAGTAAGGGACCATACCTTGTGCCTCCCGCCACTGGAGGTCGGTTCACAACTCGCTTCGCTGATGGATCGGTTTACACCATCCCGCACTTGAATTCGCAAAATCGCCAAATTGAGAGCCACCATGTTTGCGCACACCTTCTTCGATCCTCCCGCAGAGTCATAACACCGCTTCTAACAAGACTTGGATCTTGTCTTTCAAGATGTAGCATGACCCTCTGGATGGTGTACCATTCGATGGTACATGCAGATTTTGATCATCCGCCCTGAAGCTTCCTCCGCTTTTATTTCTCGAAGCTGATCTTGTTCATCTTGAGCAAAGTCTTGAAGATCGGACAACTCGATCATCCTTGAAGTCGCATTTCTTCATAGGACTGCTATCGAGGCATCGGCTTCGCTAAAAGGCCTTGAAGAAGGTTGAGTCTCCACAGCTAGAGTCTCTTTCCCCTTCGATTGTTTTTGAGGCATAAAATTGCTCTAATTACTCCCCTTTTTAGAACGATAGTCCTGAGGTTCTTCGCTTCTATCCTCTTAAGCATGTTTTCAACTTGCTCGCTTTGCCTCACAAAGTTCTCCAAGAGTGTGCTTCAACCGCACCCATCTTCGAAAGTATGTTAATCGAGAGGTTAGCTCGCGACATCGCGATGAATGTCGCTCGAGACTTGGTCCCGGAATGCAAGGATTGATTCCTAATCGCTTGATCTAGTGCCGACAGACCGCCTTCTTGCTTTTGGCCAACAAGTGGCCATAGACACCTCGTCATCATCGAAAAATCGGGCCATAAAAGCCTTTGCAAATCTTTCCAAGAGCCGATAGAACCGGCTCTAACCTTCAAACCACTCAAAGTTTAATTCTTTAAGAGTGCTAATGAATAATCGGTCATAATAGGATCGCAACTCGCTATATGTCCCGCTTGTGCTTGGAAATAGTAGATGTGTTGTGACGGGCGAACTTTTTCCGCCGAATCGCACTAGGTTAAGCGCTTGAATTTCTGAGGATACGGGACATCATCCCATTCTATAGATATGGCCTCGCCACCCCAAATTCTTAGATTGCCCTTGAGTTTCAGCATCCAACTTTTGGAAATCTCAACACATGATCTTGCTCTTTTGTATCGCTGATTCGACTCGCCGTGATGACACCGAGTGGACATCATGATCCCCTCGTAGTCTTCGCCGATTTGGATCCTCCTTCGCCTATCTTTTGTTGCCTACAAGTTTCTCCATCATTATTTCTAAACGCTCGATAGATTCTTGTTGCGCAAGAATAGTAGCTTGTTGCTCTTCAATTCTTCGTGTCATCTCTTCTTCTCGCTCGCCATAAGGACATCGGCCCGACACCGAAATCGCGTTTGAAGGTTGAGACGAGCGATGCCGAAGTTCTCAAATTCTTCGGCACCCTACCAATTGTTCATAATCGAACGGAATTGCCGCTCGGTACGTAAGACGAAGTACTCGATAGGCTCCGGCTATTGATTACGCGTAACTCGGGAATATTCGTGGTCGATGATTCTCGATCGCCGTTGGGTCTTGCTCCCGCCCCAACCATGTTAATGGTCACCTGTGGAATGACCACCGCGCCGCTTGTTTCTTATGGTGAAACCGCCGCCTAGTTGACGTCGATAATCGCCAAAACCGGCTGATGTGTCGATGAACATTGGGCACGATCGCAGATAAGCTTCACAAAGAAAGAATGAGATTGCATTTGACCGCATCACGCTTTGCGAAAGTGAGATAATCACGAGATCGGCGGGCGCACCCCGCTGATTTCAAAAACGAGCCTCATATGAGAGAGGCTCTCGAAGTCGAAGCTTGGTGAACTCCGGGCGAGGTTGCCGCTTCTGGTTCTCGGGCGAGGTTCATATTGGCGACGCAGGTTCGCCGGCATGCCGAGGTTCGCCCTCATGTCAGCGGTTCGCTGTTTGAACGAGGTTCATCCCTTTAAAGGGGACTCATGTTGCCGGGCGCAGATTCGCCATTCAAACGAGGCTCATCCTTCAAGCGGACCTCACGCTAGGCGCAGGTTCGCCACTGGACGAGGCTCGCACTGGGGCAACGCTCGCCTTGTGGACGCAGGTTCGCAGCTAGGCTTATGTTCATCTTGTGGACGAGGTTCGCAAATGAGGCGACGCTCGCCTTGTGGACGAAGTTTCGTACCGGAGCCACATTTGTCTTGTTTTGAATGAACCCCGTGATGATGACGCAGGTTCGCTTGACTTTGGGCTTATAGTGGAACCGCCCAACGAGACCAAAGCTCGGCACGCCGGGCGAAGCTTGGTTCGCCACCGACGCTTGTCCGACACGCTCGAGAGTGGACCGCGAAGGTCCGGCTTCACACGCAGCTAGGCCCGCAAGCCAAAACTTGGCTAACAACATCCGAAGTTAACTTGATCGCTTAACAACTCCACCTTTAGCCTCGCCGGCATCTTTGGAGCCTTGTCTTCGGACAGAGGCAAGGGATTGTCGAGGTTCGCCGAGAGGATTTAGCGTAGTTACGGGGCTGAAGTCTCATACGAGACTCGACGACACTTGCATGTCTTCATGGGCTAGATGCCCTGAGGAAAGAAATTCACTTACTCGACGAATTCAATAACCAAGGTTTGAACCCTGCCTAACAGCAACCTTGTTCGATTGCGCCACCACCAGCTCATCTAATGAATGGTTACTCCCACTGGTCGCCATCTTCAGAGTCGAAAAAAGTTTATTGATTGAATGAATGTGTTACAATCAAATTCTCTCGACACAGAGGAAGGGAAGATTGATTTGACTTCTCTTTTATATGGGTTCTTGGTGGCGAAAGAATATTTCACTCAATGCTCACGCTGAGGTCCGCTTCGCTGACGCATCGTAACAATGTTGCCGATGATTGGTGAAGAATTCAATCTCTTGTGCTAAGTGTTGAATTTTCCAAAAGTCCTCTTCCCATAGCCGCCACCGCCATAGGGCTTTTAGCATGTAACTATCATGCTAGAATTGTGGAAACGCGGTTAACCGGTATGGACGCGGTATAATCGATGTCCACTACTCGCCACGCGGCCGCTGCGTCTTCGGTCGCTGGCTTTGCTGTTATAGCGAAGCTTCGAAGGCCGTTAGATGACGAAGCCACTTTCATTGACCGGGTCAACCTTGATTGAATGACGGTTCACTACTGGGTGAACTGTTGATAACGAAGCCACAAGGCTTAACCTCACCGGATGCATTTATGCATTTTGGTTTGACAAGCTTCACGGGTGGCAACTACCATGAAGAGCTTCACCGCTGGCTTAACCTCACCAATGAAGAGTTTCACCGCTGGCTTAACTTCGCTCGATGAAGGGCTTCACTGATTGGCTAACCTCGCTCAATGAAGAGTTTCGCTACTGGCTTAACCTCGACTAAATGGAGAGTTTCACGCATGCATCTCACTGAGTAAAGAGTTTCGCATTTCTGAACCTCGGTTGAGAGTTGAGCTTCGCCATTAGGCTAACTCCCCACCTCAAGCTCGCAACTAGTAAGCTTATGACCTCGCCTTCGCTTACATGGATTTTTTGATCTGCCTACACCCCCAAGAGAGACGATCGGTCTGTCTCGCCCCACACCATCACACTCAAACCGAACCACCAAGAAGCCTGCGTACCGAGAAGGCCATTAACACCATCAAGGTGGTCCTACTCTTGGAGGAGAATCTAATAACACTCGCAAGAGATATGCCAAGCATTCTCTACGAGTGAACAGTTGTGACAAGAAGGTGCGGCTGGATATGCCCATTTCTTTCAGTGATGCTGACTTGGAAGGAGTCGAGACGCCCCATGACGACCCCATTGTCATCTCAGTCGATATTGATGGCTTTGAGGTCAAGAGGATCATGATAGATATAGGGAGCTCCGTTGACATCTTATTTTTAGATGCGTTCAACCGCATGGGCATTGACAAGGCGAGGTTGCAGCCGTCTTTGGGTTCCCTCATTGAGTTCACTGGACACTCTCAACTGCCTAAGGGATTGATCACTCTCCCCCTAACAGTTGGTCGTCCCCCCTGCCAGTCGACGGTTAATGTTCAATTTGTAGTAATGGACATCAAGTCGGCACACAATATCATTCTGGGTAGGACATCCCTTCATTTCTTACGAGCTATCCCATCCACTTATTACCAGATGATCAAATTCCCAACACCGGCTGGAGTTGGGGTGGTCAAAAACGACCAACGAGAAGCCAGAGCCTGTTATGTGGTCTCTACTAAGGGGAAGGGAGTAGCCATGACCATGCCCATTGAAAAGGCGAGCCTTCAGTTTGAAAAGAAGATGGATCGAGAGAGGACGACACCGGTTGAAGATTTGCATAAAATTCCAGTCGACAATGGAGGCAAGAAGACACTCAAGATCGGATCAAACCTCCCAGAGCTGCTGTGGGGAGCATTGATTTCTTTCCTCTTGGCAAACCTTGATGTATTTGATTGGGCACCAGAGGACATGCCAGGCATTCCCCCGATGTCATTTGCCATGAATTCTCTGTCGACCTACATAGCAAGCCGATTCGAGAGAAGAAAAGTCATTTAGGCCCTGAGCGGCAGAGAGCAGCGACAGAAGAAGTCGAACGGCTCTTGAAAGTTTGGCCATTCTGGGAAGTCAATATGGTTAGCCAATGTGGTGTTAGTGAAGAAAGCCAACGGCAATTGGAGAATGTGTGTGGACTTCACCGACCTCAACCAAGCTTGTCCTAAGGACAATTACCCTCTCCCGCATATAGATCAATTGGTGGATGAAAGTGCAGGACATGAGCTATTGAGCTTCTTGGATGCTTTTTCCGGCTATAATCAGATCCGCATGGCGGTACATGATCAGGAGAAGATGGCCTTTATCACTGACCAGGGCACATTCTACTATAATGTGATGCCTTTCGGTCTGAAGAACACCGGGGCCACTTATCAAAGACTTGTTAATAAAATCTTCAAACCTCAACTTGGCCGCAATATAGAAGCTTACGTGGACGACATCCTAGTGAAGTCGAAGTTAGCTTCTACCGACATAGCTAATTTGGAAGAAACTTTCTCTACCCTCCGGCGCTACCGCATGAAGCTTAACCCGACGAAGTGCGCTTTTGGAGTGCAATCAGGAAAATTCTTAGGATTCATGATTACCCAGCGAGGCGTTGAGATCAATCCTGAGAAGATAGACGCCATCGAACAACTACTCGAGCCGCGCACCATGAAAGATATCCAGAAGCTTAATGGCAAGATAGCCGCCTTGGGACGCTTCCTCTCCAAGTCAGCTGAGAGGAGCCTCCATTTCTTCAAAATACTGAGAGGAACCAAAGATCCCAAGAAGAAGTTGGAATGGACCGAGGAATGCTGCGCTGCCTTCAGAGAGCTCAAAGCATACTTGAGCATCAAGCCGCTATTAAGTCAACCAGTAGAAGGAGAAACCATATATTTGTATTTAGCCGTCTCTCCCGAAGTCGTCAGCTCCGTTCTCATCCGTGAAGAAGATCATGTCCAGAAGCCGGTTTATTATGTCAGTCGGATCCTCAGAGAAGGAGAGTTGAACTATCCTCTGATCGAGAAGGCATCCTTTGCCCTCATTACAACTGCACGTAGGCTTCGTCCTTACTTTCAGGCACACTCCATCATTGTGCAGACAAGCCTACCATTGAAAAAAGCTTTGGGGAGTCCAACCACCTCTGGGAGAATGGTTGCATGGTCGATTGAGCTTAGTAAATATGATGTGCAATTTGAGCTCCGGACCACAATCAAGGCTCAAGTTTTAACCGACTTCCTCATAGAGTCTACCTCACCAGATGGTGAACCAGCAGAGCCTTCTCCCTCAGATTAGCTGACGTCTGCAGAAAAGCCAGAAAAACATACGGCAACTTTCCCTATGCACTCTAACCTTAAGAACGCCTCACCCGAATTTGCCTCTTGGTGGCATTTAAAGGTGGACGGGTCATCAAGTGAAGCCGAAGCGGGCAGCGGTGTTGCACAATCCGACCTGGCGATCATATCAACAATCCATTGCCTTCAAATTCCAAACAAACAATGAAGCCGGTAATGGCACTCATTGCCACCGAGCTTTTTAGCGCCAAGGCCGAATTTATACATATTAGTCGACTCCCAACTTGTAGTCCATCCGGTTAACGACAAATATGCGGCCAAAGACAAGAAGATGATTCAATACTTAAAGATAGTCAAGGAGATGTTATCTCAAATTGGCTAATTTCAAGATTGCTCAAGTTCCTCATGCGCACAACGCTCGAGCAGACGCCTTGTCGAAGCTCACATCGACCAGCTCCATGAACGACTTGGGGCTTGTCTACACAGACACGCTCAACAGTCCCAGCATAACGGAAGCTTCTGCGAATGTCATGCAAACTGAAGCAGCACTAGAACCTTACTGGATGGATCCTATCATCCAATTCTTAGCTAATGGAGTCCCACCTGCAGATGCTGCTGAGGCAAAAAGCCTACAAAGGCATGCTCGCCGCTATCTCATGATTGACAATCAGCTCTATCGATTGTCCTATCATGATAGTGGTGTAGGACCTATCCGTTGTTCTCTACTAAGCCGACATTATGTTCTAAGAGAAATTCATGAAGGCATCTGCGAAAATCACCCAGGAGCAAGAACACTCGCCCAGAAAGTCATCCGACAAGGATATTACTGGCCCACAGTAGTTGCCGACTCCAAGAAGCTTGTGTCGATATGCAAGAAATGTCAGATATTTGCAGAAATCCCAAGGGCTGCAGCCACGGAGCTTACTCCCATTTCGAGCCCCATTCCTTTTTCCCAGTGGGGCCTGGATATATTGGGACCTCTTCCTCTCACTTCGGGGCAGGGCAAATTCCTAATAGTCGCTATCAATTACTTTACCAAGTGGATTGAAGCTGAATCCTTGACGAAGATTGGGGAGGACAACATTACTAGCTTTGCTTGGAAGTCCATCGTCTGCCGATTTGGTGTCCCTCGTTTATTCATCACGGACAACGGCACCTAATTCAAAGAAGAAAGGATTCCGTGATTTTGTGAAGAATGGGGTATTCAACTCAAATTCACCTCAGTAGCTCATCCCAAATGCAATGGAATGGCAGAAGCCGCTAACAAATGCATCCTCCAAGCTTTGAAGAAGAAAGTAGACAATGCAGTCGGAAACTGGGTTGAAGAATTGCCAAGCATTTTATAGCCCTACCGGACGACACACAAGAATTCTACTGGCGAAACTCCCTTCAAGTTGACTTATGGAACCGAAGCAGTTACCCCAATAGAAGTCGGCATGCCTACTATTCGCATGCAACACTTCGACGAAGATGTGAACTCCACAGGGCTTCTAGTGGAACTGGATCCCGTGGATGAAGTCCGAGCTAAAGCCTTACGTAACCAAATTGTAAATCAGCAATGAGTCGCCTGATACTACAACAGTAAAGTCCGACCGAGGAGATTTCATGCCGGCGATCTTGTTCTCAGGAAGGCAATGTTCGACAAGGACACCAAGTGTGGCAAGTTGGCACCCAATTGGGAAGGACCATACACCGCCCTGAAGAATCACACTGTGCACGCATCGGCTCGAAGCCCAGATGGAAGGATCTTACAGCATCCATGGAACATCAAACATCTGAGGAAGTTTTTTTAATAAATTTGCATTGTAAATCTTGTTCAAGATCTTTCAATATGAATAGAATTTTGTTCCTAACTATTATTATCTGCTTTAAATTGTGCAAGGAACATCTTAACGATCTATTCACTAAAAAGACAACACCCCATTCACTGCAACAGATCAAAACGTCCTTCTCGATAAAAATGAGTTGTAACAACCCAATTTCACTTGTCGAGTCGAGGTAGTCTCTTTGCTGAAGCCGAGCTCAAGGGACCCTTCCTGTTGCGCCGAGTCAAGGAACCCTTCTCGACATATCGAGTCAAGGTACCCTTCTCGTCCAGCCGTGATAGGTGATCCAACTCGCTCAGACAAGTAAACGCACCCCACTCACCAAGTCAAGATTGGGTTATTCAACCTCGTTAAGCTGAGTTGAGATGCTCGTATCTACTTGCCAAGTCAAAATACTATCAGCATAACAAGCGTCTTTCGGTAACACTCATTAAGACTTAGGTGCCACGTAAGTCCTAGACACCCAACCTACGGGTTGTCAATTACCGAGTCGCCGCTCCCTCTGGGGCCGACTCATCAAGACCTAGGTGTCGCGTAAGTCCTAGGCAAGTAGTCGCTCCCTCTGGGGCCGACTCATCAAGACCTAGGCGCCACGTAAGTCCTAGGCACCCAACCTACGGGTTGTCCTTCGCTGACTAAGACCTAGACGTCACGTAAGTTCTAGGCACTCAACCTATGGGTTGCCTTAACAAAGTCCTCGACATCCACAACGTCAAGACCAGGACACCCGACTGCGGCTCATTCGTATACAAATCATACTTACCGTGCCTTGTCGGCCGACTCAACTCATATGGCTTTTCAGTCGACTTGGGTCCTGATACTTGTTCAAAGTAACATCATTTATTACTTCCCAAGTTACGTGTACTACGTTATCTACTTGGCCTATAAATATAAGTCGGAGTCGAGATTAACATTGCGTGTCAAGCAGCTGTAGAAAAGTAAATTTCGAAGTGTGTAACTCGAGGAAAATGTAAAACGAGTTTTCATTTATAAGTTAATATAGTCGATAAATTTACAATGGTCAAGAAGACAAGACAAAAGCAGGCGTAAAATGAATAAGACGGCTAAAAACTGGCCAGGCGATATCCTAATTGCCATTGCCATTATCATCTTCACCATTCTCATCTTCGCCCTCATCCTCGTCCTCGTCGTTATCATCGTCCTCGGCACCTAATTGCACTCCAGCCCCCCTCTCCTCAAGACCCTGCAGGATAGTTAGACTTCTCTGTACTCGAGGGGGGTAGGTGGGGCCTGGTGGAGGAACGTTAAGAGGAAGTTGGACCTTCAAGTAATCAAAGACGGCCTTGACGGCCAACGACAATTCGGTCCTCCCCACTGGCCCGTGCCTATAGGCCTCAATGACTTCCCTTTTCCCCTCCTCAGACACCGCATACTTGAGTCGGGTTTCAATGGACTGGACGTCAGCTAAAGCAGTCTGGTGAGCCGCCCTCGACTCCTCCAACTCAACCTTCAGGTTCTGAAAAGCAAGTTGGTCCGAGCGAGCCTTCTCTTGAGCTTGCAGTTTTTCATGCTTCTCGGTTTCAACTTCCTTTTCCAGATGCTCTACTTGTTTCTCCCGTTCAGCCACCTCTCGTTGAAGACCTTCAACCGTGCCCTTAAGCTTGGCCACCTCATCTTTTAACCTCTTGATAGTGGCCGACTGCTTAGAGCAATGAGTCTGAAGATTAACAATCGTAGATTGCTTCGCTTCTAACTCATTATGCCACTTGGCATCAACCCCCTCCCTCTCTGCCTCAAGAGCCGCGATTCTCTTTTCAACGTCCTCTCGAGCTTTCCTCTCTTGGGCGAGTTCCCTCGATAACTCGCCAAAAACCTGCATCAATTGGTCGAGGCGGTCAAAAAGCTCCTCCCCAATCAGAGCACCCCGGATGTGATAACTTTGGAGGGCCAATCGCAAACCAGTCGATGGCACCTCCTTCAACAAATCTAAGTCCTTCGGGAGGGAAAACTGGTCGGCGACAATGAGTTGAGCTCTTCCCAATAGGAATACAGAGTCTTCTTTATGGAGGAAGTGGTTGGGGGAGGAGCCTGTCAGCTTCGAAAGGCTCCCCCTTAGTCGAATAGCCCTCATGTAGGTTGCCTATAAGCTTAGCCCGGAGCTCCCTCCACCTCTGATTACCGATCTCACCAACCCGGTGACTGAAAGGTAGTTAAAGATCTGGACTCCTAGACGAGCCTCCAGGAGTCGCCTCCACCTTAACTTCACTTGAAATGGCTGACTCTTTACGCGGCCTAGGAGCCGGCTTAGAAGGACCAGCAGGCACAACCTGTTCGACATGGGCTCCCGTGTCCTGGGTAGTTTTCGACTGCGGCCGGCTTCGATCGGTGTCTGAGAAGACTCATCTATGTTGACGCCTCGCCGACGATCGTGATAGGAAGCGTGCTTTGAGCCTCCAACAAGAGTTGGGGCTTCCCTTGCAGTTACTCCAATCAATTTAGAGGTGTCACCCTCAGGTGTCTCCTTAGGGGCCGACTTCTTCGTCTCTTCCTCTTCTTTGTTGGCTTGTCGAGTTGGGGTGTAGGAGCCGACCCTTTCAGCATAGTAGCCATCTCGTCAACATTCTGCTCCCAATGTCGCTCCTCCACAGCCGACAACCCTCGACAACCCTTTTCTTGCCCTCTTCTGGGGCAGTTGGGACTCGATGGCTTCGGGCCGAACCGAGCCGCTGACAGCCTTTCCGCATCAGGAGCTCCACCTTTGGGTCTTTGGTCCTTTGGGTAGCTTTAAGCAATTCCGCCTTTTCTTTATCTACCTCTGTCGAGTAAACGATACCTAACCTTCGAGTGAAGTGTTGTCAAACAGATTGCTGATGTCGCGAGACCCAGCATACTGTCAGATCTTCTCTAGGTCCTGACACTCTGCAGCCGTCATAATTATGGGTTTTAGCACCTCCCTATCGATCTCAGGCCAAGAGCGACACGCAAGGATGGGGTCGACTTCAAAGACCCAGACGAATTTTTCCTTCCAGTCCTTGTTAGAGTCAGAGACTTTTATAAGTTTGCCACCCACATTGACAAAGAAATAGTGGGCGTCTTTCTTGGTGGTCTTCATGCTGACCAAATTGCTAAACAATTGAAGAGTCGACTCAACCCCAACCCAATAGCATATCACCAGAAACGTCATTATCGTCGCTATGGCGTTGGGAGCGAACTGCATTGGGGAGACCCCCAATCGTTCGCAAATCCTCCTCATGAAGGCAGGGAGAGGCAGACACAGTCCATATTCCATATGGGCTACATAGAGCGGCATCTTATCAAAGACTGTTCATATTCATGTACTGCCCTTCTCCTCGATAACGAAAGCTTGAAGGCCGGTGGGAGGTCATACTTCTCATGTAAGCCTTCCAATTCTTCATCCTTCATCTTCAAATGAAGAGTCGCTAGGATGCCGATCCTATCAATTGGAGAAGATGACGCAGCCATTGAAGAAAGCTCTGAATATTGAAATTAGAATGGGAGAAAGAGGAATGAAATCTTTTAGAATGCGTAAAGAGGGACTCCTCAATGAAGAAAAATTATATATAGGCACCCAAAGGACATGCGTGGCGGCCTTTAGATGGCCCATTTATTCTGAGATCAACGACCCAGATTGATTTTAGAATTCAAACCGCCTTACGGAAATCAAAGCGCCAACCGCCTTTAATACCCCATATCTCTTCGCCGAATCGGGTTTAATCCGGGCTAAAGTAATCTTGACGCACACCCTTTCTTCTTCTACAAGGACCCTTCCAACCACGCTTTGGAATTTAAACTCGCCAGTTATTTGGGGCCCAATAGACCTTAGCCAGTCGACTCAGCAAACAGACAAGTATAAAAAAGCCCAAGTAATTGAAAAACTGACTCCAAATTAACGAGACGCCACTTCAGTCCGATTATCTTCTACGAGTTCAACTCAAGAAGAAAAACAAGCAATTCAATTAAAACGATGACAACATGTCACTCGACTCATTGAGTCGTCTAGGCTGTTAACACACCATAGAATATTGCAGAGAAGTTTAACACCGTCCAATTGATGAAAAATATTTTTATTCATATCTTTGAAAATATGTACAAGGAAAAATGCAAAATACATGATATTATTAAGCCCTAAACCTAAAGCTATGAGAGATCCATGTCGGCGCCAGGGGTTAGAGGCAATGAGACGTCCGTAGAAGGTGGAGGAGTCGAAGGAAGGTCACGCATCACCTCGTCACTCCTCTTCCCACCCGAACTCTCACATAACTCTTGGTCGGCTTCACCAGAGGAGCCGTCAGCCGACAACTCAACCTCTCCCTCTAGTTCTTCCTCAACCTCGCTCCCATCTATGTTATAACCTGCTCCCACTTTCTCTAGTTTGGAGAGGAGGTTTACATAGTTGGCTATGCTTGGAGGATATTGGAGTCGGCTAGGGGACTCTTGATATTTAGCAGGTAGCTGCTTTACAATGTGGTCACTTCCAGCCTTACAGGCTAGCGCAACCTCAAATTTTCCCATCGCACTTTGGCGAAACTCCTCAACGATTGCAGGTCGACTCTTTTCGATAACTACCGCCTGGTAGTCGCCAGACTCCAAGTATCCTACCCTGCTTTCGGCCATGTGCAAGGACTCTTTTAGTTGAATACACTCTTCTAGGAGCTATCGCTTAGCAACCAACTCTTCCTCTAACTGAGCCTTGGCATGCTGCGCGATTTGCTTCTCAAGAGCTGCTTGCGTCACGGCCAAGTCTCGCTCCCTTAATGCTTCGTTGGTAGACCCAATGCCCCCAGCGCAGCTCCGGGGTCTCTGTTTTAGCCGTTGGATCTCAGCCAACATTTTTGCATTCGCTGCCTTAAGCTCAGCTATCGTTTGCTCCTTCACCTCCATCTCTCGACGCCAGTCGTTGAGTTCGGCTTGTTTGGCCGAGAGTTCTTTGACGACTTGGTCAAGCTCATCACTTTCACCAACTCCTTGGGCCCCACACGTCCTACTGAGCTTTTCATAGGCATGATGACCCTAAGCCAAGCGATGATATATCTCCCGCTCCACAAGGCACCCTCGAGTCAAATAACTCCGAAGGATTACGTGGAGACCCAAGTCAGGAATCTTTTTTTAAGAACTCTTCATCTCCAGGGAGGCTAAACTGCTCTACTGCCTTTCCCTGCATATAATGAGATTGGAGCACCGATGAGCGAACATCCATACGATGGGCTGGGTTATATCGATGCTCTGCATTAGGCTCTTCCTCATAACAGCCAGCAGAAGGGATCTTCCCTACCAACAATTCGCTCGCCTCGGTCCAAGCCCCTACTTCGGACTTTGCCATGTAATATGGAGAAGGCCACGCTGCTGACCTAAAACCCGACTCCTTATCTCTTGCCGGTTCTTTGCCTTGTTGGTGAGATTGCTCTGCTCAAGAGCTCGAAGTGCTCACCCCCGGCTGATCCTCAGCTCCGCTGGGAGTCACCTCTGCAGCGGTTTTAGGCGCTACCTCAATCGGTTGAGGAGCAACCTCTTCTTCGGATTCGAATGACTCCGCCTCTATCGGGTTCGCTTCGCTCTCTCCCAGTCATCTTGCCCCCTGCGGACCATGACCGGTCTTCCCCTGTTTATCAGACTCGTGCTTGCGTGGGTTCTTTGCCTGTGCCGGGGTTTATCTGTGGACCGCCACGTGATATGATCTGGTTTAAGATCTACGCGATCGAGGGGATTATTTCGCGAAGGAAATAATCGCCGAAGTGAGTGAAATCGACCAAGCGAGATCACCACTCTTCTCGGGATCAAAACGAAGTTTGATCCGAAGGGGTCGCATGTGTGCCAAGTCCTTTCTATATCCATAGGCAACTGTTGGAGTAGCGCCTGTAGTCGCTTCCACACAACCCATGGCTGCCGTCTCATCTTGACCCTGAGTAGGAACTACCCCTTCCGGGACCGACTCTATCTCGCTGCTTAGCCTGCCGAAGTTGTTATCCCTCCCGAGGTCCTCGTGGAGCTCTTCATCCGCTTCCACTCAACAGCGGCCTTGATCCCAGCTATGCCTCCAAAAGTTATGTTGTGATCTCTCGCTTGGTCTCGAGTGCCCGGAGGGACTGATGAGATCCCATGAAGTCGCAAGACCGACTTATCGAGTAGGACGACCATCTTCCGCGGCCCCCCTATACTTCAGAATTTGTGCTAATTCTCCTTGCTCATCTGCCGACAGAGGTTTCGGCTCCAAAGCCTCTCACCTTATCTCGGGCCAGTTCGAGCAGCCTAAGTTGGAGTCGTCTCCCTCTATCCAGACGAACCTGTCTTTCCACCCTTTATTCGATGTAGGAATGTCAAGAACGATCTTGAACTCCCCTGTCGCCTGAAGGTGGAGTGCTCGAACCTGCTGTACAACCGGATGACTCAGCACGCTCAACTTGGGACGAATTCCCAACCAATAACAGATGACGGTGAAGCCAACCAGTGTAGTGATGGAGTTGGGCTTCATCTGCATCGGAGACACTCCCAATTCCTCAAATACCTTGTAGAGGAATGGATGTAGCGGCAACCGTAGACCACACTCCAAATGCTTAATATAGAGGGGAGCTCTCCCCTCGCTATGGCAGTATACCGGTGCTGACATCGCCGGTGCCCTTAGTTTAAATTCCCTAGAGATATCAAACTTTGAATGAAGAAGCTGCATCTGTGCATCGGTCACCTTTGAGCAAAATTCATCTAACTGCTTTCGACGATCGGAATCCATGGACGATGCTTATGTAACTTGCCAAAGGATCGCTGGAGATTTTTTTCAAAAAATGTAGAGAGAAGAGCTTACTCTCTCTCTCTCTCTCTCTCTCTCTCTCTCTCTCTCTCTCTCTCTCTCTCTATTCTTCGCATTTATAAAAGGGCCTGCAAGCGATGGGCTAGCCCATGATCAACAAACAGGATTAAAGCTCAGAGCCCGAAGCGTTGCCTCGAAAATCGAGCAACCGCCCTCTTCATTTTAAGAGAGGCCTACCATCGAGCCCAGAAAATGAAGCGTCAGTAGCCAAGAGCTGTCCGCTGACGTCAGCCACGTCTCGTCACGAGAACCTTTGTGACTCACCTTGAATACGCCTCTGTTCATCCAGAACCATGATTTCTATTTCACTCGCACTCAGCTCCAACCGACTCCGAGTGAAAGGGGCCAACTGTTATGGTCCTGAACGCTAATTAGCCACTAGTCCTTGATTAGAGCGGTGAAATCCATACATCAAATAAATCAGCATTCTAGTCCATTGATTGGAGGCGACCCAGATTCGCCTGCCGAGTCAAATGAACGCCTCACGCCCTTCATTCGAACCAAGTCATGACGATCAAGCTGCCTGCGGCGGCGAAAGCGGTACTAGCGACCTTTTAGCTGCCTTCCACGGCGACTTCGAGCGTCGGTACTAGTTGACCGGTCGGTCGGCTCCCTTTGTGGACGACGCGAATGGCGGTGTGAGTCGGTCCCTTGGACACTCGACATCGTCCACTCGACCGACTCGCTCCCTTAACTCAAACGATGGTTACGCGAAGTTTGGTCCCGACAACAGGTCACCGTTGCATTAAATGCATTGTCAGCACGTTAATTCCTCCATCTCTCACAGTAATTAAGGTACCTCGAACGATTTCAGCTGCGGACGTCACCAATCCCATCTCATTAATGACGAGGGACCAGCGCTAACTCTTAAATCAACTTACGGCTTGACACCTGTAAAGGTAAATCACCACACCACAACGAAACATCTCGCCTACCATTGGTCGCATCGTAGAGAGAAGAGCTAACTCGTTTACCAGTTTTCTTACCAAATGAAAAGATGAAAATACCCTTTAACCACTCATATAAATAGATAACTGTTCAATAGAACAGGTAAGTGATCTAAGCTAGTGAATTCCGCTCCACGAATACTCATCGTACCACATATACTGACTTGACCATCGGAGGGACCACCAGAGATCCCAACTCCGTCCTTCCACAGGTTTTTCTTCTGACGTAGGTGAATTTCCAGCTTGGCGTCGCCACTGGATAATAGAAGAGAAGGCGAACTTCACTCAATCAACAACTAATCCAGCAGAGTTTAGCGACTGTGTGATTTCCTACATCAACACAAACAAATATGATTTTTTATATGGCTTTTTCTAGACCCATAGCATGCAAAAATACAATCCATGAACCAAACGACCCATTAAATTATGCTGGTTTCAACCAGATTTGTGAATTTAGTAACATGTTCTCAACAAAATTCATTTACAACCTAACAAAAATTGATTGGATTTTATCTCTCATACAAATCCTCTTTAATATCCATCACAAACAAACATGATTTTAATTATGGTATTTTCAAAATCCATTACATGCATCAAGATTAATCCACAGACCAACAACCCTTTAATTTCATTCAAAATTAGTGCAATAAATTAGGTTGTGGCTTAAATCAAAGGTTCTCCTTTGTAATTTCACCTTCATCTTTTCCCAACTTCTTGACTATTCAGCATGCCCTCTTCAAGCTCAAGCTCATATACAAATATAGGTGGATTGAATCAAAGGATTTTAGAGAAGATAAAGGTGAAATTGAAAAGGGAGTTTGATTAAAACTTTAACCTAATTTTTTGCCCTAATTTTAATGAAATTGAGAGGGAGAGGAGCACGTGCTTCTCATGTGCTTCAACTAACTCTAATCACCAAAATAATTACTCTTTAATGCATTCCACATCAGCGATTTGCGGGTTTTTTTTGGCAGGGGGGCCAATTTTGGTTCTTTGTGCACAATGGGCCAAGGGGAAAAATACCAAAAGGACTTCAGAGCAAGAAAAAAAAAAATACCAAAATGATAAAATGGGTCAAGAAAAATATCAATATGATAATTTAGCCCCGAATGTCTATGATCTTACAAATATTGTGCTAAAAACTATTTATAGGTGCGTACAATCTCGACTGCAAACCTATCTAGGAAATATTTTCCTCTTTTGGTATCCAAGGGTTACATGACATTGTACTGTCTTGAACAAAAATGTACTTATATTTGTTTTTCTGTTGAAATTGTTCTCATTTTAAACAAATAAAAAATAAAATAAAATAAAAAGAAAATTGAGAGAACCTTGTTGGTAAATTTTACAAAACTCTCTTTCTCTAAATCAGTAGCCAACAAAGCTAACAAAATAATATATCTATCTATCTATGCTATACTCATAGAGTAAAAGTCCGGTTGCATGTTTTTGCCTCTTACCAAATTCTAAGGGATCTATAATTAGTAACTAAGAATTCTTTTTTCCACCATCTCATCTTAATTCACTATCCTCTATATTTTGGAAATCTGTATTTTTATCTCACAGTTTCATATGAATCATTGATTTTGTTCCCTCTTTCCAAAAAATCTTAATTTCGTCTTCTTCCTTTACCCAAAATCCTAATATACACAAAACACTATTAATTTAAATCTCACACGAGCAACAACTACTGTCTCTTTTAATTTAGGGTGAATTTCACTAAATCTTCAATAAGTTTGGCATTTTGCACTTAATCCCCCAAAAACTTTGAAACACTCAATAAACCTCCAACATATTTGAAAATTTCAGAAAACCCACAAAAGCGTTGATTTTTTTGCTTAATCCCCAATGACCACTTTGTGATATTTATGTGAAATACTGTTTGGGAACTTAAAATATAGGCTGACGCGACTATGGAGATTAAATGCCAAACACCCAAATTATTGGAGACTTTCTGCAATTTCAAAGTTATTTGGAGTTTAGTGGGAGTTTTAATTATTAGGTGTGAAGTGCCAAACGTCTAAACTAAATGGGGGCTTGAGTAAAATTTACCATTTAATTTAAAAAAAAAGTGAGGCTTTTTATCTGTGCCAAGGCTTTTCACTAGTGACACGAGAACTCTCAGCCCAAGGAACCCACCACAGCCCATAAATGTACTTTTAGTCCACTGCGATCACGTGATACGCGCGTGCGTAATACGATATAAAGCCCTTGAAACCTAGATCTCATCGTCATTTTAGTAGCCCTAGTGACGGCTTCCTCATACCAAATTATTTTCCTTTTTCATTTCGTTTTTAATCATCTGTTTATTCCTTGGATTTTTCGAAAAAATAACCAATCTTTTCCGATCAGAATCCTCTGATTTTATGAGAAAAAAAGAGGTGGCGCTTCTTCAATAGGCGCCGTTCTCTGATTCAAAGAGGAAGAGTGAATTGGTGAGATATCGTTTCGGTCGCCCTTTTGTTTCGGTTGGCGATTCGATTGTTGCTCCTCTACAATTCCCCCTTTTTTTTGTTGATATTTTTAATCTATTTAGTTCAATTTATTGAGTTAAAGGGAGTGCAAATGATGTTATTGCTTTATCATTTTCTTCACTTTGAACCGATTTTAATCCATGGGGAACAAAATCGATTTCTGATGCACTCTTTTTTTGAAACGTTTTTTTAGTGTAAATTTGCAACTTTATTTTTACAATAAAATTAGGAAAGATATTAATTTAAAGCTATCTTTTTATGTATGTTCTTATTTTAAGCTTATTTTACTGGCTTTAGGAGCCAGTTCTGTCAATCAAATTTGGTCGTATACCTTGAGGTTTTCAATTTGAATTATATGAATCAATTGTTTTAGTTTAAATATATGGTAATGATCCGATTAAGGGAATTTTCCTTTATTATCATTGCACATTTATTTATTTTTGTTTTTTGAACACCGTTATCAAAATAGAATTCGATTGAGGAAGACTTTATTGTAACGACATAATATGTGATTGAATTTGATGATTCGCTTCGTTCATATTACTCTACATGGATATTAAACATTTTTTTGTATAAATGCTAGCTTTATTTAAATGTCATGCATTACAAACTCGCTCTAAAAGGGATAAAGTATCCCATGGGCCGTCTCTATAGGGACGACCCATTATGAACTATTGGATCCTGGATATGAAAAATTTCAGATCCCAAGGAGATCTAATGGTTCAAAGGGGAGGAATGCACCTGTCCCATGAGATACATTCTCTCCCAAAAAAAGACTAAAAATTTTGGGAGACTAAAAAAAGAAAAAACTTCCTAGAAAAAAAACTACCAAATAAATAAAAAACGCTCTTTTGCATAACTCTTGTACAAATTAAACCATCTTGATATTAAACATTTGTAAACAAACAATTATATAATTTTTAATGGGTAATTAAAAGCAACCACCTTGGCCAGCCTAATTTTTCAAGTTCATGAGAAAGAGAATAGAGACAAGAGGTCGAGGTTGATGGTAATTTAAGGACAGTAAAACGATGCATATGATTTGTTGTGCCAACGATTACAAAGAGGAGTAGAGGACGTAGAAGAAAGAATATCAAACTATTGGGGGCCTTTGTAGCAATTGACTTGATCAAAGGGGGTTATAAGTACAAATTCTTAAAGCAACAATTTTTCCTAAATTAAAACCACAAAGATGGTGGGACATTTAAATTTTATCGTTATTCACATTTTTATCCCAAAACTGTTTAAAACTAACAATTTTACAACTAGTATAGACGGGTTTTAAAGACTTTTAGTAGAAGTTTTCTCAAAAATTTGAATACAGATGAATGGGGTTTCATGTAGTTTACCTCTTATATGTTATTTACTTGACAAAATGAATTTTTTCCTCAAATATAATTAGAAAAATCTTAATTTGTTCCCCTCTAATGTAATGTTAAAATTTCCAATAATTTTCAATAGGTTCGCTACAATTTCCTTTTAAAACTAAAATTGTTATATGAAAGCGATTAAAAATTAATGTGAGAGAATTGGAGGCTAATTTTGTAAATATCAAAATTTAAAGGCTGATTTTGTAAATATGAAAGATTTGAAGAGTATATATGAAAAAAATCAAATAAAATATTGTTACAAAATAGTATGCACTCAGATTGCTCTTATACCCCCTCGAGGTACAGGGAAGAAACCATAGCCATACTTTCTGCGCCACAAATCAACAATTTTATTTGTTGAGAACACACCCGTATAAATTAGAATATGAGACGGGGCTAGAGAGAGGAAGGGGTTAAAAAAAATAAGGGGGTGTTTGGTTCATTTTCTTGAAATTTCAAGAAATGTTTTCCATCCAAAAAAACATTTCCTTGTATTTCTTAAAAAAATTTTGAGAAAAGTTTTGAGAAGTCAAAAAGTACAAGTTTTCTTGTTTTTGACATTTTGTTTGTTTGTTTCAAAACAAGAAAATGAGCCCCTTACTTTATAGAAATGCCAAGTTTTCTATAAAGGTTTGTTTGTTTGGTTCAAAACAAGAAAATTTGGGGTGGGAAATAGGGTATGGGTAAAGTTTTATTATTTTAATATTTGTGTTGTCAGATTTCTTGGTGATTTCCTTCCATTTTGAGTGGAAGTTGATTTCTATAAATTTGAGTACTTTTCAAGATTTATAGAAAACTTTTCTATAAATTTTTGGAACCAACAAGATTTATAGAAATATACGTAAAATATTTATTTACCAAACTACCATTGTCGATTTTTATAGAAAACATTTCTATAAAATAGCCCAACCAAACACCCCTAAACATCAATTAATAACAGGAAAGATTAATAGTCAAACATTGGAAAGATAAAAGAGAAACAAACATTGGAAAGGATGAAAAGATAGAGAAAATAAATATTTGAAGAGATTCTGTTTCCTATTTCTATTCCCTATTTCTATTTGAACAGTTCCTTTGAGTTAATTCCGTAGGAAATGAAAACAATAAATAGGTTAGTCTTGAATGAACAAATTGAAGAATAAATAAATTACCATTGACTTGCAGTTAATTAATACCGATACATAGTAAAGGTGAAAAGGCAGAGCTCGAGAAGTATGGTACATGAGAAAATAAATGAGTGCTGAGGGAGAAAGAAAAATAAACTAGTCACTGCCTCGAATGAAACTGAAATTTTGTCTCTCACACAAATCTCTCCTTTTATATATATAACTACAATTCTTACGCGGTGTCCCCCGATTTATCATTTATGAACCGAATTCACGTCAAATTCTATCCTCATGTACCTCCTCTCCATAGTATCATCTAAATCCTTTTGTCATAGTGGTGCAATCTAAATTTAATTATAGCGGTGCATTCCAAGTTTAATCATAGTGGAGCAATGAAAGTTCAATCATAGCGGAGCGTTGAAAGTTCAATCATAGCACATAAAAAACATAAGAACTAAAGTTTAATCACAGTGGATTCGATGAAATGAAAAATATGTTGAATTAAGTATTTATATAATATGATTCTTGGTTGGGCTACCCTGGTCAATCGCTTATGTGTCTAAATCTTTTTATCATAGCAAAGCAATGAAAGTTTAATCATAGTGGAGCAATGAAAGTTTTAATAGAGTGGATTTGAAAATGTAAGAATTAAAGTTTAATCATAGAGGATTTATTGAAAGGAAAATTATGTTGAATTAAGTATTTGTACAATTATGATTCTTGCAGGGGCGACCCCGAAATCGTTTATGAACTAAATTCACGTTAAATTCTCTCTTCACTACCTCCTGTCTGCAACACTCTCTAAATCCTTCCGTCGAAAATGTACCAGTTAAAGTTTAATCAAACAAGATTCGATAAAATGAAAAGTTTACAGAATTAAGTATTTATATAGTTATGAAAC
The DNA here is from genome assembly GCA_012295165.1 of Asparagus setaceus. Lineage (NCBI taxonomy): Eukaryota > Viridiplantae > Streptophyta > Magnoliopsida > Asparagales > Asparagaceae > Asparagus > Asparagus setaceus. The sequence goes on along the minus strand of CM022704.1, from coordinate 21,134,248 downwards.
CATATAAGATATAACAAATAATCTGACTCACCCTTAACTCATATATAGTCAGTTTTAACACTTGAAAAACTCGAAGATAAATAGAGCTTACCGTATGAAATTGGGAGGACAAATACACATGTGGAGGACGAAAATAAATTGAACAGAAAGATTCTTGGATAGAAGATCATATGTGTCGTCACTTACTATCATATAAAAGATATATGATATCCATAGCGGGCTAGTCCCGTATTCGAATTCTCCAGCAGGTAAAAAAAATCCTTGGGTCATGGCTAGTCACTTAAGCTGAGTGGAGATTAGTCCCATCCATAATAAGGTGTGGAGATACCTCGTGGGAAACAAAACCAAAAAAAAAAAAGATATCCATATTGCAAATACAAATATTCCACATAGGCATAAGAGACAACAAATTTATATAAAAAGCACTATACTTAAAATTTAGCGTTCAATTAGTCTTCAAGGACAAAATCAAAGTTGTAGAACTACACTATAAGAAACATTCAATTGGTAAGTAATATAAATACTTTGAGAACAACAATATGAGTTAATATCCAAACAAATCATCATACACTTAATAAGAAAATACAACAACGCTTTCAGTTGTAGGTTTAATTTTATGTTTGAACAGTTCAATTGTAAGCTCTCCTTCAAGCTTTCATATATATGCTAAAGCATCTAATGCTTTTTTTCTTTCAGAATGGAGGCAATTTGTGGAGTAAATGTAAATCTCGTTATCATTTGAATGAGATTGATTCCTGTAACGAATAATAAGAAAAACTAAGAGAAACACATTAGTTTAAAAAAAAAGAAAGGAAGAGTAACTATTTATATGACCATAGTAAGAGAAAGTAATATCAATATATAAAATTTCAGAAATGACACTCCTCAGTTACACGATCTTCATGAATATAGAAATCAGAAAAGAATACTGGTGTATATCATTTTCTCCCAGCCAACATACTCTATAGAGAGGAAAGATCACAATTAGTTATAGAACCAAAGGATCTTTTCCATTCTCAAATCAGATACATGTATTGAAAACAGAAAAGTGATTCATAAAGCTAATTAGTAATTGCATAGAACACGATCTCCATAACCTGGTGAAGAGAAATAGGATAGTATACTAAGGTGTAATTCCAACATTATGATGGTAATGTTAAACTTAACAAAATTTGTCGATTGCATAATAAACTATTCTTCCATTACATATGGAGAGCTTGACTATTCACGAAGTTCATGATATCTAAAAGCAGATTCAACAAATGTATTCAAGAGTAGAATTTTTCTCCAGAATACAAGTGCTATTCACTTTCTTTATGTTTACCTTTCATTATGGCTCTAGAAATAACTGATTATTAGATTTGATTATTTAAATATTACCCCGTCAATTATCTCGAAAGAAAAAGGAAAAAAGAAAAAAAGATATTACCCTGTCAAATCTTCAATAAGTACTCCCTCAAATCTTTGAAATTGCTCAGGAGTTCCCAAATCCTAAAGGGTATTACAATTTAGCTCGTTGTGACCAAAATACTCCTAAACTTATGTTTACCCCCAAACCCCTCTTGTTAAAAAAATAAAAATAAAAATAAAAAAAAAACTCGTGAAACTAGAAACATCGCAAGCTGGTCTCTCAAATTCAAATTCTAAGGTCATAGAAATTAAAGCATTAGTTAAGCTGCTCTTTTTGCTTAATGAACCTCTAGGTGCCGTTTGGCAAGGGGTTAAGGGAAAAGGTTTAAGGGGAATGACTAACTTCGCTTACTCTTCACAAGTGGTTAAAAATAACTTAATTGCATTTGATTTGATAGTCAAGATGAAGGATTAAGTTTTTTGTGTTTGACAAAGAAAGATGGGTTAAGGAGGCTAATGCTATAAATACCCTAAAGTGTATTCTTCTTTGAATTTTCATTTCTTAATTCACGTGCACAAAAACCTTTAATGTTTGGAAGTGGAAAATGTTTTATGCTAATGCATTGCTTATGGTAAGTTTAGCCACGTGTACCTGTAGAATTATGCTGCTACAGACCCTTGATCAGTTCATCAGGATACAACAATACACTACTTGAATATTTTGGGGCAGTTTGTATTTCAGAACAATAGAACTTTCTCCTGGTAGCATAAAGAACTATTCGAAAAATTTCCTGTCCGTATAATTTTACATACTAATTTGCTTCACAAAAAGTTAATTGTTTACTCAATATGGGTTACATTTAATCTGTAAAAGGCAAGACTGCAACCTCAGATGACAGCTTGTAAGGAACTGGTACTCTTCTAAACATTTTTGTTAGATGAAGGAAGCAGGTTCTTTGTAACAAGTGCATTTTTTTCTTCCCGTCCTTTTGAATGAATATAGATATTTAATGAATGACACATGTTGGTGTAAAGCTCTGTATATATAGCTCTCTTTTAATGATTGTCGTTCAAATTTCGCCAATTAGTTTAGATGTGTAACAGAAATAACGATGCGATTGTATCTTTTATCATATGATTAAGTCTCGTTGTGTTTTTCGTTCCTTCCTTCAGTTTTATAACAGCAAGAGAAGCCACAGGTGATGGCAGGTGGACTGCCTGCGCCAAAGAAATCATGACCAATGTCTAACATGAGCAGGGAGAGTATAACTCGCATGGAGAGCCTGAATTGTACGTGGTATTGAGGTTTTAATTCATTTTTTGTCCATAATGCAGGCAGAAGCACGGTGTTGAGATCGAGCATCTACAGGAAAGGTGTTGAGCGAGATGAGGGCAGAGAACCGACAGTCTGGCCAGCCTAATTGGAACAAGCACTTAGTCAGTCAACAGGATTTCTTTTTTTTTTTGGCAAGAATCTCTTGATTATGTATAGAACCAAGTAGATTTGCTTGATATAAATTTACAGAAGATCCTTCATTTTTGTCCTCGTGCTTCTTCCACCCCATACTAGCTCACCAATTTCTGTCTTTTTCTGCTTCTGTCCGAATCTGTCACGCTCTGATTTATAATAACACCAAAGCATAAGAACAACCACATTAGTTAATATGTAACTGAACGATGTGATCAATTCCATGCTTCAGATTGTATATATTGTATGATTGCGTGTATATGTTATTATTATTATTTTTTTTTTTTGAGAAAGAAAACAGGGCGCCTCGCCCTGTTCATTCATTAGCAGTAATAATATATACAAAAGAGAGAATATAGCAGGTTGGTTAGACCTAAAAGCAAGCAAGAGAGCAAAGGGAGCGGACCCAGCGTATATGTGTTATTAGATTGTACATATTCGATTCAGCGTGATATGCTTCTTTTATTTTCCCATTTTTATGAGTTTTAGATTGACGTATGGGGGTTTAAAGGTTGTCGTTTCTATTTCCGGAATGGATCGGCATGAACGGCTATAATTGTCTTTGTAATGCCAGCACAAGGAATATTTTCTGGTTTTGTGAATGCTATGCTAGTGTATGCACCTATTCCATTATCAGTTGAACAAGTAAATAATGTTGCAGTGTGTTTTGTGTTATCAAGGTACAATACACATACATTTAGAAGTATATATTGTAACCCTTTCCAGTTTGTCTATTCTATTTCTAATTTCATGTATGCTATATTCTTCAAAATCTAGATTTCTTTCCGAAATACTTTATTGGACCCATAAAACAGTGAAGTTTTGAATCTCAGGCAGCAGACATTCAAAAAGCTTGCACCAACTATTGGCATTATTTTTTTATCATTGCACAAAGAACCATTGCCTTGATGGTCTCCACTCGAGTCTTCAGAGACTCAAGACCTACGAGGCTAAGCTAGTATTCTTCCCGAGATGTGGAAGCAAATTTAAGGTACATAAATTGCAATCGAATAAATTCTTCTCTTGCCATTAATATAACCAGGTCAAAATAACAACAACAAATGAAATGTGTTGTTTTGCAAAGTTTTGTTGCTCGTGAGTTCCTTTTTTTTGAAGAATGATGAATTAATTTCAGGTGATACTTAGGTGCATGTGCTCACACATGCACCATTGAAAGAGATAAACCTCGTCACTGATGAGATGGAGGCTTTCTGAGGCTTATGGTTGATGGTCTTTTACGCTGATAGCTTGGAGTTGAGGAGTTTGTTATGTGAAAATATGCAAGTCTGGGGGTATACTTGGATTGAAATTATGTACTTGTAGAATTTCTTGACTAATGAAAAGTTATATCGCTATTTTATTTTTATTTTTACTTTTAACGTGTATGCGGTAAATAGCAAAAGTGGACATATTGACAAATCTCTTTGCAATTTAATGTGTTTGCAAACTAATGATGACTGCCAACGACCCAAATTTGATTAAATTTGCCTTTACATTAACGTTGATGTATGATGTCATTGACGGTCTAGCTTCCGTCATTATTATTTAATATCAACGACAGATTATAAATGTTGTCATTATTTATATTATATATATTAACATCTGACCATAGCTCCGTCATTATTAGACTTTGACGAATGATTGTAAAACCACCGTTGTTAAGTTTTAATGATGGATTACATTTTTATGTCATTAAACGTCATTAGCATAAAGCTCATTAATAATGGCCCACAACAGAGCAATTATCTGTCGTTAATTCTTATTAATGACGTAATCATGGCTTACAACAATGAATTTTTTCCATCGTTAATGGATCTTTTACTTATAGTGAATCCTGAAGATTCAAGTTTGTATCAATTTGGCCAATTGACGTTGCATAGGTCCAAGTTTGTGCGGCGTTTCTATAGTGCAATCCTATTCCGATCATAATTCTTGTTGCGGATTATTGAAAGACTTTGTATAGGGGTAAACTCTATATCTGTTTTTTCACCAGGTTATGTAACGAGAAGATGCAAAGAAAGAGAGAAAATCAAGATCATATATAATTAGAGTCAAGAAGGTACTCTTATGAGGGATGTCCGAGAGAAAATTAAGAGAGATTGTTATCTTCTTCAGGGGGTATTTGGCAAACTAAAAGTGAAATGAAAGTGTGAAAGTCTTCTTTTTTTTTGTGCAATTGAGAAAGTGTATTCAGGTCAGCATGCAAGTGAAATATAATATTTGTATACAAAAGCAAATTATTGTTGAAAGTGAAAAGTAAAAATGATGTGGAAATATTATTTTATTTATTTTAAATCATATTATATTTTCAATGAATTTTTTGGTAACTATAAATAAATGAATTGAAATGAGCTTCATATACCCTTGACTAGGTGATTATTTTCTAACTTTTTAGAATTGAAGGAGTTTATAGCAATTTCAACGATTTAAGGGACTGATTCCAACTTCATATTATTAAGATGGCAATATCAATATTTTGAGGGATCAATTTAAAAATAGTGAAGATGTAAGGGTCTGATATACAAAACTCCAAAAAAAGTAAGTTACTGATCCAAAATATTATGAATGGCATCGAACAAGAAAAGTAGAAAAATTGCTTAGACAATTACTGTTGGAGACATGCTCTGATCACTGTCCAATCATCCTTGACACCTCCTGTATCAAATCACAACCTCTGTTTAGGTTTGAAAAGGCATGGTTATCACATTCTTCTTTCTCTTTGTTTGTTCGTGACTGTTGGGGGTCTTTTGTCTGTCTTGGTCCACCTGTGGTCTCTCTAGCTTTGAAAATCAAGCTACTCAAGAGGAGATTAAAATGGTGGAAGAAGCACATTTTTGGGTTTATTGCTGTTTCGAAAAGGAAAACCCTAGCTGATATTGAGTCTCTTTCACTTTTAGAGGAGTCCCGTCCCCTATCTCAGTCTGAGTTTGATCGTAGAATCAGTCTTAAATCTAGTCTTTTTAATATCTCTAAATCTGAGGAGGTTTATTGGCGTCAAAGGGCTAGAATTCATTGGCTTAAAGAAGGTGATTCTAACTCTAGTTTTTTCCATAAGACAACATCCTCTCATAGACGAAGGAATTCATTTCTTCTCTTATTCACAATGACTGCCTGTTATCCTCTGATAGTGACATCCGTGGAGCTTTCTTCTCATTCTTTTCCAATCTCTTTAAAGCTTCCCCTCCCTCTTCTTTTGATATTGATTGGGACTCACTTTACCCCCATTATAGCACAAATGTCTCCTTATCTCTTCTTGATTCCCCTTTCTCTCAAGAAGAGATCAAATCAGCGGTATTTTCTCTCCACCCAGATAAATCCCTAGGTCCTGATGGATTTCCTATCATCTTTTACCAATCTTTTTGGGATGTTATCAGTAAGGATATCTTTGCTTTCTTTCAGTGCTTGTACGAAGATAGCCATTACCTTCATTCTATCAACTTCTCTTTTATTACTCTCATCCCTAAAGTCGATGGAGCCAGTCGTGTTTGGGACTTTAGGCCTATTAGTCTTTTGAATGGACTGTTTAAAATTTTTACAAAAGTCCTTGCCAATAGATTAGCTCCTCTTCTTTCTCTCTTGTGGATTAAACACAATCTGCTTTTCAAGCAGGTAAATCTACTCTCGACTCTATCATTTTAGCCAATGAGATAATTCACCAGTGTTATTCTAAGAAGAAGGAAATTTGCATCTTTAAAATTGACTTTATGAAAGCTTTCGACTGTGTTTAGTTGGTCCTTCTTGTCTTCTCTTTTGAGAGCTAGAGGGTTTGGTCCTAAATGGTGTTCGTGGATTGAACATGTCCTTGCTTCTTCCAAATCCTCCATCCTTGTCAATGGCTCTCCTTCTGGGTTCTTTCAATGCTCAAGAGGTCTAAAACAGGGAGACCCTCTCTCTCCTATGTTATTCATCTTGGTAGTAGACGTTCATAATAAGATGATTACTAATAGTGTGGATGTTGGTGATTTATCTGAGCTTCATCTTAAGGACCCTCTTAACTCAATCCACTCCTTCCAATTTGCTGATGATACCTTGGTTTTCTGTCGAGCATCCCATTCTGACATATCCAACCTCAAGACGATTTTCTACCTATTTGAGAATATCGCTGGCCTTAGTATTAACTACGCCAAATCCTCACTTTTTTATTGCAGCAAATTGAGGGGTGATGGTGCTTGTTTTGCTAGAGCTATGGCATGTTCTCTTGACTCCTCCCCTTTCAAATATCTTGGTCTACCCCTCAAGTTTGGCTCTCTTTCTAAACATGAATGGCAACCTCTTTTGGATTCATTTGCACGTAAACTCTCTCTATGGAAGAGCAAGCACATGTCCATTGGTGGTCGCCTAATCTTGGTTAACTCTGTGCTATCCTCCCTTCCCCTATATTATATGCCTTTTTTTAAATTGCCGAGATGGGTTATCAACTCTATTGATAAACTGCGACGCAACTTCTTATGGGGGGAAATTCTTCAGTTAGCAAAGGTAAAGCTTTGGTTAATTGGTCTCAGGTTTGCAAATCCAAGCAAGAAGGTGGTCTAGGAGTTCTTAATTTATGTAACTTCAACATTTCTCTCTTATCAAAATGGGCGTGGAAAGTGTGTAAACATGGCAACTTTGTAGGAAGTACCATTTCAACTCTATATGGTCTACATAATTCACCTCTTTATAATACACCACCCTCTAGATCTACCTCTAAGTTTTGTTATGATGTGATCTCTGTTAGCACTGCTTTGAGGAGTATGGTCAAATGGAACTTGGGGGAGGGTACTAGAATTAGATTTTGGGAAGATAAGTGGATAGACAATTCCTCCCAAGCTAGTCTCTTTCCGGAAGCCTATAATCTGGCTTTCTTCAAGAATGTATCTGTGTTCAGTCAAGGTGTGATGAGAAACAATTCCTGGACATGGAAACCAATCATCAGAAGACGTACCAACCCATCTGCATACCAGCAATTGACAGATTTGATGGCTCTCCTAGCTAATTGCTCTATTGTAACAGAACTTGACTCTCCTACCTGGCCTCTTACTAAATGCAACTCTTTTTCAGTCAAATCCCTATACTGCTTTATTAATTCAGGTGGTGTTACTTATGCTCTGTATAAGCACATTTGGAAATCATTTCTGCCCCTCAAAGTTAAGATTTTCTATTGGCTCTTGTCAAAGAACAAGCTCCAGACAAAGGATAATTTGATCAAAAAGGGTTGGGTTGGTGACCATTTTTGCCCCATATGTCATGACCACGATGAAACTGCAGACCACCTCTTCTTACAATGCAAGTTTACTCAGGATATTTAAAAGTTCTTTCTCTCTGCATTACATATCACAACTATCGAACAGAACCTTTCATCACTTATTCAGTCTAAACGTTTGTTTCTTCAAGACATGAGCTCCCGCATCCTCTGGTCTATCTTATTGCCGACTCTGTGCTGGTGTGTTTGGAAGGAAAGGAATGACTTGGTTTTCAATGGAAAAAGTAGGGAACCTATCAAAGTGGTTGCTAATATTGCCTACTTTCTTTCTTTCTGGGCAGGCAACTCTCAACATAAGAAAGCTGCAAAGTTGAAGTCCATCTTGAAGGATGAGGAGATTGAAGACCTTCTAGGTACAAGCGGGGATTTAGGGGATATTTGACTGACCTTGTGCTTATATCTGCGTGCACAGGCCTCCCTTGGAGGCGATTTTTTTGGTTCTGGTCTAGCTATCTGCTTCGTTGTGACTTCTTAGTTATTTTAGTTTATGAACTGTACTGTCTTTTGTTTCTAGTCTTTTGAGTGTTTTCTTTTCTCTTCTTCTTTGGTTTGTTGATGGTTTATCAGCTTCATATGATGTATATATATGTCTCTCTATATACTTTGAGTTGGATTTTAGGGCCATAGATGCTTGGAGAAGGTGACGGCTATGGCCCTATCCCTTCTCTTGCACTTGTGCTTTTAATCTACCTCTTAAGTATATTTTTGTACATTTGCTATCTATAATACAATTCTTTTGAAATAGGGCTTCAACCCTATTTTTTACCTCAAAAAAAAATTACTGTTGGAGAAAATTTGCTTAACAGAAAATTGGCATGAAAAATAAAAGGAAATTTTAATAAAACGCTATTTTTTTAGTTCAAATCGGTCCCCATTTCTTCACTTTTATATGACATCTCCACTATTTTAGGAGAAGTTGAATATTAATTAAATCTTACTTGGAATGTTTTTCATTTCACTTTTTACATAAACTTTCAATGAAACAAACATCCGAAGTAATGAAAGTGAGTCACTTTCACACTTTCACTTTTCACTTTCAAATAAACAAACACCCACTCAAGTAATAAAGCTCTTCTTCAAGTAATTATAGTAATGAAGTTTATATATCTATTAAGAGCTTTCTAGTTATAGTCACTGATGTATATTTTAATAATGTCTTATAGGCTAGCTCACGCCCTTGACATTGCGATACGACAATGACAAATGGAAAAAACAACAAATTTATGTAGATGGTAAAGTCGAAGAGGTTAGTTCCATAATTGAATAATTGATGGATAAACTTTTTTTTCAATCAAATATTAATTACATGTTTATTTTATTTCTGGTTACAAGTTATGGAGTCTATGATATTAATAATGAATGTGAAAGATAATTGATGCAAATTAGAAGGTCCCGATTTACGATTTCTCGCATTTTGTTGATTATGTAGAAGACTTATGTAGATGAGAGGTTGATTATTGTTGATTTTTCTTTGTTGACTCATTTATGTTTGTAGTCATATTAATAATGAATGTGAAAGATAATTGATACAAATTAGAAGATCCCGATTTAGGATTTCTCACATTTTGTTGATTATGTAGAAGACTTATTAGATAAGAGGTTGATTATTGTTGATTTTTCTTTGTTGGCTCATTTATGTTTGTAGCCAATATTTAGAGCAATTAAATATATTTTATTTTGAGTTTTAGGTTAAAGTATCATTAAACTTTACAATTTTGCTGAATAAGACACGTCTCATCAATGTTCATTTCAATTGTTAAACAATAAAGAATTAACTATAAATTTACTATGAAATAATTAATAAAATATTTTGTAACAAAATATATTGTTAATCAAATAAAATGAAGAAAGATTTTAATTAATTTTAAATTATAGAAAATAATTTGACAAGAAAATAATTATTTTTCAAGTTAGTTGTGAGTAAAATTAATTTGGGAAATGAAATCAATAAAATATTTTCCTAGTATAAAATATCACAAATTTTTGATATAAAAATAAATGTAAAAAATTTGAAAGAAAATTGGTTTAGATCTAAAGTAATGATAAAAGGTGAGGCGGCAAAAAAAATGGAAAAAGTGGGGAAAAGAGCGGAAATGAAAAAAAGAGCGGGAAAAAGAAATAGAGGGAACGGGAGATAAATTAGGAAAATGGGTTATATTAGACAAAAGTATGCTAATTATGCTAATTGACTCTTCGGAATAAAATCACAACAAAATCAGCGATAAGAATGAAAACAGCGATAAGAACATTAATAACCATCTCTTCGGAATCCGTATCTAACTTACAACGAAGAAAAGACCGCGAAAATATTCCCAAGCGCGATCTATTTATTTACAGCGGGCCTTCTCATTTTCCCCACAAAACATCTCAAAACCCTAACCCTAACCCTAATGGCGAAGAAGCAATCACCTCCTCCTCCTCACAAAGTATCTCAAAACCCTAACCCTAACCTTATGGGGAAAAAGCAACCATCTCCTCCTCCCAACCCTAACAAAATGGCGAAAAAGCAAGCATCTCCTCCTCCTAACCCTAACCAAATGGCGAAAAAGCAACCATCTCCTCCTCCTAACCCTAACCTAAAGGCGAAAAAACAACCACCTCCTCCTCCTAATAACCGTAGCCTAATGGCAAAAAAGCAACCGCCTCCTTCCTCATCTGAGGACGAAGAATCATCCTCCGCCTCCAATGATGAAGAAGACGTCATCAAGAAGCCCAACACCCAAACCCCAACCAACAACCAAGAAAAACAAGGAGAAGAAAAACAAGGAGAAGAAACCGACGACGAGAGCGAATATGAATCAACTGATGATGAAGAGGGCGAAGAAGTAAACCAACCCGAAACCAAGAGGCCCCAGCCCATCTCCACTACAGCGGCGATTCCCGCCCTCAAACCTTGCGATGCCAGCAAGAAACGAAATGGAAAGGACAACGCCAACAATGAAGATGACGAGAGCGAGTCAGAAGCCAGTGGTGACGAGGATGAAGAACGCCGATCCAATACCAAGAAACTCCAGGCCATCTCCATGACAGCAGCCACTTCCGCCCTCAAACCCTGTGATGGTGGCGAGAAACCAAACGGAAAGGTAAACGCCAGTGGCAAGTTCAACCGGATCTGGAGCCTCGAGGATGAGATAGTTATCCTCAAAGCTATAACTAAGTTTGAGGCTAAGCACGGTCCCTTCAACATGACGGTGATCCAGAGCTTCCATGAGTTCGTTAAAGATTCGTTGAGCCTCAAGGTTAGTGATTCACAGCTCTATGAAAAGGTTAGGAGATTGAAGAGGAAGTACAAGTGCCGTGCGAATAGGGGAAATACAATCAAGTTCGGGAGAGCTCATGATGAGAAAGTGTACGAGCTGTCGAAGAAAATTTGGGGGACGGGGAGTAGTGACAATACTGAGGCGAAGAATGTTGCGAAATCTAAAGGGGCCGCGACTGTACTGGGTAGCGACGGCACTGGGTCAGGTAGTTTGAAGAGGAAGTATCCCTTCTTGAGGGATGCCATGGCGAGCTCCGTCGTGTCTGCGGAGCTACTGGAAACTGTTGTCGACCCGGAAAATGCGAGGCTTTTGGAGGGCAAGTTTATGAAGCAAAAGGTGGCGGAGATCAATAACAAGAAGTGCGAGATGAAGTTGATGATAGACGCCTTCGATAAGGTTTTGGAGGATATAAAGAAGACGAGCACGGAGTGAGCTCGGGAACTAGTCTTATTTGGTAACTTCATGACAATTTATGATGATATTTAGTAATTAATTAGTTGCTGTTTTCGCAAGAATTTCTTAGTTTTAGATTTTGGTTGATGCAATTGTAGGATTTATCTTGGTTGGTATATGAACTGAGTTTGAGATGCGGATATTGTTGTTTTATATTAGTTGGGTTATAATGATGATGTTTGCGCAAGTCATGGTTATTTTTCATAATTTCCAATAATAATTAAAAATAAAAATAATTAGGTTTTATGGAAAATACGGTTGATTTGATTTTGCAAATCTTGGTTTTGAATTATGGCTGTGTTTATTTTTTTTTTAAGTTTCAATAATTACCGGTGCAATGTATTAAGGATATACTCGCTCTCTCTTACTGTCTTGCATCTCTGTGCACATGTCAAGCTTTGTGGAAAGCACTTGTTTTGTAAGCTTAATTTGTTACAATGTCTTTAATGTTCATAAATGGGCAAATCCTGATGCGCGGGTAAAGTACATATATAAAAGGGAAAAATGCTATAAACCCCAAAAATTTGCAAAATAATCCTAGAAAGTTTTAGAAATTTTGAGACCAACGAAGGGACGCCGACTTGACAAAATGGCGAGTGGGGGGTAAAATGGGTTGCAGTCAAGGGTAAAACTAGAGAATTTTCTTTTTGAAACCAATGATGAGTTGGTAGGTACTGTATACTGGTGGTTAATTACAATTCAAACCCAGTTTAAGGGTTGGGGCACATGTTGACTATGCCTTGGGACTTTGTTTCCTTTATAAAGTTCGGGCCTACAAGCATTTTTCCCAACATAAAATTTTAATGTACAATGTTTATTAAGTTTCTATTACCGAAAGGACACCAAAAGATTTGTTAATTTTTCCCTAATTTGGGTAAATAGGCTAAAGGATAATCACTTCAACCTCTGTTTAGTTCTTATAGTTGGTCGTATAAGTAGAATGATTTTGGTTTCAACCTCGAACCTTAGCATAAAGTTAGGGGATCGATGTAAATTAAGATCTATGGAGCAACTTGCATTAGATCATCCGTGTGGACCTTATATTATAAGTTATTATGATTATAGGTGTGAGGATTAAGTTGCTGCCAAATCCAAACAGTGCCTTAAATGCTAATGAATATGGGCATGATAATGCTGAAGAGGTTCTGATGATAACATATATATAAGTAATTTGTTTGGAAATTTGAAGAGTACTATGTGATTTATTTTTTAATCAGTTTAAAGCTCTGTTCTTTTTATGTTTCTTCTTCTGGGATGAGTTATTATTGTATTCAATATTTTATATACAATATACATCGTAGTAGTTTTTCAGTCATTTTATCTATTGACTATAGATTGATATGCAAATCTATGGTTGATGCTGTTGCATGAGAAATTTATCTTTTATGTTAATCAAGGTTTTTCACTTGCTTGAAATTGGTGGGAGCTAGTAACAATATTTTAATAATAAGTAAGTCCCGTGTATTGTACAGGCTAAAAACTAGTATTCATGATATATTCACCAACAATGACCTAAATCGTAATTGTTGTATTGTTATACTTACGCCTCGTTTAGCATCGTTTAGCATGTGAGAATGGAGTTAAGTGAGAATAGAATGGAGGGAGGAGTGAAATGGAATGTGAGAATGGAAAGAAGACATCTTCTTCATCCTAAATTGTTGAGAATGCCTAGAATTATACAGGTCGATAAATAAGATTAGTTAATACAATGCGAACAACAATTAAGAGATTTTTTTTGTAATTTGTTAATTAATATAATACATGGGGTCTATAGAGTGAGAGAATGTTATTGGTGAGTTGTATGCATCCTCTATAATCTAGGATGTTGATGATCCCAATGACAATTTCATTCTCATTCCCATGTTTAGTATCATTTGTTCCCAAGTGAGAATGAAATTTTATTTTCTAATAATGCTCTTACAAGAACATAGAATTTTAAAAAGATAAATAATAATAATAATAATAATAATGACTAAATAGGAATGTGACGCAGCGGTGATAACACGAAGCCTTACCACGAGGACTTCGAAAACAAGAAGCCTTACCACGAGGACTTCTTCAAAGAATAAATACCAAAAACTTTCTTTAAGAGAAATTTATTTTTAATTCTAAAAGATGATGGCTAATACCAAATTACAAAGTATTTAAAGGCTAACCCAAAAACCCTAAAAACGTTTTTAAACAAAATTACGAAATTACCCAACATAAAATAAATAAATAGTAAATCACGGTTTTGAGGCCCTAAACGATCTTGGATGGCCCAAAAATGTCAAACGTCATGGCAAAGCAATGTGTTTTGCTCGTTGGCCCATTTCGCATGAGCTGTGCGAATTTCAGCCCTTTCGGAAACTTTGACTTTTCGATCCTACATAGCTCTTTTTGTCTTATTGTCCTACATCAGAATGGCAAATGGAGAGGAACCGAATCCAATGTGGAAATGGATGAGAAGTGGGATTGAGCATTAATCTAGCTTTCAAAAATATATCATGTTTGATACACATTAATGGGAATTGAGAATGAACATTCGATTCTCCCATTCCCGCCTACTAAACGAGGTCTCTCTCAAACCACAATTAAATTATATTGTTTGCCAGATTTCAGGTTTATTCATTTTATTAATTTGTCATAAAGCTCAATCACAAGAGACTCATTATCTGATTTTTGGTTTATTCATTTTCTTTATTTATCATAAAGCTCAATCACAAGAGACTCATTATGCACTAAATGTATCTTATATACTTGACAAAACTCATAATCATATTTCAAGTGCTGGTTTCATCTAATAAACGAACACCTGAAGTTTCCAAACTGATAATGAACGCAAGTAGTGAATTTGTGATAATATTTAAATTTCCAATTTATTTCTAAATACATAGATAAAAGAATTTTGGTGCAGTAAGCAGTTTGCCCACTAGAGAACAAGTTGAAAGAATGTAAATTGCACTTGATCTTATTCAATTCATATTTACAGAAAACACAGCACACAGAAAGAATATCCCCATAAAAAGTCCCTACTGTAAGCAGTGATATTTCCGATAATATCAAACAATAAAGTAAAATATATGTATTTCTACAATAAATCTAATTTCTTCTTGTTATAGCCTTGTGGTGTCATCCTTTGTCAAATTTTGTTGATTGAGTAAGTGATGGTTTGGATGAATAACAGTAGGTGCAGTAGGAATTTGATCCTCCTCTAATTGGTTGAGTATGTAGGCTTCTTTCCCTTTTCTTTTAATATTTGTTCCTGCTTGTTCCTGAAGAGGAGAAATTATGTTAGAATGCTGAAATTTTAGAAGAAATAACAAGAGATCGTGTTGGCAGTCTCTTAATTTCCAATAGTTTGATTTATAAATCACTGTTAGTCTTATAATTATTCTATTAAAATTTTGTTTCAATTTTTTAAGCATTCTATGATCACATGGCATTTCAAAACACATCTCCCTCTAATCATCTAGATGTGCTTGAATCACATTATCCTCAATCTCACCAGCTCGATAATTGATCCTAAACAGCAAACTAAATTACTTGATAATCTTTCTTAACCTTCAATATTACTATGTCCTTATTCGAAAACACTAGATAATGCAAGGAAGATAAATATTTCCTAATGGCTAAATTTCAGAAACTCCCTAACTTTGGACGATTACCCGATAACCTCCCATAGCTTCAAAAATATAAGAAAACCCCCTTGGTTATCAATCACCCAAACAACGTAAGTGCAATTTTCACATGGGCGAGTAAAAACATGGGGTAATTTTGCCAGTGAAAATTGTAGTTAACGCTTTTAGTGCTCTTTTTTTTTTGGTGGTAGAAAATGTCGTAACTTGAAGGGGATCCCCCATACTTTGAAGGTTATGGGGGGTTATCTGATAATCATCGAAAAATAAAAAGGGTGGGAGGTTCCTTCTGAAAATTAGCCTTTCCAAATCCTAGGCATGGAATTATCAATTTATGAGAAAATTAGTTTTATTTACAACTAAATTTAACATTACCTGTTGTGCTTGATGAGTCGACGTATCCATGTTAGCATTTGATGTGCTTGCAATTAGCCCTCTCTCCTGCTGCTGCAATGTTTGGTCCATGATAGGCAAAGGATAAGAATGGGCAATATTATGAGAATTTATGTACTGTTGACTTGGTAAAGGATAAGAAGGATGCCTACTGTCCAAAGATAAACAAGAATAGGCAGACGGTGAATCAAACTGTGGAGTTGGTAACGGGTATGTACAAGAACTACCACTGTATGATAACGAATCAGGCACAGAAGAAGAATATGCACAAGAAGAATCAAACTGCGAAGTTGGTAATATACAAGAAGATTGCCTATCCTCCCAAGTTAAAGAAGAAGAATAGGCATTAGGAGAATCAAGCCATGGAGTCGGTAACGGATGAAAGCAAGAACCGTTATCTTGTAACGGGTATGAAGATTGCCTGGGCAAAGAAGAATCAAACTGCTGAGTTTGCAACGGATGTATGCAAGAACTGCCATCACTGTACACATATGGTTGCTCCGGCAGCTCACAATAACTGTAGTTAGGATTGTATACAGTCGTTGTAGGATCAGGATTTCTATTACTGGCGATGATAGTCGGATGTTGTGATTCGCCGATAATATGTCCAAGATTAGAAGTTGGTGTTTGCTCGACCTCCGTTATATTATGAGGAGTGCAAGAATGATGTATATGTTGTTGTTGTTGCCGTCGTCGCTTGAGCCTTGTGTTCCAATAGTTCTTGATCTCATTATCAGTTCGTCCAGGTAACTGGAAAGTATGGAACAAGAACATTAGTAAATGAAGCACGATATGGATATTATAAATGAGATAAAAATTCAAGCGGAAAACAATAATAAATTTGAGCTTATGCGCCTTGCATATTTTTGTCTCACATAAGCTGCTCACAAAATCTAGACTTTCTACTTTGATTCTTCTCTAAACCATATTCAATCTCTTAATGCTTTTTCTTGATGTCTTGATTTACAATGAATCTCTCAAGAACTATTTATAGAGTTTTTCTCATATTTTAAGTTTCATACGGTATTCCTCTTGACTTGGGTTATTGAAATCCTCTTTCAGTTAGAATTCAATTCCAATCAAAATTTGTTTCTTTTCCGGTCGATTCTGCAATCCAAGTCCAATTAAAACTTGCTGGACACAAGGGTGAATCCTAACACTGGCCCTCTTTGTCACGCCCCGGGCTCGCTGACCAGTTGGCACGGTGTAAGCCGTGGGACCCGCCGAGTATAACGTGTTGTTTGGCTCAATCCACTGCCAAAATCGACTAGCCAATGTTATACTTGAGTCTTGGGCTTACTTATTTAAGCCACACAATTTTACTGTAAATTCCCAATGTGGGACTAAAGTTGGGGTGTCACAATCACCCCCACCTTATAAATGCGACGTCTTTGTCGCGACATGACAATTGGCACATCCCAACAGGGCCAGACGATGTGGACTATAGAGGTGGCACTACAACAAAAGTTGTATTTATCCACACTTATTTTATGACACATATAAAAATGTCATTTTATTTGCAAAAGATTAAACAATAGTGACACAAATAAAAAGTGTGGCAAATCCACGACACATATTTGTGTCATTAGATATACAATTAAATAAAATTGAAATAGGTGAATAGTCTAACATGGATTGTGATAGACACTATTATGTGTCACCACTCTTGACACATATATGTGTCACGAGTTTTGTGACACTTGTATGTGTCACCATGCTCGACATATATATGTGTTGTGACTTTGTGACACATTCGCACATGTGTAGAAAGACACTCTCCACACATGCTCCAACCACACTTGTGGGATGTGTCGCGATTTATTTGTGTTACACGAAAATGTGTCGCGAGATGTTAAAAAATGTGTCATTTATTACACCTTTTTTTGTAGTGTGGCTCCCACCGCATCCACACGGTGTAGCACTTTGCTCTATATTTCCGGCTGGCAACTGCTCTAATATCATTTATCACACCCCGGGTCCATTGGCCTGTTGGCGCGGTGCAAGCCGTGGGACCCACCGAATGTAATGCATTGTTTGGCTCAATCCACTGTAAAAATCGACTATTCGATGTTACACTTGAGTCTTGGACTTATCTATTTAAGCCACATAATTTCACTGTAAATTCCCTATGTGGGACTTAAGTTGGGGTGTCATAATCACCCCAACTTATAAATGCGATGTTCTCGTCACGACATGACAATTGGCACCTCTCAGAAGGGCCAGACAATGTGAACTTTAGAGGTGGCTTCCACTGCTTGCACTCGCCAACGGGCCCACTGGCCCGGGGCGTGATACTCTCTGCCCTTTCCGTGCTCCCCATATAGACCTCCACTCCCTTCACGATCAATTTTTAATGTGTTTACCAGCTTCTTTTTATTTTCCCTACTTTTCCTTTAATTTAAGGTGGATAAAGAATAGTGGAAGACACATATTTCTTTTATTCATCTATTGTTCATATAAAAATATATGAAATGTAGTATATAAATTGTAGATAGAGACAAATGTAGCTTATAAATGGTAGATAGAGACATTCTAAGGTAGAAGATGTACATAAAACAACAAAACATATGAAATATAGATACTTCATATCATAAGTGGATGAAATAAATAAAAATCGATATTAACAAAACTAGATGTAAATTGCAATCGATAAATTACGCGACTTTCATATACTTTACCTTGATTCCAACAATTGGAATTAGAATTCTGACTGAATCTTAAATCTCAATACATATAAACAATTAATTAAAAATGACTATGTAAATTGAAAATTAGCCAATTGTTTGGTCTTCCTTAACGTAAGACTAATCCAATGCAAAAATTTTTAACTCTTTGCCTCTCTCTCTTTTTTTTATCAATCTAAATTTTTATTCTGGTTCTGAAAGGAACTTTCTTCTAAAGTAATATTCTTTGGCTATTCTTAAGTTTCATATCTTCAAGATACTATCAATTATGTCGATATGCACACAGTTATGATCAATTCAGTTTAAATATAGTTTAGAGGGAAAAAAAGGAAAAAGAAAAATACCGACATATGTGATAATTTTTGCCCATTTATTTCCGAATTGATCATGCAATAGCTGTATTAACTTCTCTTCTTCAGATGATAACGGCCCTTTCTTTAGATCTGGCCGAAGATGGTTCATCCACCGTAATCTACAACTCTTCCCGCAACGGAGCAGCCCACTATTTTTTGCGACGGCATTCCACTTCCCGTTCCGTTCCTGTTAATATAATCCATAAGAATAGCATCTTCAGATGGTGTCCATGGCCCTTTTCTGAACTTACTTAGATCATCACCATTGTCGTTGTCTGGGCTCTTATACATGAGCATAAATACTGCTATAAATAAGTACATCCTTTATGTCGCTTTCAGTTTGCGGATGGATAATCCTTGGCAGGAATTTCTATATTTTCAGTTTGCAATTTCTGAAAATAAACTCAAAGTTTGTTTCAAAACAGTTGAATTAGTTTATATATGAGAGTGAACTTGGAGTTTCACCGACTAGTTTGTTTATGGGTAAGAGTTTATGTTTGAAGATAAGAGAGTAGAGAGTCCAGATCATTAGGATATCTAATTGATATGTAGGTTAATTTTATATTTCAGTTCACTTAATTAGGGGTTTTACATACATATCCAAAAGTTCTTTTAGAGCATCTAAACTTTGAGTTTTCAAATAATTGTTTGTATTTAAAACTTGATCTCTCAAAATTTGGGTTTATTGCGACTTCTTTTAAATTCCTATCTACGAAATTTAGTTTTGGGTTTAGATAAATTCCAATCGGTTATTTAGTTATGAAACCTCTCAGGATAGAATTATCAATATGCATTAGGATTAGTTTGTTATTTTAAAGTCATCCTTAGATATAAGATTGACTTTTTAAGCGGTTGTTTTACAGATAAAGTGTCTAACTCGATATAAAGAATTTACATGAGCAACAATTTGCAAGATCCCTAAGATTTGAGGGACCTGTGAGCAAACATGAAAAGTAAACAAGAAAACAAAATTTTAGACCTGCCATAATCAAACCTTCACTATATTGCTGGTAGAATGCAATATAGCTACAGCAACAAATGTTGAATTGTAGACTCTACACTACCCCTCGTTTGAAAGATTTAAAACCCTAATTTTTCGTCGAGATTTCAGCTCATCAGCTGAGCACTTTCCGTTCAAAAGATGCCTTTCAGACAGAAAATATTTTATAAAAGTCTGATAATATCCTAACCAAAGTTCTGCCGAACAATTCAAGGTTGCTGAAACTAACACCATAACAATAAAGAGTGAAACCAAAGATACAGCACAGAATAGTAATAGAGGGTTTAGGAGAGTCCATCCAAGTCCGCATTAGTCACATGCCATTATTATACTTAACATATATCGATATGTCCATAATATTCTCATCATCTATACTAGGATGAGTACTATTTGGCCACAACACATGCATAGAGATAAAGCAGTTCTCCATTTAGCTCTCCAACTCCTTGACGAAGTCTGCGTGGTCCACCAACACCTGAAGAACGAAAATAATATAAAACAATGAGCAAAGGAAAATAATAGCCCTGCAACACTCTTTTTTTTTGCATTTTACTTTGAATTATTATGAGCAGCAGCCAAGAAGATGAGACTCGATCACATTTTTATTTGTCATTTACGAGCAAATCCTATTAAGATGGAGCATTTCTTTTGGAAAGCACAAATTGGTCTTAACATCCCTGCTTGCCCTCCGAACTATTAAATTTGTCACTTAACACCTCATGAACTATATTTTGGCTCACTACGTCCCCTAAACTATTAAATCAAGTTCATGCTTACCCTTTAAACTGTTTTCAGTCCCACCATATCTCCTGAACTACTAGTAAATTTGTCCTTGCTTAACCCCTAAACTATCAAATTTAGTACCTAGTTACCACGTCTGATTTATTACTTTTGTGAGTATTTTCAATAAATTACGTGAAGGAAGTGATAGTTGAAAGGCGTTACCAAAATAATTTAGGGGGGTAAGCAGGTGACTAATTCAATAAGTTAAGGAACATATAGACACTAAAAATATTCCAGGGGTAAGAAGGGACAAAGGTAACTAGGTGAGTAGGGACTGGGGCCAATAATTAAGGTTTTCTTAAAACCCCATTCACTACATCAAAACTCCAAACTTGTATTGAGGGTATAATTTTATACTCCGTCATGCCACTCAGCGCCTTCTTTATGAGCCCAAACCTGCACTGTTTTAGTATAGTGACGCATTTTATTAGATCTTTAAATGCGACTCTGGTGGGATTTGAACTAGGTTAATTTCGTACTATCTACAGTCCCTTCCACTACACCAAAACTCTTTTCTTTTTCCCCAAGAAAACACCAAAACTCCTTAGTTGAGAGTTGAGAATTATAATTTTATACTACCATCTTAAAGTCCTGCCACTGCACCCGAAAGTCCAAATCTTTAGTGAGAGTTGAGGGTTATAATTTATACTCTGAGCTTTCTCAACGATTGTCCAGGGTTTCTGAAATAATTTGTAGCTCTTTAATTAGATTAGTAATCTGGACTCCAGAATCACACAAGTCAGCAGATAAAATTTAGTATTACTCAAAGAAAGGTGCAGAAGAGATCTATAATTCAAATCCTATACATACTAGAGTACCTTCTGTAAAAAATAATTAAGAGACCTTCTAGTTTAAGGATATTTAGCATGATGCACAACAGTATAAAACAAAGTTCCAGACATGCAACAAGTTACCATCAGATCTTTAAATCTCGACTCTGGTGGGATTTGAACTAGGTTAATTTCGTACTATCTACAGTCCCTTCCACTACACCAAAACTCTTTTCTTTTTCCCCAAGAAAACACCAAAACTCCTTAGTCCCTATTGTGGCGAGAGTTGAGAATTATAATTTTATACTACCATCTTAAAGTCCTGCCACTGCACCGAAAGTCCAAATCTTTAGTGAGAGTTGAGGGTTATAATTTATACTCTGAGCTTTCTCAACGATTGTCCTGGGTTTCTGAAATAATTTGTAGCTCTTTAATTAGATTAGTAATCTGGACTCCAGAATCACACAAGTCAGCAGATAAAATTTAGTATTACTCAAAGAAAGGTGCAGAAGAGATCTATAATTCAAATCCTATACATACTAGAGTACCTTCTGTAAAAATAATTAAGAGACCTTCTAGTTTAAGGATATTTAGCATGATGCACAACAGTATAAAACAAAGTTCCAGACATGCAACAAGTTACCATCAGATCTTTAAATCTCGACTCTGGTGGGATTTGAACTAGGTTAATTCGTACCATCTACAGTCCCTTCCACTACACCAAAACTCTTTTCTTTTTCCCCAAGAAAACACCAAAACTCCTTAGTCCCTATTGTGGCGAGAGTTGAGAATTATAATTTTATACTACCATCTTAAAGTTCCTGCCATTGCACCGAAAGTCCAAAGCTTTAGTGAGAGTTGAGGGTTATAATTCTATACTCTGAGCTTTCTCAACGATTGTCCAGGGTTTCTGAAATAATTTGTAGCTCTTTAATTAGATTAGTAATCTGGACTCCAGAATCACACAAGTCAGCAGATAAAATTTAGTATTACTCAAAGAAAGGTGCAGAAGAGATCTATAATTCAAATCCTATACATACTAGAGTACCTTCTGTAAAAAATAATTAAGAGACCTTCTAGTTTAAGGATATTTAGCATGATGCACAACAGTATAAAACAAAGTTCCAGACATGCAACAAGTTACCATCAGATCTTTAAATGCGACTCTCGTGGGATTTGAACTAGGTTAATTTCGTACCATCTACAGTCCCTTCCACTACACCAAAACTCTTTTTCTTTTTTCCCCCCAAGAAAACACCAAAACTCCTTAGTCCCTATTGTGGCGAGAGTTGAGAATTATAATTTTATACTACCATCTTAAAGTTCCTGCCATTGCACCGAAAGTCCAAAGCTTTAGTGAGAGTTGAGGGTTATAATTTTATACTCTGAGCTTTCTCAACGATTGTCCTGGGTTTCTGAAATAATTTGTAGCTCTTTAATTAGATTAGTAATCTGGACTCCAGAATCACACAAGTCAGCAGATAAAATTTAGTATTACTCAAAGAAAGGTGCAGAAGAGATCTATAATTCAAATCCTATACATACTAGAGTACCTTCTGTAAAAAATAATTAAGAGACCTTCTAGTTTAAGGATATTTAGCATGATGCACAACAGTATAAAACAAAGTTCCAGACATGCAACAAGTTACCATCAGATCTTTAAATGCGACTCTCGTGGGATTTGAACTAGGTTAATTTCGTACCATCTACAGTCCCTTCCACTACACCAAAACTCTTTTTCTTTTTTCCCCCCAAGAAAACACCAAAACTCCTTAGTCCCTATTGTGGCGAGAGTTGAGAATTATAATTTTATACTACCATCTTAAAGTTCCTGCCATTGCACCCGAAAGTCCAAAGCTTTAGTGAGAGTTGAGGGTTATAATTTATACTCTGAGGTTTCTCAACGATTGTCCTGGGTTTCTGAAATAATTTGTAGCTCTTTAATTAGATTAGTAATCTGGACTCCAGAATCACACAAGTCAGCAGATAAAATTTAGTATTACTCAAAGAAATGATGCAAATTGAAGCTAAAGCAATAGGAAGACTTTAAGGTGGAAGATGTGCAGAAGAGGTGTATAATTCAAATCCTATACATACTAGAGTACCTTCTGTAAAAAATAATTAAGAGACCTTCTAGTTTAAGGATATTTAGCATGATGCACAACAGTATAAAACAAGGGCTGAAGTGGCTTTATCAATATTAAAGATATAATTCAGAACAAAGTTCCAGACATGCAGCAAGTTACCATGGATATAAAAAAAAGGTACCCCTATATTATATTTTATGAGCGGGAGCTTATTAGTTATTAACTGTCCTAATTGCACTATCTTCCCATATCTTTATTAAAATTACCATAATTATTAGATTGCAAATTCATATTGTAACAAATAAGTAATATGTGAAAATTACATGTGAAAACAGAACGCAATGCAAGCAATTGACTGAACATATTATAAAAATGCCTTATGCAAAAGTATAAAAC
The DNA here is from genome assembly GCA_012295165.1 of Asparagus setaceus. Classification (NCBI taxonomy): domain Eukaryota; kingdom Viridiplantae; phylum Streptophyta; class Magnoliopsida; order Asparagales; family Asparagaceae; genus Asparagus; species Asparagus setaceus. The sequence continues at coordinate 21,110,392 of CM022704.1, read as the reverse complement.
AATAAATAAAAGGACTCACAATTTTCCAGCCATCAGGATCGAGAAATGAGGTAATCTTGGTATTGATTCCTGGAATAGGTCCTGGCTGGCGTGTGATCTTTCCTCCAAGCTCTTTGGTGACCAGATCAACAACCTCAGCACTTTTGTAAACATCTTCAGTACTGATAGCAATCTACAAACGATAATTAGACAGTAACACTAGATAGTAAGTAAAACAAAGCAACAGGCAAATATAATTGAGAACTATTATAACTTGAGTATGGCGAGGTAGGCAAAAACACCCCAAAAAAAAAACACTATTATAACCTGAGCATATGCATTGCCCTTAGTGTATTCTGTGACTCCGTAGTTGTATGTCAATTCGACCACAGTTGATTTGAATTCATCGTCATAACCCATCATGGCAAGAGTGTACTGTGGAAAACATGCAATTCATGAAATGTAATGTGAGGTTTGATATCATTGAAGTTGTCACTCCGAAATATTGAAGGAAAAATGTACCTTGTAATCAGGATTATCGATCTTTCTCAATAATTTCATCCCACATGCCTGTATCATTGCATGAAACATGAACTCATAAGTATGAATCCAAAAGAGACGGTGCCTATAGATAAGGGAACATGCAAACTTAATGATGCACACTGTAAGAAACGTTTCTCTTCTGCATTGACTAATATATCTAGATAAAACTTCTCCAATGATGCGTTAGGAAAAAGGAATTGATTTGAATATGTCGAATTCATTTCTAAAACATGAAATTTGTAGTTCAATTCCAATTCTATTGTTCAGGAATAATTAAATTTCAATTCTAGAAATTTCAATTCCAAACATTGTTTTTGTAACTTTCAGAGCTTTGAGGGGCTGTTTTTTATATTTCTTGGATTTAATTGCACTTATCGGATTTTTAGGGACTCTTTTGCAAGTTTCAACATTTAATGGTTGATTTTGTAATTTTTGAGTAATTTAAGGACTGATTTGTAGTTTTCAAATTTTTAAGGAGACAATCGAAGTGGAGATGAGAGGGATGAGTTGAGAGAGATAGGGACAGATATTTTTGGACTTTTTTAAGTACTGATTTGCAATTTTCAAATTTTTAAGGGGACAGGAAGTGGAGACCAAGAGAGGCGAGTAGAGAGAGACAGGAACAAGTCAAGAGAGGAGATCAGAATTGGAAATGACATGGTTTTATAGGTCATATAGAATTCTCGGCCCACTATAGTGTTAAAGTCTAAGCGGAATTGGGCCAATTCCAAATCCTAAAAATCCAGTCCCTCCCTCCCTCCCTGACTACAATTTGACTGTCCACTTAAAATCTAAAAAATCAAATCTAAAAAGTCACATCAGTCCTTAAAATTTCAAAAGTAAGGGACCCCTAAACTCTGAAAATTGCAGAAACAGACGTTTAAAAATCTGAAAATTGCAGAATCAGACCTTTAACAATCTGAAAACTGCAAATTAGCCTTAAAATCTGAAAATTATAAAAAAAACAACCCTTAAAAGAAGTCAGTGGTTCAAATGAAAATGCAGATGTTAATAAGTGACAATCTATAGAGATGGTTTACGCATGTGCAGCAAAGAACAACAAGTGTTCCAGTTAAGAAGAGTAGTGGGATCATAGCGGATCGAGTAGTAAGGACTTTGGATAGACGCAAATTTGGGCTAAAATGTAAGAGGTGGCAGTAAAAAAGGATATGTTGTTTGTCACCCTCATTGTTGTACTAAAGAATTTATCGCTACATATAAGTTATTTGTGCATACATAGAAATTATGCAGTTTAATTCACTTCTATAACCAGTTCAGTGGGTGAGCACACAAATCTTTAAAAAGTGTTTATTTTACTACATGATGAGAGTTTGTATTCGCTCTTATCATCTATGCGGGGGGAGAAAATTGGACACATACTACTCTGTAATGCGCAAGTAGTAATATGCTTATTTCACTGGATACATTATGTTACACACATTACTGCCTGGTAATTAGGAAGTTACAAATAATAGATACAATAGACAGTAGCTTTTGGATAACTCTTTTCTGTAGGTAAACAAACCATTAGGTGTTGCAGGTTTAGAATATCTACTGAATGAGGCATATAAAAATTACAAGAACAACTTGCGAAACAGGCAGCATTTCTTATTGTAAGAATAAGACAGTAAGTAATGGGAAATGCGTGTTCAACTACATAATTAGACCTACAAGAATATCCAGAAAGTCCTAATCATGCAACATATGAAACGTAAACACTTGTTAATTGTCTTTATTTCTATGGATATCTCACATCCCCTATTTCTTTTAAGGGTAAATTTCACAAACCCCCCAAACTTTGGGCAGTTTGTTATGAAACCCTCCCAAACTTTGTTTCCCCCAAAAAACCCTCCAAAAATCCAACAAGTCTAAAAAAACCCCCAAAATTTTTAATCTTTCCCACGAAACACCCCAAAAATCAAGAGGATGAGGAGAAAGCCCCAGGGAAAACAAGAAAAGAACACAATTAGGCAGATAATATGGTCCACCAATAGCAAGAGACACTATTTTTTTTCCCTCTTCTCTTTCTCTTTTGGGTGAGTGGTTGGGTTTGTGGAAACAATTACAAGTCTTGGGGAGTTATTTGAGACTTTTTGGAGTTTTGGGGGTTTGTTGGAAAAGTTTTCAGTTTAGTGGGCAACAGATTTCAGGCAGGTTTGTGGGAAATGCTGCAAAGTCCCCGCCCTTTTTTTTTGGGGTGTGTGGGTGTGGGAGAGGTGGGGTTGGGGTTGTGCAGTTTACCCTTCTTTTAGTTGTCATTAGCTAAACTAGACTAAGAATTCAAAACAAGGTTTATATTGAAGAGTAAAACTGGATCCAAACAATTTGCAACCTACTGATAGCATGAACAATAATAAGGTATCAAACATTTCAGCAAAACTAGTAAACACTAGAAATATCATCAGAATACCTTTTCATAAAACTTGATAGAGCGATCGAGATCACCAACACGAAGCATAACTTGGCAGAGAGGTTCAGGGGTAGGCTCTCTCTGAATGAGCTCAAATATGTAACCATCAGGGTCTTTCACAAAGGCAATTACAGATTTCCCTCCCTTAACAGGACCAGGTTCACGAGTGATGGTGCCACCTCTGGCCCTGATGTCCTCAACCAGTTTATATACCTACAGTTCAATATTAGTTTTCCAGTTTAGAACTGCAGGTACAATATTATAAAACACAATCATGTTTTCATAAAATTGATTTGAGAAAATATATACATACATCCTGAGTTGCAATCGCAAAGTGACCAAAGCCTGTGCCAATATCATATTTATCTACTCCATAATCTGTTACAATAAAAGAAGAATTAGTGTCCAATGGAACTAACAATAATAACAATCAATCTGGCAATATGAATAATAATCTAGCATTGGAAAAATAATAGTGTCATAGGAAACACTGACATAAACATATAAAAACACAGTCCTATGTAAGCTCATAAAATTACTCCACATAAAATCATTCATAAGTTCCATAAAAAATATCACAGGTCAGCTTTGTGGTTTGGGAAAAGTAATGACGAGTATTTTCATTCAGTCTCATATGAAAGAAATGCCTTCTTAAGCAAATTCTAGATGCTTGACATTTCTAATAACCTTGTATGTGTGAGTGCGAAAATAAAATTCTTGTAGAGCATATATTTGAAGCTGAACCTATAATAGTATGGACAGGGAGTCAGACCATAAACAGCTTTTTATTAGTCTGGATTAAATATGGTAATTGCATAGCATAATAAGCAAGACATAATAAAATAAGTCCAATTTGAGGCAGATATCTAGATGATGCCCAATGACCTGGCAAAACTAGACTTGAATCTGCGGCCAAATCTTAGACTAAAATGGGTTTTAACTCAATCTAGATGAAGCCAATGGCACACAATATGGACTACATTGACTATGAGCTAAAATTGACTATGTTGTGCTACATCTTGAGGTCATCCAGGATATAATAGTTTGGTTTAACCCCACTCATGATTCAAACGTTTATTTCGTAACCAAATTTAGTCCAATGAAATTCACAGACTATAGAGGATATACAGATTGTTTACTGTTTTAAAACAGTTTACATTTTTCAAGTAGAAGTCAAACAACTCGGACATATCAATCTCTCTTTTATCATCAACCCGTAACGAAGATAAGATTTGGTTTTCTTTAACTAATATTATCCCCACATGAATTCAAAAATTCAACAGTCCATTTCTAGAGGGGGAAAAAGATGGACATTGTCAATGAATAGGGGATGAAAATCTACAAGATCCAGGCACAAACAATTAGGACTTTTACTTATGATTAATAACATGCATGCAACTTCTTCCTTCCGTTCTATTTAATTAGATATATTCACAAGAAATAAGAATCCAATTTATCAAAATTCGCAGAACTTTAGAATAAATAAGTAAAGACAAAAGGTTATATACTCCATGTCAAAAACGGAGTTAAGGAGACATACTGTATGTCAACTCTACCACAAAGTGAGAATCTTCAGATCCAAAGCCAAGGAACGCATTTGAGTATTTCTCTTCTGGAACATCCCTTTTCCTCAGTAGGGTCATACCAAAGCACTCAGTATAAAATCTTGAAACACAAAAAAGAGTGAATTAGCCACACAACAATGAAAAATTAACAATCAATAAGAATATATTTCAGAAAAAGAATATATACTTTATGGTCCGCTCCAAGTCACCAACACGGTACACAGCATGCAATAATCTTCGCTTGTCTTTCTGAACCCATTCAAGCAAGGGCTCACTTGGAACAGCAATTTCAGTTTCCGCTCCAGATGCCATATCTAAGGATATAAAATGGATCAATTTGCAGTAAATGATAGAGATTGATCATACCATCAATTAAAGTATAAGCTACCAAATTGCATTCACTACTTGTTCAAAAAGAAACTTTTAACTCAGATCCATTCCAGCTATACTGAATAAAAGCCTGCAATGGAAGCAGACCATCATTGCCATCACAATTCCAAACCGGCTGTGTGAAAATAACGCATAAATCCCACAGCTTACAGTGTATTAGAACTTAATTCCCTGAACAGATAATATGGAGACATGAACAGTGGACCAGTGTTCACCATTCAAAATACTAACAACTTGCAATTCAAGTATATGCTACTAAAATACATTAGAATGAATAAGAACAAATCACTTCTTTAAAAAGAAACTTGGACACAGAGAGATTCTGTCTACTGAATAAAAAGTCGATACTGGAAACAGGCCTCCATGACTGTCACTATTCTAACTGGTTTTGCGAAAATCACCCATAAATACCTAAATCGATAATACTATCGCAGTTTTCACGTCATCATATGAAACTGCCACGAGATGTACCCGTGAATTTCATCAAAAAAACATCAGTGCAGCTGACCTCATAAATTTAAAAGTCAAATTCCTTCTGCTCAAAAGAATACATCCCAAACATAGTATTCTAGTATTTTAACCCTTAAGGTAAATTGTAGGAAAAGTTACATCCATAGTTAACTTTAATCAAATAATCATCTAGTTTTTATATAATCGTCAATTTCCGGTATAATTATTGCATACTTGTTTATACGGGTCTATTGCTATAGTTTTTACATCTGCAGTAAACTTTGAAAACTAAAATGGAGGGGGTCAAAGTGTCACTTGTCTTCTAACACCTTAGGGGGTATTTCTATGAATCATGTATATTTTAGGGGGATTTGCTCCTATTTACCCTAAACATTATTCAATCAAAGCCAACAAAGAATTACGGAGGGCTGAACTAAATCGCTCAGCAATTAGATAATCAGTCTAAACAAACAAATCTCATGATTTATTTCTCCTAAAAAAACAAAAAATTGATAAAAAAGAATAAACCCCATCAAGTCTGTAAGATTCATTGAGCAAAGCATGATGGATTATGCTCACCAAGATAACCCTTTAAACATAGTACCAAAGCTCCCCAATCCCAATTCTTTTAGATCCAAATACTTAAATTTTATATAGAAATTAGATGAAAAATAGACAAAATGAAGAAAAAATCTTACCCAAATAGTAAATGAAGAAGAACCCTAGAGAGTGAGAGAGAGGGTCTGAAGTGTGCTGGCTTTATAAAAACGTGGCGTATAAATAAATAGAGTAGAAAATGGAAAGGGGCGTGATTTGTGCTTTTCTTTTTTGATAATTATTTTTTTGGTAGAATCTTCTAAAATCGGTCGCTGTTTTGGTTGTTTTGTATTTGGATGTAAATCGAGGTCACAGACAAGGGGTTAGGTAGATAAGGCCGCTTCTACTATAATATGTTCAGAATAATATACTTTCCAAAATTTGGAGTTCTACATTAAAATATCGTAAGGTATCTTGTTATTTGAGAAAATATCATAATTTGCTAAACTTATATCATATTGGGTTTGATGTGTATGAGGTGCGGCTCATTTTGTTAAATGAGCTATCAAAATATAGTGGCATGACTTGTGAGATCCATAATTTTTGATGTAATTTTTAGGGTGAGCGTCATTATATGGCTATCTCTTCGTGGCTCATTAAATAAAATGAACAGTCACCTCATACCTATTATTTCTTATCATATTTTTATTGAGAAGTTTAAAATCACCCAACTAACTGAGAAAGGGGAAAAAATGAGGATAAAAATGGCGAAAATATGTCATGTATGTATCACGTGCTAAATTATACTGATGCATGTCAATCAGGTGTTTTATTAGAGTTTAGTGTACAACTTGTAATATTTTCTCAAATAAAATAGTTTATGATATTTACATAAATTCTGCAGCAATTCATCATAATTTTGTGCGAGAAAGAAGAAAAGGTTTACGGATATACATGTAATATTTAAAAGTCATTACGTTTTCTCATAAATATTGTATTTAAATTTGAGTTTAGTAATAAAGCAACCACAAAATTCATCATATATCACTAAATATATTTACATATGGATATTAGATATGAGTTATCATCTTATTTAGCATAAATATTCTGTCAAGAAATAACAGCTATGATGTTCACATGCTTCGTTGTGGCATGATGGAGCTTGCCACTAGTTTATCCACCAGAGCTTATTTGTGCCAATTTTTTATTCTATAATATAAACTAATTGGTGAAGCCAATATTATTACTCGATCAGTAATCAAAATAAAAAAAATGACCCTAATATACGTGCGGGTAATAAATCTTGATATGAGATAGATACATGTGAAAGTATTTAAGGGGCTGTTTAATTTATTTCCTAGGGGAAAAATGAAATCCGACAAAAAGAGAAGAAAAAAAACATCTACTTAGGTTTTCTAGTGATTCCCTTTCAAAAAGCCCCGAAATGGATTTCCTAGAAATGAAGGAAGCGAGTGTTAGAATCATTTTCGCATTCTTTAATCGTCCATAATATATACATTAATAAAGTAGCTGTCATTAATTACAAACTGCAATACTTGACAAATATCAACAGTGTTTTCAGAAGGTTGTGGCTAACATTCTTCTGAGTTGGCCCAGATGTCAAAGCTTCAACACGAAGTTACTTTTTCACTCATGATGATTGACAGTGAGGGCATCTCAGCTAACAACAACAGCTACAAGCTGTGTGTTTCTGGTCCCCCACTTTTAGTGGAGGGACTACTGAAATGCAACAGGACATCCCTTTGCTCAAGTTCAGATGGGATCGAATAGTGAGTTTGGTATTTGTATTCGTATAAAATCGTCCATTCTGAATCTGAAATTACTCTTTTCTCCTGTATGATTACAAATTTTCTTGGAACTTTTAAAATGCTAATTTTTTATTGTTATGTGTCCTGTTGCACTTGTGTTGATACTCTTGTATCTACTTCTCTGGTAGCTCTCTTCGAATTTACTTTAATATAATTTTTTATTGTTGATACACTTGTGATAATGATGTGTTGAGTTATTGGAACCGAGAACAAGAGTTTCCTACGAAGAGTCAGCTCGAGTCCCTTAAGATCTTCACCAACTCCAATGATCAGATCAGAGGACCTACACATAGAGCAAATATATCACGAGGGGGTGAAGACTAAGTCCCAATTAAAGTACTTTTGATGCTCGACTCAGTAACGTTGAGTTAAAATGTTGTAATCTTAAAGGCTTGAAATGTAACATGTGGGCTGACTTCTCAAACCTTGTTTTTGTTGAAAAATATAGTTGGTTGCATCCTTTTTGAGGGTTTTTTTCTACTGAGATGGGAAGGAGTCCCCTCATCGATTACAATATGACATGAAATTCGAGATATACCACCATGACAATTTGGTGTGTATGATTTGGTTGCATATCAATCCGTCTGCTAAGAATATGCGGTTGGTGATCTGATTAGCATTATAGTGTCATGTAGAAACCAAAAAATTTGACTTGAGAGTTAGGCGACACAGAGCTAGAGGATTACATTCTAATAAGATTAACCAATAAAGGTTATCCACTCCTCGGTGATATTTTTCCCCAACATGATGCAATACAAACTTCCACCAAGAAATTCTTAAACTTAAATTGGCATAATCATGGTTGAGTAATTAAGTTGCACATGCCTTAATATAATACTATTATAAAAGTGTGTTGGATCAATTAAAACACTTTCTTCCGAAAATGCCTTCTAACACATCCGTGCATACGTACATGGGCACACATATATACTCAGTTTTTCTTTGATGGAAACAAGGGTTGGGTAATGAATAGTTTTGAGGAGCAAGTGATCAAGAAAGAATAGAAGTAATCTAAGGGGAGAAATAGTGCATAGGAGGAGGACGAGCAACGATTCTATCAGAACACCCTATAGAATGAGGGTAATCTATACCATTCACATGTGGTTAGAGGGTTAGTTTTAGAATTGTGGCTATTGAATCAATGATATAAATCACCCCACTCCTATGGATCGGTTCTGATAGGATCCCTACTGAAGGAGGACTAGGCAGATTTGATGTTGGATTCAGCAACAAACAGGGAGGCTAGAAGAGGTAGCTCGATTCTTTGATGGAGATTTGTAGGGATGTTTGGAGGCAGTTGACGGGAGGGGTTAACTGTTTAATCCATAGCTTTCAAAGGGGGAAGAACCGGGAGAAGAGAAGTAAATATAACTAGGATTAACTAACCAAGAAAGGATATATATTAGTCATTACAAAAAACATTCACTAACCTAACTTAGATATGCAAATAAACTTAGATTTTATTTTCTTTTTTTATGGAAAATAACCCTAGATTTTAATACCTCAAAATCTCATCTATTTTAGCTATTATTTGAATATAGTATAATTTCTCAATCATATATATAAGAATGCAATTATGTAGTTTAGAAGAAAAAATTATTAGAATAATAGCCTACTTATTAATGTGAGTATCATAACTTTCCACCAATTACCCATTTAATCTCGACTCATTAAGCCCCACTATCCATCAATCAACTCATTTAATTAGGGTGTTTGGGAGGGCTTAATTTTTTAAGCTTATAAGTTATGCTAGCTTTTAGTGGCTTTTAGCTTTTATGATAAAAATGTTATGAAAATTGTTTGGATAGAATAGTAATTTTTTTGGTCAAACCTAGCTTATTTAGGTGAGCTTATAAGCTAGTTTTTGAAAAGCTGGGGTATACCAGCTTTTCAAAATGAGACTTATAAGTTAACTTATTTGATATTTTACCAAACAGGTAGATATGAAAAAGCTAGCTTAAAAGTTAGTTTGACCACAAAAAAAGCTCCCCCAAACACCCTCAATATCATTAGTTCTTCACTAATTACCTATAACATCTTAATAATTAGGCCCTTCCTCACTCTTCTCTCTAGAAAACAACAAAAAATTTCCAATAAAATGAACAACAAGTGTGTTTACGTGCAATGCACGTACACCATAAATAGTATAAGTAATGGTAGCTCAAAAACAGGAGTGAAAATCATTCTAGTCTAACTCAGTTACCGGATAACTAAGAAATCCCAATATCGGGTTGCGAACCTTTAAATCTCATACCCGAATCCGCAAAGAAACCAGTATATATATATGTATTCCCAATTTCCACAGATCCCCAAATTTCTCCCATCTGTTAACGATCGATCAATTCAAACTTGGTGGGTTTCCTCTCTATTTGATTAGGGTTTTTCTCCATCAATCTTTTGCTAATAATTGTTTTATAATTTGCAGGAAAAGGAACATAATAATCTTGCTAAAGGATTCAATGGCGAAGAATTCATTCAAGCTTGAACATCCTCTCGGTTTGTGCTCTGTTGTCTTGCTTTCCAGCAAAATCGCAATTATGAATTCTATATGAAATCAGGGTTCTTTTCATGAATCTTATTTTTTGTTGAGAATTCTTTGTGATCGTTGCTTATTTTAGGGTTTTGATTGTAATTCGCGTAAAAAGAAAACTTTGATCAAGAAAACTAAGAAATTTTGCCAAAGGAATAAACTTGGACGGAAGCTTATTTGACACTGAAACTAGTCTAGTACAGGAAATCTCCCTGAAGATTTTGTATAAAGTCAGATTAGACCTAGATTGTATCAATAGAATTCTGTATCAATTAATTCTGTTATCTTGGTTAATACTTGCATTTAGTGATTCATAAGGTTGTCTTATATGTTGTAGGCACATGTTTATTTGGTTCTTGGTGTCTTTTTAGTATTAGTAAGGGATGGCGTGAAATTCAAACTTTGAGTGTCTTCTGGAACCAACTACTATTAGTTAACTTGATGGAGGAGATAACTCTCATCCGAATTGAATGGAAGAATATTATTCATGTAGCCGAACCACAAACTCTGGGGTAAAGGATTTATTGTTGTTGTTGTTGTAGCGGTAGTAATTCTACTGGGAAGAGAAATCACGTTAGGCTGAAAAAGATATAAGCATTGGTGAAGCATTAACTTGTTCCCTTGGGAACTAGAGGATTATCAGTACTGAATGTTAGCGTTGATGATAGCAAACCAGTGAACTAGTTTTTGGATACAGAAGTTGTATGGACTTGTTTCGTGGATAATAAAAACTTGTTATTTCTTCTATGCTTAAGAGCTGGTGCATAAACTGAGGTTGTTGTTATTTCAATGTCTTTCTATGTCTCACGAACTTTTGATGTGATACAAACATTTTGCACATGTCTAACTGATAGTTCCATACTTCCATTATCCATTCCGAGATTAAGGTTCTTGCTATTGCGACAGAAATTGTAATACATATATGAGTCTAAGCTTGTAACTTTTAGTATTACCTTAGTTTCTGTTGCTTTAGTTCTAAAATTAGCGTTCTATATTTCAGAAAGGAGACAGGCTGAAGCTGGTGCATTATTAGGGAGAAATATCCTGATAGAATTCCTGTGAGTGCCTCTCCTTTATTTGTACATATTATACACTCTTTTCTCATCTATTTATTTGTTATTTTCATGTGCAGGTGATAGTTGAGAAGGCTGAAAGGAGTGACATCCCAGATATTGACAAGAAGAAGTTAGTGTTTTATTTTCTTTATCAATATTTTTTCTGTTAATGAAGAGAATTAAACATTTTCTATGAGATATTAAATTTATTGAAAAAAAGAGATTATGGCAAAAAGTGTGGATTTACACACAGTCCTAGAGAGTCAAGAAAAAGCTACATGCCATCTTAAAAAAAAAATCTTACCCGAGTGAGACACAATTATATAGTTCCTTCATTATCTAAGCATTAAAATAATCTTAAAAGGAGTGGTAACTTGTCAAAATTAAAATGTATAGATCATGGAAACTATAATATTTAAGAAAACATGAAGTTGAGTACTACTTTCCTTCCATGGTGGACCACATATTTTTTGTAAAAATTTCAACACTTGTCTAGATGCTTATGTTGTGCGTCACATTAACTTGTCTCCATTATAAAATGAAAGTCTTGCTATCTATTAATTTTGTGTTGAGGTTTTACCTCAACTCACAATTAACAGAATGGGCTCTCAAGAGAATCAACTTCGTCGATCCTTTAGTTCCCTTCATCTGCATCTGCTTTTATAAGCATCGGTTTCTTTTCATCTTAATCATGTTCTATTATATCATGATGCCTTGATTCTTATACAAGTTAGTCTATACTTCTCTTGGTAATTCGTTTGTTTTTTTTCCAAGATGCTCGTATCATATAACTGTCACTAATATTTTTCGTTTTTTTCTTGGTTATTATACAGGTACCTAGTTCCTGCTGATTTGACTGTGGGTCAGTTCGTATACGTTGTTCGGAAGAGGATCAATCTCAGTGCTGAAAAGGCCATCTTCATTTTCGTAAAGAACACTCTGCCACCAACAGGTTGTTCAAAGGCTGCTATCTATATAGTTTTGGTAGTTGCTCATTTCATTTTCTTATTATCTCTTATTAAACTGAAGACATCAAACTTTTTGTTACAGCTGCGATGATGTCCTCAATCTATGAGGAAAACAAAGATGAAGATGGCTTCCTTTACATGACTTACAGCGGCGAGAACACATTTGGGTTGCTCTTCTAGTGGGGCAACGACAACGAAGCAGTCAATCTCTCTTCTGTAAATAAGACTTACATAATGTGTATATCCTTCATTACCTCTACTCTTGCGTAACTCCTTAAAACTTTTCTGTGTATGAATTTGAAGGTGTAGGATATCTGAATTTATGATTATAAGTAGTTACAAACTATCTTTTTCCTCTCTTTGAATTGATTATGGTGAAAACATAGAATGTATTTGGTCTCTATTTGTGGTCTCTATTTGTGCTTGTCTATATATGTGAACTCTGAACTAACAGGAGTTCCTTTGTGTTCTGATAATATTTGTACTCGTACAAGAGGGACTCATGCTGTAGCTGTGGTGCCTTGAAGAAAGGATCTGACTCAAGAGAAAGATTCTAGAGGGGGTGATCATGAGTATTTACCTTCTTTCTGCACGTATACTGCAACATAGTGTATGTATTGATCCCTTAAAAATAGCTAGAGAACTAATAGCATCAATCACAGCATTCATAGTATTCAATTATCTAAAGTAAAACATTATTCTTATCATTATAGAAATACCAAGTACAACATGTCTCAAGTTACTACATTACACCCAAACTTCTCAACCTGTACTTATTATCTTGACATAGAAAAGCCTTCCACTAAAATAGAAAATACTTATTTGTTTGTATAATGCGAACCAGATTCCAAGCCTTGTAAAATATAGAACAGAAAACAGAAGCTCTTCCTTTTTAACTATTTAACCAGACAGTTCAATTTGCACTCCTTCAACCTTGACATCTCCACTCCTAAGCATCAAAGTGACGATCACAGTCTCATCTCCATCCACACCCAAATCATCAATCAAATCAGTGATTCCAAACTCCATCTTAGTTTTAAGCATCATACTCTCATCTGACTTGCTCAAATGTGGCACATTAGTAAAGCAGCCGGCAAACTCACATGACTCGGGACCAATACCGCTGGGAACCGGTGCATTTATGTACACGTCGAATTTTACGTACTCATCACAGTTATACTCGATACCGTTGATTATTAGTACTTCTTCTTCTTTTTCTTTCTCCTCTTGAGATCTTGAAATTTTTGGTCTTTTTATTGTTGAGCTGGCAGGTGATTTGTCTAGAGACAGTGGATACGTGGCTTCTTTTGTGATTTGTTTTATTGGTGTTGGAGTTTTAGGTATTGGTGGTGTGTTGAGCCAGAGGTTATCAATATCCTCGTATTTGTACCTAAATGAAAAGCTTACCTTAGATCAGAAGTGTTATAGAACATGTTAAATATGATAATTTCTTATTTTAACGGTAGATTTTGCATAACCCTCCTAAAGTTTGGTCCATTTGGATCTAACCCCTCAAAACTCTATAAATGTCACTTAATCCCCCCAACGTTTGAGGGCTTGTCACAAAACCGCCCAAACCTTTGCAATTTTTTCAGCATACACCCCCAACAGCATAATGAGGGTTTCTGAACTTTATCAAGGTTCATGGAGTTTTTTCTAAAATTAATGTTGAAATTTAGGTAGAGGGTATGTTGAAATTTGGGGCTTATGCAGTTAGGGATGCGTTTAAAAAATTTTAAATGTTTTTGGAGGTTCTGTGACAAGCGCTAGCAGCTAGAGGAGTTAAGTGACATTTATAACAGAAAATATATAACGCGGTCAGGAAAAGCCAAGAAATGCATGTTCTAAAAACATAGGACATAAACCAAACTTGAAATCAAGAAGGACGCAGGCAACGTAAACTCACCCAAGCCTCTCAGAATCCAAGCAATCCTTGACCTTCACCCTCACCAGCCTCGCCTCCTCATCATAAAACAAGAACTCCGCCTCCCTAAAATCCTCATCCTCATAATCTTGATGCCTCCCTCCTTCCTTCTTCCAAACCTTCCACAATCTATCAATATTAGAATGGTGAGAGTAAAATATTGGGTCACGGGCCGCAGCGTAGAAGGCGCCCATGTCCTCCCTGTTCGGCCGATCCGGATCACCAGTCCAGCCGTGAACTTGGGCGTGTGGGGCTGTATCAAGGGCCCCAGCGCCTGGGTTCGGTTGGTCGCCAGCGATAGGAGCCGAGGAAGAGCTTAGTTGTTTTGGCGTTGGAAATCATTTGGCGGTACATCATCTGCGTTTTGAGTTTTGTTGTGCCAAAAAATACAAGTATATATTAAAAGAGCGTTAGAAAACAAAATATTTTAGAGTAAACAAGGGCTTGGAGTATTCCTTCCGCTGGCGGGGCCGATAGATAGCGCGGCTATGAATATGATGATGAGCTGACTATAGCGGGGATGTGTGCCGGTAGCAAAACACATCCTCGCGTGGAATGACACTCATAGGCGGTGATGCTTATTAGCACACATTCAGCCATCCAAGATCATCATATATTATATTTGAACTGGGACGGTTTAGCTAGTTTTTAAACTTATGTGAAAATCTATTGATAATGTTCTTGGAAAATATCTAACTCACCCTCTATATGATCCCACAAGAATTCAATGTAGAAAGCAACACATTGGCATGGGACAGAGATTCATGTGGTAATACATATGACAAATAACTATGCCTCCCTATTACATGAAGTACATCTGCAAATAACCCTACAATAATATACAGAGTACATCTGCAAATAATATAGTTACTTTATTTCATTGAGGGAGCTAATTTGATATGGATAGTTTCGATGAAATATATATTTGAAGCTACTTCAATGCTCGTCACAAATCTAGGCTCTTTCTGAGTCAAATTGGGGTCGCTTAATCCTTCCATGACCATGGTTAGAGTGTGAACTAGGATGTTGGTTGAACATATAATAATAGGTTGGAAGGAAACGAGCTTTTAATAACTTTTTCATCTTCTCCCACTTATCGACTTTCAGCTTTCTTTGACGGGATCGATTTATGCGTACTGATTCTCACCAAGCAGATGCTTCACCCTTAAGTTGGCAGGCCACCAACTTAACCTTTCGTTTATCTGGGATCTCCATATACTCGAAAAACCTCTCTACCTCTGCAACCCAATCAAGAAATTCTTCAATATGAGGTTGCCCGTTAAAAGATGGCAGATCCATCTTCATATTGAATCCTCCAGCATCATAATTGTCCCGTCGGCGGCGGTCTCTGCGATCATAACCACGGCGTGGGGCTTCATAGTCATCGCTGTCGCTTTTGAATTCATATCGTGGAAATAGATCACGTCGTTGGCGACCATCAACGCGATTTTGAACTCCTACCGTGTTCAGACGCTCTACCGCCAATGCAAGTCGCTCCATGATAGTCTTCATCTGATTAACATCGGTCTTCAACTCATCGAACTCAGTTTGAGAAATAGGGGCTCCATCACCTGCCATCAGATCGGAGGAACAAGTCTCTGATACCAATTGACGCAGCGCGGAAGTTGAAATCTCGGAATCCACCGAGGGTTGATCTCCGAATCCACGAAGAACTTCGAATCCGCGAAGAAAATATAATAAACGAAATTTTATTGATAAAATGTTATATTGATTCTAAGGTTACATGACTCTTCTTAAATAGAAAAATAAAATAGACTCCTAATAAGAATAGAATTCCTAAAAGAAAGAAACAAGACTCCTAATAAGACTAGAATTATAAAGAAATAGAAAATATCAAATCCTACCCTAAAAAGACTCCTATAATATAGGAAACAAATCAGTCCTAATTAAATCAAAATTGATTTTGTTTCCTAATCTAAATTAACTCTAACTTTATTACTAAAAATAAACTAAAGGCTGATTATTTTCAGATTTTAACCAAAACTGAGGATTACTAATGAGATTATAAAAATCTGACAATCTGGTTGGCTTCATCTCGTCGAGATAGGTGATTTATATATATAATTTGTCAGAATCCGCCTTCCAGATTAAAAGATATGATCGTTTCTTTGTAGAAGCCAATAATATATATAAGTCGGCGTTTAGCTCGTGATTGTCCCGCTCCTCCATGAGATTATTCGTTAAGCGTCCTACATCGTAAAATAACGACAGAAAATTTTCGTCTAGGATATTCCGTCTAGGATGAATCATCCTAGACGGAAAACCCGTCTACATAAGTCTTTCTAGACGGAATTCTAGGTTTTATTTTTTGAAAAGTGGGCCCCACTATCCTAGACGGAAATTTCCATCTAGGAAACATCCTAGACGGAAAAATCGTCTCAGGATAGAAACCCACTTTTTATATAAACCTGAATTTGCCTCCATTCATCCTCCAAAATCATTTCTCCACCAACCAAATTTCCCCAACCCAAACCCAAAACTTTATACTCTTTCTCCGGCTGTTGCCATTGCCAAGATCATGACCGATCCATCCACCGCTCGTTCTTTACCCTGCCGCTTCAGACCTTCCTCCAGCCGCTCAGACGTTAACGCTGCCTCCGCTACGCTTTCTAGTCTGCCGGTCTGCTACGCTTCCATCCACTCTCTGCATAAATTTTGAGGTAAATAATTTAATTTTGCATAATTTCCACAGTTAATTTATTTATATTTGTAGTCTAATCAAGTTGCATTTTGCCCTTCACAGCGACCGTCGACCACACCGATCATAGCGTCCGCCGACCATATCATCCTCTCCCTCATTTAAGGTATGCTTTATAACAAATATTAATTTTTTATAATATTCGCAGTTTATTATTCAATTATATTTGTGTTACTCACCCTAATCAAGTTGCATTTTGCCCTTCATAACGTTGATTGTTGAAATCCTAATTTAAACCATAATAACATTAATTGAACTACATTTAGCCCTAATAATTCTAACCCTAATTGAACTAATTTTAGAAATTAATCGTAAGTGGAAACCCTAATTGATAATGTTTGATTCGTCGAACAATTAATTTGTTTTAAATTAGTGTGATATATAACACAATAATGTGTTATATATTAATTTAGGTGAATAAAAAATAATTAATGTTATCTTGGACCCCGCCCAATAATTATTCTCATGAATTTGGACTTCTAATATAAGATAGGCGACTCGGTTTGGATATGAAAATAAGTTTTCCATCCAAAAAGGAACGTATCTTATATTATAAGTAGAAAGAATTGGCATTTATTATTGGATCTATCCTTCTCGGACGGGTTAGGAATATAGTAGTGCATACATCCAACTTTGTGTACTTTATATGTTTTCATTTCTTAAAATTTGTGACATGTACTGTTGTTCTCCGTGTACAATAAGCATATGTTGTTATGCTTTGGTCTATTGCCAATACGCATAATAACATCCGCATGCCAGGCAGGAGAACAAATGGGTAGTGCCGCCGAAATTTTAAGAAATGAAAACATACAGTATATGAAGTTGGATGTAAGCACTACTATATTCTTAATGGGATAGAAGCGTTCTTATGACAGACGCTAGAGTGTGGTAATTAGTCGCTATACCTTAATTCCAGTTCAAACCTACCTCAATTTGCCCAACTTAAATGTTATATTGTATTTAAGTGCTAATTAGCAGTGGTGGAGCCAGGAATTTCGTCAAGGGGGGTCCCAAAAATAATAAAACAGAATAACAAGACTTTGATCCTCATTCTTTCCTATGTCAAGGGCGAGCGAGCTCACTCAAACCCATTCTCTGATTCAACTGTAAATCTAAACGGTCATCATGTGACAAAGTTAAACCTATGAATCTAATCTTAACTCAAATGCCTTATAGTTTCAATCAATTTGCACTTTTATACCCTCACTTGATTTTTATTTAAAATTGGTACATTAATACTCTTTATGCAATCGTGAAAATTGCCATATAGGGCCCAAACGTGAAATTAGAATGAGTGTTGCATGAAAATTTTGTCAATAAAATTTCTGTGTTTGCATAATTAAGGGTGTTTAACTACAAGTTTTAATAACTTTAGGATATCTTAAGTGCAAGTTTTAAGTACTTTTAGGGTATTTTGGTGCAAGTTTTAAAACTTTAAGCTCTGTTTGGCAATGGATTAGTAAAGGGGTTAAGGGGGTTTAACCCTTAGTTATCCCCCCAAATAACAAAAAAAGCCAAAGAGCTTACAAACCCTTAACAACCATTTAACTGCCATGTCTATTCTTTGATGTTGGTCTTTGCAAATAGCCATGATGCAAAAATGTTTAGCTAAACTTTGACATTTTGACGTTGTTGATGTATATAATCACAGTCACTAACCTCGGGTGAGCTTAGCTTTTTGAATGAGCGGAGTCCGCCTTCTCTCCTAATGCCCAGGGACGCTAACTCCAGTCATGGAGTTCGCCTACAACAAATGGGGGACCTGTGGAAAGGGCGGAGTTGGGATCTCCGGTGGTTCCTCCGACGATCAAGTTAGTAATGGGGGATGACTTAATGGAGCAGGAATTCACTTAGAAGAGATCACTTACTTGGTTCGCTGTTCACGTTGCTACTTATACTTAGGGTTCTTGGGGTATTTTCGCTCTTCCATTAGTTAAGAGACCACCGATGAGTCAGCCCTTCCCTCCATGCAGGGGCGGTGATTGGCTGACAATCCCTTAGTCTGCTATGGTGGTTGGCCTTTACAAGTGTCAAATTGCGGGTAATTTGAGGGTTGGTGTGGTCTATTCGCCATTAATGGGATGGGATTGACGGTGCCTGTAGCTGCATGGGTCCGAGGTGCCTTAAATACCGTGAGAGACGGGGGAGTTAAGGGGCTGTCAGGGCATTTAATGCGATGTTGATGGGCTCGAGTACTGTATAACCGTCATTCGAGTGGAGGGAACCACGTAGGATGAGAGAGGGGGGAGCTGAGGCCGGGTGGCCGACTCGCACGGCCTCTTGAGGCATCACTTGGGGTAATCGGCTCGAGGGGACGAGCAGCCGCTTTCGCCGCCCCGCAGGATGGGTGGCTGAGAAGAGGGGGCCTAGATTCGCTCTGCATTGTCGAGAGAGGCCTACGACTGGTTGGACGGGGTTATAGTGGGCGACGGGTTTGAAGGACGACTAGCACCGCTTCGCCGTCCGGAGACGGAGCGCGATGGAATGGACGGCGATGTGGAATGGCCCGAGATACTCAATTGGTCAGGATGCCTGTTACCGCTTCTTCGTCGTTCACGGAGAGAGTTGTTGATGGGTCGACCGCGACCGCCGCCTTGGGGCACAGCCGCTTTATGAACCGCGGCGGGTCTGGGAGTGCAGTCACTGGGACCGGGCGTGGAGGCTCGTGTCGCTCTTCGTTGACAAGCAAGCGTTTATCCATGTCGACTTGGTTTTTCTCCTTAATCACCGATTAGTGGTTATGACCATAACAGACGTGCTTGGAAAGAGTTCCTCTTTATAAGTATAACTTTTCTTAGGCTATAGTATCATAAACAATTTGTTGTCAGTAATTTGTAAAGCAAATTATACCTAATTCAATAAATTTTTATTTGGCATGTCATATAGTGTGTTAAGAGGCTAATTTTGGATGTACTTTGAAATTTACTATGAAAACATAAGAATCAAGTTTAAGGATGATGTGTGTATGTATGTATATTTTTGAATAACACAAAAATTTATTAGTATATCATCTATTATTAATTAGAGTTTCTAATTATATATTACCTCTGAGATGAAGATAATTCCGGATAAGTCATGGATAGATATTCCTAGGATTGAACGGTATCGTGATCGACGATATAAGGACGGATGTGAAGCCTTCTTGAAGTATGCTGAAATGAACCCAAATAATTTAAGTAGCGGTGCAATGTACTGCCCCTGTTGTAGGTGTAAGAATATGAAGTTGAAAAATAGAAGGGAAATACGAAGTCACTTAACAAACTCTGGGTTTTATGAGGAATATAAATACTGGTCATATCACGGGGAAGGCTGTATTGAAGATGAAGTATTGAATGTGCATGTTGATACGACCCATGGTTTCAGGATAGATGATGTAGAAAATTTTCAAACTGATATTGGACCCGACATTACCAAATATGATATTAACAATGACAGTGAAGATGATAGCACAGATGATGTCCAAGATGCAACTGAGGTGGAAGATGTTGATGAACCAGAAGGTTTTAAAGATGTTCATGTTTCTGAGGACTTAGATCGAATAATGAAGCTATTAGAGGATAGTAAAAAGGATCTGTATGAGAGTTGCACCGAGTACTCCAGATTTTCATTTATGTTGGAACTCTTGCATATTAAGAGCCTTAGTGGAATGGCAAATACTTATTTCGAAATGCTTCTCGATTTGCTGCGGAAGGTAGTTCCAGGAGGAGAGCGTAGCATTCCTAAAACAACTTACGTGGCGAAGCAGATAGTTTTCGATTTGGGTCTCGATTACAACAAGATTGATGCGTGTCCTAATGATTGTGTTCTCTACTATAATGATAACAAAGAGCTTCAAGAATGTCCAACATGTGGAGTATCTCGATGGAAACAGCACACCCGCTCTTCAACAAGGAAGACAACAGAGGCAATGGAGATGCAGAGCAAGATTCCAGCAAAGGTGCTTCATTATTTTCCATTAGTTTCTAGATTGCAACGACTGTATATGAACAAAGACACCGCTAAGAACATGAGGTGGCACCAAGAAGATCGTATAGAAGATGGTAAGCTGAGACATCCTGCTGATGCAAAGGCTTGGAAGCATATTGATAAAAATTTTCCCAATTTCGCTCATGAATGCAGAATTGTCAGACTTGGGCTATCTAGCGACGGATTCAATCCATTCGGGGTTATGAGTTTAGGTTAGTCTACATGGCCAGTTGTCTTATTGCCTTATAATTTACCTCCGTTACTTTGTATGAAACAACCATATATGATACTCTCATTGCTGATACCCGGTAAGCATGCATCAGGTAATGATATTGATGTCTATTTAGAACCCCTAATTGATGAGCTAAAATAGTTGTGGTCAGAGGGTGTGTTGATCTATGATGCCCATGCTAAAGAGTCGTTTAGACTTCGCGCTACTCTAATGTGGACAATTAATGTGGACAATTTATTTATATTACGTGGTGAGTTTTCATTTGTATTTAGTCAATTTAATATTGATCTTCTTGAGATGATTTATTTGATGTAGGGTTAGGATTGCAACTTATGGGTGTCACCGGGTGCCATCTTATGGACCCTTTTTCCTATCAGTCACACATGACAACCAAACTCCACAATTTATAGGTTAATTTTGTATTAGGGGAATTGTCAAACTGACCATAATAGTTCTTTTAAGAGATCCTAACCATATTAGCTCTTGAGAATTTAAAAGTGTTATATCACAATTTTGCAAAGAGGTAAGTTGGGTTTGTATTATAAAAGTGAATGATAAAAACCCTCCTCCCTCGATGAGGACAATATCGCCCTCCTCAAAACCTATGTATGTAATCCCCTACTTAGGGTTTTCTATCAACTTTGGAACATTTTAGTTCTAGTTTTAGGGTTTGTTAGTTTTGAATCGCCAACTTTGATTAGATCTAGGGTTAGCTTTTAATTTTGCATGCATCTTTTCCTGTTACTTTCCAATTAAAAGATTTCTATTATGTTAATATTTCTACTTGTTAATAAAAAGACAAGATTTTGTATAGGATTAGGTTTTATTTTGCGGTTGGCTTTCTCCCTTTTTGTCCACCGCAATTAATTGATTTCTATCGGTGGTATTCCTCTTTATTGATGAAAGTTGGGATTTGGATGAGATTTTGGTCTCTTACAAGTGAAATTTCATTAGATTTGTAATATTTAATTGCTTAATTGTGTTGTTCGTTGATGATGATGTTGCTTGAAGTATTTTCAGTTATGTCAAAATTTGATTATTCTTGAAACGTTCTCAAAACCTTTGTAATCCATTCTCTCTAAATCTTTTGGATCTCGGCCTTTCCAAAAAAATTCTTCTTTAGCTCCTCATTAGGGTTGGTTGTCGTGTAACATTTGAGGGTTTTCCTTTGTCTTGAATTAGGCTCGAGTTTACATTTCTAGGGTTTCCCTGCCCTCCTCATTGAAGGATTTCTATTGGCTAATTAGTTTGTTTTGTTCATTAAATATGAAAAGTTTATTCTTTTTAAGCATGCTTTATTCCTTTTAATCATTTACCTTAATTTTATTTTATTCGTTGAACGGTGCTATTTTTTGTTCTTAAATGCATGTGTTTTGTATAATGGACTTGTTTGATTTCAAGGACTTGGGCCATACTCAGCAAGCATCAAGAAAGCGGAGAAGGAAATTAAAAATATGGCTAAGAAAGTTAATGACTTATGGTGAGCACCTTTCCTTCAAGAGTCTATGTCATTTTTTGTAATCCTATTGAGCATGAGATCATTCAAAGTATAACATACTTGTTATTAAGAAGTTAACTGTCATAATCAATGATGACTATGAACATTGGTTGAAAAGAATTTAAAAGTGCTATATCACAATTTTGGACGGGCAGATAACCTAGGACTTTAAGTGAAATGATCAACAGAGAACTATAATACAAACCCAACTTACCTCTTTGCATAATCATGTGCCCCACTAATATCATGCTTAAAATTTCGATTACACAAACTGGTTATTGTTATTGAGATTTCTCACTTTGTTATATAATTTCATGAAAAAAATGGTTGTTTACATGTTTTGAAATTAGTCCCCTAGGTCTTAGTCCCCAAATTATTAAATACTCTAATAGTTTTAACCCAATATTAACTAGAGGGACTAATTTGAAAATACTTAAAAGATTTGGATAACTAATTTAAAAATATGAAGAGTTGAGGAGTTAATCTCAAAGTATGAAAGATGCGGCCATGTGATGGGTAATAACATCGGAAAAAACCCTTTCAAATAAAGTGAAGAGAAAACTTCCTTGTGACTGAAGATACTCGCCTAAAAATCTTTTTGTATTCGTTTTATAAGTTTTAAGTATATGATTCCTCATTTTTTCACAGGTGGACGGGATCATGCACACATCACTATAATTAGGAGTGTTAGTTTTATGTATTAAGACAATATATTTGTAGGAGAGACATGGTATATATGTATGAAACAATATATGATATGGGATGTTTATTTTGTAGGAGAGACATGAGATGTTTATTTTGTGGATGTTTTTCGTTTGTGTTAGATCTTGGAATGTTATGTATATTAATTGGTTGGATTTGGTATTGGAATAGTAATGTGGTATGTATATTGAGTAATGTTGGTATGTATATTGATTATTGTTAGATTTGGAATTGGATTTGCATATTAGATTGGGAATTGGATGCATATTGGTTTCAAATGGATTATTATATATGAATTGGATGTATACTGTGGTGGAAAAGTTTTTCAAAAGCTATATAAAAGCTGGAAAAAGCCATTCAGACGGAAAAACCGCTCGGAATGTATTCCGCACCATTTTTTGTCCGAATCGAATGAATTCCGACGAAAACGGTTCGAATACATTCCGCACGGTTTTTCCGTCTGGAATGCTTTCCAGGTGGTTTTTAAAACCCTCTAGAGCCATTCTAGACGGTTTTGTAATCCGTCTACGATGTTTTTCCGTCTAGAATGGCTATTGTAGACGGATTTCAGTTTAGAATAGTCCATTCTAGACGAAAACTTAGTAGACCGACATTCTAGACGGAATTTCGTCTAGAATGGTAAATTTAGATGAAAATTTGACCAATCTAGACGGATTTTTCCGTCTAGAATGCCGCGTTTTTTACCAGTGTACGTACATGGGCGCACATAAATAGTCGGTTTTTCTTTGATGGAAACAAGGGTTAGGTAACGAATAGTTTTGAAGAGCAAGTGATCAAGAAAGAATAGAAGTAATCTAAGGGGAGAAATAGTACATAGAAGGAGGACGAGCAAGGATTCTATCAGAACACCCTATAGAATGGGGGTAATCTATATCATTCACATGTGATTAGAGGGTTAGTTTTAGAATTGTGGCTATTGAATCAATGATATAAATCACCCCGCTCATATGGAGTGGTTCTGATAGGATCCCTACTGAAGGAGGACTAGGCAGATTTGATGTTGGATTCAGCAACAAACAGGGAGGTTAGAAGAGGTAGCTCGATTCTTTGATGGAGATTTGTAGGGATGTTTGGAGGCGATTGTGGGAGGGTTAACTGTTTAAGCCATAGCTTTCAAAGGGGGAAGAACCGGGAGAAGAGAAGTAAATATAACTAGGATTACCTAACCAAGAAAGGATATATATTAGTCATTACAAAAAAAAACATTCACTAACCTAACTTAGATATGCAAATAAACTTAGATTTTATTTTCTTTTTTATGGAAAATAACCTAGATTTTAATACCTCAAAATCTCATCTATTTTAGCTATTATTTGAATATAGTATAATTTCACAATCATATATATAAGAATGCAATTATGTAGTTTAGAAGGAAAAATTATTAGAATAATAACCTACTTATTAATGTGAGTTTCACAACTTTCCACCAATTACCCATGTAATCTCGACTCATTAAGCCCCACTATCCATCAATCAACTCATTTAATATCATTAGTTCTTCACTAATTATCTATAACATCTTAATAATTAGGCCCTTCCTCACTCTTCTCTCTAGAAAACAACAAAAAACTCCCAATAAAATGATCAACAAGTGTGTTTACGTGCAATGCACGTACACCATAATAGTATAAGTAATGGTAGCTCAAAACAGGAGTGAAAATCATTCTAGTCTAACTCAGTTACCGGATAACTAAGAAATCCCAATATCGGGTTGCGAACCATTAAATCTCATACCCGAATCCGTAAAGAAACCAGGATATATATATATATTCCCAATTTCCACAGATCCCCAAATTTCTCCCATCTCTTTACGATCGATCAATTAAACTTGGTGGGTTTCCTCTCTATTTGATTAGGGTTTTCTCCATCAATCTTTTGCTAATAATTGTTTTATAATTTGCAGGAAAAGGAACAGACTAATATTGCGAAAGGATTCAATGGCGAAGAATTCATTCAAGCTTGAACATCCTCTCGGTTTGTGCTCTGTTGTCTTGCTTTCCAGCAAAATCGCAATTATGAATTCTATATGAAATCAGGGTTCTTTTCATGAATCTTATTTTTTGTTGAGAATTCTTTGGATCGTTACTTATTTTTAGGGTTTTGATTGTAATTTGCGTAAAAAAGAAAACTTTGATCAAGAAAACTAAGAAATTTTGCCAGAAGGAATAAACTTGGGATGGAAGCTCATTTGACACTGAAACTAGTCCAGTACAGGAAATCTCCCTGAAGATTTTGTATGAGTCAGATTAGACCTAGATTGTATCAATAGAATTCTGTATCAACTAATTCTGTTATCTTGGTGAATACTTGCATTTAGTGATTCATAAGGTTGTCTTATATGTTGTAGGCACATGTTTATTTGGTTCTTGGTGTCTTTTAGTATTAGTAAGGGATGGCGTGAAATTCAAACTTTGAGTGTCTTCTGGAACCAACTACTATTAGTTAACTTGATGGAGGAGATAACTCTCATCCGAATTGAATGGAAGAATATTATTCATGTAGCTGAACCACAAACTCTGGGGTAAAGGATTTATTGTTGTTGTTGTTGTAGCAGTAGTAATTCTACTGGGAAGAGAAATCACGTTAGGCTGAAAAGATATAAGCATAAATGAAGCATTAACTTGTTCCCTTGGGAACTAGAGGATTATCAGTACTGAATGTTAGCGTTGATGATAGCAAACCAGTGAACTAGTTTTTGGATACAGAAGTTGTATGGACTTGTTTCGTGGATAATAAAAACTTGTTATTTCTTCTATGCTTAAGAGCTGGTGCATAAACTGAGGTTGTTGTTATTTCAATGTCTTTCTATGTCTCATGAACTTTTGATGTGATACAAACATTTTGCACATGTCTAACTGATAGTTCCATTATCCATTCGAGATTAAGGTTCTTGCTATTGCGACAGAAATTGTAATACATATATGAGTCTAAGCTTGTAACCTTTAGTATTAGCTTAGTTTCTCTTGCTTTAGTTCTAAAATTAGCGTTCTATATTTCAGAAAGGAGACAGGCTGAAGCTGGTCGTATTAGGGAGAAATATCCTGATAGAATTCCTGTGAGTGCCTCTCCTTTATTTGTACATATTATACACTCTTTTCTCATCTATTTATTTGTTATTTTCATGTGCAGGTGATAGTTGAGAAGGCTGAAAGGAGTGACATCCCAGATATTGACAAGAAGAAGTTAGTGTTTTATTTTCTTTATCAATATTTTTTCTGTTAATAAAGAGAATTAAACATTTTCTATGAGATATTAAATTTATTGAAAAAAAGAGATTATGGCGAAAAGTGTGGATAACACAGTCCTAGAGAGTCAAGAAAAAGCTACATGCCATCTTTAAAAAGAAAAAAACTTACCCGAGTGAGACACAATTATATAGTTCCTTCATTATCTAAGCATTAAAAATAATCTTAAAAGGAGAGGTAACTTGTCAAAATTAAAATGTATAGATCGTGGAAACTATAATATTTAAGAAAATATTTAAGAAAGCATGAAGTTGAGTACTACTTTCCTTCCATGGTGGACCACATATTTTTGTAAAATTTCAACACTTGTCTAGATGCTTATGTTGTGCATCACATTAACTTGTCTCCATTATAAAATGAAAGTCTTGCTATCTATTAATTTTGTGTTGAGGTTTTACCTCAACTCACAATTAGCTTAGGTGGGCTCTCAAGAGAATCAACCGTCGATCCTTTAGCTCCCTTCATCTGCATCTGCTTTTATAGGCATCGGTTTTTTTCATCTTAATCATGTTCTATTATATCATGATGCCTTGATTCTTATACAAGTTAGTCTATACTTCTCTTGGTAATTCGTTTGTTTTTTCCAAGATGCTCGTATCATATAACTGTCACTAATATTTTTCGTTTTTACTTGGTTATTATACAGGTACCTAGTTCCTGCTGATTTGACTGTGGGTCAGTTTGTATCGTTGTTCGGAAGAGGATCAAACTCAGTGCTGAAAAGGCCATCTTCATTTTCGTAAAGAACACTCTGCCACCAACAGGTTGTTCAAAGACTGCTATCTATATAGTTTTGGTAGTTGCTCATTTCATTTTCTTATTATCTCTTATTAAACTGAAGACATCAAACTTTTGTTACAGCTGCGATGATGTCCTCAATCTATGAGGAAAACAAAGATGAAGATGGCTTCCTTTACATGACTTACAGCGAGAACACATTTGGGTTGCTCTTCTAGTGGGCAACGACAACGAAGCAGTCAATCTCTCTTCTGTAAATAAGACTCACATAATGTGTATATCCTTCATTACCTCTACTCTTGCGTAACTCCTTAAAACTTTTCTGTGTATGAATTTGAAGGTGTAGGATATCTGAATTTATGATTATAAGTAGTTACAAGCTTTCTTTTCCTGTCTTTGAATTGATTATGGTGAAAACATAGAATGTATTCGGTCTCTATTTGTGGTCTCTATTTGTGCTTGTCTATATATGTGAACTCTGAACAAACGGGAGTTCCTTTGTGTTCTGATAATATTTGTACTCGTACAAGAGGGACTCATGCTGCAGCTGTGGTGCCTTGAAGAAAGGATCTGACTCAAGAGAAAGATTCTAGAGGGGTGAGCATGAGTATTTACCTTCTTTCTGCACGTATACTGCAACATAGTGTATGTATTGATCCCTTAAAAATAGCTAGATAACTAATAGCATCAATCACAGCATTCACAGTATTCAATTATCTAAAGTAAAACATTATTCTTATCATTATAGAAATACCAAGCACAACATGTCACAAGTTACTACATTACACCCAAGCTTCTCAACCTATACTTATTATCTTGACGTAGAAAACCCTTCCACTGAAACAGAAAGTACTTATTTGTTTGTATAATGCTAACCAGATTCCAAGCCTCGTAAAATATGAAACAGAAAACAGAGGCTCTTCCTTTTTAACTATTTAACCAGACAGTTCAATTTGCACTCCTTCAACCTTGACATCTCCACTCCTAAGCATCAAAGTGACGATCACAGTCTCATCTCCATCCACGCCCAAATCATCAATCAAATCAGTGATTCCAAACTCTATCTTAGTTTTAACCATCATACTCTCATCTGACTTGCTCAAATGTGGCACATTAGTAAAGCAGCCGGCAAACTCACATGACTCGGGACCAATACCGCTGGGAACCGGTGCATTTATGTACACGTCGAATTTTACGTACTCATCACAGTTATACTCGATACCGTTGATTATTAGTACTTCTTCTTCTTTCTCTTTCTCCTCTTGAGATCTTGAAATTTTTGGTCTTTTTATCGTTGAGCTGGCAGGTGATTTGTCTAGAGACAGTGGATACGTGGCTTCTTTTGTGATTTGTTTTATTGGTGTTGGAGTTTTAGGTATTGGTGGTGTGTTGAGCCAGAGGTTATCAATATCCTCGTATTTGTACCTAAATGAAAAGCTTACCTTAGATCAGAAGTGTTATAGAACATGTTAAATATGATAATTTCTTATTTTAACGGTAGATTTTGCATAACCCTCCTAAAGTTTGGTCCATTTTGATCTAACCCCTCAAAACTCTATAAATGTCACTTAATCCCCCCAACGTTTGAGGGCTTGTCACGAAACCGCCCAAACCTTTGCAATTTTTTCAGCATACACCCCCAATAGCATAATGAGGGTTTCTGAACTTTATCAAGGTTCATGGAGTTTTTTCTAAAATTAATGTTGAAATTTAGGCAGAGGGTATGTTGAAATTTGGGGCTTATGCAGTTAGGGATACGTTTAAAAAATTTTAAATGTTTTTGGAGGTTCTGTGACAAGCGCTAGCAGCTAGAGGAGTTAAGTGACATTTATAACAGAAAATATATAACGCGGTCAGGAAAAGCCAAGAAATGCATGTTCTAAAAACATAGGACATAAACCAAACTTGAAATCAAGAAGGACGCAGGCAACGTAAACTCACCCAAGCCTCTCAGAATCCAAGCAATCCTTGACCTTCACCCTCACCAGCCTCGCCTCCTCATCATAAAACAAGAACTCCGCCTCCCTAAAATCCTCATCCTCATAATCTTGATGCCTCCCTCCTTCCTTCTTCCAAACCTTCCACAATCTATCAATATTAGAATGGTGAGAGTAAAATATTGGGTCACGGGCCGCAGCGTAGAAGGCGCCCATGTCCTCCCTGTTCGGCCGATCCGGATCACCAGTCCAGCCGTGAACTTGGGCGTGTGGGGCTGTATCAAGGGCCCCAGCGCCTGGGTTCGGTTGGTCGCCAGCGCGATAGGGGGCACCGAGGAAGAGCTTAGTTGTTTTGGCGTTGGAAATCATTTGGCGGTACATCATCTGCGTTTTGAGTTTTGTTGTGCCAAAAAAATACAAGTATATATTAAAAGAGCGTTAGAAAACAAAATATTTTAGAGTAAACAAGGGCTTGGAGTATTCCTTCGCACTTGGCTGGTATTCCGCGACGTGATAGATATCTAAAACGTCAGCTATGATGTGAATATGATGATGAGCTGAACTATAGCGGGATGGATGTGTGCCAGTAAGCAAAACACATCCTCTAGCGTGGAATGACACTCATAGACTGTGTGCTGCTTATTAGCACACATTCAGCCGCTACATCCAAGATCATCAACGTATTCATAATATATTTAGACTACAGCTGACGGTTTAGCTAGTTTTTAAACTTATGTGAAAATCTATTGATAATGTTCTTGGAAAATATCTAACTCACGCCCTCTATATGATCCCACAAGAATTCAATGTAGAAAGCAACACATTGGCATGGGACAGAGATTCATGTGGTAATACATATGACAAATAACTATGCCTCCCTATTACGTGAAGTACATCTGCAAATAACCCTACAATAATATACAGAGTACATTTGCAAATAATATAGTTACTTTATTTCATTGAGGGAGCTAATTTGATATGGATAGTTTCGATGAAATATATATTTGAAGATTAGTGTTTGCAATTAGTTCTAGCCTCCTACAGTCCTACTGTTAAATTCAAACTTCTTGGAGTATATATATATGTTTGAAACTTGTCATCAATTTTTAGCTACCTTGAGATTTTGGTCGATGAGCACTTCATCACTGACGTTCTTATCTGTGCCATCATAGTTTAAATCAATCACAGTCGGCGGCAGATGCTTCTCATCCCTAAACTCATCATACAACGACAGCGACGAATCAAGATACAACGCCGGCATCCTCATCCCTCCTCTAGGATTATCCCAGTTCCAAAACGGGAGCGCAAAAGACTCATCCCCAATGAGCTTCCCAAGTATCCTCTCATGAAAATACAGGTACCACCGGTGAAATGGCGCGAAAAGCCAACACCTATGCACTTGTATTTCCAGATTCGAAAACCCTACCTGCCGATATGCTCCGTCGCAGTACGCGCAGTGCACGTTCGCCTGCTGGTAAAAACTCCGCGGATCGTCAGCTGGAAGTGCTTTCATTAGCTCGACAGCTCTGGCATATTTGGCGATATAGGATTTATCCACCAGGTGCGCCGCCCGACGGATTCGGACGGTGGAAGGCGGCGGTGGTAGATGAAAATCGATGATAACAGGTTTGTCTGGCGGGCAACAATTTATGGGGGAGGTGCCCGGTGGGAGAACTGGCAGGTTGCAGTCAGAGATGTTTGGGGCGGTTATCGGACTGCTGAGGGCCGGGTGGCGGTGGATTGGGTTGAGGCCAATGACAGTTGCGGCAGCGGAGGTGAGGTTGATTAGCACGTCACGGCGGTGGGTTTGGTTGTTTTCGGGGTGATCGTGGTGGTCGTGATTTGCTTTGCATGAGATGTTAGGGTGGGCGTATAAGGATCTCTTTGTGTATGCTTGTTGGGGGAGGGTGTGTGTAGAGAAGGATGAGGAGAGGGTATACATGTTTCGGTCTTTGTTTGAGATGAAGAGATTTGTGAGGGGTATATGTATAGTGACTATGGTGGTGGATGCATTTTGTCAATCACAAACCTCAATTTCCTCTTCAAATAGGATAAATTGGACTTGGATCCTCTCCTCTGTTACTTAGACAATGAAAGGCCATTTTCAAGCAAACGATAATGGTCTACTACATGCTAGATACTTATGATTCAGGTCTCTTGTCCGTCTAACTTCGGAGTTGAAGATTTGAACCCTAATGTATAATGGGTGAACACAAAATTTATCATTCATTCATTGAGAAGATAGGTCCCATAGGATGATTGTTCGAAGATTTCAATTGTTATCCCTATGGTCTAGAAAATTCGACACGTGGACGTGCAGAATATTCTAATAGGGGATGTAGTTTGTAGCAATGAATGATGGTCATTCACAAAGTTAACCATCCACTTCTTCAACTCTGGAATTTTTTCTCACCTAAAAGAAACTATCAAGTTTTTCTTCCCTATAAATAACAAGAAAGTTAGTGTCCAAGCCAGGCTGAGGAATTAGGACATCATTCTCAGTGGTTCGGTAATAGATATTGCATAAAAACCTTATGCCTTGTGCTTTCAATCTACACTTCACACCCAAAAAAGATATGTTTTTAAATTTGTATAACCCTGATCTAGCATTAGATTGCATTGTATTACATCAGAAATTAGGACATCACTGTCAAGGGTTAAATTTAGATGGCATAAAAGGCCCTATATATGACTGCTTTTAACCTCCATTTTCAATCCCAAAAAGAAACACCTCTAATTTTGACGTGATTCTATCAAGAATTTTGGTTACACTAAGCTATTACATCATAATCTTTATGCAATTTAGGGTTAATTTTTCCTTTTTGAATGTGTTTAGTGATCTCTAAAGCAATTACTCAAAGCCTTCTCACATGCTTGAAATGTTAATTGGACCAGTGGTTATCAACAGCACTATCCTTATTTTTTGAATGTGATACATTTTTCATGGGAAAAGGAAAGAAAATTAAAAGGAGAAGTGTAGTTATACCTCACGGTTAAGTAATTACTATTTATGTTGGAGAAAATATGACATGTAAGATATCTTTTATGCATCAAGTTTGACTAGTTGTTAGGAAAATCTTATTGAAATGATGGAATCTAAGGTGTTTTTGGTAACGGGTTAAGTGAGAGGTTAGGAGAGTTAACCCCTGCTAACCTGCCAAACACAAAATATTATAGTGACTGTAAATTGAATTTACCCATCTTAATTTGCCCAATGCAAAAACTAGAAGAGGGTTGAAAATGGCCCCTCTGGATAGGTTAAATGAGTTAAATGAGTAGTTTACTAATCAACCTTTTAGACCGTGGGTTACGAGATAACCCTCTATTTAATAGCCAACATGCGGAAACTATTAATAGTATCCAACATACAGGTACTATCGACCCAATTTTGAAAATTAGAACCCAAAATAAAAATTCAAACAGGTAGATGTAAACTACTACACATGAACTAGTTAGAAATAAAATTTTAAAGGATTTCACCATCATTAACCCATGCAAAATACGTCGTCGAAATCAATGTTTTAGAATTTTCATGAAGTTGGTTAATTTTCGCCTCTTGATATATAATTCAAAACACGTCAAAATCATTTAAAATTTTATTTCTACCTAGTTCATGTGTAGTAGATCACATCTATATAGAAATGCGATAGGGTGAGATGGTGAGATGAGATTCTTATCGTGAGATGGCCCAATAGGCTACCCGAAACAATGATCGGCACCGTCCATCATGATTTACACTCATCATGATCTATATGTAAAATTTTTTTTTTAACATTTTGAAAATTTTAATTATTATTTTAGCTATGTGCAAAAGGAACAGTTATTAAGTTGTCTGAAAAATTAACATATTAAACTAGTTTGATTTATATTCTAGAAGACTCCAAACTATGTGAAAATAAAGCGATAGGGTGAGATGGTGAGATGAGATAATGTTGATGTTGGAAATCACACAGTCAATAATTACTGTTGGATTAATCTTAGTACAAGTGGAGTCCGCTCTCTCTTCTAATGCCCGGTTGTCCAGTGGAGGAAGAAGTTCACCTGTACCAGAAAAGGACCTGTGGAAAGGCGGAGTTGGGATCTCCGGTGATCTCTCCGACGATCAAGTCAGTGTGGGTATTTAGTGAATAAAATATCAA
The DNA here is from genome assembly GCA_012295165.1 of Asparagus setaceus. NCBI lineage: Eukaryota > Viridiplantae > Streptophyta > Magnoliopsida > Asparagales > Asparagaceae > Asparagus > Asparagus setaceus. The sequence goes on along the minus strand of CM022704.1, from coordinate 21,077,015 downwards.
AAACAATAGTAGATAAGAAGTCCCTTGAGTTAGATCACTTACCTCTTCTATTGTATAGTTCCCTATTTATATGGAGGGTAGGACGTCTCTTTGGTTGGTAAGAAATTGAAAAATGAGTCAGCTCTACTTTCACGTGTTGGCTGATGATTGGACAAAGGTCTTGTGATTAGTATGTGTTGGCGGTTGCGTTAGATTGCCTTTACAGGTGTCGGGTGTGGATCAGCTCAAGAGTTAGTGCTGTTCCCTCGTCATTAATGGGTTCATTAATGGGATGGGTTTGGTGACGCTTGCAGCCAGAATGTTTTGAGGTGTCTTAATTACTGTGAGAGGTGGAGAATTTAAGGTATTGATTATGCATTTAATGCGATATTGACGTGTTGTCGGGACCAAACTTCATGCAACCGTCACTTAGGTTGAGGGCGTAAGCTACTCGAGCGGGGGTGATGTCGAGCGTTTAAGGAACCGACTAACACCGCCATTCGCGGCGTCCATAAATGCAGCCGACCATAGGGCCGACTAGTACCGCCATTCGAGTTGTCCACAAAGGCAGCCGACCATAGGGCCGACTAGTACCGCCATTCGAGTCGTCCACAAAGGCGAGGCCAGGTATGGCTTCTTTGGTTTGAGTAAAGGAAGTGAACTTGTTGTTTGACTCGGCGAGGCAGTGCAGGTCATTTCAAATCAATAAATCAATGGACTAAAATGCTCATTTGCTTGATATTTAACTTTTCCCCTTCTAATCTTGAATTAGTAGGTAAAAACTTTCAGGACCATAACAGATTCTTATCGTGAGATGGCCCAATAGACTACCTGAAACAATGATCAGCATCGCCCATCATGATTTACACTCATCATGATCTATATGTAAATTTTTTTATCATTTTGAAATTTTTAATTATTATTTTAGCTATGTGCAAAAGGAACGGTTATTAAGTCAGTTCAAAAATTAACATATTAAACTAGTTTGATTTATATTCTAGAAGACTCCAAACTATGTGAAAATTTGACCATATATATTTAATGATGTTCTAAACAAGATGTACGGTACGGATCATGAATTTCATGATCCAATTAGTCCATCTCACGATAAGGTTTCATCTCACCATCTCACCATATCATTACTATATATATATATATATATATATATATATATATATATATATATATATATATATATATATATATATATATATATATATATATATATATATATATATATATATATATATATATATATATATATATATATATAGAGTTCGTGTCAGACGAGTTTTTATTTTTTACTAAAGTGTAGTGAGGGATAAAGTTGAGAAATTAAATAATTTGGAAATTTATAACTATCATGACTTGGGTAAATTTAAAAATGCATACAATATGGGGTTATATATCGAAAAAATTCAAAACTAAAATATGAAAAAATTTCAGTAAATCCGAAATTAATTTGTTGTTTGGAACTAAATCCCCAATATCTTTGAAACTCTAAATAAACCCCAATATTTTTGGCAAAACCCTCAAAATTAACATTATTTGTTCATGCATAGTTAAATGACCAAAATACCTCCCAATACATGTTGGAAGAAATTTCAATACGTTTATGCTTTGTCACTTAATCCCCAATAACTTTTGGTGGAAAACTCCTAATAATGGATGTTTATAGTTTTAAAAATTTTGAGAGGTTTGTTTGTAATATTTAGATTTTAAGTGGTTGTTTATAATTTTTAAATTTTAAAGGGGTTTGTTTGTAATTTTAGATTTTGGGGGTTGCTTGTAACTTTTAAAATTTTAGGGTTTTTGAATCTTTGTATTTTTTAATTTAAAGCGTCTATTTGCAAATTTTTTGCCTCTTGAGGCATCACTTAGGGTATCGGTGGAGGGGCGACTAAGCGCCGCCTTCCGCGTCGTCGAGGAGGATGGGTGGCTGAAGAGGGGTCCTAGATTCGCTCTGCATTGTCGAGAGGCCGGCCCGGTTGGGCGGGGTTATAGTGGGCGCGGGTTTGAAGGGACTAGCCGCCTTGCAGCGTCGTCGAGACAGCGGCGATGGAATGGACGATGTGGAATGGCCCGAGATACTCAATTGGTGGCGGGCGACTGGTATTACCGCCTTCGGCGTCGTTCACGGGGAGAGTTGTTGATGGGACACGCACGCTTCTGCGTCGGCTAAGCGGCAGTCGTTTTATGAACCGCGAGTGGGTGGTGAGTCACGAGCCGCCACTGGGGCGGCGTGGAGGCTCGTGTCGCTCTTCGTTGACAAGCAAGCGTTTATCCATGTCGACCTTGGTTTTTCTCCTTAATCACCGATTAGTGGTTATGACCATAACAGAGCGTGCTTGGAAAGAGTTCCTCTTTATAAGTATAACTTTTCTTAGGCTATAGTATCATAAACAATTTGTTCTTTGTAATTTGTAAAGCAAATTATACCTAATTCAATAAATTTTTATTTGGCATGTCATATAGTGTGTTAAGAGGCTAATTTTGGATGTACTTTGAAATTTACTATGAAAACATAAGAATCAAGTTTAAGGATGATGTGTGTATGTATGTATATTTTTGAATAACACAAAAATTTATTAGTATATCATCTATTATTAATTAGAGTTTCTAATTATATATTACCTCTGAGATGAAGATAATTCGGATAAGTCATGGATAGATATTCCTAGGATTGAGCGGTATCGTGATCGACGATATAAGGGCGGATGTGAAGCCTTCTTGAAGTATCTGAAATGAACCCAAATAATTTAAGTAGCGGTGCAATGTCTTGCCACTTGTAGGTGTAAGAATATGAAGTTGAAAATAGAAGGAAATCTGAAGTCACTTAACAAACTCGGGTTTTATGAGGAATATAAATCCGGTCATATCACGGGGAAGGTCGTATTGAAGATGAAGTATTGAATGTGCATGTTGATCGACCCATGGTTTCGGATAGATGATGTAGAAAATTTTCAAACGATATTGGACCCGACATTACCAAATATGATATTAACAATGTGAAGATGATATACGGATGATGTCCAAGATGCAGAGGTGGAAGATGTTGATGAACCGAAGGTTTTAAAGATGTTCATGTTTCGAGGACTTAGATCGAATAATGAAGCTATTAGAGGATAGTAAAAGGATCTGTATGAGAGTTGCACGAGTACTCAGTTTTTCATTTATGTTGGAACTCTTGCATATTAAGAGCCTTAGTGGAATGGCAAATACTTATTTGAAATGCTTCTCGATTTCTTTGGAAGGTAGTTCGGGGAGGAGAGCGTAGCATTCCTAAAACAACTTAGCGAAGCGGATAGTTTTCGATTTGGGTCTCGATTACAACAAGATTGATCGTGTCCTAATGATTGTGTTCTCTACTATAATGATAACAAAGAGCTTCAAGAATGTCCAACATGTGGAGTATCTCGATGGAAAGCGGACACCGCTCTTCAACAAGGAAGACAACAGAGGCAATGGAGATGCAGAGCAAGATTCCGACAAAAGGTGCTTCATTATTTTCCATTAGTTTCTAGATTGCAACGACGTATGAACAAAGACACCGCTAAGAACATGAGGTGGCACCAAGAAGATCGTGATAGAAGATGGTAGGCTGAGACATCCTGGCGATGCAAAGGCTTGGAAGCATATTGATAAAATTTTCCCAATTTGGCTCATGAATGCGAATGTCGGACTTGGGCTATCTAGCGGCGGATTCAATCCATTCGGGTTATGAGTTTAGGTTAGTCTACATGGCCGTTGTCTTATTGCCTTATAATTTACCTCCGTTACTTTGTATGAAACAACCATATATGATACTCTCATTGCTGATACCCGGTAAGCATGCATCAGGTAATGATATTGATGTCTATTTAGAACCCCTAATTGATGAGCTAAAATAGTTGTGGTCAGAGGGTGTGTTGATCTATGATGCCCATGCTAAAGAGTCGTTTAGACTTCGCGCTACTCTAATGTGGACAATTAATGTGGACAATTTATTTATATTCTGTGGTGAGTTTTCATTTGTATTTCGTCAATTTAATATTGATCTTCTTGAGATGATTTATTTGATGTAGGGTTAGGATTGCAACTTATGGGTGTCACCGGGTGCCATCTTATGGACCCTTTTTCCTATCAGTCACACATGACAACCAAACTCCACAATTTATAGGTTAATTTTGTATTAGGGGGAATTGTCAAACTGACCATAATAGTTCTTTTAAGAGATCCTAACCATATTAGCTCTTGAGAATTTAAAAGTGTTATATCACAATTTTGCAAAGAGGTAAGTTGGGTTTGTATTATAAAAGTGAATGATAAAAACCCTCCTCCCCTCGATGAGGACAATATCGCCCTCCTCAAAACCTATGTATGTAATCCCCTACTTAGGGTTTTCTATCAACTTTGGAACATTTTAGTTCTAGTTTTAGGGTTTGTTAGTTTTTGAATCGCCAACTTTGATTAGATCTAGGGTTAGCTTTTAATTTTGCATGCATCTTTTCCCTGTTACTTTCCAATTAAAAGATTTCTATTCGTTAATATTTCTACTTGTTAATAAAAAGACAAGATTTTGTATAGGATTAGGTTTTATTTTGCGGTTGGCTTTCTCCCCTTTTTGTCCCTGCAATTAATTGATTTCTATCGGGTGGTATTCCTCTTTATTGATGAAAGTTGGGATTTGGATGAGATTTTGGTCTCTTACAAGTGAAATTTCATTAGATTTGTAATATTTAATTGCTTAATTGTGTTGTTCGTTGATGATGATGTTGCTTGAAGTATTTTCAGTTATGTCAAAATTTGATTATTCTTGAAACGTTCTCAAAACCTTTGTAATCCATTCTCTCTAAATCTTTTTGGATCTCGGCCTTTCCAAAAAAAAAATTCTTCTTTAGCTCCTCATTAGGGTTGGTTGTCAGGTGTAACATTTGAGGGTTTTCCTTTGTCTTGAATTAGGCTCGAGTTTACATTTCTAGGGTTTCCCCTGCCCTCCTCATTGAAGGATTTCTATTGGCTAATTAGTTTGTTTTGTTCATTAAATATGAAAAGTTTATTCTTTTTAAGCATGCTTTATTCCTTTTTAATCATTTACCTTAATTTTATTTTATTCGTTGAACGGTGCTATTTTTTGTTCTTAAATGCATGTGTTTTGTATAATGGACTTGTTTGATTTCAAGGACTTGGGCCATACTCAGCAAGCATCAAGAAAGCGGAGAAGGAAATTAAAAATATGGCTAAGAAAGTTAATGACTTATGCGGTGAGCACCTTTCCTTCAAGAGTCTATGTCATTTTTTGTAATCCTATTGAGCATGAGATCATTCAAAGTATAACATACTTGTTATTAAGAAGTTAACTGTCATAATCAATGATGACTATGAACATTGGTTGAAAAGAATTTAAAAGTGCTATATCACAATTTTGACTGCATAACCTAGGACTTTAAGTGAAATGATCAGCAGAGAACTATAATACAAACCCAACTTACCTCTTTGCATAATCATGTGCCCCACTAATATCATGCTTAAAATTTCGATTACACAAACTGGTTATTGTTATTGAGATTTCTCACTTTGTTATATAATTTCATGAAAAAAATGGTTGTTTACATGTTTTGAAATTAGTCCCCTAGGTCTTAGTCCCCAAATTATTAAATACTCTAATAGTTTTAACCCAATATTAACTAGAGGGACTAATTTGAAAATACTTAAAAGATTTGGATAACTAATTTAAAAATATGAAGAGTTGAGGAGTTAATCTCAAAGTATGAAAGATGCGGCCATGTGATGGGTAATAACATGGAAAAACCCTTTCAAATAAAGTGAAGAGAAACTTCCTTGTGGTGAAGATACTAGCCTAAAATCTTTTGTATTAGTTTTATAAGTTTTAAGTATATGATTCCTCATTTTTTCACAGGTGGACGGGATCATGCACACATCACTATAATTAGGAGTGTTAGTTTTATGTATTAAGACAATATATTTGTAGGAGAGACATGGTATATATGTATGAAACAATATATGATATGGGATGTTTATTTTGTAGGAGAGACATGAGATGTTTATTTTGTGGATGTTTTTCTCGTTTGTGTTAGATCTTGGAATGTTATGTATATTAATTGGTTGGATTTGGTATTGGAATAGTAATGTGGTATGTATATTGAGTAATGTTGGTATGTATATTGATTATTGTTAGATTTGGAATTGGATTTGCATATTAGATTGGGAATTGGATGCATATTGGTTTGAAATGGATTATTATATATGAATTGGATGTATACTGTGGTGGAAAAGTTTTTCAAAAGCTATATAAAAATGGAAAAAGCCATTCAGACGGAAAAACCGCTCGGAATGTATTCGAACCATTTTTTGCAGGCTGGAATGAATTCGGACGAAAAACGGGAATACATTCCGTGACGGTTTTTCCGTCGGAATGCTTTCCGTGGTTTTAAAACCCTCTAGAGCCATTCTAGGCGGTTTTGTAATCCGTCTCACGATGTTTTCCGTCTAGAATGGCTATTGTAGACGGATTTCAGTTAGAATAGTCCATTCTAGAGCGAAAACTTAGATCGACATTCTAGACGAATTTCGTCTAGAATGGTAAATTTAGATGAAAATTTGACCAATCTAGGCGGATTTTTCCGTCTAGAATGCCGCTTTTACTGCACGTACATGGGCACATAAATAGTCGGTTTTTTGATGGAAACAAGGGTTAGGTAGCGAATAGTTTTGAAGAGCAAGTGATCAAGAAAGAATAGAAGTAATCTAAGGGAGAAATAGTACATAGAAGGAGGACGAGCAAGGATTCTATCAGAACACCCTATAGAATGGGGGTAATCTATATCATTCACATGTGATTAGAGGGTTAGTTTTAGAATTGTGGCTATTGAATCAATGATATAAATCACCCTACCATATGGAGTGGTTCGATAGGATCCCTACCGAAGGAGGACTAGCGATTTGATGTTGGATTCAAAGCAACAAACAGGGAGGTTAGAAGAGGTAGCTCGATTCTTTGATGGAGATTTGTAGGGATGTTTGGAGGCAGTTGACGGGAGGGGTTAACTGTTTAAGCCATAGCTTTCAAAGGGGGAAGAACCGGGAGAAGAGAAGTAAATATAACTAGGATTACCTAACCAAGAAAGGATATATATTAGTCATTACAAAAAAACATTCACTAACCTAACTTAGATATGCAAATAAACTTAGATTTTATTTTTTATGGAAAATAACCCTAGATTTTAATACCTCAAAATCTCATCTATTTTAGCTATTATTTGAATATAGTATAATTTCACAATCATATATATAAGAATGCAATTATGTAGTTTAGAAGGAAAAATTATTAGAATAATAACCTACTTATTAATGTGAGTTTCACAACTTTCCACCAATTACCCATGTAATCTCGACTCATTAAGCCCCACTATCCATCAATCAACTCATTTAATATCATTAGTTCTTCACTAATTATCTATAACATCTTAATAATTAGGCCCTTCCTCACTCTTCTCTCTAGAAAACAACAAAAAACTCCCAATAAAATGATCAACAAGTGTGTTTACGTGCAATGCACGTACACCATAATAGTATAAGTAATGGTAGCTCAAAACAGGAGTGAAAATCATTCTAGTCTAACTCAGTTACCGGATAACTAAGAAATCCCAATATCGGGTTGCGAACCATTAAATCTCATACCCGAATCCGTAAAGAAACCAGGATATATATATATATTCCCAATTTCCACAGATCCCCAAATTTCTCCCATCTCTTTACGATCGATCAATTAAACTTGGTGGGTTTCCTCTCTATTTGATTAGGGTTTTTCTCCATCAATCTTTTGCTAATAATTGTTTTATAATTTGCAGGAAAAGGAACAGACTAATATTGCGAAAGGATTCAATGGCGAAGAATTCATTCAAGCTTGAACATCCTCTCGGTTTGTGCTCTGTTGTCTTGCTTTCCAGCAAAATCGCAATTATGAATTCTATATGAAATCAGGGTTCTTTTCATGAATCTTATTTTTGTTGAGAATTCTTTGGATCGTTACTTATTTTTAGGGTTTTGATTGTAATTTGCGTAAAAAGAAAACTTTGATCAAGAAAACTAAGAAATTTTGCCAGAAGGAATAAACTTGGGATGGAAGCTCATTTGACACTGAAACTAGTCCAGTACAGGAAATCTCCCTGAAGATTTTGTATGAGTCAGATTAGACCTAGATTGTATCAATAGAATTCTGTATCAACTAATTCTGTTATCTTGGTGAATACTTGCATTTAGTGATTCATAAGGTTGTCTTATATGTTGTAGGCACATGTTTATTTGGTTCTTGGTGTCTTTTTAGTATTAGTAAGGGATGGCGTGAAATTCAAACTTTGAGTGTCTTCTGGAACCAACTACTATTAGTTAACTTGATGGAGGAGATAACTCTCATCGAATTGAATGGAAGAATATTATTCATGTAGCTGAACCACAAACTCTGGGGTAAAGGATTTATTGTTGTTGTTGTTGTAGCAGTAGTAATTCTACTGGGAAGAGAAATCACGTTAGGCTGAAAAAGATATAAGCATAAATGAAGCATTAACTTGTTCCCTTGGGAACTAGAGGATTATCAGTACTGAATGTTAGCGTTGATGATAGCAAACCAGTGAACTAGTTTTGGATACAGAAGTTGTATGGACTTGTTTCGTGGATAATAAAACTTGTTATTTCTTCTATGCTTAAGAGCTGGTGCATAAACTGAGGTTGTTGTTATTTCAATGTCTTTCTATGTCTCATGAACTTTTGATGTGATACAAACATTTTGCACATGTCTAACTGATAGTTCCATTATCCATTCGAGATTAAGGTTCTTGCTATTGCGACAGAAATTGTAATACATATATGAGTCTAAGCTTGTAACCTTTAGTATTAGCTTAGTTTCTCTTGCTTTAGTTCTAAAATTAGCGTTCTATATTTCAGAAAGGAGACAGGCTGAAGCTGGTGCATTAGGGAGAAATATCCTGATAGAATTCCTGTGAGTGCCTCTCCTTTATTTGTACATATTATACACTCTTTTCTCATCTATTTATTTGTTATTTTCATGTGCAGGTGATAGTTGAGAAGGCTGAAAGGAGTGACATCCCAGATATTGACAAGAAGAAGTTAGTGTTTTATTTTCTTTATCAATATTTTTTCTGTTAATAAAGAGAATTAAACATTTTCTATGAGATATTAAATTTATTGAAAAAAAGAGATTATGGCGAAAAAGTGTGGATAACACAGTCCTAGAGAGTCAAGAAAAAGCTACATGCCATCTTTAAAAAGAAAAAAACTTACCCAGTGAGACACAATTATATAGTTCCTTCATTATCTAAACGCATTAAAAATAATCTTAAAAGGAGAGGTAACTTGTCAAAATTAAAATGTATAGATCGTGGAAACTATAATATTTAAGAAAATATTTAAGAAAGCATGAAGTTGAGTACTACTTTCCTTCCATGGTGGACCACATATTTTTTGTAAAAATTTCAACACTTGTCTAGATGCTTATGTTGTGCATCACATTAACTTGTCTCCATTATAAAATGAAAGTCTTGCTATCTATTAATTTTGTGTTGAGGTTTTACCTCAACTCACAATTAGCTTAGGGTGGGCTCTCAAGAGAATCAACTTCGTCGATCCTTTAGCTCCCTTCATCTGCATCTGCTTTTATAGGCATCGGTTTTTTTTCATCTTAATCATGTTCTATTATATCATGATGCCTTGATTCTTATACAAGTTAGTCTATACTTCTCTTGGTAATTCGTTTGTTTTTTTTTCCAAGATGCTCGTATCATATAACTGTCACTAATATTTTTCGTTTTTTACTTGGTTATTATACAGGTACCTAGTTCCTGCTGATTTGACTGTGGGTCAGTTTGTATACGTTGTTCGGAAGAGGATCAAACTCAGTGCTGAAAAGGCCATCTTCATTTTCGTAAAGAACACTCTGCCACCAACAGGTTGTTCAAAGACTGCTATCTATATAGTTTTGGTAGTTGCTCATTTCATTTTCTTATTATCTCTTATTAAACTGAAGACATCAAACTTTTTGTTACAGCTGCGATGATGTCCTCAATCTATGAGGAAAACAAAGATGAAGATGGCTTCCTTTACATGACTTACAGCGGCGAGAACACATTTGGGTTGCTCTTCTAGTCGGGCAACGACAACGAAGCAGTCAATCTCTCTTCTGTAAATAAGACTCACATAATGTGTATATCCTTCATTACCTCTACTCTTGCGTAACTCCTTAAAACTTTTCTGTGTATGAATTTGAAGGTGTAGGATATCTGAATTTATGATTATAAGTAGTTACAAGCTTTCTTTTTCCTGTCTTTGAATTGATTATGGTGAAAACATAGAATGTATTCGGTCTCTATTTGTGGTCTCTATTTGTGCTTGTCTATATATGTGAACTCTGAACAAACGGGAGTTCCTTTGTGTTCTGATAATATTTGTACTCGTACAAGAGGGACTCATGCTGCAGCTGTGGTGCCTTGAAGAAAGGATCTGACTCAAGAGAAAGATTCTAGAGGGGGTGAGCATGAGTATTTACCTTCTTTCTGCACGTATACTGCAACATAGTGTATGTATTGATCCCTTAAAAATAGCTAGATAACTAATAGCATCAATCACAGCATTCACAGTATTCAATTATCTAAAGTAAAACATTATTCTTATCATTATAGAAATACCAAGCACAACATGTCACAAGTTACTACATTACACCCAAGCTTCTCAACCTATACTTATTATCTTGACGTAGAAAACCCTTCCACTGAAACAGAAAGTACTTATTTGTTTGTATAATGCTAACCAGATTCCAAGCCTCGTAAAATATGAAACAGAAAACAGAGGCTCTTCCTTTTTAACTATTTAACCAGACAGTTCAATTTGCACTCCTTCAACCTTGACATCTCCACTCCTAAGCATCAAAGTGACGATCACAGTCTCATCTCCATCCACGCCCAAATCATCAATCAAATCAGTGATTCCAAACTCTATCTTAGTTTTAACCATCATACTCTCATCTGACTTGCTCAAATGTGGCACATTAGTAAAGCAGCCGGCAAACTCACATGACTCGGGACCAATACCGCTGGGAACCGGTGCATTTATGTACACGTCGAATTTTACGTACTCATCACAGTTATACTCGATACCGTTGATTATTAGTACTTCTTCTTCTTTCTCTTTCTCCTCTTGAGATCTTGAAATTTTGGTCTTTTTATCGTTGAGCTGGCAGGTGATTTGTCTAGAGACAGTGGATACGTGGCTTCTTTTGTGATTTGTTTTATTGGTGTTGGAGTTTTAGGTATTGGTGGTGTGTTGAGCCAGAGGTTATCAATATCCTCGTATTTGTACCTACGTTAGATCAGAAGTGTTATAGAACATGTTAAATATGATAATTTCTTATTTTAACGGTAGATTTTGCATAACCCTCCTAAAGTTTGGTCCATTTTGATCTAACCCTCAAAACTCTATAAATGTCACTTAATCCCCAACGTTTGAGGGCTTGTCACTAAACCGCCCAAACCTTTGCAATTTTTTCAGCATACACCCCCAATAGCATAATGAGGGTTTCTGAACTTTATCAAGGTTCATGGAGTTTTTTCTAAAATTAATGTTGAAATTTAGGCAGAGGGTATGTTGAAATTTGGGGCTTATGCAGTTAGGGATACGTTTAAAAATTTTAAATGTTTTGGAGGTTCTGTGACAAGCGCTAGCAGCTAGAGGAGTTAAGTGACATTTATAACAGAAAATATATAACGCGGTCAGGAAAAGCCAAGAAATGCATGTTCTAAAAACATAGGACATAAACCAAACTTGAAATCAAGAAGGACGCAGGCAACGTAAACTCACCCAAGCCTCTCAGAATCCAAGCAATCCTTGACCTTCACCCTCACCAGCCTCGCCTCCTCATCATAAAACAAGAACTCCGCCTCCCTAAAATCCTCATCCTCATAATCTTGATGCCTCCCTCCTTCCTTCTTCCAAACCTTCCACAATCTATCAATATTAGAATGGTGAGAGTAAAATATTGGGTCACGGGGCATGAGCGTAGAAGGCCCATGTCCTCCCTGTTCGGCCGATCCGGATCACCAGTCCAGCCGTGAACTTGGGCGTGTGGGGCTGTATCAAGGGCCCCAGCGCCTGGGTTCGGTTGGTCGCCAGCGCGATAGGGGGCGCCGAGGAAGAGCTTAGTTGTTTTGGCGTTGGAAATCATTTGGCGGTACATCATCTGCGTTTTGAGTTTTGTTGTGCCAAAAATACAAGTATATATATTAAAAGAGCGTTAGAAAACAAAATATTTTAGAGTAAACAAGGGCTTGGAGTATTCCTTCGCACTTGGCTGGTATTCCGCGACGTGATAGATATCTAAAACGTCAGCTATGATGTGAATATGATGATGAGTGAACTATAGCGGGATGGATGTGTGTGTAAGCAAAACACATCCTCTAGCGTGGAATGACACTCATAGACTGTGTCGCTTATTAGCACACATTCACGCTACATCCAAGATCATCAACGTATTCATAATATATTTAGACTACACTGACGGTTTAGCTAGTTTTAAACTTATGTGAAAATCTATTGATAATGTTCTTGGAAAATATCTAACTCACGCCCTCTATATGATCCCACAAGAATTCAATGTAGAAAGCAACACATTGGCATGGGACAGAGATTCATGTGGTAATACATATGACAAATAACTATGCCTCCCTATTACGTGAAGTACATCTGCAAATAACCCTACAATAATATACAGAGTACATTTGCAAATAATATAGTTACTTTATTTCATTGAGGGAGCTAATTTGATATGGATAGTTTCGATGAAATATATATTTGAAGATTAGTGTTTGCAATTAATTCTAGCCTCCTACAGTCCTCTGTTAAATTCAAACTTCTTGGAGTATATATATATGTTTGAAACTTGTCATCAATTTTTAGTTACCTTGAGATTTTGGTCGATGAGCACTTCATCACTGACGTTCTTATCTGTGCCATCATAGTTTAAATCAATCACAGTCGGTGGCAGATGCTTCTCATCCCTAAACTCATCATACAACGACAGCGACGAATCAAGATACAACGCCGGCATCCTCATCCCTCCTCTAGGATTATCCCAGTTCCAAAACGGGAGCGCAAAAGACTCATCCCCAATGAGCTTCCCAAGTATCCTCTCATGAAAATACAGGTACCACCGGTGAAATGGCGCGAAAAGCCAACACCTATGCACTTGTATTTCCAGATTCGAAAACCCTACCTGCCGATATGCTCCGTCGCAGTACGCGCAGTGCACGTTCGCCTGCTGGTAAAAACTCCGCGGATCGTCAGCTGGAAGTGCTTTCATTAGCTCGACAGCTCTGGCATATTTGGCGATATAGGATTTATCCACCAGGTGCGCCGCCCGACGGATTCGGATGGTGGAAGGCGGCGGTGGTAGATGAAAATCGATGATAACAGGTTTGTCTGGCGGGCAACAATTTATGGGGGAGGTGCCCGGTGGGAGAACTGGCAGGTTGCAGTCAGAGATGTTTGGGGCGTTATCGGACTGCTGAGGGCGGGTGGCGGTGGATTGGGTTGAGGCCAATGACAGTTGCGGCAGCGGAGGTGAGGTTGATTAGCACGTCACGGCGGTGGGTTTGGTTGTTTTCGGGGTGATCGTGATTTGCTTTGCATGAGATGTTAGGGTGGGCGTATAAGGATCTCTTTGTGTATGCTTGTTGGGGGAGGGTGTGTGTAGAGAAGGATGAGGAGAGGGTATACATGTTTCGGTCTTTGTTTGAGATGAAGAGATTTGTGAGGGGTATATATATATAGTGACTATGGTGGTGGATGCATTTTGTCAATCACAATCCTCAATTTCCTCTTCAAATAGGATAAATTGGACTTGGATCCTCTCCTCTGTTACTTTGACAGTGAAAGGCCATTTTCTCATCACGATCGGATAATATTTAGACGGTTGTGATTTATTTTTAATATAACATTATACCTATTAATTGATATTTTCGTACCTTCTGTATCTCACTCACTTCATTGCTCATTCAAGAAAACGATAATGGTCTACTACATGCTAGATACTTATGATTCAGGTCTCTTGTCCGTCTAACTTCGGAGTTGAAGATTTGAACCCTAATGTATAATGGGTGAACACAAAATTTATCATTCATTCATTGAGAAGATAGGTCCCATAGGATGATTGTTCGAAGATTTCAATTGTTATCCCTATGGTCTAGAAAATTCGACACGTGGACGTGCAGAATATTCTAATAGGGGATGTAGTTTGTAGCAATGAATGATGGTCATTCACAAAGTTAACCATCCACTTCTTCAACTCTGGAATTTTTTCTCACCTAAAAGAAACTATCAAGTTTTTCTTCCCTATAATAAACAAGAAAGTTAGTGTCCAAGCCAGGTTGAGGAATTAGGACATCATTCTCAGTGGTTCGGTAATAGATATTGCATAAAAACCTTATGCCTTGTGCTTTCAATCTACACTTCACACCCAAAAAAGATAGGTTTTTAAATTTGTATAACCCTGATCTAGCATTAGATTGCATTGTATTACATCAGAAATTAGGACATCACTGTCAAGGGTTAAATTTAGATGGCATAAAAGGCCCTATATATGACTGCTTTTAACCTCCATTTTCAATCCCAAAAGAAACACCTCTAATTTTGACGTGATTCTATCAAGAATTTTGGTTACACTAAGCTATTACATCATAATCTTTATGCAATTTAGGGTTAATTTTTCCTTTTGAATGTGTTTAGTGATCTCTAAAGCAATTACTCAAAGCCTTCTCACATGCTTGAAATGTTAATTGGACCAGTGGTTATCAACAGCACTATTCTTATTTTTTGAATGTGATACATTTTTCATGGGAAAAGGAAAGAAAATTAAAAGGAGAAGTGTAGTTATACCTCACGGTTAAGTAATTACTATTTATGTTGGAGAAAATATGACATGTAAGATATCTTTTATGCATCAAGTTTGACTAGTTGTTAAGAAAATCTTATTGCAATGACGGAATCTAAGGTGTTGTTTGGTAACGGGTTAAGTGAGAGGTTAGGAGAGTTAACCCCTGCTAACCTGCCAAACACAAAATATTACAGTGAGTGTAAATTGAATTTACCCGTCTTAATTTGCCCAATGCAAAAACTAGAAGAGGGTTGAAAATAACCCCTCTGGATAGGTTAAATGAGTTAAAATGAGTAGTTTACTAATAAACCTTTTAGACTGTGGGTTACGAGATAACACTCTATTTAATAGCCAACATGCGGATACTATTAATAGTATCCAACATACAGATGCTATCAACCCAATTTTGAAAATTAGAACCCAAAATAAAAATTCAAACTGGTAGATGTGATCTACTACACATGAACTAGTTAGAAATAAAATTCTAAAGGATTTCATCATCATTAACCCATGCAAAATATGTCGTCGAAATCAACGTTTTAGAATTTTCATGAAGTTGGTTAATTTTCGCCTCTTGATATATAATTCAAAACACGTCAAAATCATTTAAATTTTTATTTCTAGCTAGTTCATGTGTAGTAGATCACATCTACAGTAAAGCTCCTATAAACTCAAGTGCATTGAGTTGTTAATCCACTGAACTTTTTATTCATTGAAAAGGCCTGTAGATATATGACTAGATTGACTAAAAATAGCCTAACAGAAAAGAAAATGGAGGTTATTTTTCTGTTAATTTTAAAGTGGGCCCCATAAGAATCTTTCTCCCTACCTATCTGGTCTCCTTTGCTTTTGTTACTCTCTGTTACTCAGGGATATCTCTCTCTCCCTCCCTCTCTCTCTCCCTCCCCCCCTATCTATCGTGGGTTTCTTTCTTAGGGCAAGTCCTTCTCGTGCCCAAGTTCTTATTTTTTAATCCAATTTCTTTTATTTTTTTTCATAAAAAGTACTTCAGTTAAGAAAGTAGGAAAGAAAGGAAATTCATAGTAGAAATTATACTAACAACCCTCTTCTACAATACTTCTTAAAGACGGATTCATTCAACAGAATTGGGCTTGGTCTCCTCTAGCCTTTCCTTGAGTGGGGTAGTGTATGCTCCTATCTCGACTTTAAGGTCATTGACGCTTGTTCTAGTCCATTAGCTCTTATAAATTTAAGTGTATTGAGACTTCAATCCACTAAACTTTTTATCTAGATTGCTTTAAAAGGTGTGCAGATGTGTGATTAAATTGACTAAAAATAGACTAACGGAAAAGAAAATGGAGCTTGTTTCTCTATTAACTGTAAAGTGGACCCCCGCCAAGAATCTTTCTTTTCTATCATCAGGTCTCCTTCTCTTCCTTCTCTCTCTCTGTTTTCTTTTTTTAAACAAGAATCTCTCTCTGTGGTCTCTTTCTAACTCCTCTCCCGTTCTCTCTCATGCTCCTCTAGAACTCTCTCTCCCTCTCATACGCTGTTTTCTTTCTCTTCTCCAATCTCTCTCATGTTCCACTAAACTAGTTTAACACAAATTGCCAAACACGCCCTAGCTATAGGTTTAAATTTCAGTCTTACTACGGTACCAAACTTTAAAATGCTATTTTAATTAGAAAACACCACTAGAGGTAAAAGAAGCAAATAAACAACAAATAGCCAAAAAGAAAAAAAAGAAAAAAAGGAAGAAGAATAATAAGAAAGGAATTTCAGAATAGGATATGAACCAAAGATTGCAACATGGAGTAAAAACTAAGATTTGCATCTTGTAAACCAGACCTGTTACATTTGAATCAATTGGACTATACTCATGAGAAAACCTGTCACTGAAATGGTTAACATGATACAGAACTCCATAATGTAGAGAAAATTATGGAATTGAGGAAGCACAGATTTGCTACTTGTCCTGTGAAAATCCAAACCGTGGATTTCCTGTAAAAATCATATCAAATACAGATTAATAACACCAAATTTGTAGCACATTTGTCAAAATAGAGATCAAGCTTCACTAGCAATCTAACATGTATCATACAAATTTGGAATCTGATGTAAAATGAGAGATAATCAGGCAGATAAGTGAATGATTGTTAAATTTGTCTCCATGTGAAATACAATTAAAAACAATACACTGAAGAAGGAACGAACAAAATGAGCTATTGTCTAATTATATAGAACTAATTATTAATTCCATGATAAGAGTAGATCATACCAACTCATTTTGGCTTGCTACAGCGGGAGGGGGAGGACGAATGGGGAAAGAAGAACGAGAGAGAGAGAGAGAGAGAGAGAGAGAGAGAGAGAGAGAGAGAGAGAGAGAGAGAGAGAGAGAGAGAGAGAGAGAGAGAGAGAGAGAGAGAGAGAGAGAGAGAGAGAGAGAGAGAGAGAGAGAGAGAGAGAGAGAGAGAGAGAGAGAGAGAGAGAGAGAGAGAGAGAGAGAGAGAGAGAGAGAGAGAGAGAGAGAGGTGACTGCATCCGAAAACCTAGATCCCATTTTCTGTTCGGAGACGTACGGAGATGGTTTTTCTTTGATTTTCCTCCGAAGTCGGGGTTATCAGGGCGGAAAATTTTCCCCAAAAAAATCCTAGCCGGTGACTTTTCCCCCCACTTTCCTTTGTAATTTTGGCAAACCAAACATCTGAATATGACGTGAAATCTAAAAATTCTTCTCCGCTGCCTCAGTTCCACTTTCCGCCAGATTTTTTTACCAACCAAACAGGCCCTAAGGGAAAAGAAAATGGGGCTTGTTTCTCTATTAACTGTAAAGTGGACCCCCGCCAAGAATCTTTCTTTTCTATCATCAGGTCTCCTTCTCTTACTTCTCTCTCTCTTCTCTCTTTCTCTGTTTTCTTTTTTTAAAAAAGAATCTCTCTCTTTGGTCTCTTTCTAACTCCTCTCCCGTTCTCTCTCATGCTCCTCTAGAACTCTCTCTCCCTCTCATACGCTGTTTTCTTTCTCTTCTCCAATCTCTCTCATGTTCCACTAAACTAGTTTAACACAAATTGCCAAACACGCCCTAGCTAGGTTTAAATTTCAGTCTTACTACGGTACCAAACTTTAAAATGCTATTTTAATTACAAAACACCACTAGAGGTAAAAGAAGAAAATAAACAACAAATAGCCAAAAAAAAAAAAAAAGGAAGAAGAATAATAAGAAAGGAACTTCAGAATAGGATATGAACCGAAGATTGCAACATGGAGTAAAAACTAAGATTTGCATCTTGTAAACCAGACCTGTTACATTTGAATCAATTGGACTATACTCATGAGAAAACCTGTCACTGAAATGGTTAACACGATACAGAACTCCATAATGTAGAGAAAATTATGGAATTGAGGATTGTCCGTGGAGAGGTTTTCAAGAACTTGAGACGTTAATGTTCAATACCTTTTAAGAAATAAATAATCACATTAATGCCAATTTAGGGGAAAGGAAGTGCGGACTAGCTTTTTATTCTTTGACAGATGATCTTTGTGAGAGAGTACTAGAAAGAAAAAAAAAGGAAAAAAAAGAAGAAGAAGAAGGAGATAATAGTATTATGTTTGAAATATATATTGTACCCACTTAATATTGAGAGATATCTGGGGAGCTGTTTAATAATGTACCAACTTAATAAAAATAAAGATAGTTTGCAAATATAAACTACAGAAGGACTTATATGAAAAAGCTCCTTGTGCACATAGCCCCTAAACTTTGGGGAAGTTTTTTCATAACCCCCATGAACTTTATTTATCTCACGCAATCCCCTTGCACTTTGGAGTGTCTAAGAAAAACCCTTGAACTTTAAATATTTCTCACCGGACACCTTTACATGTAATTTGCAAATAAGTAAAATTTTCTCGAGACAAAAACAAAACACACACACACACACACAAAATTTAGAGGGGTTTTGTTGCCTGTAAATGATAAATAATAAATTTTAAAAATTTCTCTTAAGAATAATTTATTTATTTAAAAATCACAATTAGAGGAGTCCGGTGGAAAAATGTTAAAGTTTCAGGGGGACATTGAGAGAGAAAGTTAAGGGTGTTTAGTGAGATAAAACAAAGTTTAGGGGTTATTTGTAACACCCCAAACTTCAGGGGGTCATGTGAAATTAACTGCCTTTCTCTCGCACTCTCTTACTCGTTTAAGAGCTGCGATCGATTGAGGTGGGGAAAAAAATGTCGAAACTGTTATCTAAGCTCAAGGGTTTCTTCAGCTCAAAAACCCTCGCAGGCGTTGACAAGGCGGGAAACCGCTACTTCACTAGAGCGGAGGACGTTGATGGAATCAGTAATCGTCTCGCTCTCTCTTTGATCTCTTTCATACTTTCTCTTTATATTTTCCTGCGACCCATTTCTCGAATTTTTTTTACTGTTTAAAATTCTATGTTATTGGAGCTAATATGGGATCTTGGTTTTCCATTAAATTCATTGTTTGTGGGTTATTAGGTGTTGAATTGTATGATAATTGTTTTCTTGGTTGCGATTTGACTGAAAGTGCTGCATAAATTAATGATTATTCTGATGGGAAAATGTTGATTTAGTAATTGTTTTTGTAGGATTATGAAATGGTGATGGTTATTTTATCTAGTTCTTCCTTGAATTCAATGCTCAGAAGACGTTTGTGGAATTGACTAAGTCGGGGTTTGACTGCGTAGTTTATGTTATCTTGGTGATTTGCAGTTATAAACTGAATTTGAGATCTGGGTTCTTGATCAAATACATGGTTCGATGTTAATGTGAATTGGTTTGGTTAATTAGGTGTTGAATTATATGATTATTGTTCTCTTGGTCGTAATTTGATCGAATCTGCTACATAAATTCTTGATTATCGTGATGGGTTTCTGTTGATTTAGAAATTATTTGTGTATGATTATGAAATGGTGATGGTTATTTTATCTAGTTCTTTTCTTCAATTCCTGCTCAGAAGCTGTTTGTGGATTTGACTAAGTGGGATCTGATGTGTAAAGTAACACCTTATACTATCTTAATGATTCTTAGTTATACAATGAATTTGAACTGGGTTTTGATGTTTGATTAGATCTATCGAATAGGTTGGATACATAATTGTTGTTTTAAACTTTTGTAACATGTAAAAATTTCTTTCTGGCATTAACAATCATGCATTATTTATTTAAGAAAGTACATTATTTATACATTTTTATTTTCGATCCATGAATTTGGAACTAGGTTTCGTATTTCATTTTATTTATTGGACAATAGACATAATTGATATTATGTTTTTAAGATGGGTTTGATGGTTATGAGGTGGTGACTCATTTTTAATTGAGCTACCAAGAGATAGAAGTATGAGGTCCACACCTTTCGATGCGACTTTTGGGGTGGGCCTCATCACATGGCTACATCTCGGTAGCTCATTTAGCAAAATGAGCCGCCAACCTCATACCCATTATTTTCTTTACAATAATTGTTTGTGTTAGAAGGCTTGAAGTTGTATAGTTCTTCATTGCATGGTTGATCTATGATCAGGTTTCAATGTTCTTTGCTTAAGGTTCATTTTTTGCTCCTTCTTTCTTTTTTCCCAATAAAACCGAAGTCTATTTGGATGAAATTATGTCATTATCTTTTCGACTTCAAATGGAATGGTTGAATGAGGTTTAATAAAGTATTTAGTTGAGTGAAGCTTTTGAATTGAAAGATGCTTCTTCTTTTGAGTGAGTACTGGATTTTTATGCTCTCTCTTCATTTATTACTGGCATTATGTTGTTAGCGATACTAAAATCATTTCAAATACCTAATAAAGTTTTGGATAAGTATTAAAGATTATTAATTATACTTGACAGAGGCTGTCATGTTTTCTAATTTACTAGTAATTTTACAGTGAAGGAGAAAAGATGGGTGCTATTCAAAGGTGAGCAAGATCCGACAACTGTACCAGGTTGGTTTGAACAAATCATAAACTAGGTCCTTTCTTTGTAATAGCGTGCCAGGATTTTTCCATCATAGGTCATTAAATAGTTAGATTAATTTTTACCAGGACAGTAGCCATTTCTTTGTTCACATAAATAAATGTATTTTATTTTGCTTTATTTCGCTATGTAGTACATTGCCTTGATCGAGTAAATCTTGAGATCTAGCTACTTCTTCTGGTGTAGTTGAGTGGATATGCTGGTTGAATGGCCAAAGGAAGAAAGCTCCAACCCCACAGGCAAGGAAAATGACTTTCATTGGTATTGTAAAATGTTTACGGAAGCTTGAGAAGTTACACAATTTAATTTACTCAAATCTTTATTCTTTATATATTTAGCTTATTGCATATTTCTATACCTTTAGAAATTAAGTGAAGCTTATATCAGTTCCATCACTATACAGTATATGCTACATTGATCTGATTTATGTTAAATTTGAGTAACTATATATATGGTGTCTCAGAAATAAATGGTTTGTTTTCTGAATATCCCGTCAACCAGGACACTCCATTTTATAGAGTTTTTCCGTGTCAGACATCCTATCCGTACACGGCCGTAACTGAACCCGACACGTGTTGCCGTATCCGTACCCGACACTTCTTGAACACTCCTTAAATATATGCATATATTTATTCAGACATGTACTCAATTGTGCAATGCATATATTTAATTTAAACACTCGTCATACACTTCTCAGATATATATCATACTTCACGTGTTGCCGTATCCGTACCCGACACTTCTTGAACACTCCTTAAATATATGCATATATTTATTCAGACCTGTACTCAATTGTACAATGCATATATTTAATTTAAACACTCGTCATACACTTCTCAGATATATATCATACACTTCACATCCACTTTTGTAACTTGTTGGATAAGGGTCGAATTCGTTTAAGCCTTTAGAGCTATAATTTAAGAGGGTCATTTGCATATATAGATTAGAACTATGATTATATCCCATGAGTTTTAGCCGTGTCCTCGTACCTTACCTTTTACAAATTTGGTGTGTCCCGTACCTGTACCCGTACCGTGCAACTTTGTCTGCAATGGATTTGTAAGGGAACATAAATGAGCATGATCAAATGTTAATTATTTTCACACATCTGAATCCATGTCATTTTTCTAACTATGCTAGTGTCATGAGATAGGTAAAGAAATAGTGTAAAGGGTGCTAAACTGCTGCACCTAAACTTTGAATATATTTGTGTTCCAATGTCCTCCTGAGTTATGGTGAGTTGTATTCACACATAATCAGTGAGGCAACTGATTCATGACACTAGGTTTTAGCCTGAAAAAAAACTTTCGCATCCAGTAATTAAGGTGATCATAGTTCTTGAACTTTATATAAATTCTATGATCCGGTAATATCACTATCTTTATTCATTGCCTCAGCTCTAAACTCCACTGCATGAAGAATCGAAGTGTGAACTGCCTCTTAAATCCTCCCTCTTAACATGCTAGCTATCCATCAGCTCTTCCTCTTAATATTTGTGATTGCTCATCTAAGTTGTACGGGTACGGGACACGACAAACTTGTAAAAGGTGGTGGGTATGGGGACACAGCTATATATACGTATGTTATATATATTATAGGTATTAAATTAATAATTTACATAAGATCAATATTGTTTTTTCATTTACATAAGATGAATATATAAGAAATAGATGTGAAGTGTAGAATATATGTCCAAGAAGTGTATGTGGAACATTTTAAATTAAAACAGGTATTATATAATTGAGTGTACGCTTGAACAAACGTGTGCATATATTCAAGAAGTTTCGGTACGGGTATGTGTCCATGGGTACGGCTACCGATAGAAGTACCCAGGTAATGCTCATCAAGGGACTTACAATGAGATGAATTCACACATATTAGTGGCGCAACTTACAGAAAGCAAGTCTTTTTCATTTAGTGTCCTGCTACCTCAAAAATTTATCAGGATCCTGTTACATCAAGAATTTTTAGTTCTTCTCGTTATCTAATAGGGATTGTCCCTCTGCTCCATCTTTAGTGGCTAGAAAGATCGTCTATGAGTATGAATAAGCCCCACCAAACACAGGCTTCTGCTCATGTTTCTTCTTGAAATTTTGAGAATATCTAGAATGTGTGTGCATGTAGGCTTAGTCACTTTTTTGTATACTATACATCATGTGTTTTTCTCGGAGCTAAATTGCAACATGTAATCCATATCTTGTTCTTCAACCGAGAACCCACTTTCAACTGGAAATTGAACTGCAACCGTACTAACTCATAACTAGATGGTAGCAGGAAAAAAACTAAAGCACAGGAGATAACTAATGAAGTGTGATAACTCTTTCTTGTTAATTTTATGGGGGCAGCACTGATCTCTAACACGAATCCAGAATGTAATTTTTTTTTTTGTATGTACGAAACTGCTGCACCTTAACTTTGTAATTTTCTTACATTCCAACACGTTGAATATGGGCCATAAATGGCCTTTCCTAAGTTTCAGCTTGCTTTAAGTAGACACTAGAACAGGCATATGAATATGCTCAAGACATCTTCTTAATCATGATCCTAGATTTTGAGAACACCCATTTGGTACTCTTTTTTCTTTTAAGTTTCATTATTGACTACAAGTGGGTTGAACTCTTTGGTAAATTCTTGTTGGAAATGCAGTAGGTTTAATTGGTCAGTCTAATAGTCATTCTACATCTGCAGGAAATGATTCAGCTGGAGGCTATGCGGGAGCGCGTTAAACAAAATGTCTTACGTATGTAACTTCTTAGTTATCTACTAGCATATTTTAAGATCAAATATTGTCTAGTAGCATATTTTAAGATCAATCATGAAAATGTCTGTGAGCAGCTACATCAATAACAGACTATGTTTCAGTAATTTGACTTACCAAACTAGAGGTTATGGTGGAATTTCCCTCGTTAACTGTAATAATCAAGTTTTCTTTTTTCAATCATTCCACCATGTACCAAGTTCAGCAATAACATTTCGGTCCTTGATTAAGCAAGTAAATGATAACCTTGTATAGTTTTGCATTTATCAAAGGGCAGAAAGATATATAAAAGACATTTTTATGCCAATGCCTTAATTTCCATGCATCCCTCAATTTTATCAACTTGTAAGTACTTTGGCTGCATGCCTTAAGAACATTATTGCTTCCTACCAACATGCTACATATTGTTTGTACATACTTTTTCTCCAAAGAAAGATTGTTTTATAGCTTTGAGCCAAACTAATTCTTCAGTTGTAGGTAAGTGGTTATTGCATCATTAGCAGCTCTTTCTCAATACTTCACTGTTTCTTGTCAAAGTTTTGAAGAAAGAAGAAGAAGAAAAGAAGGCAAGTGGTGCTCATCCTCATCAGAAAAAAAATATTGGTATGTCATTTACTTAGCAATACACACTTTAAAATAGAACATAAAATCTATATTCTTGTAGTTACTAGTTAAGTGTTTTATGAAATCCTTGATTAATTTTTTTATATCGATCCACAAAAGAATAGAGATATAGTAATCGGTTGAAATTATCATTTAGCATTTCTAGCATTTGATGCTCATCGATCAATTTCGACTGCTGAAACAAATTCTGCAGCTTTTAAGCTGAAGAAAACATCAGAAGGTTTTTTGAGGAAAGAGAAAATATCACAAATTGCATAAAAATATTTACAGCTTAACTTTTTTTTTTTTTGCTTATACCGCTTCTTCCATTTGTATTTTATCTAAATAAATATTTGGCATTTGTCACAAAATTAAGTAGGGGAACACAGCTTGTTGTGCTCAATCCTAACATTTGAATGGGGAAAGATGAGAAATTAGATGACGTTCACGTGCACGCTTAACCTTTTTCTGTTGTTCATGTACTGGACATTGGGAAAACTATATGATTGGTGATTTAGCTTGTATCTGTTTGATCCACATGAAATACTTGAGTATCTTCCTGTGCTTTGTATTTTTGGTCATGGATTAATCAGCTATATTTCCTGCATTGAATTGGTAAATTTTACCCACTTGACCCAAAATACGAAAGTGCAGAAACTTACTGATTAGTGTTACCTACTCCTTTATGTCAAAAATGGCAGGACTATGGACCGAAAAGATGTTCGTTATATCTAGAAATATTGGAACTTGGTGCCAATTGACCGATTAATAATATCTTGTTTGCAATGTTTATTGTTCTAGCCATCTAAGCATTTTTTTTTATTGGCACGGAGTTGAGAATGGACTACAACTATACGAGCTGAGGTGTTTCTACCAAAGGATTAACCTAACTTATGACCATCTGCTGGCGTAAAGCCTTTGGATAGGGCTGGTATTGGATTCGGATGGGTATTCTTACCCTACCCTCAAGGCATTAGATTCAGGCCCGATTGTGATCGGGTTTGTGTTCTTGATACCTATTGATTTCTGATATGAAAAAAGTAACAAGCCATACCCGTCCAAATACTTATCACATTTGTTTTGGTTCTGGTTCATCTTTGAGGTTTGATCCAGTATAATGAAAAGAATATAACTATACATTAAACATGACTACTTGTGATATGAAAATAACTGACTACTTAAGAAACTTCTTTAAAAGTTACTTTAATACTTTTGGGCATTTTCATTCATTCAACTCTTTCCTTATAAAATATAAATAATTTATGTAACTATTTTGGATGAGCATCCAAATAATTGTTACGCTAAGGAAATAAAGATTGCTTATTGTTAATTTAACTAAATAATATGTACATTTACAAGTGAAAACCATTACCAACTTAGTTAAATTTAACTAAATAATATGTACATATACACATGTATACAAGGAGCACAATTAGCTCGTAATATTTATACAGCAGGTATGATTTAAGTTGACTCGAACGGTTCTAGTATCCGTAAATCCTTGTTCTACCTACTTAGGTTAAGGAAGTGAGGTAGCTATTCAATAAAATGATATTAAGCATGTTTCCCATTTCTTCTCAAGAAGCAAATGGGTATTTCTTTGCAAGGGGAAGAATCAGCATGTATTGGATTCTTTGAGGAATGAATCGAGAGAATGGATTTGGATTATTCGTATTCTGGCCAGGACTGGTTTAATTTAATCGTATCCAACTCGAAATCAAGACTGGGGATATTGGACCTAATCCAGTTTGGCCCCTATCAGGTTGGGATAATTGGGAACATTCTTAGACTCTTAGCCCTTTGAGTTAGTTCCTAATTCCTATTCAGGTCTATATAAGTAAGCAAGTAACTTGTTTTGCATTTTCAAGGCAATTGGGAGCAAAAATTTTACTCACTTCATACAAAGTTTAAACTTCTGCAGGAGCCTTAAAAATTTTGTAAGTTGAGTTAGCGTCTGGACAAAATGGGAGATGATGGATTCACCATATGAAAGCATTATTCCATATATCAAAATGCCAAAATAACTACTAATTGGAATTTTCAAATGCTATGTTCTACAGCTCCAATTTTAGTTGTAACTTTATGCTATTTTTTTCTTCCTTCTACTTCATTTGATATTCTGTTTGATGTATTATATAGAAATCATTTGAAGTGCTCATATGAACTGGTTGGATCTAAATCATTACTTGAATACAGGGAAAGATGGATCACCAGATCTTAGGAGTTTCATCCAGCAGTTTCCTGATGCTTCCTTTGGCCACAAGAAGGGTAAAGTCTTTATCTTTGTGTAGTGCACTGTATGCTTTCTCTGGTTGAATCTTTTTTGGTGGCTACATGATACTATTATTGCAGAATACTTATAAATACTGATGATCCTTTTTGTAGCTATTCTAAACAGTTTGCTTATATTCCACCCTCATTCTCTCCTTTTCAGAAAAACAAATGCCTGATCTCTATGGTTACTTGGAATTTTTATCTTGTACGACTTTTTTCTTGCTTGAACCTATGCTTCTAGCCTTTCACATGTTTCATTTTTTAATAACGTTGTACACACGTTATTGTTTTCTTAAGACTTCGCAAGTTGTTTATATATACTTGTGTGTGTGTGTGTGTGTGCGTTTGTGTGTAGACACACAACAACAACATCAACAGTTTTTATCCCAAAATTTGGAGGCTGGCTACACGAATCCTAATCTTCCATTCAATTCGATTTAGGTCTATCTCCTCTTTTAATTTAATCAAGATCATATGCTTGTTAATTGCTTCCAACCAAGTTCTCTTGGGTCCACCTCTAGCCTGCTTGCTCCATTAGTTATAACTAATAATATTATCACGTCTTGTAATTGTTGCATTTTTTGGGCTTTGCTGCACATGGCCAAACTATCTCAATTGATATCCTTTCATGTTATCCTCAATAGGAGCAACTTATGACCTCCTACATGTGCACTAATTTTTTATCCTATTTCGTAGTGTATACTCAAGAGTCCATTATTAACTATTTCATTTCTGCTACCCTCATGTTCACATGTTGTCTCTTAATTGCCCAACATTACGGTATGTATCTATATGACATATAAATATCGTTAATGCGTATATATATACATATCGTGCACACACTTATACACATAATGCGTGCATACATACATACATAACATACTTAAATACATACATGTGTGTGTGTGTGTATTCAGTACTACTAAATTTTAACCTGCACTTGGATCCTCATATTGTCTCTTTAGGAATTGGATTATCATCTTCCTAAACCCTATCTACCCATTACTTTAGCATGGTCAATTAAATCAATTGTGACTACTCCTATGCAATACACTTATCCTTTTTACAACTAGAAAGAATCATTCCAAAAGTAGTGGATAGTTACCATTAGGAACATGATCATCTAATTCTCAAAGGAAGGTGAGAGGATTTGAATCCTTTCAATCCAATGTGAAAAAGCCTAAGGCCACAGAGTAAGGACCAAACATTCTTCTGTTTCTCTGTTACCTTAGAGCTATCATATTGTCAAATTTACGTGTTGCATATTTTAGTATCAGCTATTTTGTTGATAAATGTATATTTTCGTCCTTTTATTATATAGGAGATGAGAGATCGACTGCAAATGATGACACCAATACTGAAGATAGGTATGGTTTATTATGCTCGCATAACTTCGCGAACCTGAATTTAGATATTGTTGCAACACATAATGATTCTGTATTTATTACCATTATATTTTCTATTGAACTTGTCCTTCCTATACAAAGGAAGTTGAAAGTTTGGAGTAGTTCGATTTCACTGTCATTTTATTTTAAAAATTCACTGAACACCATGGAAAAATCTCACATTCTTGAAAACATTTACATGCTTACTTTCATGGAATGCCTTGCTAACATGAAAAGCTAGCCTTGGCATGTGAATAGCCAGGGTAGGAACATCTATTGTCTAGAGCCTATGTCATGTGTAATATAAGAAGCTTATTTGTGTAAGTTAAATTCTTAGTCAATTGATGAAACTTGTGTAAATTTTGTATATTAACATATACAGGTACATGTATTATGTATATGTATTGGATCTGGCACCTCATTTAGGAAAATGAATTATTGAGTCAAAGTGGCTAGGCCCACTTCCTCCAATGTGACTAGAAAAGGTGGGTCTCTTCATTTGTCGGTCTCTTGGTGGTTGACTTAGTAAATTGAGTTCTCACCTTGTACCCTCCCAAACACACACACACAAAAACAACCATGCATATGTATCCAGAAGAGAAACAATTATATCTATATTATAAGACATATCTGTTGCTTTTGGAATATTTCTCTTTGGTGACTAACCATTTAGCATGTTTGTTTACTGACAAAAGATTTACATAGAAGATGTTCATGACTGTAAGGGGTTATCTTTCTTCTTATAGAAAACCTGATCACATTCATAACCTTAATCATCTTGCAGTATAATATGTCCAGAAGCGCAATGTGGCAAATTTTTACTATCCTTTTTAAGAGCTGATTCAGCAAGAGTTGTCTTAACCAAGTCTTGACGCAGTGTGCTGAATGTTCTTACAAAAGAAACTAAAACTTGTAAATGTCTGTATGTATATATTTGGGAATTGATCCAATCTCTAATACATATTCCTTTGATGTTTATTTCAGGTCTACAGAACCTACAGGATCTGGTCAATCATTCAAACCTGGGATGTGGCAGCCACCAACGTGAAGACACACAATGTTATTTCTATACAACTATCAAGACTGGTTCATGGTTATCAACTATTTGAACTTCAAGATTGACATACAACCGGGGTCCGGGAACTTAGGTTCCTTTTTTTTTTTTTTTTGGGTATAAGATGCCTTAGTTGATTGGGGAATTAATCTCGCTTCGTAAGCTCCTTTTGCATTTGCTTTTGCATTGCTAAGTGTTTAATCCATCTACACAAGTTTTCAGATATATGTTGTTTTCATGATGTGTTGTAACATCCAGTTTGGGCAGTTGTACTCTGTAAAAGAAAACGCAATTTTGAAGATCTTTTGTATGAGGATTCCTTTTACAAGTTGACCTCTGGTATTTATACACAACACAAATGTTACCTTTAGTAACTAGTTTATCGAAAACTAATCAAACATCTGTTGTAATCCGTTTGAAGAATTGCCTCAGAGAAGAAATATTTGCTGCTTGGCTTCATTGTTGATTTCAGATTTTCGTTAGCAGTACTTTTCACAGTAAGTATTGGTCTCTTTGTTCCTTCTCTTTTCATTTTAGTACATAATTGTGCATGTTTATAAACGGAATATGTCAAAGAAAAGAACATGTGGTCTGTTTCAGAAGTAGAACTCCCAAAAATCAGTACGCAAGGTTTTCAAACTCCCCTTTTGGAAACATTTTTGGGCTTGTAACAACTCAAAATATCTTTGTTAGGTTAGAAGGCTAACCTGAAAGTGTACTTTTATTTATTTATTATTACTAGTATAATATACGTGCGTTGCACGTGGACTTAGATTTTGATTTAAAGCTATGAAGAAAAATATGACAAAAGCTTTGAACATTACATACAATAGTACATAAGTCCCGATTCTTCGTTAATTTTTTTAATATTAAAATAGTCGCCTCATATGCTAAATAATTCTACATTTTAGCTAAACTACATAGGATAGAAGCAAGCAACCCCATATACAACTACAAGTACTAATCTGCTCATTACAACTGCTAGTTATATGTCCTCCACTTATTCTACTATCATTTATTCACTTGAACGAGAAAAGCCACATTACTTTAATATGGCTTTTGAGATCAATATTCTCAAGAATTTAGGATATTTTGAATCAGTAGAGACCATAAAATAAGTTTATTTAAAATCCTTACATCAAGTGACTATGAATATCAAAGTATTTGTAGCTTGTAGAGTTAATTGAGAGTAAAATGAATACATTAAGCCATAATATAAAATGATGAGCAAGACAACAATGTTCTTTTTTCCGGACATGGAACTTGAAATAACCCTCATTAACTTAAAAATCGTCATTTGATCCCCAGATTTTGGGCGCAGGATCAGATATATTGTAAAATTTTACATTTATGATAAAAATAATGATAATCGATAATATTATAAAAAGAAAATTGATACAATCTGGTAGTCTAAACTGTTAGACATTGTGGCGAAAAATAATCGATACAAACTTCAAGATATGTATAATTACTGACAAGTAGATTTAATGATCAGTTTAAAGAAACATGATTTTGTAGCTTTACCACCTAAACAGAAAACCTAACAAAATAAGTCTTTATTCTCAATAAATAGAAATAACAATTCTAATAAAATAGTGTCAAATTGAAGTTGGCACGTTATTTCATCATACCTTAATTCTTGATTGTTTGACAATGAGAGGGTTGTAAACAGAGAAAAAACTTTCAAGAATTAAGTAATCAAAGAGTAAAACCCATCTTTATATAGGTTGCAAGTAAAAGCTATTAGTATTCCTAACTATAACCTAAAGAATTAGTCAAAAGGTCGGCTCTTTTGATTCCATAACAATTATTTTAATTGCCCTTCAATTAAAGACTACAATTTAATTGTAACTCATGATTCGAGTATGCATAATGCATGCACTAATGGCATTTTAAGTTGACACATTATTTGCAAAATGAAACGTGTAGTGATATTAGTTTGACATATACATTATATCAATTATCTATATATTCTATATTTACTATAATAATTGTATTTATTATTTTGAGCATGTAATTAATATGTACATATACACATGTATACAACGGAGCACAATTAGCTCGTAATATTTATACAGCGGGTATGATTTAAGTTGACTCGAACCGGTTCTAGTATCCGTAAATCCTTGTTCTACCTACTTAGGTTAAGGAAGTGAGGTAGCTATTCAATAAAATGATACTAAGCATGTTTCCCATTTCTTCTCAAGAAGCAAATGGGTATTTCTTTGCAAGGGGAAGAATCAGCATGTATTGGATTCTTTGAGGAACGAATCGAGAGAATTGGATTTGGATTATTCGTATTCTGGCCAGAACTGGTTTAATTTAATCGTATCCAACTCGAAATCAAGACTGGGGATACAGTTTGGCCCCTATCAGGTTGGGATAATTGGGTTCATTCTTAGACTCTTAGCCCTTTGAGTTAGTTCCTAATTCCTATTCAGGTCTATATAAGTAAGCAAGTAACTTGTTTTGCATTTTCAAGGCAATTGGGAGCAAAATTTTACTCACTTCATACAAAGTTTAAACTTCTGCAGGAGCCTTAAAAATTTTGTAAGTTGAGTTAGCGTCTGGACAAAATGGGAGATGATGGATTCACCATATGAAAGCATTATTCCATATATCAAAATGCCAAAATAACTACTAATTGGAATTTTCAAATGCTATGTTCTACAGCTCCAATTTTAGTTGTAACTTTATGCTATTTTTTTTCTTCCTTCTACTTCATTTGATATTCTGTTTGATGTATTATATAGAAATCATTTGAAGTGCTCATATGAACTGGTTAGATCTAAATCATTACTTGAATACAGTGAAAGATGGATCACCAGATCTTAGGAGTTTCATCCAGCAGTTTCCTGATGCTTCCTTTGGCCACAAGAAGGGTAAAGTCTTTATCTTTGTGTAGTGCACTGTATGCTTTCTCTGGTTGAATCTTTTTTGGTGGCTACATGATACTATTATTGCAGAATACTTATAAATACTGATGATCCTTTTTGTAGCTATTCTAAACAGTTTGCTTATATTCCACCCTCATTCTCTCCTTTTCAGAAAAACAAATGCCTGATCTCTATGGTTACTTGGAATTTTTATCTTGTACGACTTTTTTCTTGCTTGAACCTATGCTTCTAGCCTTTCACATGTTTCATTTTTTAATAACGTTGTACACATGTTATTGTTTTCTTAAGACTTCGCAAGTTGTTTATATATACTTGTGTGTGTGTCGATGCTGTGTGCGTTTGTGTGTAGACACACAACAACAACATCAACAGTTTTTATCCCAAAATTTGGAGGCTGGCTACACGAATCCTAATCTTCCATTCAATTCGATTTAGGTCTATCTCCTCTTTTAATTTAATCAAGATCATATGCTTGTTAATTGCTTCCAACCAAGTTCTCTTGGGTCCACCTCTAGCCTCCTTGCTCCATTAGTTATAACTTATAATGTTATCACGTCTTGTAATTGTTGCATTTTTTGGGCTTTGCTGCACATGGCCAAACTATCTCAATTGATGTCCTTTCATGTTATCATCAATAGGAGCAACTTATGACCTCCTACATGTGCACTAATTTTTTATCCTATTTCGTAGTGTATACTCAAGAGTCCGTATTAACTATTTCATTTCTGCTACCCTCATGTTCACATGTTGTCTCTTAATTGCCCAACATTACGGTATGTATCTATATGACATATAAATATACGTGTACGTATATATATACATATACGTGCACACACTTATACACATACGTACGTGCATACATACATACATAACATACTTAAATACATACATGTGTGTGTGTGTGTATTCAGTACTACTAAATTTTAAACCTGCACTTGGATCCTCATATTGTCTCTTTAGGAATTGGATTATCATCTTCCTAAACCCTATCTACCCATTACTTTAGCATGGTCAATTAAATAAATTGTGACTACTCCTATGCAATACACTAATCCTATTTACAACTAGAAAGAATCATTCCAAAAGTAGTGGATAGTTACCATTAGGAACATGATCATCTAATTCTCAAAGGAAGGTGAGAGGATTTGAATCCTTTCAATCCAATGTGAAAAGCCTAAGGCCACAGAGTAAGGACCAAACATTCTTCTGTTTCTCTGTTACCTTAGAGCTATCATATTGTCAAATTTACATGTTGCATATTTTAGTATCAGCTATTTTGTTGATAAATGTATATTTTCGTCCTTTTATTATATAGGAGATGAGAGATCGACTGCAAATGATGACACCAATACTGAAGATAGGTATGGTTTATTATGCTCGCATAACTTCGCGAACCTGAATTTAGATATTGTTGCAACACATAATGATTCTGTATTTATTACCATTATATTTTCTATTGAACTTGTCCTTCCTATACAAAGGAAGTTGAAAGTTTGGAGTAGTTACGATTTCACTGTCATTTTATTTTAAAAATTCACTGAACACCATGGAAAAATCTCACATTCTTGAAAACATTTACATGCCTACTTTCATGGAATGCCTTGCTAACATGAAAAAGCTAGCCTTGGCATGTGAATAGCCAGGGGTAGGAACATCTATTGTCTAGAGCCTATGTCATGTGTAATAGAAGAAGCTTATTTGTGTAAGTTAAATTCTTAGTCAATTGATGAAAACTGTGTAAATTTTGTATATTAACATATACAGGTACATGTATTATGTATACGTATTGGATCTGGCACCTCATTTAGGAAAATGAATTATTGAGTCAAAGTGGCTAGGCCCACTTCCTCCAATGTGACTAGAAAAGGTGGGTCTCTTCATTTGTCGGTCTCTTGGTGGTTGACTTAGTAAATTGAGTTCTCACCTTGTACCCTCCCAAACACATACACACAAAAACAACCATGCATATGTATCCCGATGAGAAACAATTATATCTATATTATAAGACATATCTGTTGCTTTTGGAATATTTCTCTTTGGTGACTAACCATTTAGCTTGTTTGTTTACTGACAAAAGATTTACATAGAAGATGTTCATGACTGTAAGGGGTTATCTTTCTTCTTATAGAAAACCTGATCACATTCATAACCTTAATCATCTTGCAGTCTAATATGTCCAGAAGCGCAATGTGGCAAATTTTACTATCCTTTTAAGAGCTGATTCAGCAAGAGTTGTCTTAACCAAGTCTTGACGCAGTGTGCTGAATGTTCTTACAAAAGAAACTAAAACTTGTAAATGTCTGTATGTATATATTTGGGAATTGATCCAATCTCTAATACATATTCCTTTGATGTTTATTTCAGGTCTACAGAACCTACAGGATCTGGTCAATCATTCAAACCTGGGATGTGGCAGCCACCAACGTGAAGACACACAATGTTATTTCTATACAACTATCAAGACTGGTTCATGGTTATCAACTATTTGAACTTCAAGATTGACATACAACCGGGTCCGGGAACTTAGGTTCCTTTTTTTTTTGGGTATAAGATGCCTTAGTTGATTGGGGAATTAATCTCGCTTCGTAAGCTCCTTTTGCATTTGCTTTTGCATTGCTAAGTGTTTAATCCATCTACACAAGTTTTCAGATATATGTTGTTTTCATGATGTGTTGTAACATCCAGTTTGGGCAGTTGTACTCTGTAAAAGAAAACGCAATTTTGAAGATCTTTTGTATGAGGATTCCTTTTACAAGTTGACCTCTGGTATTTATACACAACACAAATGTTACCTTTAGTAACTAGTTTATCGAAAACTAATCAAACATCTGTTGTAATCCGTTTGAAGAATTGCCTCAGAGAAGAAATATTTGCTGCTTGGCTTCATTGTTGATTTCAGATTTTCGTTAGCAGTACTTTTCACAGTAAGTATTGGTCTCTTTGTTCCTTCTCTTTTCATTTTAGTACATAATTGTGCATGTTTATAAACGGAATATGTCAAAGAAAAGAACATGTGGTCTGTTTCAGAAGTAGAACTCCCAAAATCAGTACGCAAGGTTTTCAAACTCCCCTTTGGAAACATTTTTGGGCTTGTAACAACTCAAAATATCTTTGTTAGGTTAGAAGGCTAACCTGAAAGTGTACTTTTATTTATTTATTATTACTAGTATAATATCGATGCGTTGCCGTGGACTTAGATTTTGATTTAAAGCTATGAAGAAAAATATGACAAAAGCTTTGAACATTACATACAATAGTACATAAGTCCCGATTCTTCGTTAATTTTTTAATATTAAAATAGTCAGCCTCATATGCTAAATAATTCTACATTTTAGCTAAACTACATAGGATAGAAGCAAGCAACCCCATATACAACTACAAGTACTAATCGCTCATTACAATCTGCTAGTTATATGTCCTCCACTTATTCTACTATCATTTATTCACTTGAACACTGAGAAAAGCCACATTACTTTAATATGGCTTTTGAGATCAATATTCTCAAGAATTTAGGATATTTTGAATCCCGTAGAGACCATAAAATAAGTTTATTTAAAATCCTTACATCAAGTGACTATGAATATCAAAGTATTTGTAGCTTGTAGAGTTAATTGAGAGTAAAATGAATACATTAAGCCATAATATAAAATGATGAGCAAGACAACAATGTTCTTTTTTCCGGACATGGAACTTGAAATAACCCTCATTAACTTAAAAATCGTCATTTGATCCCCAGATTTTGGGCGTGTGACGCCCTGTATATATTTGTAAAATTTTACATTTATGATAAAAATAACAGATACTGATAATATTATAAAAAGAAAATTGATACAATCTGGTAGTCTAAACTGTTAGACATTGTGGCGAAAAATAATCGATACAAACTTCAAGATATGTATAATTACAGCAAGTAGATTTAATGATCAGTTTAAAGAAACATGATTTTGTAGCTTTACCACCTAAACAGAAAACCTAACAAAATAAGTCTTTATTCTCAATAAATAGAAATAACAATTCTAATAAAATAGTGTCAAATTGAAGTTGGCACGTTATTTCATCATACCTTAATTCTTGATTGTTTGACAATGAGAGGGTTGTAAACAGAGAAAAACTTTCAAGAATTAAGTAATCAAAGAGTAAAACCCATCTTTATATAGGTTGCAAGTAAAAGCTATTAGTATTCCTAACTATAACCTAAAGAATTAGTCAAAAGGTAGGCTCTTTTGATTCCATAACAATTATTTTAATTGCCCTTCAATTAAAGACTACAATTTAATTGTAACTCATGATTCGAGTATGCATAATGCATGCACTAATGGCATTTTAAGTTGACACATTATTTGCAAAATGAAACGTGTAGTGATATTAGTTTGACATATACATTATATCAATTATCTATATATTCTATATTTACTATAATAATTGTATTTATTATTTTGAGCATGTAATTAATATGTATTGAATGAGAATGAGACTTTATATGCAATTAATTAAAGATAAAATAGGAAAATCTCAAAATCAGAGGGGCAAAAAGGATTTCAAAAGTTTTAACACTTGAATCCTCTTTTATATGTAGTATAAGTATATATATATAGACAGATTAATTTTTGGAACAAATAAAAGCAATGTCATTCATTGGAGCTAAGAAATTGGAGTTTAGAAAGCATTATTCAATCCAAAAACTTATTCACCATAATACTCGGTTTTCTACGATCGTTAGGTTGAAAACCTAATTCAAAATTTTAGGGCAGAATCTAAAGTTTTATTTTCTTGCTTAGAAAAAGAATGTCGTTTTATTAAAATGAAATTAACGTTAGGCAGTGAGGCTAAAATCAAAAGGTTAAAACAGACCTCTCACCCCACCCAAAAAAATAATAATCAAGATCAAAATCTTAGGCTTCGTTTGGATACCATGGTGTTTTTCTTATTGCGTTTTTGTAAAAAAAACACTATGGTGTTGTGTTTTCTCCTAAAGTGTTTGCAAAACACCATCTTGAGTGTTTTTGGTCAACACTTGTTTGACCCATTATAACATTAGTATTAAATATATTATTATAGTAAGTATAATACAATATAATATTGTATAATGTATTATAATATTACATGGCACTTTAATGTATTATATTACATTATAATATTATATGGTACTTTCATGTATTATATTACTTTATAATTATTACATATTATTTTCAAATAAAAATATATTTAATTATTTTGGTGTATCAATTTGTTATTACTATATATTATATAATATTTTTAAAATAATATTATATTATTATTAAAATAATATTATAATATTATTAATATAATATTAATATTATTTTATTACTAGTAAATTATTAATAAATTAATATATTTTAAATATTTTAACATTATTTAATATATTATATATAGTTTCTAATAAGAGTTTACTAATAATTACTTTAATAATATATTAATAATTTATGATATAAAAATATTATTATATTATAAATATATTATTATTATATTAACATTTGTTAGCAATAATTTATTTTTATTATAATATATTATATTATTATTATATTATAAATATATTATTATTATATTATTATTATATTATTATTATATTACTTTATAATTATTACATATTATTTATTATATAATATTTTTAAAATAATATTATATTATTATTCTATTACTGTTTTATTACTAAAAATGTTACTATTATATAACATTTTATACTTATTAATTTATTACATATTATTTATTAAAAATTAATAATATTATAGTGATTATAATATTGTATAGTATATTATTATATCATTATTATATAATTATTTATTATCAATAACTTTTATTATTTTTATTAATTTATTTATATTTTTCTATTATTTATTATTATATTACTTTAGCTATATTATTATGTAATACATTATCAACATATTAAAATTAGTATTAATATCTTACTATATTATTATATAAGATATTTTAATTATTAATATATTTTATATTATTTAATAAATATTATTAATATATTAGATTAATTATAATATAATATAATATAGTAAGCATGTTGATAATAACTATATATTAATTATATTTAATATATTATGTTAGATATTATATTAACACCTCAAACTCAAAACCAAAACACCAAACTTTAAACACCTAAAAGGTATTTTGAAATAAGTGTTGTGTTTTTATTTGAGGATGATTTAGCTCAAAAACATCATGGTTTCCAAACGTATTGTGTTTTGTTTTTGGCTAAAACACCATGAAAACAAGGAAAACACCATTATATCCAAACGAAGCCTTAGTAAAGAACTTTTCTTATTCTAACTGTAATTGCGATGTAAGTATTAGTTGCGTGCAATTCTGTTTATTGTTTTTGAAATTATTTAAATCTATTTGCATCTCAAACAAATTGAAACTAAAAATTCTCGTCCTACTCGGTATAAGTAGTCTTCTTTTGAAAGTATACTTTGACTTTGTGTGTCTTCTAATAAGTAATAACTGACAGAAAATATCCCCTTCACTTCACTTCAGTGATCCAAACAATCAACCCAAAGATAACATTCATTCTTAAAAAAAAATAAAAAAATAAAAAACATTAAGAAATTTCGGATATTCCATGATGGGCACATGACCCAAAACCCATTATCTTCCTGCTGACGCCACAGTAGACGTCAGCGTCGTCATTCCGAGTGGGAAGAAAAATATCTCGCAGTTCAATGTCATTGGCCATCCTCTTTTTATCTGGAAAACTCTCAAATGACCCCTTATCCTTTCCAAAATTTATTTTTAAGCCCCTGCGTATACAAATCTATAAATTCTTCGCCCAATTTTGACCTCCTCATTCCTTCTTTTTTCTTTTTCCTTCAACCCACTCTCCCCTTTCGAAAATCCTAAAAAGCTCGCCGTTAATCAGAGATCTTGATCATGGGTATGATTTCTTCTCTGCTACGATTTTATGTATTTTCGAGAATTCCTTTCGAATTATGAAAATGGAGCACTTTTGTGATGTTTTGGGGGATAATCGTGAGGTACTCTGTAGAAAAGAATACTTTATTCCGCTAAATTTACCTCTTTTTTTTTTTTTAATAATTATTACTATTTAATGATATTAACAGAACAAAGATCAAAGCGATGGCATAATGGGAGCAAGTAGGAATATTGAGTTTATTTCCAAAGTATAGATGCAACTAGTGTTGTCTATAAATAAGATATATTTATTTATTTATTTATTTATTTTGGGTTGGGGTTTTAAGTATCCAAAGATTGCATTTCGTATGTGATCATTAATGCCCAACAGGAGCGTAATATATATCTATGTGAATTAACCCCGTATATACTTGGCAACCATATATACTTGGCAATGGGTTAAGTTACCAACTTATGTTTAAGGTGAATTAAGGAATGAAGATTAAAATGTTCAGGGTTTTTTTTTAAAGATATTAGTACCTTAAATCGTTAGTATCTTGATATTAGCCCCCCAAATCTTCATATTTTGATATTAGTCCCGCAAATCACCTTAATATGTTAATATTAGTCATCCCATCGGCTTAACTTTAAAAAAACCCTTAACCATGGTTGAGTTTAGACTAACCATGGATGGGTAATTACCTTATCACCCCCTCTCTGCCTTAGGATCCCAGGTGTTTGAGGGAATGGACACGAGACTGCCTTGGGAAAATGGTTGTTGCAGGCGAGGATGCCTATAGTGACAGGGAGGAGGCAGAAGGAATGGAGGGAGGAGGAGGAGAGGAGGGAGCGGGCTTAGTGGAGGAGGGAGACGGCGGAGAGGGGGCGGCAGTGTCGTGGGGGAGAGGAGGTCCGAGGGGAGGGAGGACAGAGGTATAAGTATAATTGCCCATTCAAGAATAAAGTTATAGAAAGTGGAATATTCCCCACCCATTTTAACCCCAACTAACTAGAGGGGCTAATATCAGCATATTAAGGTAATTTGGGGGACTAGTATCAAAATATGAAGATTTGAGAGACTAATATCAAAATACTAATTATTTAAGGGACTAATATCTAAAAAACCTCAATACTTATCACCAAACAAGGAATAAGATATTTTTGGCTTATGATATCTAGTGTTTACCTTCTCTGTTTCATAACATCTGCAAACTTGTAGAGCAACCTCGTACTAACATCTGCGCAAAATTCACAACCTTCTCAAAGATTTCACAACATTTCAGGAATTAAAGAAAAACACAATGCTTGATGATTTTCTTGTGAACAAATTTTTATGGAATTAATCTTGACTTTGTAATTAATTGTCAAGTTTGTTAATTTTCATTTTTTAAAAAAGTTTTCTACAAAATATACTAAAATGTAATCATGTGCAGGTTCAAACTCGGGACTAGCTATCTGCACTGTAGATCATATTCCTTAGCCCCTTGTTTTGTTTCACCTAGTAGTAATACTTATGATGAATTTGTGACCATGGTCCCTTGTTTTGTTTGAACTGTAGGAACCTAGTCTCATAATCAAGGTTAGTTATATCAAGCTAGATAGCCAGACCTTTTCTTACAGTTTCTCCAGAATGCCTTATAGGCTTATAGCTGTTTATTTAGGCAGGCTTGGTGTCTATTCTTAATATGCATTGGTGACCATGGATTAGGCTTGGTGTCTATTCTTAATATGCATTGGTGACCATGGATTTGGATTTCACATGCCCTTGTTGTCTAAGTTTCTCACGATGTCAAGTTTAGTTTTATGTTTCTTTAGTTTGTTGAGTATGCAAGCAACTGATATTAAATTATAAGTTATGCAAATTCTCATAGTAATACGAAAATTTTATAGCTTTTCACGTCTATAACTCCATCCTGGGCCAAAATGTCTTTGGACAGGTTTAACATTGTGTCTGTGAGCCCATTAGGAATTAGTTTCATAAGGGTTTTACATCATATATATCAGTAATCACATAAGTATTACAACTAGGTGTTTGTTTCTTCTCTAATTAAACTTATAACAATGTTTTAAAAAGCTTCTGCCTAGGCCTAGCCTGTACCTAGGCTGCCTAGTCTCTGACCGCCTAGGTCTTTAGAGGGTCTAGGGGAGCGGAAACCGCTTTTGTGGACAGCACGACTAGGTCTTGGTTGTGATTTCATATGTTGTTGCCTCCACATTCTCTAACCTCCTCCAAAGTCCTCCGGCCTCCTCCACCTACTATGAACACCTCTTCCAGCTCCTCCGACCTTCAGCAAAACCTCCTCTGCCACCACTAAAAATAAAAAATAAAAAGAAATCCTCCTAGACCTAGCACTTAGGCGCTAGGTGCCTGTTAACGGTGCCTAGGGCTTTCAATAACATTGATTGTAATTAAAAATTTTAAAAAAAGGAAAACGCCTAGGCCCCCTCTAGGCTCTAGGCACTGCATCCGATGCCTAGGCCGCCTAGCGCTTTCTGTAACCTTGCCTATAATATTATCTCTTAGGTGTCTAACGTAAGATTTTCAACCAATGAAAACTGTGTATCTTTTTAATAATTTCTCCCTATACCTCTCCTATACCTCTCCATCGGCCATCTTAACGGTTAATTAGCTTTAAGAGTGGATTCCCTGATTTTTAGACGTTTCATGGATTCTTTTCTTTTCACAGCCATTTCTTATTTAAGCTATCAACATCAACTCGTGACCTTTATTCAATGTAGTTTGTATGATTTTGCATGTCATACTGATCTCATATCTCCTGAACACTTCCAAACCTCACTGCACGGCTCATGAGTTTCATTGCATATGGTTCATAATGCTTCTCCTCAGTCAATAGTCATTTCCTTAGTATTTGAAATAGCGTAAGTATATTAAGCCCTGATCATTCAAACACTGTCGAATTTTGAGGCTATCAACAGGTCTCAGACCTCTTCCTCTTAAACAAACAAGCATTGAAACTTTTGTGTCATAGATCCATCAATCCACACCTCAGTTGTTATAAATTTTGATTTTATGTATATGTGTTTTAGTTCTGATTTAACCACTCAATGCTGTATTCTGACATTTGCAGAGTACAATTAGCTGTTACTGTTAGTTCAAGACAAAGTCACTTGTTCTCATGTCATGTTGACGTTTTTTGTTGTATTCAGCTGCAGGAAATGCTTTTCAGGATATCTTAACCGTACTCCCAAAGCCAGGGGGTGGAGAATATGGAAAATACTACAGTTTACCAGCACTTAATGATCCAAGAATTGGTAATGTCTTTGGAATTTTCCGAAAGCTTATTCAGCTATCTGTTATATTATTCAATTTTGTTATACCTATCTTAGCAAACACCAACCACATGCTAGTGCTCATATAGCAGATATTTGAAGTCTTTTGACCTGCTACTGCATTGTTCAGTTTGTTTTATATATAATGTAAACTAGAATTTCATACTTTTACATCCACTAAGCTGAGTACTAAAAATTAAAAAAACTGTCCCAGACACAATTCATTTTTAGCTGTTTCAGATTTATTAGCTGGACATACCTTTTTTGGTTCTTCTTATTTTTATTTTTGTTGTTGTTTTGTTGTTACTTTCTGTTCTTTTGTTTGTGGATGTGGGATGGAGGATCCGAATACTGGAAAGTTGCATTGTCTGTTGTTCTTTTTAAATCTTTATCCCACTTCTATAATAAACGAATTTCTTTTGGTTATCTTTCGTGAATCATAGATAAGCTACCATATTCCATTCGCATTCTTCTTGAGTCTGCCATCAGAAATTGTGATGACTTCCAAGTCACCAAGAATGATGTTGAGAAGATTATTGACTGGGAGACCACATCTCCAAAGCAAGTTGAGATTCCCTTCAAACCTTCTCGTGTTCTCCTGCAGGTTTGTTTGACTTTACCTGCAGTTCCCTAAGTTTCTTTCCGATTTCTATACTACATAATTAATTTTGGTTTTTGTGAACAGGATTTTACTGGAGTGCCGGCTGTCGTTGACCTTGCTTGCATGCGTGATGC
Organism: Asparagus setaceus; assembly: GCA_012295165.1. Taxonomy (NCBI): domain Eukaryota; kingdom Viridiplantae; phylum Streptophyta; class Magnoliopsida; order Asparagales; family Asparagaceae; genus Asparagus; species Asparagus setaceus. The sequence continues at coordinate 21,034,274 of CM022704.1, read as the reverse complement.
TATGAACAAACTTGGCAGTGATTCAAATAAGATCAACCCTCTTGTATGTACTAGATTACTTTTACTTCTCTTAGCTCAGTTTGTGGTTCTTATCACATGTCATAAATATTTAGATCAAGTAGAAAAGAAAGCCAGAAAGTTGAGAAATGTAGTATGTTTCGGTCAACTGTTTAACTGTCTTATACTTTTGTTTCTTTTTCTCCTATTCTTTTAGCATCAAATAATTTAGATGTCTAGGATGAACAGAAAAGAAACAAAGCTGATAGAATCCTATAACTTTCACTGGTCTTTTGAACTATTATACAATTACTATTAGCTCTTTCTTTGAAACTCGATTGATTCAAATAAATTCTTTGTTTTGAGTAATTTGTAGAATAAACTATTAAAATTGAGATTTCTTCATATCTCCTCATATGAGTTCTTCCTACTACTTGTATAGTTGCTTATGCCTGAATACTGTTTTTCTTGCATGCAGGTTCCTGTGGATCTTGTTATTGACCACTCAGTGCAGGTTGATTTGGCAAGATCAGAAAATGCAGTGCAGGCGAACATGGAGCTTGAGTTCAAGAGAAACAAAGAAAGATTCGGGTTCCTCAAGTGGGGGTCAACTGCTTTTCACAACATGCTTGTTGTTCCTCCAGGTTCTGGTATTGTTCACCAGGTAAAAGCTTTCATAGTTTTTTCTGCCAAACAAAATTCTTCTCTTTTGATAATGCATTTTATTTTCAGAACAAGTTATTTGAATATACGAGAAAGGTTATTGGCACTTCTTTTTTAATTTGTTGATTTGTAATAACAAAATTTTCAGGTTAATCTAGAATACCTTGGTCGAGTGGTTTTCAGCACTAACGGCATCCTGTACCCAGACAGTGTTGTTGGAACAGATTCCCACACTACTATGATTGATGGATTAGGTGTTGCTGGTTGGGGAGTTGGAGGCATTGAAGCAGAGGCTGCAATGCTTGGTCAGGTAAACCAAAATGCGCTTTAAACTTTAGGTTTTTCCTTTCCTTTAAGCCTTGGTATCTGGAACCTGGAATAATTCTTGCTTTATAGTTGGGGTGAGAATGTTCAAAGTACCAAGTTGCTAGCAGGTGTTTCCTTTTCATGGACACAACTTTGCTTTCTATTAGGAGCATGTTCATGATTATCTTTAAAGGTACATTCTCATGAGTATTGATTGTGTCTCTTGTTTTCTCCGTTGCTCTTCCGGGAATTGTTTACATACTGGCTCCTTTCCGTTCAGATACTCTGAAGTGCAACAGGCATGAGTAGGGGTTAAATCTATAATAGCGTCTTGCTTAACAATCCGATCATTTCTTATTAGCCAATTCGAGTTTCAAATCTCTTTCAAGCCAGATGTAACTTTTAGGTTTTTTCTTCAAACTAGTAAAATACATTTTTGTAGATGGTTAGCACCAGGTTAATGTATAACATAAAGTCTTGGTATCAGCCAAAAGGAGTCCTTTTTGGCTGCGTCAGTTTAATTTCCGACAACTTGAAACAAAACTCAAATTCATAGGGATTGTGTGCTTTTCTTTCTTGCTAGTTGTGAATATCAAAGAAAACATTTTAAAAAGATTAGTTCATTTTTTATGATTTCCACCTTTTTGTTTCTAAGAAAATGTCTATCAAAAGAGTATCATCCTTTTGTAGTCTTCATTCTGAATATTATGCTTTATTTCTCTGGATGGACAGCCTATGAGCATGGTCTTGCCCGGCGTCGTTGGATTCAAATTGTCTGGGAAATTGTGCAATGGTGTCACAGCAACTGATCTAGTTTTAACTGTGACACAAATGTTGAGGAAGCATGGTGTTGTTGGCAAATTTGTTGAGTTTTATGGTAAGTCAATTGTGAATTCCATAATTTGAAACATAGTTCTTTTTCTCTTGGTGCTAAAATCTGGGTTTTTATTCCTATTCTTTCAGGTGAAGGAATGAGTGAATTATCCTTAGCTGACAGGGCAACAATTGCGAATATGTCACCCGAGTATGGAGCAACCATGGGCTTCTTTCCTGTAGATCATGTTACCTTACAATATCTCAAGTTAACAGGAAGAAGTGATGAAACTGTGAGTATTTGTGTTTTCAGAAGTTCCCAAGATATTATTTGTTATGGTAAGAGTGCAGCAGTTAACTTTAGCAGTTCTTTATCTGATCGTCAGATACTTTTTCTTTATTTGTTTCAAAATGTTAAACTAAAAGTCCGCAGGATGTAATAAAGTCCTTTTTTTTCCCCGGAGAATTTCACCATTGATAAAAAATGGTGAAGGATATGAAAGGTTCAAATCTTTAACTTTTCTACTCAACTTTTCAAATGATCATATCTGCAAAATCATTTGGTTCTTGTGTTTTCATTATTAACCCTGATAAGAAAAGTTTACAATTCTCTATAGGAATTATTAGAGCACCAATGCTAATGATATTGTTTGTTAGTGGTTGACTCATCTTGTTAACTTCTTAGGTATCAATGATAGAAGCCTATCTTCGAGCAAACAAGATGTTTGTCGACTACAATGAGGTAACATTCACTGTCCTCAAGAATCCGCTATTGAGTAACAAAGTGGATAATGACCTGTAGTTTGTGCCAGCCTCAAAAAGAAAGAGTCTATTCGTCGTACCTAGAGTTGGACCTTGCTGAAGTTGAACCATGCATATCAGGTCCAAAGAGGTTAGCTGCCAACCGACATCTACGCCATATTAAATCATCGTTGCCTTTTAGTTTTGTTGATTTATGATTTTTTTCTCAGACCTCATGACCGGGTGCCCTTGAGAGAAATGAAGTCTGACTGGCATTCTTGTTTGGACAGTAAAGTTGGATTCAAGGTGAGATGCAAACTGCAGTAGTTATAATATCTGGTGATAAGTGGTTACATTTGTCTCATACATACACTTATGGCTGATTTTCTGGCTGATGCTGCCACACTCTTGATAATGAGATATTAATCCTAGCATGATGAATTGCTACTGATATTGTTTATTTTTCTTGTTATGAGAAGTTTCTTGTTTAGGTTCCATCTTAAGTTTGCAATCAAGATAGTTTACCTGTTAATTCATCATGGCGTGTGCAAGAAAATACCCATACTTTCTACCATAATTATATTACTTAAAGTAAATGTGCTGTCTACAAAATCTGTATTAATATTCACAAATGTAGCCATACAATGATATTGATTTTGTTTTCAATTGATTGTAGCAGCTTCAGGAAGCCATATTACATTCAACAAATTCTAAGCATTTCAGAACTTGCAGGGGTTTGCAGTGCCAAAGGTATCACAAGAGAAAGTTGTGAAGTTTGATTTCCATGGACAACTTGCAGAGCTAAAGCACGGCAGTGTTGTCATAGCTGCTATAACAAGCTGCACGAATACCTCAAATCCAAGCGTCATGCTTGGTGCTGGTCTTGTTGCAAAAAAGGCCTGTGACTTGGGCCTTGAGGTTGGTTTCTTTCCAATTTCATAGAGTAATCACAATCATCTCTTTGTGATCTTTTCAACTCCAAATCCAATCTCAGCATCTGTTATGAGTTTATCTTGACTCTTATTCTGTGGTCTATCATTGCCTTTTTACAGCTGACTGTTTTATTAGTTACTTTCAGGTCAAGCCATGGGTTAAAACGAGTCTTGCCCCTGGTTCAGGGGTAGTTACGAAATATTTGCTTAAAAGGTACCTAAGGATCTGTCGAGTATGTTAGACACTTATCAGATGTAAATTTGACATAGAGAGTTCTGCTTTCGATTAAAACCAATAGTATTGTTGCTTTGTTTATGTTATATTATCATTGTATTACTTCTGATGAATTAAGTTATATATTTTGTGTATACAGTGGCCTGCAGAGATATTTAAATCAGCAAGGCTTTCATATTGTTGGATATGGCTGCACTACATGTATTGGGAACTCTGGGGACCTGGATGAGTCTGTTGCTACTGCAATCTCAGAAAATGGTCTGCCTAATATATTGTTTTTCATATGCTCATAGTTATTTCCAAGTGCATTTCCTTATATATAGTAAATGAGCGTCATTTTCCTATGTATGTTTAACTTGCTCGTACAGACATTGTTGCTGCTGCTGTGCTTTCTGGAAATCGAAATTTTGAAGGCCGAGTGCATCCCTTAACTCGAGCTAACTATCTTGCTTCCCCTCCTCTTGTTGTGGCATATGCTCTTGCTGGCACAGTAAGTTTGCATTGTTTGTATGCATATATGCTGCTTGCAAGAAGAGAACTGAGGAGATTAGAAAACTAACTGAAAAAGGAAACATGGAAAATAGAAGTAGAAAGTTACACCTCTTAAACCAGGGAATTGAATGATTCTTTCTTTACAGATATTCATATTGCCTGAGATTCTTTTTTGTGATATTGTGCCTTATAAGTGTATTAACTATTTATATGCATATTTCTACTTATATGCATTTTTCTTGTCTCTTTTGAAATATTTGGCTGTGAATCCAAAATGAAAAAGGTCATTGGACAGTTTATTTTTCCTCACCTCTCTTTTCTCGTAGAGGGTAAACTCTGGAAAGGGGTAATATATTCTATAGGTATATAGGAGACACCTCCATGCATTATTTGATTTCTTTTTGGAAGTGTAACCCTTCAATATAATGAATTGTCTTTTACTCAGATTTTAATCTTTCCAAATGGCATATCTATTCTAGTTCACAGAACTTTAAATGGACTCTACCTGCAAAAAGGGCACTGCATTAAGGTCTAAATTTATTCTCCCTATGGAATGAACTAAGAATCATACAAAACTAAGAGAGTACAAAAGGTGTATGATGGATCATTGGTGGTTACTTGTCATAGCTTGTACAAAATGCTCTAATCGATCAAAACTACCTATCTGCGAACGAATGATCAAACTTTTTTATCTTATCGAGGAATCAATCCTTCTAGCAAGTAAATGACATTATATCAAGCCAATAGAACCAATTTAGGATGTGTGTCTTATTAATTACCAAAATTGTGACATGTTTTTTTCCCCAATGCAAGACTGTTTTATAATAAAATAGGTATTTGAGCTCTATGTGTATATATTCATATAAAGTATAGGTTTTGTGGTCGTTTAGGCTACTCATTTATACATGATAAGAATCATTCCAGAAGTCGAAGCTCTTGTTGCTCTGATAGACAACTTTTTAATTAATTTGCTTAACCAATGGAAAAGTTATAAACTCTCATAAATATTGTTGTCTGAACAAAGTAAGCCACTGGTATTTATTAGTGCTGCTTAACAATCCATACTACATATGATGAGCTATTATTTTGATTTATGTGAAACTTGAGTTTTAAAAGCAATTTAATGACCTTTCTCACACTTTAACTACAATTTCAGGTTGATATTGACTTTGACAAGGAACCAATCGGAACAGGGAAGGATGGGAAAAGTGTATATTTCAAGGATATTTGGCCATCAACTGAAGAAATTGCTGAGGTGGAAGATTCTACTCATAAAATAGATCACTAACTATCATCTCTTGTATTTTTAACATTTCAGATACTTATTTTTGTCTTCTCTAACAAAAGATAACTTTCTTTTTGTCTGTAAATTGGAAAGTATGCATCTCCTTTTCTTTTCCATCTACCATACTAATCATCTGCTCACTTATGACTTTTTACATTGTCTTTCTATGTTTACATTTCCTGGTAACTTAACTAATTACTGGATCGAAATATTTTTCCTCTCAGGTTGTTCAATCTAGTGTACTGCCTGATATGTTCAAAAGCACTTACGAAGCAATCACAAAAGGAAATCCAATGTGGAACCAGCTGCCGGTCCCCACCACGAGTCTTTATGAGTGGGACCCAAATTCTACCTACATCCATGAACCCCCATACTTTAAGAGCATGACCATGTCTCCACCTGGTCCTCACGGAGTGAAAAATGCATATTGCTTACTAAATTTTGGTGACAGCATTACAACAGATCACATTTCACCAGCAGGAAGCATTCATAAAGACAGCCCTGCTGCTAAGTACCTTCTAGAACGTGGCGTGGACCGCAAAGACTTCAATTCATATGGCAGTCGTCGTGGGAATGATGAAATAATGGCAAGAGGAACTTTCGCAAATATTCGCCTTGTAAATAAACTATTGAAAGGTGAAGTGGGACCAAAGACAATTCATATTCCAACAGGAGAGAAACTGTCCGTGTTTGATGCTGCGATGGTAAGAACTTACTGAGATAAATAGAAGGTACTTTGTCAAATTAACCTGGATTTGACAATGTTCTTACGTTTAGATAATAATAATCATAATAACAATGATAGGTATCGTCTCTGATGAATTTACTGGACAAATTCTATGATAATTACAATAACAACAACATAGCCTTTATCCCAAATTTTTTGAGTCTGCTACATGAATCCCATTCTTCCATTCAGTTCTTATCTATGATAAATGATAATTAGAAGGTATTATCCATATAGTTGATGGTCATACAAACTATCAATTGGTAACAAGAATCCCCCGCCACTCCTCAATGGGGAGGAAAAAGAAAGAAAAAGAATCATGAAGTCGGTGTTGATAAAATTGTTCAGATAAAAGTACATTGGTTTTTGTTGTTGTATCCAGTAACTTCATAGATGAATAGGGTTTGGTTTTGTTTTTTTTTTAACCACGAACATTTTCATGAGCGAGTATTCACCTATGGGCTTCATATTTAGTCTGCATAGAACCATGTTTTAGTTGTTGAAGCCTGAAATGATCTTGTACTTGTATTTACTGGATTTTGAACCTTCTCAGAAATTCTAATTTTCAGAGATATAAAGCTGAGGGACATGACACAGTAGTTCTAGCAGGAGCAGAATATGGGAGTGGAAGCTCACGAGACTGGGCTGCCAAAGGACCAATGCTGCTGGTTTGTATAATCCCTTACAAATGCATTCCCTTCGTCATTAGAACATTTTCTCATGCACCTATATGTTAATTTCAAACTAGGGAATCAAAGCAGTAATTGCTAAAAGTTTTGAGAGAATCCATCGCAGCAATTTAGTGGGGATGGGTATAATTCCCCTATGTTTCAAACCCGGTGAAGATGCTGAATCTCTGGGTCTTACTGGTCATGAACGTTATACAATAGACGTTCCAAGCAGCGTCAGTGACATGCGTCCAGGACAAGATATTACCGTTGTGACAGACACCGGAAAGTCTTTTATATGTACTGCTCGCTTTGACACAGAGGTAAGTATCTATACTCATTGTGTAATTGTGAAAAATTGAATCACGAGATGTATTGGATACATTTGTTAAGACTCAAGAAGTATTTATTGAATTTCTTTAGTTATCTATTTATTTTATTCTGGTTTTACACTGCTACATGCCAAACCTTTCAGCACTCTGTCCCATATCGTTTTAAATCAACTACTATGCCACACATGTTTTGCATGTAGCGCACTTGGTTTAAGAAATTATTAGTAAATAATATATTCTACATTATTGATTCTTAAATATGTACTTATGATATAATATTTATTTATGGTATATTGATTCTCACTATATCATGCACGAAAGTTACAAAGGCCACTAAATAAAAATTAATATTAAATGTCTAGTATCTTGTTGGAATAGCAAAAATTATTATTAGATGCAAAATACAAAAGCTATAATAGCAAGATGGAATTTCAACCAATATAAAGATATTGTTTGAATAGCTCAGTTCATGGGAATTATATAGGTCAATTGTTTAATCCAAATTAAAGAATCTCAATCAAGAGACAAATTAATGGATTTCATATAAGTAATCAAAATTTTTATGCAATTCAATCAAATATATCATATATAGGTTTGTGTATTCTAATTTACTCAATGAATAGAAGATAGATAGCCAATATGTTTTATTAGTTAATCTTTGTAGCCTAAAGTTGATAGGAACAAAGAACTTATTGGTGATTAATCAAAAGAAGACAAAGTTTTATGATTCAACATAATTATTAACGAAAGAACATAAAAATGCTTAATAGAGGTAAGAAAATCCAAACGACAAGAAACATTGAAAGCATTGGATAAGTGGATAGCACCTCCGAACTTAAAGTGCATATGAACCGAGTAATTAGTTAAGAATTAAACCATGAATACATCTAATGAACAAGAAAGCACAACTTATGACCTATATTTAAAGAAAAAGCACAACTTATCATAAATAACACAAAAGCTCTTTACAACATTGTGCGAGGGGGAAAAAAATCTTTAAATAACTTTGCATAAACTCTAAAACTAAGATCATATATTCTTTCTAAGTATTAAAAGATCAATAAGAATCTTACCCAATGCACGATAAAAAGTACTCAATGAAAACAATCTTTGGTTCCCAAATCAGATTTATACATACTTTTAAATATCAAGACTTTCCAATAATAACCTTCCTATAATCTATTATCCTTCTCTTTTTCAAGGATTCAAGAGACAACACAAATCAAGAGCTACGAATTGAACATGAGACATGGTCTTCAACTCAATAAAAAATAAATCTTTAAGTCTACAAACCATTTGACAAATATTATCGAATGTATGCACGTGCACATACATATACAAGCTACATTACACTATAAACCATTTGACAAACTTTTTATATAACATATTTCATAAACCATTGTGTTGGTGTAGGAATTTGACTTAGTAGGTGATGTGGGTTAAAGAGAATGGATGACCGCAATTTATAGTGTAGAGATGAAAAAGAGGTTATGTAAAGAGAAAATGAAAGAGTGGTTAGTTAATTGGATCCATAACATATGCATTTAATTAAATAAGTTATGGAATCTTTAAGAGCCTAAGAAACTAATTAAATCTTATTATGATGATTTTAATTAATTTAATTTAATTTAAGACTCATTGAATGAGACTTTGAGATAAATTAAATAAAGAAATAATTAAAGTAAAGTTGGAATTATCAAATTTAAGAGGGGTAAAAAGGGCAATCAAAAGTTTTAGCACCCCAATCCTCTTTTCTATGCAGTATAGATTGCTCCAAGAAACATATCTTGTCTGTTTCAGTTCCTATAAATTAACCAAGAACTAGAACTTTATTTGGTGTCAGACATTTTCATTTTGGATGGGTCAACCTAATCTTTTCCCAAGGTAGTGAATGTCATCTGCTTTAACTTCCACGTTTTTGTTCTCCAGCTAATTTCTTCATATTAAGTCCTCAACCCCCGCCCAAAAAAAACAAAAAAAAAAAAGAAAAAAACACACAATACGCCAATATTACCTATCACCAAAAAAATGTTGTAACTTTGAGGAGAGTTTGATGAAAAAGAATTCATATGATATATGAAGTACAACTTTCATCTCATTATTCCTATTCATTGTTTGAGGGTCTCGTGGATGTGCTCTACGGTAGGTTTGAGAAATCAAATTTTTTTTCTTGGTTTGGATGCCTCCTTAAACTTCTTTGAGCGAGTTTTCTTTGGAGCTCTGGTTTTGGTATTGGTATCATTCAATAACATAAGCATATGTTTGAGCCTTCGAGGAAAAAGTTTTGGTGGGTGAAATATAGGTTTTTTTCATAGAAATCACCTTTAAAATGAGGTCATTCTATAGAAACCATCTTTTATTTTCAATTTATACACAAACCACCTTTAAAGTGTTTTTTGTTGCAATCAACCACCTGGGCTCTCTTTTCAATTAAGTTTTTTTTTGGTAATTGACCCTACCTAACCTCAATTAATGACCATCTCTCTAAGATATTTGGTATTTGATAACGAAATTATTACAGCAAAACGAAAAAAACTTGACCTAAAAGTGGGCACATGTTGTTAATTGCAACAAAAAAACACTTTAAAGGTGGTTTATGTATAAATTGAAAACGAAAGGTGGTTTCTATAGAATGACTATATTTAAAGGTGGTTTCTATGAAAAAAAACCCTAAAATATAAAATGATTTGTCTAGTAAACAACATTCTTTTGATGTTAGAAACATATGGTCAATTGTATTTTTTTTTTCACGGGGGCATGTAGTTCATAATACCACAAGTGTTACTCTCATTAGGATTTAGGATATATTCATAAAAGAATTTCTACCCGAGGGCTTAAGATTACAAAGCATACACTAAGTTAAATCAATGCCCCTATTTGTTCCTTGTCATTTTAAAGCTAAATATCAGAAAACCCCCCTTAAGTTTGCCCGTTTATTAGATAACCCCCCTTAAGTTTAGAAATATAAAAAAACCCCTTAAGTTTGGCGTGTTTCAGAAAACCCCCCCTAAGTTTGGGATTTTTCCAACTAACCCCCCGAACGGTGTTACATAAAAAAGTAAAAAGTCCAAATTCCCATTATCAGATTATCATTCTAATTATTAAAGGGAGAGGTAGCAGCCGTTGGCTCCTCCCTCCCCTTTCCCTCTCCCTTCATCTCTCTCTTTTATTGTGCCCTAATCTAACCGAAACCCAACTCGCCGCCGGAGAATGCCGTTGCCGGAGGTGTCGGTTGCCGGCGGCAGGTAGGCTTAGGGAAGAATAGTGAGAGGGAGATAGAGGAAAGGAGAGAGGAAGAGATGAGGGGGCTTTTGTGAAATCGTATATTTGGGGTTAGAAATTCCCTTTAAAAAACCATGAAAGGGATTTTTTAAACTTCAGGAGCATTTAGGTTATTTTGATGCCCATGATTCAGTTAGAATTAACACCGTAAGTTAGGGGGGTTTTCTGAGAAAACTTAATGGGGGTTGTCTAATATTTCTAAACTTAAGGGGGGTTTTCTGATAAAGGGCCAAACTTAAGGGGGGTTAATCTCCTGTGCACCATTTTATTATGTTCTGTTTGATTTTGAGCCCTTTCAAGTCTGTAAAATAATTGTTTTCCTAGTGATATATCAATTAGAATACTGAGGATGACCTACTTGTTCCTTAATTTTAAAAAAAAAAATGTAGACATTTATTTAAAATGTTTTGTGTAGTGAATGTCAAGTTCTATAGAGGAAACTGAAAATAAGATGAACGTCAGAACCTGTTAATGTGTCAAAACTCATCTTAATGCTTATGTGACATGTCTGACTTATTTTATTTTATTTTTCAGTGATTTGACTTTTTGGCATGCATTTCAGGTGGAGTTGGCTTACTTTGATCATGGTGGCATTCTTCCATTTGTGATCCGGAATCTGATCAACTCTCGAAAGTGATCGATAAATCCTTGAATTGCTTGGCATCAACTGCTACATTACCACCCAAGAAAGAAAACTGAACAAAGAACAAAAGGATTTGCACACTGAATTGCTGATACAATGAGATTGTTATCTCATTCCGATGAAATAAAAATAAATGTCTCAATAAGGTATCTGTTTGGGCTGTGGACAAGTTCTTTAGCAATTTGTGTAACAAGCTGTAAAGGATTACGATCATACTACCTGTCTAATGTTTGTGTTATTCTCCCATTTTACTGGTTATCGAATTTGATTTTATCTTATAATTGTTCGCTGTCTAAATTGTCATGCAATGTATTTTCGTGAACTTTTGGGAAATGTAAGCACTATATTTGAAAGCCTTGTAGAAGCCTTCATATGCTCCTTCTGTAATTACATGCTGTTACCCGACTGGTTCATGTACTAACTTGCTCTCGTCTTTCGACCTTTGCCCTCGTTCCTAGTCTCATTTCTTCTTTTGTTGTTAATATTATTTGATGTTGTGATCCTTTTCACATTCATGCTGTACGGACTTGGATGATCATCGAATTGTCGACCCACATAAAAATATTGAGAAATGTCAATAGACCGGAATTTTCTGCATTTGAATCATCCTTTCAGGGGAAAGAAGAAAATATTAAGTCGTAATTTGTTATTCGAATCCTCAAATTGTACAGTAACCAACTCCTGCACAGGCAAATGCTTAATTTAAGAAACGTCAATCTCTCACTTTGTTCAGGTTTATTTTCTCAGCACACCGATAAATTTGTGACAACAAACACAATGCACTTTAACTGGAGCGCAGCAGAGAAACAATTCCTTGCTTGCACAAATATAACACTGATGCAGCAGAGAAACAATTCCTCACTTGCACAAATATAACACTGAAAACAAGCTGGAGGAGTGAAAAAACAAGTTCCAGCACCAAGAGTATCAAGCGTAAAAAATTGATAAAAGGAATTAGTAGCTAGTAATTCATATTTATGAATCCTCAAAATTTACAGTGAACAACTCATATACAGGCAAATGCTTGATTTAGGAAGCTTAAATTTCATTTTATATATTTCATTAATAAATTCGTGCAACCAAAACACAATATACATAACTGTAGCTTTCGACAAAACCTACTTTTCCTGAATGATGGTTAACACTGAAAAACAAGCTGGAAAAAAGAAAATCCTCATATGAAAAAACATCAAACATGGAACAAAACAAAGACAAGGAGAATGAAAACAAGGTTACTCTACAATAAAACATCGACAAGCAATAAAGAAACAGTCTCTTATTTATTGCGCAAGAACTTGCTAGCTTGAGAGGCAAGAATAACTGCTTTAGCATCTGAGCTACTCATCAACCATTCCTTCTCTGCTCTTCTTCTATGTTGCCTTGCATTCTTCGCTCTTTTAGGAGCTAACCGAGCATCTCTCTCCAAGAAAGCAAGCCTAAATTTCTCTGCCACAGAAATTTCTGGAGCAGCAGTTGATACAGATACAGATGAAACTGTTGCTCTCCGAGCAACACCAGAGACTGTCCAAGTTTTAGGATCAATGTCTTCTACTATTGAGTGGTCGAGGGGAATAGAGGCCAATGCCTCAGTGGGAATTTGGAGACCTCGGAAGCCAATGGGTGATGCTTTGGGGTTGACTATTATTCGGGGGCATTCGGTGGCTAACGTTGAACTTGAGTTTTCGTCTATCCTGGGCTGCATAAAGAGAAAGGGAAAAGCAAGATTTGTTATATATTCACGGTGGTTTTGATGAAATCCATTCATGCATGTTGACTTTTCACAGGCAGAAGTAAATATAAGAAAAGAAGTTTTTATTTTTATTTTTATAAGGCAGATGATGTAGAACATTGAACAAGCAATGGCAATCAGACAACTATTGTGGGTTTAACTTTAAAAGAGATCTTAGTGGACAGAGGGACCACTGAATAAATTCTCCTAACAACACCGCTTCAAAGAACTCAAGACAACATCGTCAAATAAGTTAACCAAAATGAAAACTCAAAAGAGAAATTAACTAATACCTAAAATGCATTCTTTTGACATGTGGAAATGGGAACGGAATTCAGATGAGAGAAGCAATAGATAGGGAAGGCAGCATTGACTGAGTAGTGAGTAAGCTACAGAACACTAATCTGATCAAACTACAAGTGCCATAATCATCATCAACAACATACCCTTTATCCCAAATTTATGGTGTCACAAATCTTGTTCTTCCATTCATTTCTATTTATAGAGTCTCTGATGTGAAACAATGTGTGTGCAGGTATGAAGATCGGCAACAACAATGCTTCACCAAATCAGCGATCGATCTAGGCAGGAAGCTCAAAAATAAAGCGACGCTGTCGATGGGTTTTAAGCAAAAATTGCAATGTACTCAGTTTATGACCTTGTAAATTATTCAGAAAATAATTGTAATGATTTATTCTTGTAATAAAGTTCGACTTGTAATATTTAGATTAGCAATTGTACGCAAATAAACGTAATCACTCGCCGCTAGTCAAACGAATATAGCACAATCGCGAATCGATAATAAAATTAATAATAATATGCACGCAATAGCGCCCAAAATATTAGAGCGAAAGAAACTAAACCTTCGTCTGGTTGAACTGGTTCGATGAGGGGAGCTTCTGAAGGCGGTGCGACGACTCCGAATGAATCAGATCCAAGTAAACCAAACCCAATTGAACCAAATCCAATTGAACCAAGTCCAATTGAACCAAGCCCAATTGAACCAAACCCACATAAACTGGATCTGTTCACCAAGTCAGATTCATTCCTTCAAACCCGATCGACCAGAGGATGAGGCGACGACGGATCACGACGACGAAACGGCGACACGACGCACGGCGACGGCACGCACACGACGGCGCCGAGACGGGCGAGGTGACGCGAGACTACACCACGAGTGACGGGTGGCGAGGCGAGGCGCGCCTGGCGCGGCGCCGGGCGGCGGCGAGGGCTCAGCGAGGACTCGGATCGGCGAGGTCGGGCGACCGTGAAGGCTCGAACGGCGAGATCCGGACGACGCCGGACCGATCGAGGTGACGGCGACGGCCGCCAGGCGACCGCCGCCGCTACCACGCTATTTGTCGGGTTGGCCTGAGGTCGACGCAGACGGTGAGGGGCGGGAAGCAGAGAGTTGACGGCGGCGCTAGGGTTTCACACCAATAGAAACACGGTTTCACACCAAAGTTTAGGTAAACAAAATTTCTTGATTATTCAATTCATCGATTTGATTTTGATTACGCAAGGTTTAAATAAGATTACAAAATCAAATCTCTCACAAATCTACCAAATAAATAACTACCAAATAAAACAAATTCAAAATTCAAATCTAATCTATCAAATCAAAACACCACAAATCAAAGCTAAATCAAAACGCCGCTAAATCAAAACCATATCGCGTGGACCCAGAGAGTCAAACTCGACGCCTCCTCGCTACCGATAAACTCGCGAAAGTCCCGTGGCGTCGAGATGTCCTCATCATTCTCCCGGTGGGAGAGAACTCGACCGCCGAGTGGAAGTCGAACGGTGTCATCTTGCTCAAGAAGATCCGGATCCGACCTCGTAAGTCGCCCGTCGAGCCAAGTATCATCGACTCAGTCGACCTTTCCAACGCACTAAGTACTGCGGATACCACCATTGCTAGTAGAAACAATATTATCATCAATAATACTATCAATGTCATGTGTCAGATATGGGGTGATATCTGGGAAGTGGTGGTAAATGAAAGCTCTCGAAATAGGCTTAGGGTAGGCTCATCAACCGATGGGTTGTCGGGGTTCAAATGGGGCCTTTGTATTCTACTAAATCTTCAATATTAAAAGTCGAACCAATATAAAACCTTCGTGAAGGTCAAGAACATAAGCATTATCATTAATTTTCTTAAGAATTTTAAAGGTCACGCGCCGTGCATGCAACTTTTAACAGCTCCTGAGGAAACCGTTCGGACGTATCAGGACCATCACATGATCACCGACACTAAATTCTTTGAACCTCCTTTTAGATTTGCACGTAGTTTATAGTTGGCATTCTTTGTCATTGATCTTTTCACTTATTTCTTTATGCAAATCATGAATGCGAGATGCAAATGCAGATGTCGACTCGATACCCTATGATGTGCGGAACATGGGGACAAGATCTATAGGTTGCCTAGGCTTATACCCATACGACCTCATGGACTAATACACGTAGACCTATTCACGGAGTTATTATAAGCAAATTCAAGAAGAGTCGATGTTGATCCCAATCCCTAAGATTCTCACCAACTAGCGATCTCAAAAGATTACCTAAGCTCCTATTAACTACTTCGGTTTGACCATCGGTCCGAGGATGAAAAGCCGTTGAGAATTGAAGCTTAGTTCCCATTTTGTGCCAAAGGGTTTTCCAAAATAACTTGTAAACTTAACATCCCTATCGACACAATTGTTTTCGGTGGTCCGTGCAATTTAACAACTTCATTAAAATATAGCTTGGCCACATGAGAAGCGCCGGAAGTTTTGGAGCACGGTATGAAGTGGGCCATTTTAGAGAATCGGTCCACAACAACAAGGACGGAATCGTGTTTTCTAATTGTTTTAGGAAGTCCTAACACGAAGTCCATGTCGACGCCTTGCCATGGGCAATTTGGGACGGGAGAGGAGTGTATAAGCCCAGATTCGCTTACGTTGCTTAGCCGGTTGGCGGTGTGACATCGACCCACTAACCTAACAACGCCACGCTTAATACTTGGCCAATAAAATCGAGATTCAAGCGCCTCGGCGGTCTTGCTACTTCGAAATGTCCGCAAGGCCTCCAAAGATGTAGTTCCCAAATTAAAATTCTCTCAAGGACGGTTGGGAATACACAACTTGCGAAGATGAAAAGATATCCATCATTCAGAGAAAACCATCTATTTCACGGGTCACTCCATCATTCAGCAAAGCGAGAACTTCACAAAAATCAGGACACGACTCATACTGATCTTTGATTTTCTCAAAGCCGACTACTTCCGCGCTCATAATGGAAAGAAGATGCATGCGGCGACTGAGTGCATCGGCGGCCTTATTTTCTACTCCCGCCTTATGTTTGATCGTATAAGTATAGTCCTGGAGAAACTCAACCCATCGATCATGTCTGGCATTCAATTTCTTTTGAGAGTGAATATATCGAAGGGCCTCGTGGTCCGAATAGATGACAAATTCTTTCGGTAATAAGTAGTGACGCCAGTGTCGAAGAGATTGTATCACCGCATAGAATTCTTTATCATAGGTAGAATAACGTTGCCTAGTGTCATTCAGCTTCTCACTAAAGTAAGCAACGGGATGTCCTTCTTGAGATAGGACTCCACCTATGCCAATACCAGAGGCATCGCATGCAATCTCAAAGACCTTAGAGAAATCCGGCAGGCGCATTACAGGTGCCTGCGACATTCTCTGTTTGATCTCCACAAATGCCTTGGTAGCGGCCTTTGACCATTCAAACTCACCCTTTTTCAAACAGTCGGTAATAGGGGCCATGATGGTACTGAAACCTTTAATAAATCGACGATAAAAAGTAGCAAGTCCATGGAAGCTACGAACATCTCTAATGTTCTTGGGCTCGGGCCACTCTTCGATAGCTCTAACTTTCTCAGGGTCAGCGGATACTCCTTCAGAAGAAACTACAAACCCTAGAAAAATAACTTGTTGTGTAAGAAAAGTACATTTCTTAGGATTGGCATAGAGTTGTTCTTTTCTTAACACGGCACAAACTTGACGCAGATGGTCTACGTGTTGCTCACGAGAGTTACTATAAATAAGGATGTCATCGAAGTATACCACCAAGAATTTTCCGGTGAAGGGGCGGAGTACTTGAGTCATCACTCTCATAAAAGTGCTCGGAGCATCGGGTCGCCAAAGGGCATGACCATCCATTCGTATAATCCATCTTTCGCCTTGAAAGCGGTTTTCCATTCGTCACGGACGGATACGAATCGATGGTAGCCACTCTTAAGATCAATTTTAGAAAAGATAGTGGCTCGACATTAAGTCAAGCATATCATCCAACCGGAATGGGAAAACGGTATTTCACCGTGATCTTGTTGATCGCTACGGCTATCCACACATATACGCCATGTTCCATCTTTTTTGGCGTCGATGTCACGAGGGACGCGCAGGGGACTCATGCTTTCTTTCACAAAGCCTTTCTTGACTCATCAACTTGCCTCTTGATTCGCATGTTCATTGGGGTTCATCCCGTAGTGAGGCAAATTAGGAAGAGTTGCTCCTAACTAGGTCAATTGCGTGTTGGATGTCACGACGGGGAAGTTGATCCGGGAGGTCCTCAGGGAAAACGTCAGCGAATTCTTCCAACAAAGGAGCGACTTCTAGAGGAATCATATCGGCGCTATTCTTAGGAGTTTCTCTAGCAGCGAGGATGAAGAATGGAGTTCCATTTGCTAACTCTCGGTCGATCTCTTTGGCTCCAATCGTTAACGCTTTGGAAGATTTAGCCGAGTGGGTCGCTTATCACTAACTTTTGGTTGAACCGAAGGATCTTAACCTTCTTCCCATCGTGCTCGAACAACAGCATGTTTGACCGTCCGAAGATATGAACATCGTTATCAAACAGCCAGGGTCTTCCAAGAATGATTTGACCCACATCCATCTTCAGAACATCGCACCAAACTTGGTCCTTGTAAATGGCGAATTGAAGAGGGACTAAACACCTTTCTTGGACATGAAGTGCGATCATTGATCCATGATACATTGTATGGATTAGGGGGTACGGCCTTAAGACCAATCTTGGCTATCACAAATGAGGAGATCAGATAATGCAGCCTTCCACTATCCACGATCACTTTGCGCTCTTATCGCCAATCTTGGTGAGCGTGTGGAAAATGGAAGCACGCTCCGGTCATCAACAGAGCTTGGGTTGGGAGATGGCATCTAACAACAGATATGGTGGGGATTTAATTTGCCTAAGACAACTTAGAATATGATCATCTACCATCCTCAAAATCATCGGTATCATCATCAATTTGATGGACAAATTCATCATCATTAAGCTCAGGCTCGTATGCGTATTGGCCATCGATGATAGAGATCTTGTGACGGCCGGACAATTCGCTGAGACATGTCCATACCCTTGACACTTGTAGCATTTGACATGAGGGCCGATCTTGGAGAAATCTTTCTCGGGCTCCTTGCCCTTGGCGTCGACCCTAGGTTGGGAAGAATTAGGGTTAGATCGGTTCTGGGTTTGACTAGAGGTAGTGGCACGGAAGTCCGGGAGGAATAGGATCGAAATCTTGACTCTTATGGGATTGATGGGATTTAGCTTCATCTAAATCTTGAACTAAAGTAGGCTTTTTCAAGGGTATCTACTCCTCTAGCAAAGAGTTCGGTTTGGAGGTCGCTTCTCAATCCATTTCGAAACTTTGATAAGACCTTCGCCGGTGCCTCTTGCTCGATGGTCTTTGCATCAGCGTAAACAATTCGTCAAAGCGAACAGCGTACTCCTTTGCGGACTTGGTTCCTTGAGTGAGGCGATGCCACTTGTCAAGTAATCTCGGTAGAAACGGCGTCGGAAGGTATTTTCGTTTGGTTAAATTCGGCCATCTCGCCAAGTCGATTGTAACTCGCCTCTAATATGCCTTAGCATCTCGAGGTTGGACCAATATTGGCAGCCGGTCCCAGAAGCTTCATTGCGGCAAATTTGACTTTTCGAGGCTCGTCGGTGCGTACCGGTCGAAATAGCGATCCATGTTTTTCACCACCCAAGAAAGCTTATGGGTCGAGCTTGCCATCGAAGGTTGGTGCTTCAACCTTAATACTCCTCAGGTATTGCGCATCGGGATCAGGCACGGATTGATGGAGAGGACGATGAACGGTATGACCACGTACATTTCCTTGATCTTGCGGCGGCGGAGTTGCAACACGCACTTCTTCCAGCCTAGCGAGCCTATCGTTGGTTTCGTTCTGAAAATCGGCCAGGGTCTCACGGGTAGTTCTACATTCTTGAGCTATGGCATCTAATTGTCCTGCTAGCTCATCGAATTTCTTAAGGATTGCGGAATCGGCACTGCCTGACATGCTGGACTCACTAGATGATTCACTTGACTCTCCTAATCGATATGGTAAACCCGTGCGAGTGGGCATGCACTAACAACTAAATGAGGTGAATGGTATGCGCTAACAGCTAAATGAACTGAATGGTAAAAAAAAAAAAAAATTTTTAAATATTTTTTTATTATTATTATTTTTTTAAATAAGACTCAATTAAACTATTCTAAATTTTCCTAACCTAGAACCATTCTCTGATACCAAAAATGATGTGAAACAATGTGTGTGCAGGTATGAAGATCGGCAACAACAATGCTTCACCAAATCAGCGATCGATCTAGGCAGGAAGCTCAAAAATAAAGCGACGCTGTCGATGGGTTTTAAGCAAAAATTGCAAAGTACTCAGTTTATGACCTTGTAAATTATTCAGAAAATAATTGTAATGATTTATTCTTGTAATAAAGTTCGACTTGTAATATTTAGATTAGCAATTGCACGCAATAAACGTAATCACTCGCCGCTAGTCAAACGTAATATAGCACAATCGCGAATCGATAATAAAATTAATAATAATATGCACGCAATAGCGATTCAGAAAATATTAGAGCGAAAGAAACTAAACCTTCGTCTGGTTGAACTGGTTCGATGAGGGGAGCTTCTGAAGGCGGTGCGACGACTCCGAATGAATCAGATCCAAGTAAACCAAACCCAATTGAACCAAATCCAATTGAACCAAGCCCAATTGAACCAAACCCACATAAACCGGATCTGCTCACCAAGTCGATTCATTCCTTCAAAACCCGACGACCAGAGGATGAGGCGACGACGGATCACGACGACGAAAACCACACGGCACGCGACCGTACGCACATACCTGGCGCCGAGATCGGGGCGAGGTGACGCGAGATCACGACCACGAAGTGACGCGTGGCGGGCGCAGGCGCCGGCTGGGCACGGGCGCGGCGAGGGCTCAGCGAGGACTCGGATCGGCGAGGTCGGGCGACCGTGAAGGCTCGAACGGCGAGATCCGGACGACGCCGGACCGATCGAGGTGACGGCGACGCACGCCAGGCGACCGCCGCTACCACGGCTATTTGTCGGGGTTGGTCGGAGGCTGACGGCGACGGTGAGGGGCGGGGAAGCAGAGAGTTGACGGCGGCGGCTAGGGTTTCACACCCGAATAGAAACACGGTTTCACACCAAAGTTTAGGTAAACAAAATTTCTTGATTATTCAATTCACTGATTTGATTTTGATTACAGCAGGGTTTAAATAAGATTACAAAATCAAATCTCTCACAAATCTACCAAATAAATAACTACCAAATAAAAACAGAAATTCAAAATTCAAATCTAATCTATCAAATCTGAAAACACTGTCAAATCAAAGCTAAATCTGAAAACGCTGCTAAATCAAAACCATATCGCGTGGACCCGCTGTAGAGCTGAAACTCGACGTCTCCTGCGCTGATAAACTCTGCGAAAGTCCCGTGGGCGCGTCGAGATGTCCTCATCACTCTCTCTTTCATTAACACTAGTGCCATAATCAATCATTGGAATATTTCTTCTATCTAGTGATAACCATCTCAAAAGATATTCAATGAAGGGTTTGACATAGATTGCATTCATGCTACAACCCCCACCCCCCAACAACCACAAAAAACAAAAACAAAAACAAAAAAAATTCCTGCATGCTTTCAAATTCATTAAGGAGACAGCAATGGAGGTGTTGTACCTTGAAATTAGAGCTTACTACAGCATACTATACTGAAATCCTACATACCCTTGATGATGAGTTTACGCAACAAAGATGAAGTAACAACACTTCACTTAAACCCATATTACCCTCATCCCAAATTGATCACGGTTTGATATTATGTTCATAACTCCCCAAATATGGGTACCTGAAAGAAATTACCAAAACAAAGCATTGCAAAGAAAGCTACATATAATGGCAAGAAATCAGAAAGATGTCTGAACATCCTATTGAAAATCAAATGCATTACCCATACTAGCCAGCATAGTGATGGTGCACCCTTGCCAATATCCACGCTATCCAAATCCTCCCACGAGTCTCCTTCGACATCATTTAATTCGGGCTTCAAGATGTTCAAAGATCCACGAGCAGTAAATTCGCTCCTGGGGCTTCCTCTGCAATAACCGCATTTAAGCTCTGTTCATATCCTGTTGTATAAATTTGATTCTAGTCAAGCAGAAATCGTCATGCCATGTAAAAACAATGTATAAGGAAGAGAAACAAAATGACATAATTTAGCAGTCAAACACCAAGGTTAAGTAGTTTCAAAGTTTCACAATAGCAGGTATTTTGTGTGAAAATAAGATTTCGGTACAACTTCACCAGGAGTAATTCCTAAGAACAGAGAAGTTATCCTTAATAAAAAGAGATTCTATAAAAAAAAATATATTGATGTTAGAACTATGATTTCCAGATATAGGAGAAGGTTTGGCTAAAGTGGGATTTATGTAACAAATGAGTTCAATACAACAAAATAACAAATCTCTGTGACAGGTATGACCCCTGTAATTTATGTAAGATTTTGGTGAATATTGTAGTAGCAGTAATGAAATACACCACGACTAAGAGTCATACAACATACCCTAATCTCAATATCTCCAGGGAACGGCAATTATTTATGAGAGCTGAAACACCATGAACCGTGATCTTGTCACACCGGCTGCATAAAAGAAAAGTACAAATTATGCATTCGCCAGAGTGATCAGAAGCATAATTTTTGCCAGTCACCTGAAGCACCTTAAATTTAATAAAGTAGTAGGTAAATTAACTATGACAAAATGGTTATCAAATGTAGATCGAAACAACTTTCACCACAGAAAAGAAAAAAGGCCTGTAATAATGTAAAAAAAGCATAAAAATACAAGAAATGGACTTTAGACAGATTGAAAGTGCAGCTGCTTCAATTAGTGCAAGAGCTACTCGGTCATACAGGAAAGCAAACCACAAAACATGCATAATCACCACCAGAGACGAGTTTGGAGGGGGCGGGCAGGGGCAGTGGCCCCTCCCAGATTTTTAATTTATATATTTATACCTACTAGTATGGTGCACGTGCGTTGCACGTGGACATTAATGATTAATATGATTATTAGATTAAATTAATATTTATGTATACATTAGTTATCAAAATTTTAAAGGTTTTTACTTATTATTTTACAACTTATTATTTCATTAAATATTTTTTTATTTTTAAATTAATAAAAATATTCTTTAAATATTAATATATTTTATTATTTAATAGTAACATATTTAATAAAAAATTTAAAATTTTAGAACCAATATTAAAATTTAACTTTATAAATACTAATATTAATTTAACATGGTTGATAATTCTAATGTTATATTTAGTACTTATCTCCAAAGCATGTCTTTATCCCTATTGAATGCTTACAAATATTTGATGGTTTTGATTTGAGGAAGAAATGACAGCCAAACTTAAAGAAGCCAAGGAGGCATTGCTTTCTAGCAAACTTTGAATTGCATATATATATATATATTAATTTTATTAGTAAGTCGTATTTTCACATCCACTTATATTGCTTGCTATCGCCTAGTTTCAATTCTTCATAGACTCATCAACCCAATGATGTACCTTTGTGAAATAAACGGAATATAGAGAAAGAACCTCATTCTTAACTTATTAACTATATATAACACTATAAATTTTATTTGAGGTTTCGATAAATATCAACAATTAATAGATCTCATATAAAATAAGTATAGCAAAACTTTACAATAAATTAATATATAAAATATGTTAATTTGAAACTACATACACTTCACTCAATTCACAAAGGCCAAAGATTAAATCATCACTCTCACAATCTCATCATGCTCACAATCACAATCAACAAAGATTCACTGTTCAATATCTAATGGGTCAGGTTCTAGGCTTGCATCTTATTACCGTCTGCCCCAGAAGCAACGGGTGGGCTTCAAGGTGGAGGAGGCCGTGCAGATAAGAATCTCGATGATACCGCATCACTATATCTCTTTAAGTATGTCGCTCTCCTCAGCAGTAAAACCCAACGCTTGGCATATTTTCTATTGTCTACGTTCAATAACCCGAATGCCTAGCAACTGGACCCAAGATAAGTTTTGTCAGTGATGAAAAAGAGGACGACTTCCTCGCTGAACAATTTAAGCTTCACTAAAGATTAGCATGTGTCGTCTGCTTGTATCCTGACAGTGGTTCAATGGTCTGGCTCGAGAGAGGCGGCTACGGGGAATAAGAGGATTTGATAGGATTATAATACTGACCTTTTCATGAAGTTTGGTGAAGTTTAATGTTAATTTATATTGTTATTGAGGAGATGAATGAGTGCAAAGATCAAGTTAATGGCAATAAGTGACAATTAAGAACCATAATGAAAGGAGTTGTGTATGAAGTTGAAACGCTTGTAATTAACTTCCCACTCAAAATAACTGCTCACCCTTAATTGGCAGCCATGAAAACTCTCACATCATGGTATATGACCAAAAGTTCTATTGTAACGTCTATCTTTTCCTCTTTTCTAATTGGATGTACTCATGTTAAATGCATCATTGCATGTTCATCAATAAAATAACTAATACTTCTAACATAAGTTGAGTGATTAATTCTAATAATTAATTTAATAATGGTGATGGCTTTGCATTAAAGATATTAGTATGCGAGCTATGGATCAATATATGTACCACATTTAGTAAGTAATTAATATTTTATATGTTTATGTATGTATGTGTTTATGATGTATGTATGCTTGAGGGCATTTTCGTAAGAAATGTTTTAACATGGCTACACACTTTTATAATAGTATTAGATAAAGCATAGGCTATACTACACTGAGTGAACAAATTGAAGCAACTTGGATGTTTATTCATTCAATTTAGGTATAATAGTACTTTACCCTAGGCTCCTAGCTTTTCCAAATGCTGAACTCCACCAAAATGTGGGACCCACTCCTCAAGATTTGGTTTGGATGTGCTAACATATCTTTTTCCAAAAAAAAAACCATTAGAATTATCATACTTTCTATGGCTTTTGATATTAGTCCCTTAAATCTATAACATTTAGAAAATAGTCCCTCAAATTATTGAAAATGCTATTAGATCCCCCAAATTTTATATCCTGTGGTGCTACTCTTGATTGGAGGGATTAACTTAAACAACTTACAACAATTGGGGGACCTAGTAGCGATTTCAGTGATTTGAGGGATTAATTTCAAAATATAAGGGACTGATATAGGAAATATACTATTTTGTAATAATTTAAAATGCATAAATAAAGAAAAAAAGTTACATTTGTGATTTCAGGGAATATATAAGCGCATATCATTATTATTAAGCATGTTGTGCTAATCTATTGTGATTTCAGGGAACGGATAAAAGCATTTTGTTCTAAGTGTGAAGGACTAGGATCAAGGCGTATTTGAGAGTGGGTTTAAATTGACTTTTCCTTAACTTGTTGGGATAATTGCATTGAATTACACTAGAGCCTTTGTATCGTTAAATTTACACAGGACGATCTTTTTGCAATCAACAAATGGAAACAACAAGCTTGACTTTTTTTCCTCATCCGTGACACTAAGCCCCTCCCCAGCCAAACTATCCTAAAGTCGTCCCTGATCACCATATTCATTGCTCTTCAACTAAAAACATAAATTTCATCGTAACAGTACTCCTTTCTCGTACAATAAAATATGTAGAAAATTATTTGTAATTACTACATGCTGTTTGGACAAAGTATTGTCAGATCTTTTTGTTATTATTGATGTTTGGAACAATATGTGCACTTATTGTTGACATAAATACTTTGTGGAATTTGTGCCCTTGTTACCATGTAAGGAATATATTGGACTCTTAAAAGAGATACAAGTTCCCACACTACTAACAGTTCATTTTCAAGTAATTTTATGAGTACATATGAATATTTTTTGTTTGCCATTCCATCTTTTATACACTTAATCACATTCTCATTCCACATTCTTTTAGTTCATATTTTAGCATGTTCACAATTATTATTTCATCTCTACTAAGTAGGAACTCAAATTGCAAATATAGCTTTTGTTGATGATTAAAAAGAAAGAAACTTGAGAATTCCAACTGGCAGAATTCCCTACATGTAACATGGTGGTGAGAACTAACTACATTTCCTTCTTCATACCTTATATCAACAGCTTGCAAATTAGTACACATTTCTGCCACTTTTGACAATCCAAAATCACTGACATCAGACCCAGAGATATCTAAAAGAGCCCAAGAGCTTTCTGCCAGAGCAAGTAGGACATGGTCATTCAATAACTGTCTCCTCCTTGCAATAGCCACCATTGCCAACTGCAAGTCAAATTCATGCTTAATCTACTATCATGGTAATGAAACCATAACGGAAAGGAAGCGAGGTTTGTGAAAGAATAGTTCGGTCAGAGACATGGACATCATACATCACACACACATGGAGACGTGGACACATGGAGAAAGAGTTAGTTTACAATTACATAATGTTGTGCCATGTGCATCATACACACCCATATATACACATGCATACACACACATACATGCAGAATCTAATATTTAATAGTTCGCTTGATGTTATATGCAGGACAGTCAAATAATACCATTGAATTGACCACAATCTGTCAGCTTTAACTAAAATATTTAAAATGTGGAAATTGGAAGTCAACCATCTAACTGCAATCCACCATCTTTCTTGATGAATTGTAGACTTAAGTTTCATCTTGAATGTTGAAGCGTGAAAGGTGAGTTGATGAGATGCATTATCCTATACTAGCATTTATATCAAGTGCTCCACATTATATCCTGTAAACACTTACACTTATACAAATTTTATAATATCTTGACTGGCTGCATGAAATTATTTCATATAAAGCCATCTGTACTTGTTAAACTATCCAATTAATAGGTATCCAAGCCTTCTATAATTTATATGGCCATTTTAATGCCCCAAAAGGAGAAAATCCCAGTGCAAACATCAACACTCGCAACTCAGTGAAGTAAAAAAAATCTATGCATAGAACAAAAGACTTGCCTAAGCTCAATATTCCTAAATCTAACAACAAGAGAAAAGCTCAGTGTACCTCGAAAGGAGATATGTAACACTATAGAATTAAAAATTTATCCTAAATCTGAACCTAAATATAAGCAAAGCTAACTAGACTCGAGGTCTCCGGACCCTGGGATGAGGAAATTTTTCTGTGGACAGAATGGAGCTTCCCTTTGTGCGCACAAAGTAGAGGTTTTCCTCTTCAGTTCTTGTCGGGAATACTGCCATGTTGTTGAAGTCTACAAGCCCAGAGTCTATGTAACGAGACCTTTAAATATAATTATTTTCTTAAAAGAAAACGAATGCAATTACTAAAACTCGTGAAGAGATGATTCCATTAAGTGAGAACAAAAACGAAGCCACAAAGTGACAAGGATTTAAATACATCCCCTGATCCCCATGAAAATACCTTAGCATCAGGTGGGAGTTCTGAAGCAATATCTGCCAAATCTGCAATGATATCCTCAAAGTATTGCCCAAGGACTCCAAGGCACAAGCTGACTAAACTCCGGGGCTTGTTTCTTCGTAGCGGCAAATCTAAAAATCATAAGAAGGATAAGCCATAAAGGGAAAACCACAAATCAAAGAGAAGATAATCAAGTAACAGCAAACAAATAAAGAAAGTTACATTTATACAAAATAGTTAATTGATAATGATGGCTCATGCTGCATATTTTCATTAATTAAACTAAATCAGAAACAAATGTTGATTCATCAAAATATTCATCATAACTGATACATAGAATTACAAAATCCAATTATTTAGTTAAGGCAACACGGGACTGGTACATTAGGCCAGTGATGTGGCACCAAGTCTGAGATCACAAACATCAACAAACTATCTACATAAACTGAAAACAAAAGGTCTAATGTTTTGTAAGATCCCAGAGATAGGCGCAAATGGAATGATATACCTCTATTAATCTCCTTTCAATTATTTTCTAAATTATAACCCTTATCCTTATCATCTTATCATATATCCTTTTTCATGATCCGCTGTTTCAACTTATCCCCTTCTATGAACCACTGACACAGCAATCTAACTCCTGAGACATCTAACCAAGCTTACTACCTTTTGTAACCTTGCTCCTATGTTCATATTTTATGTCTCCTCTTCTCTCATGTAAGAAGAGGTAGACAGCTCACATGACCTCAATGGTTGCAATCAACAGACAATTCATTTTTCATCAAAGAGGGTTTAGGGCATAATTAGCCTCAACAAGCTCAATACCTTTTTTCTTATTTAGGCTAAAAATAGGGTTATAATAATCCACAAGAACTACATCATATTGCCCAATTCAAAAAAGAGCAAATTTTGATGGTACCCTACAATTTAAAACAATTCAATTCAAATAAAAAAAACACAGTAAATAACAAATAAACCAGTATAATTGTAATATGAGCTTAAAAACTCAAAAAACCCAAGTAAAAACTACTTGGGAAAAAAAAACATCAATCATCTCCTGGAACCACATAGCCCAGATAAAAAGGTGAAAATTTGATGATAACCCATGACTAAGCCAACAAAATTATGGGCAAAACCGATTCTCTACCAACAAAATCTATTCAAAATCGTAAATTTGAGCAACAAAATCTTACAGCTGAAAGGATGAATTGAAGGAGAAGAAGAGCTTTTGGGATTCGAATCGAGCTGGAGATTTTTCAGGCTTGAAGTTAATTCTATGGCCGTCGATTTCTTCTTTTCCATCAGCTCAAGAGGGGGAAAATTCGAGAGAAAGGGGGGCAAATTAATCAGGGGGAGAAAAAATGGGGGATATAGACGTAAAATTTGCGAAGGAGCGCGACCTCGGGATGGTAATGGGTCCGGTAGGTTCTTAATTTTCCGGCCCAATAAGGGCCCATGTAGTGCTCTAGTCTACTCCTGAATGTGGAGCGTAGGCTGGATTTAGCGAGGCCCAAGCCCAATACATCGTCCTAGGCCCTTGGAATTAATGAGAGGAAAGTAAAAAAAAAGGATAAGTTCGTTGTTGGAGTTTGGAGTGACAATGTTGAGACATATATTATCTTGATTAATTTTGTAGTTATTGTATATATTTATAGCAACTTAATAGCAAATAATTCTGAATGTTTCTCTAAAATATTGATCTATTGATTTTTTTTAGAGAATGGTGATCTATAGATGTTAAATCTCATCTGAAGAAATAATAGAATCAGCTAAGGGATGTTTTCAGTGAATATGAAAAAGAGCTGCTATAGCACATGTTTATGCAGGCAAATTTCATTTTCCTTGTTTTATAAGCAACAAATTAATTGAAAAAGGTAATTGACTTGAAATTTTGTTAAAAGAAAAAAGAAAAAAAAACTGCAGCTTTTGCTGAAGTCAATTTGGCTACGACTAGTGTTGCAAGTGCTTTTTCTAATAACAGCTAAAAATTAATGCTACATTAAGTTAGTTAAAGCAAATCATGACATATAGGTTTTTTACAATTTAGGACAAAGAAACGCCTGATGTGTTATAAAAAATATTTTTGCAACCAAAGGTGCAAATCCTGCTACTTTTGCAACTAATCAAATATTGGATTTAGAAATGACTTTCTTATAATAAAAGGTAGATATTCAAATGGCAGCTTGACATTAATTTCTTGCAACAAATTTTATGTGAAGCATTTTCTGCATGCAACATTTGATACATTTCAACTGCAAAATATCAACTAGTTCTTAAAAGTCCGAGACATTGTTTGTGTTAGGTTTGGCTTTTATGACAAAATTTAATAAAAGTTGTCCGAGTAAGATCAAACCTAGCTTATCGTTTTTCCCCCTAAAACCTAGCTTATCTAAATGAGCTTATAAACTAATTTTTCAAAAGCTATAAATCTTTTTTTTTTAAGTGAGACTTAAAAGCGAATTTACTTTAAGCGTTAGCTAACAGATAGATATGGAAAAAAGGAGGAAAAAAATAGGTTAGAAGGTTTTTTAGGGGAAAAAAGAAAAGCTCCTCTAAATCACTTTCTGGAATAGAGTTGGGGCCTTAAAAAGAGGCTTGTTTGTTCCGCAGCGTATTATCATGCTTAGAAATGCTGCAGATAACGCTGTCAATTGCTACTGCAAATTTTTTTTTTTTTTTAAATATCCTTCTTAACAAATTAAAACAGAGATATTCTCCTCGACTATCATATTTAATCTTGTAATTACAATTGAAGGATTGATATCAGTTTGATTCGTGAAGATTCTGATTGCATGCATTAGATTTTATAAGTAAGAGAGAGAGAGAGAGAGAGAGATTATTCATTGGACTTTATAACATTTTGTGTCTCCATTAATTAAAATCCTATGTGCGTTAAGAAAAAGAGAACTCATCTAAATTTTGTAAGGAAAAAATTCCTAAATTTAACTACTAGTATACTGAAGCACTCTTTTGATATTATGTGCATTTTTTTCTTTTTCCCCTTTTGAAGTACACGCCTTTCCTGCACTAATTATCTCAACAAATATCCCTTAACCCAAAACAATTGAATAAAAGTCAGAAATTTATGTTTTAGATAAAAAGATAATAACCCACTCTTATTTTTTAGCTAAAGGACATAACAAAGCGTATATTACAATTTCTCATCGCATTTATAATTAACACTTAATGTACTTGCTAACAAAAGTTGTACCTTCTGTTCAAGTTCATCACAGTATTGGCCTTTATTACTCCAATTTCACTACTTTTGTCGTAAAAGTTGAATGGATAGAGTAAAGTGAATAAAAAACAATCACCCAATTCTAATCTTCTATTGGAAAACATCATTTCTTCATTACACCACAAAAGAATATATTCTTTCAAGTAAAAACAAGTGAAGAGATCAAGACAGGAGTAGATGGGTTATGGAAATTAGAGTAAAGTCATTTGTAAGCTAACTACAAAGAGTTAACAAAATTTATGTTATTATTACATTTCTCTCTCACAGATGTTGCCATGTTGAGTCTATAAATATCACATACATTAACAAGTGAACACATCTTTATCATCTAGCTCTATGAACATGGAGACTAATCCTACCAAAAAACCAAAAATTTCTAACCTTCAAACCTCATTCTCTAAGGGCATTGATAGAATTGGAGAACTCCCGGATGTTCTCCTTCATCAAATTCTATCTTTCCTACCAACAAAACAAGTAGTACAAACTAGCATTCTTTCAAAAAGATGGCTTCACCTGTGGAAATTTATCAATACCCTCAACCTCGACATCAATGACTTTTCTACCAGTAAAAGCTTTAAAATATTCATACACAACTTACTCAACCTTCGTAATATTGAATCATATATTCTAGCGCTCCGTATGTCCTGGCCCTGGATATCCAGCATAGATATCGATGCAATTATGCGTTACACATCATATCATAAGGTTGAATCAATGGAGATTGATTGTTGGAGGCCTTTTCCTTTGTTCAATAACCCCTCTCTTGGATGTTCTTTAAGGATTTTGAAATTGAAGAGGGGATGGCTTGGAGGGAAAATAGACCTTCTAACTTTTCAAAATTTGCATACTATACATCTTTATGATACTTGGGTGCAAGCCCCTTTGGAGAGTCTCATTGACAATTGTCCTTCACTTGAAGAATTGTTTTTGAAGAGCTCTTCTTTTGTTTCTCTTAGAATTCATAGCAATAAGATGAGCAAGCTAAGTCTACATGATTGTTCTTCACATGATGAGAAGATAGAGATATCATGCCCAAGTCTAATTTCTTTGAGCTATAGGAATATTCCAAGCATGGAGTGTTCTTTGGAGAATTTATGGTTACTGGATAATGCATATTTTAGCTGGTTTGATCACAAGGGAGTGAAGTTTCTAAATGGGCTTTGCAAGGTGAAGGTTCTGATATTGGATTGCTTGCATCTTGAGGTATGGATGCTTCTTTACTCTCATCTATTAGTTTACTGTCAAGTCCATCAGTCATTCATCACAACATGTTTACATACTTGTGTACGTATACACATACGTGTATATGTGCACGTATAGGGTGTAATGGATATGAATATGTGTGGACATGCTCAATTTTGTATCCGGCCAAATACAGATACCGAATATTAAACGTCCATATATGGAGACAGATACTATTTTTCATAGGAAATGCATTTAGATAAAAGACATGTGCATATTATTTTAAATTAAAGGACCTGAACCGATTTTGGTAATCCAGAAATCTATTTAGATTCTTAGTTGTATGAAATACATTGATATGTAGACCCTGTTTTTCAATTCTTTTTCAGTTAATTCCGATATCGCAAGCTTGTAAATTTTCAATTCTTATATCATTATATGGTTCCTCATATCAGATATGTATCCACATTTTTTATCCCTCCTATCCAATCAGGATCCGTATTCGATTTTAGGAGATGTATATATAGATTGTTCTTGTTGAGTTATATTTGAATTCATATATTCTTGACTTGTATGCATATTAATATATTGTAAATGTCATATATTATCTATATTTTGCACTACTATATAACATATGTATACTGATTGGTTATTTAATTTGATCTTATATGCAAGTCAATATGTAAAGAAGTCCGCAACGGATCGCTGCCTATGTTCCACAATTTGAAGTCCTTGACAACAAAGTCATGTCCGGTATCAACAAAGATCCACGCACAAGCAATCACTTACCTACTTCTCAATTCCCCAGCTTTGGAAACTCTCATCATTGATCACTCGGTAAAGTTTTAACATCTTCCTCATCGAGAAAATTTATTGCTGTTGAAGTCTTAGTTGCATGTACATCTTTTTGTGTTGGGGATTGTGAACACGTGGGAAAGAAGTCTTTTTTTTTAGTCCCACATCGGAAAACTGAAGGAAAGTTCTAAATTAATTCCCTTTAAATAGGGAGTTAAACCTAGGATTTGTGGTGTGGAGAAAAGTGAAGAAAAGGGAAAAAAGCTAGGGCTTTTGGCGTGCGCTAGAGAGAGAAAAGAGAAAGCTTGGAGAGATTCTACAAGAGAGAGGTCAATTTCTCTTGGTTAAAATCAAAGTTTTTCGACGAGCTTGTGGATTGTACAAGTCGCCGGTGTTCTTTATAGTCAAATCTCCCTCACCCCTCCCGTGGAAGTAGGCAATTTTGCCGAACCACGAAATCTCGTGTTCTTTACTGCTTTTGCCGTGAATTTGCTATTGTTTGTAGGTTCCCATGATTCACCCTAGTATCGTTGAGAGGAAGAGTAGATATCTCACTTTGTTGGGATATTTTACTTTCTATTCTTGTTTCCTTCGTGAAACAGAATATACAAAGCCTTCTCTCGTGATATCGCTTCACGGCTTGGCGGCTGACCCGCATCCCAACAATTGGTATCAAAGTCATATTCGATTGGAAGTGGTGTAGCTTCGGTTTGAGGTGGTGCTCGGTAATTTCTCGAGAAGCGGTTTATT
Organism: Asparagus setaceus; assembly: GCA_012295165.1. NCBI lineage: Eukaryota > Viridiplantae > Streptophyta > Magnoliopsida > Asparagales > Asparagaceae > Asparagus > Asparagus setaceus. The sequence goes on along the minus strand of CM022704.1, from coordinate 21,001,685 downwards.
AATACAAACGGAGAATGGCGCTACCAAGAATCGGTCAAAGTGGGAAAATTCGAGATTGAAAAGTTCAATGGGAAGAATGATTTTTCCTATTGGAGGATGCGATGAAAACTCACCGATTTCGCAAAAATTGCACAAGGCTTTGGTGAAAAGAGAAGAAGCACAAGGATATGTCCGATGAGGATTGGGAGGAGCCGATCCGAAGCACGCGCCGATTATCCTATGCCTTGAAAGGGATGTAGCTTTCTTGGTAGATGGAGAGGAAACGCCATGGCGCAGTGGTCGGTTAGAAAGTACCTTCATGACGAAGAGTCTAACGAACCGGATCTATTTAAAATCTAAATTGTATACTTGCAAGATGGAGGAGGGCTCATCAATCCGGAATACATCAACAAGTTTGATAGGATCATATCGACTTAAAAGACATAGATGTGAAAGTTGTAGATGAGGATCAGCGCTTCTACTACTGTCAAGTCTTATGAGAACCCGGTGCAAACACCGATGCTTGTAGGAGACAATTTAAAGATGGATGAGACTAGAACTTTAGCGGATGACCTTCGAAGATTGCAACCAGTGACATGACTACCGGTGGTAACAAAGAACAAGCAGGGATTGTTTGCTAGAGGAAGGAGCAATGAGCGAGGAAAAGGCAAGGGAGGAAAGTCTAGATCTAAATCGAGACCTCTTATGGGAAAATCGTGTTTCAAATGCTGAAGTTGGGCATTTCAAGGTCGACCGTCCAAATAAGAGAGTAGGTGGAAAGAAGAACAACAACAAGACCGAGAGAAGAGAGGGCAAGGAAGAGGCGAAGCTACGCTTCGTGAGGAAGGAGCGATAGGAGTGCGTCGCCACGGGTGGCGAGGATATCCCTGAAGTGGATACTTGATTCGTTGCTCTTACCACATGTGTCCAAATAGGAAGTGGTTTACTACCTACGAGGCATTGATGGTGAAACCGTATTGATGGGGAACAACCATGCTTGTAAAACGGTTGGGCTAGGTAATATCAAAATCAAGATGCATGATGGAGTGGTTCGAACCTTGACGGATGTGAGGCATGTTCCCGATTTGCGGAAGAATCTTATCTCGTTGGTGCATTGACTCTGCGGTTGCAAAATTGTTACGGAGAACGAAGTAAAGAAGGTTGTTCGGGTTCCCTTATAGTGATGAAGGGTATTCGTCCACGGTAATTTATATACTCTGCACGACGGTGACGGAGATGCGCGGTTGGAACCGAAGGAAGTGGTGGAGACCCATGTGAGCACACACGGTTATGGAATAGGCGGCTTGGGCATATGTCAAAGAAGGGTCTAGTTCTGATTGGTAAAGAGGGTCTGCTGAAGAATCTCAAGGAACCTAGCATGGATTTTTGCGAGGATTGTGTGTATGGAAAGTCACACAGTGGTTCGCCGAGAAGCAAGTCTAAGAGCGAGGGATACTAGATTATGTGCACACGGATTTGGGGTCCCACGCACCACTTCTAAGGGTGGTTCCGATATTATGTCTCATTCATAGATGACTATTCGAGGTATGCTTGGATTTATTTTCAAGCATAAGAATGAGGTGTTCGAGACATTCAAGAAGTGGAAAGCAATGGTTGAGAACGACGGAAAGAAATTGAAGACACTAAGATCCGATAATGGTACGTGAGTATGCATGGTGCTTTCAAGGAGTTCTCGTGATCGAGGGAATTGTTCGACACCGACGCAGTCAACACCACGCCAGAATGGGGTCGCAGAGATCGAACCAACATTGCAGAGAAAGCAATGAGTATGCGATCATACGCTGGATTGGGCAACGAATGGTGGGCGTAATCGGTAGCTGCTTGTTACATTGTGAACCGCCACCACATTCGACATTGATGGTAATACACCTATAGGGTGTGGTCGTGGAGCATGCGATTATGATAGGCTCGAATTTTCAATGTACCGCCTACTATCACGCCAACAGGGAAAGCTTGACGCGAGGGCCAAGAAGGCAATATTCTTAGGATATGCGAAGGCGTAAAGGCTATCGCCTTTGGTGTACGGAAGATTCAAGTTCGTGATCGCAGGATGTTACCTTTGATGAGAAATCCATGATTGCTATGGCTCAAGGATGATGGTGTTAGGACCGATGAGACTTCTAAGTCTCGTGTTATTGAAATAGAACCCAAAGATCAACCGTGTTCTAGTCGGTTCAAGTGGGAAGTCGTAGATGATGAGCTTGGAGCAGGAGGAGGTTCAAAGAGAGAACACACGTGCACTACAACAAGCAAAGACCGAGGATAGTTTGGCTTCCACTAGGCCAAGGCGAGCATACAAGCAGTACGGTCGGGGCTGATCAACCCCGAAGCACTATGGGCGATTAATTTGGTTGAATACGCACTCTGTGGAGGAGGACGAGCCGGTCTCCTTCAAGGAAGCTATTCGACAAGGATAGTGAGAGTTGGTTGGTCGCGATGGAGGAAGAGATGAAATCTTTTCGAAGAACCAAACATGGGAGGTGGTCCCATTGTCCGTAGGAAGAAAAGCTATTGGTTGTAAGTGGGTGTATAAAAGAAAGGAAGATCTTTCTGAGCTCGGTGGTACAAGGTACAAGGCGAGGCTAGTGGCTAAGGGTTTTGCACAAAGAGAGGGTGTGGATTACAATGAGATCTTTTCTCCGGTGGTGAAACACACCTCTATTCGGGTGCTATTGAGTATTGTTGCTCATGGTGATCTTGAGCTGGAACAACTCGATGTTAAAACGGCCTTCTTGCACGGAGACTTGGATGAAGAGATCTACATGCATCAACCTGAGGGCTACAAGGTTGAGGACAAGGAGGATCATGTGTGTCGCTTGAAGAAGTCATCGATGGATTGAAGCAATCTCCGAAGTACAAGCGATTTGACTCCTTCATGCCGAAGCATGGGTTTTTCCGCCGACTATGATTGTTGCGCTTACATTCTAAGCTTCGTGGAGGTAATTATATCTATCTCCTTTGTATGTGGATGACATGCTTATTGCTTCTAAGAGCGTGGTGGAGATAGATAGGTTAAAATCTCAACTTGGTGAAGAGTTCGAGATGAAGGACATGGGCCGCTAGGAAAATACCGGGTATGGAGATTAGAAGAGAGCGCGAACCGACGCATTGTTCTTGAGTCAAGGGCTACATAGAGCCGTGATCGCGAGGTTCGGGATGCAAAGTGCTAAGTCAAGAGTGACTCCATTGGCTCCACACTTTAGGCTTTCGGTAAACAATCTCCCACTACAATGAAGAGAAGGCGATATGGAGCGTGTTCCCTATGCTAGTACAGCTTGGCGCTTAATGTACGCTAATGGTGTACACATATTTCACAGCGTCGGTGTGGTCGAGATTCATGGCGAATCCGAAAGGCGACCGGGAAGCGTGAAGTGGGTCCCGAGGTACTTAAAGGGTACCGCTGACGGTCCGTGTTTTGGTGGAGAAACATGTCGATTGATGGGTTTGTGGACTCGATTATGCGCGCGATCTAGATAGACGGCGATCTACTACCGGGTTATGTATTCGGATACATGGGGCCCTGCTAGTTGGCGATCGATGTTGCAGCTACGCTGGCACTTTCTACTACGAGGCCGAAAGTACATGGCCATGGCGAGGGAGTGAAGGAAGCATTGTGGTTGTGGGGTCTTCTAGATGATTTGGGGATTGAGCAGAGAACGGAACTTGTGGTGCGACAAATGAGTGCAATTCACTTGGCAAAGAATCAATTCATCATGCTCGTACTCAAGCATATCGATGTCGTATCATTTCTCGCGAGATGTCATAGAGGAAGGCGATATTTCTCTCATGAAGGTAGACACGAATGAGAATCCCGCTACATGTTAACTAAGGTGGTCAGTAGCAAGTTTAAACATTGCTTGGACTTGCTTCATATCAACCCGTGTTGATCTGCCCAAGAGGGCATGGCCCTTCGGGGCGGTGATGGGGTGAGGTGGAGACAATTATATGAAGAACAATTACGAACTACGGTTAGCTTGATCCCTGGAGGGAGTAATGCGAAAGCGGTATAGTGGCGCAGCTAGATTGGCCTCGTTTGGCTAATGGAGATCTCTCTAGTAATGTTCGCGGTGTTCTTTGTTCGCGAGGAAAATTAAAGCTGTAAAACAAATGTTATCCTTTCTAATTGACTTTAAAGAAAGAATAAGTACAACTCTCTCGAATGCAATCTCTCTCTCTAACTGACTTAGATAAAAAAATTACAAATTCCTCGACGGCTGTTCGATTTACAAAAGAGAGAAGGATCAACGGAGAACCTTCCCTTTATTTAATCTGGGTTCTTCACGGTAGCGTGGGAGCTTGAATCTTGTATCCCGCTGACGATCCGACCGCCTTGACTCGTGGGACGAGGTTGAAAAATAACTCACGGAGCAAGTTTAGAACTCTGGACGAGTTAAGAACTCTTTGATAGAGTTGATTTTAGAAAAGGATTAGTAATCCTTTTAGCCAAGAATGGCGGAGAAGAACTTGCCGTGCAAGTTTGAAAACTCTAATCGAGTTGAACTTTCTAGGAGAGTTGATGCTATCAAAGGAGGTTTGATCCTTTCTTTAAAAGAAAAGATACAGATCTTCGGTAAAACCTCAATATCTCCAAATCTAACCGGTAGAAATCAATCTCCACCGTTCAGAATTAGGAACGACGAGTGTTGAGGCTTCCCTCCAAATTTCACTCCGATCAGACCGCGGATGAAGGTCCGATCGTCATGCCGATCATAGCTGCGCAGAAGAAACCGTTCTCTGCACAATTGGCTTCGGTAAAACCTTGATATCTCCTGATCCAACCGGTAGAAAGCAATCTCCACCGTTCAGAATTAGGAACGATGAGTGGTGAGGCTTCCCTCCAAGTTTCATGCCGATCAGACCACGGATGAAGGTCCGATCGTCACGGCGATCACAGCTGCGCAGAAGAAACCGTTCTCTCCTTTTTGTTTTAGTGCTCCGCCAAACTCTTTCCAACCTCCCCATTTGGCTGTCAAAACCCCCCATTTATAGGGGTTAAAGGGGTGTAACCGCCCCCTTAAAATGCTTCATAATGGGGGTTTAGTGGGGTGTAACCACCCCCAATTGCTCAAACGGTTGAGGAACCGCTCAACTCATATTTGAATGAGTCAAAACGCCGTTCGTTTCTGAGCAAGCTCGCCCCGCATTTAGTGCAGGATAGACCTCCGCTCCTATTTTAACTAGACGCCGGGTTGGCTCGTGCTTGAGTCAACGCCATGTGCTCCGCTTTGAATTGAAACGGGCCATGTGCTCCGCTTTGAATTGAAACGGGCCATGTGCTCCGCTTTGAATTGAAACGCGGGCCATGTGCTCCGCTTTGAATTGAAACGGGCCATGTGCTCCGCTTTGAATTGAAACGGGGATGAGCCCCGCATTTTGAATTGAAACGGGCCATGCGGTTCGCGAAGCCGAACGCGTGTTCGCTGCTTTGGGCTTCAACGCGGCCGCAGCCATGTGCTCCGCTTTGAATTGAAACGCGGGCCATGTGCTCCGCTTTGAATTGAAACGGGCCATGTGCTCCGCATTTTGAATTGAAGAGATCAAAACTTGTGATCTCTTTTCACAAGGATTGTCAACTTGTAATCCTTTGTACTCGAGACAATTTCTCGATTTGTCATCGCGGAAAGTCGCCGCCTTGTAACCTTCATCGATAGTGTTTCATGGATATTGGCCGCCTTCGCATTTTTACGTACTTCAGAACCCTCCAAAGTTTTCGAAGTTCGGGCTGGATGGACGAGCTTTAATACTTTGATATCTTCTTTGTTTGTTCCCCGAAGGTATTGCTCCCCATTCGCCTTTCAAAGAAGTTGTGTCCTCGCTTTTGCCCACGCTAGTCATTCGCCTTGCATAGATGAACTCCCGCTGCTTTTGCCTTTTTGAAATGCGAGGATCAGCGCCTTGAACTTTGCTACATGGGACTGATCCTCGCTTTGAGGTTGAAACACGGAGCTGGCCATCGCTAAGCTTTAAAGCGAACGCTACGCCGACTGCTTTTGTGTTGAAACGCAGGATGAACCCCACATTTCCAACTAAGTCTTTTAGACTTTTCTTTAAGGTGCCAAAAGTATAGTGTTAACTTGGCATGCCTTTCATACTTGTTGTTTGAACAAGTTTTGGGGACTTATCACTCTATTGCAAAGAGTTGATAAATTGGTTTTATCATCGAGGTGAAATTTTTAACTTGATGATGATTTTTGAGGACTTATCGCCTATTGAAGAGAGTCGATAAGCCGATTTTATCGAGGTGTGGAGTTAACTTGATAAAGTTGGGTACTTATGGTTTGAACAAGATTTTGAGGACCTATCGCTCTATTGAAGAGAGTCGATAAGTTGATTTTATCAGGGGACAAAATATGAAACCTGTGATTTGAACAAGGTTTAAGGCCTGTGATGTGAATAAGGCTTACATGGCTTGTGGTGTGAACAAGGCTTTGGGCTTGTGGTTTGAACAAGGCTTTGGGCTTGTGGTTTAAACAAGGCTTGGGGCTTATAGTTTGAACAAGACTTTGGGCTTGTGGTTTAAACAAGGCTTTGGGCTTGTGGTTTAAACAAGGCTTGGGGCTTGTGGTGTTAACAAGGCTTTGGGCTTGTGGTTTAAACAAGGCTTGGGGCTTGCGGTGTGAACAAGGCTTTGGGCTTGTGTTGTGAACAAGGCTTGGGGCTTATCATCCTATTGAGGAGGATTGATAAGTTGATTGTCAGATGTGTGAGGTTAACATGACAAGGATACGCTATATTGGAGCACTTTGTGGACTTATCATCCTATTGAGGAGGATTGATAAGTTGGTTATCAAACTCACGAGTATGTGTACGATTTTGATAGGATTGTGTTGTAATTTGAACAACTTTGTGGATCTATCATTCTATTGGAAAGGAATGATGAGTTGATTGACGGGTTTAGTTGTGATTTGAACAATTTTGAGGAACTTATCCGCTGGGGAGGATTGATAAGTTGATTATATCATCGAGGTACGTTGTCGACTTGATGAAGATACGCGGGCGATCGGAGCAACTTTGAGGACCTATCATCCCGTTGAGGAGGATTGATAAGTTGATTGCGATTTAAGCAAATTTGAGGGGTTCGCCAAGACGCGACGCTGTTACGATGTTGAATACGTAGACTTTGTCGCCTTTTACGGCAAGAGACTAACCTACAACGCTGTTAGGCTGACTTTAGGGTTATGGCTAACCCCGACCATCAACGGACTTGATGAGCCTTTACCGATACCGCTTGAATCGGGCTAGCATGCATTATCTAAACCGCTCGCGATGTGACGTTGTGCAAAGAATAAAACTCTTTTAGGCTTAATGCTACGATGTTGAATACGTAGTTTCGCTTTCTCACCTGAATAGACTACCCGCCGCATGTATTAGATGCGTGCTTATCTCTCGCTAGGTTTCAGATAAAATTTCCCCATTTAAATTCGGTGTCTTTGATCTAGAAGACTAAACCGCAACGGTGTTAGGCTGACTTACCCCTACTTAGGATTCGATAAAATTCCCCACACGCGAGGCGTGGATTGTGGTGTTATTAGAACAACCTTGAGGATTTATCGCTCTATTGAAAAGAGTCGATAAGTTGATTGTCGAGGTGTTAGGTTAACATGACAAGGATACATTATGACGGAGCAACTTTGAGGACTTATCGCTCTATTAGAGAGTCGATAAGTTGATTGTCGAAGAGGTCGCCTTGCTAATAACGCGACTAGCTAATCTTAACTTTGTGGGGATTATGCTATATGCGAAAGCAACTTTGTGGGCTTATCATCCTATTGGAGAGGATTGATAAGTTGATTGTCGAGGTGTTAGGTTAACATGACAAGGATACATTGCATCGAGCAACTTTGAGGACTTATCGCCTATTGAAGAGAGTCGATAAGTTGATTGTCGAGGTGTTAGGTTAACATGACAAGGATACGCTATGATTGGAGCACTTTGTGGACTTATCATCCTATTGAGAGGATTGATAAGTTGGTTGTCGAGAGTGTTAGGTTAACATGACAAGGATACATTGCGATCGAGCAACTTTGAGGACTTATCGCCTATTGAAGAGAGTCGATAAGTTGATTGTCGAGGTGTTAGGTTAACATGACAAGGATACGCTGCGATTGGAGCAACTTTGTGGACTTATCATCCTATTGGAGAGGATTGATAAGTTGATTTTGGTGGTCTTCAGCCGCGTTGAAGTGTTTACATTGTCAAAAGTATTTTTTGACAATATTTGGAATTTATTATTCTACTCGGAAAATATGAATAATCAACCCCTGTAATTATTCTAGGTTGATACTAACCGAGTCTTCGGTCTCGCGATTTAGAGAGCCATCAATAGCTAGGTCTTGAATCGGTCTCCTCTTCTTGACTTCAATCCTAACAATAATTGCTTGACTGTTGCCACGGGAGACTAGTTGTTTCAGAGCGACATTTTGCAACCCCATTCGAGCTAGGAGATTAATTTGTAAATTGTGCCGAGGTGTCAATCGAGCGGTATGTCATACACAGCCGAGCATCGAAGAGCCATGCTTGGAAGCTTCGGCGAAGACTTTGATAGGCTCTCCTCCTTTGCTTAAGGGCAAGGAGAGAAGTGGCAGTGATCTCCGTGTCATCTTCAAAGAATCGTGGAGGAAGAGTCTCTAAATCGCCCATTTGGATACATCCCGGCGGTTTCATGAACCATTCAAAGGCAACCCCGAGGTGCCAATGAACGAGCAAGCTGCTATGGCATCGTTTGCCATCACATTTCTAGTCGTGACCTAAAATGATAGATGTGTTGGTTCGGTGATCCGTCGCGTCGAGGCTTGTAGCGTCGGGATTTTGCATTTTGGAGGATAAGGAAGTATCCTGGGATACGGTCGACAACCCGATCTTGAACTTCCATCTATTAGCCATGGCATTGGTGGGCTTCGGTTCTAGCATTTTTGATTGAGGACTTTGCTCATTTTCTACCTTATTCTCTTCTTCAAATGAAGATTCTACGTGATGGGCTTCTTGATGGGAGCTTCATTCCCTTTTTCCTTCCATTTTGGGATTGACTCCTCCTCCGTGATGATTAAATTTGAGGTGTTTGTTGATTTATATATTCTCAAGTTAGAATATATATGTTTTATCTTTAAATAATATTTCAAATGAACACTGTTATTGCATCTTCAAATGATTCTATATTATGGCATAAACGTTTTGGTCATATTAATTTTAAACATATTTCTAAAATTTCTAAATATGATTTAGTAAATGGTTTACCTAAGCTTTCTTATAAAAATAATTTTGTGATGCATGTCAACAAGGTAAAATGCATAAATCTTCTTTTAAATCTAAAAATATTATTTCTACTAGTAAACCACTTGAATTACTTCATATTGATCTCTTTGGTCCTTCTAGGATAGCATCTTTAAATGGAAGTAAATATGCATTTGTAATTGTTGATGATTTTTCAAGATTTACTTGGGTAATATTTCTTAAAATAAAAATGATGCTTTTAATGAGTTTTCTATATTTTGTAAAAGAATTCAAAATCAAAAATCTCTTTCTATAGTTACTATAATAGTGATCATGGAGGAGAATTTGAAAATGAACTTTTGCAAATTTTTGTGATAAAATGGTATTTCACATACATTTTCTTTTCTAGAGCAGCTCCACAAAATAGAGTTGTAGAAAGAAAGAATAGGACATTACAAGAATGTGCTAGAACAATGTTGTGTGATAGTAATTTACCAAAATATTTTTGGTAGTTGTCTCAACAGACATGCTATGTTTTAAATAGAGTTTTATTAAGACCTATTTTAAACAAAACATCATATGAATTATTTTATAATAAAATTCCTAAAGTTTCATATTTTAAAGTTTTTGGTTGTAAGTGTTTTATATTAAATACAAAAGATAATTTAGATAAATTTGATTCTAAATCGATGAAGGAATTTTTGTTGGATATTCTAATCATAGTAAAGCATATAGAATATATAATAAAAGAACTTTAGTTATTGAAGAATCTATGCATGTTTCTTTTGATGAAAATTTTATAAAAACACCTTCTATTTCAAGTAATGATGATGATTTAATTGATACTATTAATGATACTCCTATGTTAGATATTTCAAAAGATGAAAATTTACAAAATGAATTACCAAAGAGTTTTGTAGAAGTTAAAATCATCCACATGATTTGATTATTGGAAATATATCCGATAAAGTATCTACTAGATCTCATTTTAATTTAATAGTTCATGTTACATTTGTTTCGAAGTAGAACCTAAAAATGTTAAAGAAGCTTTACTTGATAATTTTGGATAGAAGCTATGCAAGATGAATTAAATCAATTTATAAGAAATAATGTTTGGGATCTTGTACCTAGACACAAAATAAATCCATTATAGGAACAAAATGGATTTTAGGAATAAATTAGATGAATCGACAAGTTGTTAGAAATAAAGCTAGATTAGTTGCACAAGGTTATAATCAAGAAGAAGGAATTGATTATGATGAAACTTATGCCCTGTTGCACGCTTAGAATCTATTAGAATTTTACTTGCATTTGCATGCTTTATGAATTTTAAACTTTATCAAATGGATGTTAAAAGTGCATTTTAAATGGTTTTATTAAAGAAGAAGTTTTGTAGAACAACCTCCTGGTTTTGAACATGAAAAATTTTCTCGATCATGTTTATAAACTTAAAAAGGCTTTATATGGTCTTAAACAAGCACCTCGTGCATGGTATGATAGATTAAAATCTTTTCTTTTAACATCCGTTTTGAAATTGAAAAGTTGATTCTACTTTATTTATTAAGAAAATAAATAAAGATATATTATTAATACAAATATATGTAGATGATATAATATTTGGTTCTACTAACAATGATCTTTGTCAAGAGTTTGCTAAGACTATGCAGAAGAATTTGAAATGAGTCACATGGGTGAACTAAACTTCTTTCTTGGACTTCAAATCAAACAAATGAAGGAAGGAATTTTTATCAATCAAAATAAATATGCAAAAGAACTACTTAAACGTTTTGGGATGGACAATACAACTAGCAAACCAACACCAATGAGTACTACAACATCACTTGACAAAGATGAAAGTGGTAAGAATGTTGATCAAAAGCTATATCGAGGTATGATTGGATCACTTTACACATGCCTAGTAGACCGATATTATGTTTAGTGTTTGTTTATGTGCTAGATTTCAATCTAATCCTAAAGAATCACATCTTAAAGTCGTTAAAAGAATTTTTAGATATCTTAAAGGTACTTTGATTTGGTTTTTTATCCAAAGAATAGCACATTTGATTTGTTATCATATAGTGATGCCGATTTTGCCGGATGTAAACTGATAGAAAAAGTACAAGTGGTACATGTCATTTTTAGGACATTCACTTGTATCATGGTTTAGTAAAAGCAAAATTAGATCATTATCAACAATCGAAGGTATACATTATTTCTAGTTTAGCATGTGCACAAATTTTATGGATGAAACAAACACTATCCGATTATGGCATAGTTTGTTCCACATCTTCTATAATGTGTGACAATTCTAGTGCAATTAATTTATCTAAAAATCCCATTCAACACTCAATGACAAAACATATTGATATTAGACATCATTTCCTACGTGATCATGTTCTTAAGGGAGATATTATATTAGAATTTATATCTACTAATAAACAAATAGCGTGATATTTTAACGAAACCTTTAAAAGAAGATATTTATGTTAAATTAAGAAGAGAATTAGGTATATGTTCAATTACTGATTTAAATTAATTATTAAATAAGTACATATGTTTATTAGTCGACTAACAACTTCACTAGTCGACTACATGCACAATCATTCATATAATTTTTATTCTCTCAATATCTTATTAGTCGACTATATATTCGATTAGTCATCACTACTAGCTATCAAAACGTAAACATATATTGTTCGTTTCATTAGTCGACTACACCTTAGATTAGTCGACTACTCCGCCTATTTTCGAAAATATTGTTATTGATCCTGTTTCTTTTAACCCAAACCCACTATCCAATAACATAAGTTACTTTAGATCTCAACCATACATCCAACCATCTTTAATCCTAGCCCTAGATTTATTTTCTTATGATTTAAATCTCAACCTTTCATTCAATTTTAACTTTTAATCCTAGCCCTTCATTTAATTTTAACCCTAACAAAACTACTCCCACTCATTTTACCCATTTCTCCCGCTCCCACTCTTCTAAAACCGAGATCTCGTTAGGGTATTCTCTCCTCAACTTAGGGCATCATCCAACTCCATTTTCTCCTTCAAATCTTCAATTTTTCTTCACTTTTACCAGCTTCCACATCATTAGTCGACTACTAGTGCATTTAGTCGACTACTGCACCACGCCAGCCTTTTCTTAGTGTCTTGATCTATTTCATCTCTTGGTAAGTCTTCTCCAACATCTTCTTCCTTTCAATTATGTCTAGATCAAAGCGCTTCGCCAGACCTTCTCCACTGAAGATTACACTATTTATCTTAAAGATCCTAGTCTTTTAGATACTTTTAAGGAAATGCAATCTTATGATATACTTCCCGGTCGATTTATTAAATATGAAGATTTTGCACTTCATAATTTACAAGGATATTTTGCTAATGTTGGATTAGATCAACTTTTTTCTTCTGAAAATCAACAACCATATTATCCACTTCTTATCAAGCTTTTCTACACAAATCTTACTCATAAAAAACTTGATGATGGAGAACGTCAAATAGACACTCTAGTTAAAGGAAAAGAAATTTCCTTTTCTCCTAGACTTCTAGGAAAAATATTGAAAATTCCTAATAGAGGAATTAGTCTTGAAGATGTTTCCATGGATGATGAAGATATCATGCAAAACTTAATTTTCCTACCCGGTCAAGGAGGAATTTTGAATCACTCTCAAAACTTCGACCCTTCCTCGTTTATTATCAATTTTAGCTTATAATTTGTTTCCAAAATCGTGAAGTTTTCATTTCATTTCTTTGAATTGGCTAAAGCCCTATATGCTATTATGGCTAATATTCAAGTCAATCAATAAGTTTATTTCAAAATTTTATTCACATTCCTTATAGAGGATTTCTACCTTTGGAGCCTTTTGACTACCATTTTCAAAGCTTTTGTAGATTTAGCTTCAAACATTCATCCTTCGATCGGTTGAGTTCTTTGATTCCAATGCCCTAACTAGGATGAAAATACCCATTTCGAACTTCCGAACAACAACAAACCGAAGATGAACCCGCCCAAACTCACACTCAAGATATTCCTCGTCTTCACAACAAGGTGAACCCTCTTCCACCATATTCCACCACCTGCAATCCGAACCATCCGCTTTACAGATGCACAATACAACACCTTATCGGCCAGATCCTCGAACTTAGAAACGAGTCAAAACATGATTTTCGATCAAAACATCAACATTATGAACAACCAACGTGAAATGATGGAGAATCAACAAATGATGATGCGTATGTTTGAAGACTTCAACAGAAAACTTGAGTCAACCTTTCCACCAACAGGACCTAATGACACTTAGGATTATGTTATTTAGCTTAACTAGATTTCCTTAACTTAATGTTTGAAGACTATGTGTTTTTAACACTATGTGTTTATTACTATATGTATGTTTAAAGACTATGTGTTTGCATCATGCATGTTTCTATTAAATTAGTAAGTATTTGTTTGTTTTATAACCCAGATTATGCCGATGGAGGTTATCAACATTTTGATTTTCATGGCAAGTCTTTGCTTACCTATTTGGATGGGTGAAGTCTTGGACTATGTTCATAATCTGGATGATCTATTTGAAGTTTTAGCTCATATCTTGATGAAATATTCAATTGCCTATCTTATATGTTTCCTTCTTTTTGTTGATAACAAAGGGGAGAAAATTTGATATATGTGGGGAGGAGTTTTAGTTTTATTCCATTGCATATATGCATATATACAGGGAGTAATTTTAATTGATTGTTATCATCAAAAGGGGAGAATGTTGATTTATATATTCTCAAGATTATATTTTGATGATAACAATATGTGTTCTATATATATATGTTTTGTGTGGTATAACTTGTTGATGCATATCATATATATATCAAATTTGGACTCAAGGCATTATGGAGTATTGAAGATGAAAAGCAAGATGAAATACAAAGAACAATGTAATTTTCTCTTCTTTACTTAGAATATATTGTACAAGCCTTGATCACACACACACATGCATATTTAGAACACACTAACACATGCTTAGTGTGTTGGTTAATTATAGAAATCCCTATATTAACCATTAGATTTTTAAAGTTTAAAATAATTCATTTATAAACTTTTAAGTCGAGTAGTGACTAATTCAAACTATAGTCGACTAATTACTTAACTTAATGAATATATAAGTTTCAGAAGTTTACTGCATTAGTCCACCAATGCCGTAATAGTCACTAATGAAAACTTAAACAATTTTTCGTAACTGTAAGTTTACGTGATTAGTCGCATCATCGCATATATAGTCCATACCCATTTAAAACATACACCCGGCATTCTCATTATTACGATTAGTCGACTAATAAAAATAGTAGTGCTACTAATGCTTGAATTGCATTTACGTAATCGGTAAACACGCATTAGTCGACTAATCTTATATAGTAGTCGACTATAATACGCTTTTATGACTGCTCGAATTTGAATCTTTAAACGCTTTTAACAGCTTTTCTTTGTTTTGAATGGGTGTCTTTCAAGACATATAAATAGTAAAACTACGAGAAAAAGACACGAAATTCTCATATACATGAACTTGAATTTTTGAAAAGAAAAGTGTGTGTTCAAAGATTCAAAAAGCAAAAGCGTTCTTGATATTCAAAAGAGAAAAATATTTTTAGATTAAAGAAATTCCTAAGCCACTACTGCATATCATCTACACATCAAGGCTTATAGGATCTTGTACGTTGTTGTTTTCAAAGGAGATTCTCGGTGTGAGAATTGTGAATCTCGTGTTTGAGATTGTTGCAATTTGCATGGTCTTGCAAATTGGTCGTTTGATTCTTTGATTTTGTAAGGGTATTTCAAAATCATAGTGGAAACTCTCAAGCGGGATTTGCTTGGGGACCTGGATGTACACCGGGAGGTGGAACCAAGATAAATATCTCGGTTTGCGATGAATTTTCAGTGTTTGTGCTATCTTTTGCAATTTATAATCTATCTTGCATAAAATTTTATAAAACACTATTCACCCCCCCTCTAGTGTTTAAGTGTGATCAGATCTACGATCCTACAGTGTTGAGCTAGCCATGTGACCTTGAGCCCTATCTGCAACAAGTTGGGCTACCATTTCTCGAAGTTGATCGATGGACTCTTATTGTGATCGCAGGGCTTCTTGTATCATGGCCTGATACTCTTCGAGCCTCTTCTTGAGATCTTCAGCATTCTCCGTCGTGTAGACAGTGCTCACATGCTCCACGAAAGAACTAGAGGATTGAGATTCTGCGATGGCTGAATGCTCATTATCGGACTCAATTCCTTTAGCCAACTTTTGATAGTTGACGGGGGATATGACCCCTGTTCGAGTCCGAGTATGTCGGTAAACTCCGTCGGAGTCATTCAAAGCCTCTCTCAAGTCGGGGGACTGATTTGCTTCTGGCTCATCGGAGCTAGAGATTGACAGTCTGTCTACTCCGATCATGTTAGAAGTGACTCCAAGGTATTCGACCTCTGAAGTCTCCCTTCTATGAGAGTGTCGTCGTTCGGCGGACCAAATGATATTTGTCAATTGGTCAAACACCGACGGCTGCCGCATGTGAGCGCAATGTCGATATGATGATTTGGCACTTGGAGCGAAGATCGCGTTTGAGCATTTGAACGCCGGTTCGTCCGCTTTTAGATTGTGAACGCCAGGTCCGCGTTTGAATGCTTGGGCGGGTTGAGACCCGCTCGATAGAGGCGTGAGGGTCGCTGCAACCTCGCCAACGCAGGTTCGCTGAAAAATTGAACGCGGGTTGTGACCCGCTTTTATAGTGGGGACGCGGATCGCGCAACCTCTACCAACGCGAGGTTCGCGTTTGAGCAATTGAACGCGGGGTTGGGACCCGCGTTTTGACTGTGAAACGCGCCATTTGCGTTCAGCCTGGTTTCTGCGAGGCTCGTGTTCAGGCACATAAACGCGAGGCTTGCGTTTCAGAAAGAAACGCCAAGCTCGGGATCGCTTTTCACAAACGCCGGTTCGCGTTGGTTGGTCGACGCCGCCTCGGGTCGTTCTTCTCGACGGCGCTCCTTTTCGCCGATTTGAGGCTTTGCATGCGACATCACAATCTTCACCGACGTTAGCCACGACAACCGAATGGGCTTTGGCCTCCTTAGAGGCTTTGTGGATCTTGGCGATAGCCTGGGGCAGGGATCCGAGGAGAGTGCCTCCTCGAACTTGGCTTGATCGAACTCTACGCCGAGTTTCAACGGTCGTCCCAATGAGCTTGACGTCGATTGCGCCACCACCTCTTCATCGGTGAAAGAGATCCTCCCCAGAGTCGCCATCTTTTGTTCTGAGGAAAATTAAAGTCAGAAACAAATGTTATCCTTTCTAATTGACTTTAAAGAAAGAATAAGTACAACTCTCTCGAATGCAATCTCTCTAACCGACTTAGATAAAAGAAATTACAAATTCCTCGATCGGTTGCGATTTACAAAAGAGAGAAGGATCAACGGAGAACCTTCCCTTTATTTAATCTGGGTTCTTCACGGTAGCGGTGGGAGCTTGAATTTTGTATCCCGTTGACGATCCGACCGTCTTGACTCGTGGGACGAGGTTGAAAAATAACTCGCCGGAGCAAGTTTAGAACTCTGGACGAGTTAAGAACTCTTTGATAGAGTTGATTTTAGAAAAGGATTAGTAATCCTTTTAGCCAAGAATGGCGGAGAAGAACTTGCCGTGCAAGTTTGAAAACTCTAATCGAGTTGAACTCTCTAGGAGAGTTGATGCTATCAAAGGAGGTTTGATCCTTTCTTTAAAAGAAAAGATACAGATCTTTGGTAAAACCTCAATATCTTCAAATCTAACCGGTAGAAATCAATCTCCACCGTTCAGAATTAGGAACGACGAGTGTTGAGGCTTCCCTCCAAATTTCACTCCGATCAGACCGCGGATGAAGGTCCGATCGTCATGCCGATCACAGCTGCGCAGAAGAAACCGTTCTCTGCACAATTGGCTTCGGTAAAACCTTGATATCTCCTGATCCAACCGGTAGAAAGCAATCTCCACCGTTCAGAATTAGGAACGATGAGTGGTGAGGCTTCTCTCCAAGTTTCACGCCGATCAGACCGCGGATGAAGGTCCGATCGTCACGGCGATCACAGCTGCGCAGAAGAAACCGTTCTCTCCTTTTTGTTTTAGTGCTCCGGCCAAACTCTTTCCAACCTCCCCCATTTGGCTGTCAAAACCCTCCATTTATAGGGGTTAAAGGGGTGTAACCGCCCCCTTAAAATGCTCCATAATGGGGGTTTAGTGGGGTGTAACCACCCCCCCTTAAATTGCTCAAACGGTTGAGGAACCGTTCAACTCATATTTGAATGAGTCAAAACGCGAAGTTCGCGTTCTAGAGCAAGCCTCGCGTCTGCATTTAGTGCAGGAACGCGGGGATAGACCTCCGCGTCTATATTTTAACTAGGACGCGGGGTTGGAAGCCTGCGTTTTGAGCTTCGAACGCGGGCCATGTGCTCCGCATTTTGAATTGAAACGCGGGCCATGTGCTTCGCGTTTTGAATTGAAACGCGGGCCATGTGCTCCGCGTTTTGAATTGAAACGCGGGGATGAGCCCCGCATTTTGAATTGAAACGCGGGCCATGTGCTCCGCGTTTTGGGCTTCGAACGCGGGCCGTGTGCTCCGCGTTTTGAATTGAAACGCGGGCCATGTGCTCCGCGTTTTGAATTGAAACGCGGGCCATGTGCTCGCATTTTGAATTGAAACGCGGGCCATGTGCTCCGCATTTTGAATTGAAGAGATCAAAACTTGTGATCTCTTTTCACAAGGATTGTCAACTTGTAATCCTTGTACTCTGGAGACATTAGCTTCTGATTCTCCTTTGTCATCGTGAAAGTCGTCAGCTTGTAACCTTCATCGATAGTGTTTCGCGGATATTACCGCCTTCGAATTTTTACGACCTACATTCTTCTGGTGTTCGTCCAAAATTTGAGGTTTATCAAATGATGTACGAGGTGGAGAATTGTGAACACGTGGGAAAGAAGTCTTTTTTTTTAGTCCCACATCGGAAAACTGAAGGAAAGTTCTAAATTAATTCCCTTTAAATAGGGAGTTAAACCTAGGATTTGTGGTGTGGAGAAAAGTGAAGAAAAAGGGAGAAAAATCTAGGGCTTTTTTGGCGGCGGCTAGAGAGAGAAAAAGAGAAAGCTTGGAGAGATTCTACAAGAGAGAGGTCAATTTCTCTTGGGTAAAAATCAAAGTTTTTTCTTTGGGACGAGCTTGTGGATTGTACAAGTCGTCGGTGTTCTTTATAGTCACATCTCCCCTCACCCCCTCCCGTGGAAGTAGGCAATTTTGCCGAACCACGTAAATCTCGTGTCTTTACTGCTTTTTCGCGGAATTTGCTATTGTTTGTAGGTTCCCTTGATTCAAATCCTAGTATCGTTGAGAGGAAGAGTAGATATCTCACTTTGTTGGGATATTTTACTTTCTATTCTTGTTTCCTTCGTGAAACAGGAATATACAAAGCCTTCTCTCAGGTGATATCGTCACGGCTGCATGGGCGGACCTCGATCCCAACGAGGATGTTACCACTTGTACCTCTAAACTATTTTATTCTTGAGAAATGTCAACTATTTTTCTGTTAAATTGAGATGTTACGTGGGAATCGAGTGAAAATAAATTACTTATTTTTTGGCATTTGAACACGTCCATATAGGTTGAAGACCCTTTCATGGACCTCAACTCACAGAGTGATATTAATTTTAGAAACTTCAATGCAACAGAAAATAACATCATCTTCGTCTCGGGAAAAAAGTAAGTTAGAAACTTCAATGCAACAGAAAATAACATCATCTTCGTCTAGAGGATGATCGAGAGAGTGGTCATAGAAACAATCTCTTGTGAAAATATAAGATTCTGAAGTTATGGTGAGGATTGTGAGTTATAATTTTAGATTCTAACACGTCCATATAGGTTGAAGACCCTTTCATGGACCTCAAGTCATAGAGCGATATTAATTTTTCAATCCATTTTAGAAATTCATGGCCAGAGTTGAACACATGTTACTCTGATACCTATCAAAAGTTGTTACTACCACTGCACCGTAACTCTGAATTAATTTGTAGTGAGAGTGAAGAGTTATATGGTATTGAGGATACAAGTGCTAATTAAATATTTAATGAGGCATTAGTGATTACACTCATAGTACAAAGGGTGTAAATTAACCCTGTTATTTAGCATTGTATAATATTAGAAAATGTAAATAATTTTCTTGTTGTTGTTTCTCATCGCAGACATATTATCTTGGCAACTGCAAGCTATCGACTACAAAAGGAGGAGGTTGGCCACCCAAAGGATTTAATTTTGAGTGTTTTTCCTGCTTGAAGGTTGTGGAATTTAGGAAGTTTGGATCTTCAGCTGCAGAGATTGAATTGCTGAAGTTTATATCCCAAAATGCAAGGGATTTAGAGAGAATAACAATTTCTCCAAAAAAAATGTGAACAAGTAAGGTAATGATATGAATGATTTTCTCACTTGAGATGCTCAGAAGGATGTTGAGAATGTGAAGAAGAATTTGATTTTAGTTGAGATTTGATCAGTAGATTAAAGTTGTATACAATAATTCCAAATATAATTTTCTCAAAAGTAGTGATCCATTCACTACTTTTTTATAGTAAAGAGGATCCGAATTCATCTATTTTTTATCAAAAGAAAGCATATCAGAAGGATCAATAATTATTTAATGAATCTTAGAATATTTAACTTTGGTTTTGATGATTCCAGTAGTTGGGAAGTAAACAGACAAACTCAGAGTTCATGGACACCTAGGAACCAATTTTAAATCAAAATGTTAGGCTATTAGGTATTGATCTCAGCTCTTATTTTAAACCTATCATCCTTTTATTCTATTTAATATGAGACTATACTTACATATGAATAAATTTAATAATATCCAAATACTATTTCACTAATTGTAGACATAAGGCTTAATCAAATCAGTAACAAAATGTAAAATATAAAAATAATGTTATTTTAAAAGAAATGGAGAAATTAGATTCTGAATCTTAAAATATTCGCACGCATGAGCTTCTTCTATCACAATCATCAAAGCCTTCCCTAACTGTCGTATCCAAATTAAGCCATAACTCCCAGAAATACTTTCACGAAGAAGAAAGAAGTTCCCAATAAGAAGAAAAAAATAACAGAACAAAAACTCATGTTTTATTTATTTATTTATTTATTATTTTATTTTTTATTTTTATTTTTTATTTTGCGTGGTTGGGGGAATGACGTACTATAGACGCAAATGATTCTTTACATCATGTTCCTTATATCGATTTGAAATACTTTTGTATATAATTAATTCTATCAAACATGACAGACAGATTGAAACTAGGGGTGGCAAACGGTTCGGATTTATCCGAACCAATCCGCATCCGTATCTGAAACGGATGCGGATATGGTAGGTAAAATCTAAAACCGGGCGGATATGATTTCGGATACGGATACGGTTTCGAATTATTTTTTCAGATACGGATACGGATACAGATATCTGCATTTTAACATATAAAGTTCATTGGATTTGAGTCCCTTTATAAAATGTGTCCGAACCCGCTTTGACGCAACCCAAAACCCAATTAGCCTCTTACCTAATTCTCTGAATCTCACTTTACCAAAGCCGAGAACCCCCAAATTGAGTTCCCGTGAAAATTCTCAAAATCTCCGTTTTTCAGAGTTCGCCATCTCAAAATCCGGCGACCCAAAACTCCTCTCCGGCTTTCTCCACTAGACTCTCTTCTTTGAAGAGAGTTCGCCATCTCAAGATCTTCCTCTATAGCCTGAAAACTCATCATCTCCGGTGGCCATCTTCAGTATCTCCGGCGACCATCTCCATTATCTCTGGCGAGTCGACGACCCTCATCCTCAGCAAGATAGTCATCTTCTCAGTCATCCACTACCTCTCATCAATAAGGTCAAATTGAAACCCTAATTTTACATTTGGCTTGCTTTGTAATTGTGTGATTATAGAGTTCTTGATTAGTTGTTTTTTTTTAATTCTTTGAATAGAAATCATGTCTAGTCCGTTTGTTCAAGCATCTGTATTTGTCTTCGTTTGGGTTTAGTGAGACTTCTAGTTCTTATGTTAAATTATGACACAAATGATGGGTCAAGGATTGTTATGTGAATGAGATCTTAGTGAGCAATTGGCCAATTTAGCTTCTTGGATGTGTTAGTTTCATATGTATTTTTTGTCTCATACGTATTTTATGTCCATCATCGTATTTTTTGTCGTATCCAATTATCCAAACCATGTTCGAAACATTGCAATCATATATATTTTTTGTCGTATCCAATTATCCAAATCACATCCGTTTCATGTCCGTTATCGTATTCGATCCGCTTCTATAATATCGAACCGTATCCGTTTCCGTTTAGTGCGGGTATGGTTATGATTTTTTTTACCGAAGAGAATCTGTATCCGTATCCGTTTTTAGAAAGCGGATACAGATATGGTAAGTGCAATATCCGAACCGTATCCGCTCCTTTTCCACCCCTAATTGAAACTCATGACCTGTTTAGTTATGAATAGGGTAAATTATACTAAGCCCTCAAGAACTTTCAACATTTTATAGTAATAACTTTCAAAGTCACACTAAACCGCCAATAACTTCTGTAGAAAACTGACAATATATTTTGGATAAATTACACTAAACCCCCAGTAACGTTCAAAATGCTTGTACGAGATTTAGTGTGATTTGAATGTCCTTGGGGTTTGCTGCGAAATTCCAAAAGTTCTATGGAGTTTAGTGTAATTTACCCTAAATATATGGCAATAAAAGCTCTCACCCTTTGTTACTCGCTTACTTTTATACTTTATTCTTGGCATCATGTGTAATTGCACTATCGTTAGACTTTAGTGCGTAGTTTCTTGCGGAGGTATCATGGCAGCAAAAAAGAAATATTGTCTTTAAACAAAGACAGCTCACTAGCCACTAGAATTTTTTGATAATCCAATCTTTTGGCGTCTAACTTAATATTGCATATCGTCCAATGTGTAATTGACTACTAAGTCACATAAAATATATAAATCTTGAAATTTGAGTATTTACTAAGTCACATAAAAGTAATAATGAAGTAACTTGAAATTTGAGTATTTATATTAAATTAAAATATTTAATTTAATATAAATAGAAATATTATAATATTTTATTTTATTCAATATAATATTATTTAAAATATTATATTATTATTAAAATATAATATTATATTTTATGATAATTATTGTAATTTAAATGGGATAATTAATGACATGGCACCTTATTAAAATATAATATTTATAATAACTATAATATACTATTAATATGATCAATATTATTAATTAAAAATATATTATTAATTAATACATTATATTATATTAGTTTTATATATAATATTATATATAGTATCATACTTTAATATATAGTAGATTATTACTATTTTTATTGTAGCAATAAAATATTATTTAATATTATAACTACCACAATATTGACAATATATTTAAGACTATTAATTAATATAATAAAGTGTACTAGAAAATAGTAAATTATAATATAAATTAAAATATTCTATATTATAGAATATATTATCATATTAAATTATATTATAATACAATTAATATATTATTATATTAAATATATAAACACTAAATTATAATACAATATTTAATATCATCAAAATACTACAATAATATTTTTATTCTAACTAATAAAATATATATTAAATAATATAAAGTAATATTATAATAATATAATACTGATGTTATAATATATGAAATATTATTAACTAATATGTAATAATGATATATAATAATGTTATATTAGATAATATTATATAATATTTTATTATCTTATGTTATAGTAGAATTTTATAATATAATATAATTAAGATATATTATATATTATAAAACAATTAACATATATTAGATATTTAATAAATTAATGCTTCAAAATTATCCTACTTTCCCTATGATTGTCCAAAAGTTGAGAATGAGGTAATTTTGGAGGCCGAGACAAAAAGTTTGTATAGAAGTGAGACAATTTTGGAAAAAGTTGGGGTAATTATCCCAATGAATAACACCTTAAAGTGAAATCTTAATCTCATTGTTCCAATAAATAACACCATAAAGTAAAGTTCCAAATATTATCTCACGTACCCTAAAATTACACCAACCAATAACCCCCCCTAAATAGTGAATTTTTCAAAATTTTCACTCTACTCGTGAGCTCAGACAAGGAGATCCCCTCTCTCCATCATTGTTTATTCTGTCAGAGGATGCGTTTTCTAAAAATTTTAATTGTATGATGGATAGAGGGTCTATTGGTAGGTTTCAAGTCTCAGGGAGGGCTCACGCTCTCTCTCATTTAGTGTATGCTGACAATATGCTAATCTATCTAAATGGAAGAAGAAAAATCATCAATTGAGGGCTGGCTGTCTTAACTTTATTCGCAAGTATGAGGAAGCTTCAGGTCAGAAGATGAATGCGCATAAAAGTTTCTTTGTCACTAAATGTGGAGCAAATGAGCAAATGTGGAACAATAACTAACCCAAGAGATATGGTCATAATTTCAACCTTATCGACTCCTTCCACATATTTGGCAATTCCTCTTTTCAAAGGCAGGAGCAAAGTTTCCTACTTTTCTCACATTGAAAATAAAATCAGTAAGAAATTAGCATGTTGGTCATCTAATTTCTTTTTTTGGAAGGTAAATTTACAATCATTTTCCTGCTAAGTCATTTTAAATTTGCAATCGGATCAGCGGTCAAGCTTTCAGATGACAGAAATAAACTATGGAATAAATGGCTCCCCCACAAGGATATCTTATTTTATTTGGAATGAATTGAACATTGATGGGTCCTCAATGCAAGGACAAATTGTGGTGTTTTTAGAAATTGTGATGGTTTTATTCTTCAGGCTTTCTCAAATAACTACAGCATTTGCTCAAACATGGTTGCGGAGAAGATGGCCCTCAAAGATGACTTATCTTTTGCTGTTAATGCTGGTTTCTGTAACCTAATTGTAGAAAGTGATTCAATAGTAGTGGTAGTAGATATTTTTCATAAGGCTACGGTGGTCCTGTGGAGAATTCAGTACGTACATTTTGAGGGACATCTAGCAGCTCAACAATTTACACGGTTTGATACTATCTCTTTTGTATATATACAGGGAAGGTAAATAGCTCGTGGGCAGGTTTGTCTTCTCAGGACATTCTCATGCTTCCTTGAGGATATTTCATCAAAGCAATCTAGTTCCAAATGTCTACCTTGTAGCCCTTCGCATTGACATATTCGAAATTTATAGCTATAGAAAATGTTAACTGGCTCTGTGTAGAAAGGGTTTCTTTCTTTTGTATTTGAATTTTTTTTTTTTCTTTAGGGTTTCGAATCTTCTTTCTTCGCATGCATATGTATTGTTTCAGGATGGTCTATAATATCTTGGAAATTTGTTTACATGCCTGTAAAAGAATACTCCTCCATGATCCGTCCTTGTAACATGATAATGGCTATTTTTGCCACCTACATTAATAAAATTCGTAGCTTTAACCGGGATCCTGCCTGAAGTTCCGGTCAGAAAAAAAGTGTGCAATGCAGTTCAAAAAAGTATCATGTTGCAAAGCATGACTTAGGATATTTAGACAAGTCACGAGTCACAATCTCTTTTAAGGTGTAAATTAAATTCAAGTTGCAACTTCAATTGCAAGCAATGTTCAACACAAGTGTGAAATATCTAAGACCCTAAAACAAATAAGTATAACTGCATATGTAGTTGCAAATTAGAAATTTTCAAAACTATACCAAAAATTGTGTCTGCAAGTATATGAATACTATCGTATACAATAACAGTTGGACCGCAATTACATGCAACTGACATGTGCATCAAACAAACAAACCGCTTCACCAGCAAACCATTCCGCAGAGTATCCCGTGTGCAGTATGGTTTATACAATCCCAAAACCTCGTGACCCTCTAATCACACACATGGATTAATTTTAACCCTTTCAACAAAATACATAGTTTTGTAGCTTTCACGATGCTAATTTATACTAAACCATGTTTAGTTGAGAGTGTCGGTGGTCAAGTAATTATTTAGAAATGAATAAAATATATGTCCCTTTCCAGATTCCTAGCGATGCTTTAATGAATAAAGAGTATTATCCTGACCCATGCTTCCACTTTCTTATTCAAAAAACAAAATGCATGCGAATCTTTGTATTTTTTTTTCATTAAATAAGGCCCCCATTGAGCACACCACCATATAGGATACACATTCTATTAGGCTCCTTTAATTCACTTTATGGGCATTTCTTTTGGTTTTAGAATTATTGCGACTAAAAATAAAGACGAGATAACACATATTATTTTCTTAGAATTTCATAAAAGATCAAAACAAATATTAAAGATATATATGCAGTGTTGGATCGACTTAGCAACAAAGAGTCTCTTTATTGGTGACATGGTGTACTGACTAAATGAGAAACCAATATAAATTTATCAGAGATTTACTTTTTCTCTCTCTAACAATTAGTTTTTTTTCCGAAATATCACTGTACATTGTCCATCTCATCCCAAGTTGCTTGGCAATAAAAATGACCCAAAATTTTATGGTCCTATATAATGAGGGAAGGGATTCCTAGATTATTGTTCCCCAAATTCCAGAACAGCAGCTATTACTCCATCCAAAGCTTTAGCAATGTGGCTCAAACTTCTAACGTTAATTAATCTTCCCTTATGTCAACTGCAAGTAACGCATCATATACGTCCTCTTTTTTTATACTCGAAAAAAGAAATCTCTTCAGTAGTAATTAATTAGGATCATCATAGGATGCCTAATAGAAAGTGATTAAACTGGCCAGACCCATAAATTTTAGGGTTATTTGCATAAATACCCCTTAAATCATGGTATTTTCAAACATACCCCATCCCCAAATCTTAATATTTGCAAAACTACCCCTCAAATCTACAAATCATCAACTTGATGCTAGATATTTGACTTTTTTTGATAATTTTTGCATTGCGATTACAAATTAGCTTATCAAAGATGATGATTAATTACTTTGAGGGTACCTTTTTTAAAAATTGATGATTTTAGAGGTAATTTTGTAAATACTGATATTTGGAAGGTATTTTTGTTAATACCCACAACGTAAGGTATATATATGCAAATAACCCTAAAATTTATCATTACTAACCCCAGCTCTCAAGGCCCAGTAACCTCGACTTTTATCCAGCTCTATTCACCACTCTAATCCATGTGGCAAGAAACAAGATTTTAGATTGCACGTATTTCTATCATTTCACTTTCTAGGTAGTAATCGTCCATTTGTATTGAATAAAGTTCTTGCAAATTGAAGTAGATAAAAGCTTGTTGTCTTCTAATTTTTATTTATTAATTTTTCTTTGAAATTTGTGCTAGCATATAGTGCAAATACATGCACACATCTCAAAGATAGTCTTGATGTGTAACATGAACCTCAAAGCAAAATCAAATGATAAAAAAGTTGATGGACAAGAGCTCTTATTCACTTAATTTTATTCTACCTTTACTCCCATATTAAATACAATTATCATAATAATTCTTACTTTTATTCAAAAACAAATTGCGATTATTCATCAATAACTTTCGCTATCCAACACTTAGATCACTATATCAATTCACCTATTTTGTATCAAACTGAAAATAGATATCGTTTGTGCATCCATTATTAAATGATAAAAAATTGTTTGGTTGTTTTTCTTATACATATTTGAGAAAATATTCAACGCACTTTATTCATTCTATTAATAATACATTAAAGAAATATTAATTCTTAACATGGAATCAGTGCACAAATATCAAAATATATTGAGTCATTCTTATGATCATCATTAATGATATCGATGAAAATAGTGAAAACTTTCTTCTAGAGGAGACACGTATCCCGGCCTAATATAAAAAAACAAACTTAAAAAGCTCAACAACCGAACACTAAATGCTAAGAAATGAGGGACACTCTCTTAGCAAAGTGGCAACACAAGCCAAACCCACACGTAGCAATCTCCCACCTCCCTTTCTTTATTAGACTCCTCCCCAATGTCCTCCCTTTATTTAAGCGTCGCCCCTCTTCAGCTCACACTCACTCTCACTTCCCCTTGGTTTTCATTAGAGAAATGAGAATGGGTTCATCTTGGTGCCTTCTCTTCCTCTCCGCTCTCCTCTCCTTCTCCTCCCTAGCCTTCGCCAATGAAGAGGAGCCCGGCCTCATGATGAACTTCTACAAGGACTCGTGCCCTCAAGCTGAGGACATAATCAGAGAGCAAGTCAAATTGCTCTACAAGAGGCACAAGAACACTGCATTCTCTTGGCTAAGGAACATCTTCCACGATTGCGCCGTGGAGGTCCATATTTATTAAAAAGAATTAAAAATGACTAGACTCTTCGCTGCCTAACAGTAACCAGACCAGATATCACGTTTACTGATTATTGATTTGATTTGGATTTTTGTCCAGTCATGTGATGCGTCACTCTTGCTTGACTCGACGAGGAGGTCACTATCAGAGAAGGAGACTGACAGGAGCTTTGGGCTGAGGAATTTTAGGTATTTGGATGCAATTAAGGAGGCTGTGGAGAGAGAGTGCCCTGAGGTTGTGTCTTGCTCCGACATTTTGGTGCTCTCCGCCAGAGAAGGCATTGTTGCGGTATAGCCCCTTCGTTTCTTCCTTTTTCATCTTGAAATTTTTAGCTTTAGATCTTTGTTTATATTTTTATGCAATTGTTATACAAATGTGGCTATAAACAACTGAGAAGATTATAATTTATGGAGTACCGGTAGAACTAAAAAGACTTGGTTGAAATCAATTTAAAAAAAATATGATGTCTTAACGGGAAAAATTTTCCTATTATGTAAATGAGAGGGATCTTTAAGTAAAGGACTGATGACTGACCTTATCCTTTCTTTTATGACATTAATGTAAAACCCGTTCTTATCCTTTTTATTTTTACTCTATATATATGTAAAGAATGATACTGATTTTGGGTTATTTTGCCTGGCAAGGTCAGATCTGTGAAGTAATTAATTTCTGAGGTTATGTAAAGAAACATACCAACTATACTCTGAAAAAAATAAAATCACTAGATAGTTTATCCTAAGATTTGGAAAACATACCAACTATATACTACATATATTAGATATATTTTTTTTTTTAACCCTAGATCTAGATCTAACCTATCAAATACACATTGAAACCCACAAATGGATTTTAGCGCAACTAAAAGTTACATCCCTTGTTCTTTGCGTAGCTCGTCTTTGTTTAGTTTGTGGATGATATGATTTGCATATAAAGTCATCATCTTTTTTTTTTTTTTTGGATGTATTTTAGCTTGGTGGGCCCCACATTCCTCTAAAGACAGGGAGAAGGGATGGGAGGAGGAGCAGGGCAGAGGTGTTGGAGCAATACCTCCCAGACCACAATGAGAGCATGTCTGTGGTGTTGGGGAAGTTTGGTGCCATGGGCATTGACACCCCTGGGGTTGTAGCTCTCCTTGGTAATTATATCATCCCCATCACATCCCCATGCCATCCATACATCATCCCATAATGATGCATCTCAACGCATTCACTTGATGCCGTAGCAGAAATAGCTTTAAGAATATATGTTACGATCTTCAATCTTCAATCTTCACTATAACTTCAAAGTTTTGATGCAGAAAAAAAAAAAAAAACTTAAATATGATATCATAGAAATCCATATTCAAATTCCACCAAGCATGCACTTATAGCAGATTTAAAAAGATGTGGATGCCTATGTTCCAAAAATGCCTAATATTCATATCAGAAACTTTGAAGGTGATATCAGAGTAAAATCTAGATTCAAATAAAAGCAAATGTTGTATTTCAAGTAAATATCACTACAATACAATAATACAAACTTTTACAGCATAATAGTATGTCTTAGAAAAACTTCTGATATCTTTTTTAAAAAAAATAAAATCATAACTTCCGATATCTTTTACATTCAGAGAAAACTTTGACACTAATTTTGCAAGGTTAATGACTAAATTTTTTCCAAGGCAATGGACACGGAAAGAGTCACATGATAAATCCCTCAAAGCTGGTAATAAGAATAGATGCATCCAAATGCGCATGAATCGACAAATGTGTCAGCTTTTCTGGGAGTTAGTCACGGGGACACATGGTTCTGTCACAAAGGTCCACATTATCTTGACAAAGAGTATTGAGTAGAAAGAGAAAGATCACATATCTACTTCAATAATTGGAACATGGATTCTATTAATTCTGTATAACTTTGTTTTCAATCATAACCATAAAATAAATATCTAAATACATTTAATTTACTCTTAGGGTGTTTTTACATAGAGACCCTCCAAATTGGCAATTCATATTTGAAAGTTTACCACCAAATATAGATATTTGCTAACTTACCCTCAGCTCCATATTGAGTTAAAATCTAACATTTGTTGTATCTTTACTTGATAACAGGAGCACACAGTGTAGGCAGAACCCACTGTGTCAAGCTAGTCCACCGTCTATACCCAGAGGTCGACCCAGAGTTAAACCCAGACCACATCCCCCACATGCTCAAGAAATGCCCGGACGCAATCCCGGACCCCAAGGCCGTCCAGTACGTCCGGAACGACCGTGGGACCCCCATGAAGCTCGACAACAACTACTACAACAACATCCTCGACAACAAGGGCCTTCTCCTCGTAGATCACCAGCTGGCTCACGACTCAAGGACCAGACCCTACGTTAAGAAGATGGCCAAGAGCCAGGACTATTTTTTCAAGGAGTTTTCTCGTGCGATCACGCTCTTGTCAGAGAACAATCCGTTGACGGGATCGAAGGGGGAGATCAGGAAGCAGTGCAATGTGGCTAACAAGCACGATTGAGCTAGGGTTTAGTGGCACTATGAGAATGTGATCAATAATAAGGTGGTTCCGAGTCCACTTCTGTTAGGTGCTTGTTGCTTGGTTATTTCTAGCTAGTCTGGGGTGATGGACTAGTCGTAGGGCTAGAATGGGTGAAAGTGTTAGTTAAGTTGTGGGGGTTGGGGAATGAGGTTGGCAATGTATGTAATGGACGGTTGCGATCGTGTCGACGTGGAAAATAATGATTTGTCTTTGTTGCTTTTGTTGATGGTTATTTTTCAGGCTTCTGGGATGGAAAATGATTTTTTTTCGACATCATTAGTGAATCCTGTTTGGTAATAAGAAATGAGGGGTTGTCGTGTGGCTCCTCGAGTTATCGTAGATCACCCGCTGGCTTACGATCATAGGACCAGACCGTATGTTAAGAAGATGGACAAGAGTCAGGAGTAATTCTTCAAGGAGTTTTCTTTCACAATAACTACCTTTGTCAGAGACCAATTAATCCCGTGACGACGTCGAAGGGGGATCAGGAAGCAATGCGAATGTGGCTAATATTTAACAAGCATGGTTAAGTTAGGTTTTAGTGATAGTATGAATGTGATCAATAACTAACATGGTTAATTTGAGTCCACTATATTAAAGTGACTAGTCATGATGGTAGGTTCATGTTTATTGGTTATTTTAGTTAGAGAAACATCTAGGCAGTGGACTAGTTTTAGTACTAGATCTTATTATTGATCACTACATGATAAACTGTCTTTAATTTCCGTTATGAATAAACTATAGTATATAAATGTAATTAGAAATGATTACTATTAACAAAAGTAAACTACCCTTCAGAAATAACCAAGCGGAAATCGGATTTTGCACCTATTGCTCATGAATCATGATGATGGATGATATTGAAAGTGGGGTTATTCATTCATGGCATTTGAAAGGTGGTGGTTGATAATATATTCCAAAAAAGCAAGCAAAGCAATATGGAGAGTGCAGTACTGATGAATGCTGCTCTGCCGCTTTCAACCGTTAAGGACTTTTATTGCAGATCTAGGACTCAATCATGCACATCAACTTACCAAGATGAGTTATCTTTTCTTTATCATACGTGTTAGTGGCAATTTTATAATTTATCTCTTTTGCGGGGAGCCACAGATTCTTCTGTTCTTGATGTTTGTGTAGCAAGTTTTTTTTTCCCTTCCTTTTAAATTTCTTTTCAGTTATTAGTTTCATTATGTTTGATTAATAATAGGAAAAAGGTTAGTTTCATGTAAATTCATTTTTTATGGAAAAGTTTCATGTATATATATATATATATATATATATATATATATATATATATATATATATATATATATATATATATATATATATATATATATATATATATATATATATATATTCATCATAAATATAGAGAATTAGGGTCATTTGATCTGCTTGAGCTTATCATAAGCTTATGTACAATTAATAGAAGTAACTTATATATAAGTCAATAAAATAGTCGCTTAATAATCATATGCTAGATCATGCTTCCAAAAATAGTTAAGAGTGTTTGGTAATGGTGTATTGATAAATACCCATGACATACATGAAATTTTGGAGGCTATAAAAATAATGTGTGTATGTGTTGAGGGGTATCATCATTCTTTAGGCTCTTGAGTGAGCTAGGAGTTTACTCGGGGTTCATTGAGCGGTGTGAGGTGAGTGAGGGTTTAAAAGTTTCTTCTGTTCAAAACTTGTACCAGTTATAACGTATAATGAATTTCTTTTGTGAGGAACGGTGGAGGTAGGCGCGTGAGCCAAGCAACATAAAAAAGGAGATTTTTTTGAAAGAGGCCCAATTTGATAAATATTTAGCAAAACGGTTGTTTTGCTAAATATTTATAAATCGACTCTTTTGCCACTCCAAGCCGGCCAAAAGTCGATTTAAAAATATGGGTTTCAAAACACGAGATTACTAGTCCGTATGTTTAGTGGTTGTTAATCGCGGCCTAAACAAGACACAAAAAACCCATGGGACTAGTAGTCTCGTGGGTTTTGTCCCGTGAGTTGTGTCATCCCTCTATTCTTGCATTGATCCCCAATTCCTAACCAAAACAAACCAATCAAAGCTACAATCTTTATCCCACAAAATCAAAAGGGAAACAAAATTACAGTCAAGAGACGAACCATGCAAAACAATGAAGGGAATCGAACACGAAACCGAAGCCAAGATCGAGACGACAACAATTGCGACGACGATCTTCAATGTAATCGCCGCCATTAATTCCTTTATTTTCTCTGGATTTTTTCAAATTTTATGAAATCCGGGTTCTATTTTCTGATTGGAGTCCTGGTTGTTATTACTATAACTTATAAGAGAGGAGGAAGCGTACGGACTGTTTGAGGTTTCTTTGAATCTTCTGAAGGAAGGAAGCGAGTGGGGATGGGGAGTTATCGTCATTATGCAGTGACGAGAGCAGCGTACGCAGTTAGTAGTTAGGAGTTGAAGTAAGGAAGGAACTGAAAATTACTGCTCTCTTTCTTCTTCGATGGAAAATTGTGACAATGTTCACACACAACGTTGCAAGGTTTTCCATTAAAATATCTGGGGAAACCCACGGGACTACTAGTCCCGTGGGTTTTCTGTGTTTGTTTAGGTCACGATTAGCAACCACTAAACACACGAGACTAGTAGTCCAATGTATTTTGAAACCCATATTTAGCAAAATCGATCTCATTTTGGCCAGTCTTAGTGAGCTGGCAAAAAAAAAAGGTCGATTTTACTTAATATTTAGCAAAACGGTTGTTTTGCTAAATATTTATCAAATTGGGCATCTTTCAAAAAATTCTCCCATAAAAAATTCTTTGTATTCTTTTGTTGCTTGTGTTTCATTTGTGTGGTGCTTGTTTTGTGTACTTGATAATCCCCAACGTAGTATCAGAACCAAGTTGTCGGGAGTTCGTGAGAAGGAAGGAGCCCGCTGGAGGGAGGATTCTTTCAAGCGTCACGGCAGGAAGTGTGCCAAAGTTTGAGATTCTGCTATTTTATGGGAAATAAATTTCATGATTTCACAAAGAACAATTCAAGATATCTTTGTGTGACAAAATATTGACCAGGCTTTAGAGGAGGAGACATATGCCATGGATTCTCAATGGATTACTCGCTAAGAACGTAATATAAATTTTACAAAGAATCTAACGGGATCTAGACAAGATATCAAAATGAAAAGTGATTGAAACTTTGGGAGCATTAAAGTGTAAAAAAAAATACATTAGGATATCAAAGTGAAATGGGATTGAAGCAAAGTGTTAATAGAATACGATGAGGGTATCAAAGTAAAAATACGTGTAAACTTTAGGGTATCAAAGTGAAAATAAGCCTGGTTAGAAACCCCAAGTTTTTTTCTCTCTCACTATTACATCCCTCACCGAAACACAAACGGAATCCCACAAAATGGCGTTGTCCGTTGCTGCGAGATCCATGATATCCTCAGCATCCTTGCCGGCCGCGGAGCTCCGACGACCCCTCGCCTCTCCGATCGCCGCCGCCGCCGGCCTCTGCTGCGTGTCGCTCGCGGGCTCCAAGCTCTCGCGGTCTGCTTCCCTCTCGTCGTCTCGTCCTCTTCCCTTTGCCTGCGCCTCCGCCGCCCACTCTACCGCCACCGCCGTCGGTGAGTATTTTCAATGAAATCACCCCCTGCTGAGAAATTATGAGTTGGTTATAAACCCTAAGCCCTACTCGAGAGAATTTTCAGTGTTTTAAACCCTAACATGCCCAACTGATGTTGTTTGTTTTGCGTGATGTTGCTGCATTCTGCCAAGTGGTTGAAATTTGAGAAATTTAGGGAATTTCTGTTTTTAGAAATATAAAATCGTTTTCTGCTGATTCAAGTTCGCAATTTGGAAAACTGATTAGAAATTGGGAGGAAGCAGATAACTTGGTCAGGGGATTGAAAAATTGGAATAGAGGGGGTTTTTGTTTCTATAAAAGGTAAATTTCTCAAAACCCTCCTTAAATTTAGGCTGGGTTGCAGAAAAGCTTGGGGCCTGTTTGTTTGTGCGGAAGTAGCTATAGAGTAGGAAGTAAAGAAAGTAGTCTACTTCTATTTCCAAGCAGAAAAGTACGTTTATCTTGAAAAGCTACTCCTTCCCTTAAGGATCGGAAGTACCTCGAAAGTATCGGACATCAGAGAAATATCAGATAACCAAAATCCATATCGAATTGCACTTATCATGGAAAGAATGGGGGATATGTAGTAAATATCCGGGTGCTATATCAGATGATGTACACATATAATATAATGTCCTAAAACGTAATCTAAACATACTAATACAATCTGCATGGAAAAATATAAATAATATATGTTTAGGATCAGTAACCAATTGTGAAAACTTATTTAGGGAGAAGAGCCTACTAGGGTTTTTCTTAAAAACTTCATAAGGATTGGATTTTTGCTAAAAATATTAAAGAAATTTTGAAAAACTATATTTTTTTACGACAAGCCATATAAAAGGACATACGGTTGATACATCGGCCGTGTCGGGAATATATTGCCCAAAAATTGCTAAAAAACGACAAAGGATATTGAGGACCATATCATTTTAGTGTCAAGCCTTATAAAATTATATATTTGCCGATTTGTCAGGGATATTTAAGACAATGACAGTGACCTTTCATATGACATCGGAGCAATCAAGTTCCTGTCTTACTGGTCTCGAATTTCTAAAAGCGGATTAAAGGAAAAAGGATATTGCTCTGTGAGTCCCATGTTTCTAGCCATAAAAGGCCTTTCAACGTGGGATGACAAGTTAGAGTATAAATTAAAGTCTCAACCCTCACCACTAGGACTTTTGGTGTAGTGGAAGGGATCTTTCCCAGCTCTTATACGCAACTCTATAATATGTGTGGCTTGACCAAAGTTGGGCTACATCCGTGGACTGAGATACTGAGAGGGATATCATTATAGGATATGCAATATATGCAAGCAACCACACACACTCAATTTTCTTTCCCAATTGAATATTTACTTTGAGAATTCATCTCATTGTAGATGAAGTGATAAACTTTTACATTGATGAAGAGCACACTTTAACTGATGAGTAGCTCAGACCCCTTGATGTCGGACACCTTCTATCATTGTTTTAAATATCCCTGACATGGCCCGATATATCCCCAATATATCCTTTTACAGGACTTGCCGCAACCGATATGGTCTCTAAATATCCTTTACACTTTTTGGCTATTTTGGGCGATATATTCCCGATATGACCGATATATCAGCCAATATGTTGGCCGATATATGCTTTTATATGGCTTGTCGCAAAACAATAAACCGCGTTTGGCAATTTTTGGGGAAGATATCATAATTTTCCTATTATATCAAGTGACATTTTGGCCTAAAAAAATCAGACCAAATGTTGCAACGTTGATTTGTACTTTTATTTGTTTTACAAGGTGATTAGTGATCCTAAACATATATTATTTATATGTTGTATGCTTAGATTTCGTAGTATGTAGAGATTACATTTTAGTGCATTATATTATATACATTTTAGTGCATTATACTATATATGAAAACATCCGTTATAGCATTCGATATTTACCATGTATCCCGATATATCCCTATATCCAACCGATATGAATTTTGGCCATCCAATATTTCCCGATATCCGATATTTAAAACCTTGCCTTCTATGCCTTGGTTTTAAAGATTGCAAATGATCCCCACTTGATCCTTCTCTCTTTCCTTCCTCCCTAGTATGGGAGTGTTGATTTACATCTTTCTTCCCAAGCTACCTATTGCCTACAAGGCCTTTGATAGCCTGTTATAATCATAATTCGTTCTGTAGAAAGCCACTTAATTACAACCCTTGATTTTACAGCAAAAGATCCAAATAAAGCACCATCCAGCAGTCCCTATTTTAACTCAAAACTTTGATTCTGTAATTATCCCTTCTTTAAATTGGCAATGCTTTCATCCGGTTTGATTTTTCCTTTTTGCTTGAAAACAAGGCATAAACACCGCATGAATCGCCTATCATTGATGCTAGTTAAGGGTTTAGGTCTCTGTTTGAAAAACTAGATTATGCAAGTTTAAGGGCCCTACTATTTGGATCATGCTTATATACCAGTAGGTGCCGGTGGTAGAAGTTACATTGGAGCAAAGATCCATTGTTCGATTGATGAAATACTTCTAGGTGGTATAAGTTACATTGGAGCAAGATCCATTGTTTGATTGATGGAATACCTGTCATACTAGATTTTGAAGGATATGGTGCTTTTATGAAACTTTAGTGATCCGAAGCTACTTTCGGCTATTGGTGTATATTGGTGTCTGCATGCATGATCAAATTCTCAGGATCTTTATTTCACATATGGAAGACTCTAATCTAAACAATGCAACAACTCTGCGTCCAATAAAAAATTGTTTGGTTGCAATTTGTAGTTGAATTGCATTCTTCTGATATGCATCTCCTGTGATTAACTTCCAGTTTTATGCTCAATTTTCAAAGCCATAAATGTCAGTATTTTGTTACTCCTAAAGTGCATTTTATTTGGTTAATTGGACTGAACTACTAATTAGTAATTATGGCCTGCTACAATTGATGTAGATAAGAAAGAATCTGTTCAAACTGAGAAGGCACCTGCAGCACTGGGACCTTATTCTCAGGCTATTAAAGCTAATAACCTGCTGTTTGTCTCTGGTGTACTAGGTCTTGTTCCTGAGGTTAGTTCTCTCTGTACCTCTACTGTCACCGATTGCATCGAAGGCACACTTATTTGATGATGATCCATAGTCTTTATCTATATTCACTAACTATCTCTCATGTCATGTGCAGACGGGAAAGTTCATCTCTGATAGTGTAGAAGACCAAACTGAGCAGGTAACATAAATAGCTATATAAAGTTTTGAATTACGTATTTCCAATTCTTTAACAAAAAGAAGTTGTTAGACTTCTCTCTTTCATATAGTTAAACTGGAAAGAGTAACTTGGTTAGGGTATTTATTAATTCTTTATTATTGGGAGAGAGAACCAAGTGGCCAAGTACCGACCAAAGCTGAGTTTATTCTTCCTTTTGAGAAGAGATGAGTTCTGATTGTTACGACTTACGAGAATACCCTTCTGTTGGTGCATTTAAGACATCAACAAACTAAATTTTTATCCCAAACCAGGTCAAGTTTAAGTGAAAAATATGTGCGAAAAAGTGGATTCTTTTGACTTTGTAATTCTGGACGAAACATTGTAAATTGACAGCTATAGAGATGACAGGGTTTATTCTATCTCTGATCCTTTCTTTCTTTGAACACAATGATTGAAGTCACCATTTTCTTGAAGAATGGCAAAGCAACAAGAAAACTCCACAATTCAAGCAGCCTCCTACGAGCCGAAGCATCACACCAGCACCTTAAGCTAACAGCGCCCTTCTAAAGTAATTAAACATGTCAAATTTGTTTTGGCAAGCATACTTTATTAATTTCTCTGTTGTTTTCCTTTATCATGATTCTTTTTCTTAAACCCTCCAGGTTTCAGTATTATGAGCATAGACTTACTGCAGAAATAGAACAAGTCCTGATTATCACGAATCACAAGCTAAGACTTTTGTCTTTAAGTGTATTGTTTGTCGGGAAAGTCATGCTTTAATCATGAATACCTGCATATTCTATAAATTGGCTTGTTGCCGAACTTCATAAGCATTATGTGGTTAGGTAAGGCCGTAGGGTGACGTAGGGTGAATTCACTACATGGTTTAGTGACTACAGTCAGCAAGCACTTTTAAGAAATGACCTAAAATTATATCCTTTATGTCTTATTAAAATCATACCAGACCTAGAATTTCAACCAAAAACAACAACAACAATAACAAAGCCTTTTATCCCAAAAATTTAGGGTTGGGTACATGAATCCTATTCTTTCATTCAGTTTTATTTTGGACTATCTCCACCATTAAGTTATCTATTATCATATCCTTAATTGTTTCCAACCTAGTTCTTTAGGTCTATCTCTTGATCTTTTGCCCCATTAACTATATAATATTATCACTTTTCCTAACCGATACTCTGAAAGGCCTCTGTTGTAACATGACCAACCATCTCTCTCTCTCTCTCTCTCTCTCTCTCTCTCTCTCTCAATAGGAGCAACCCCTAATCTCACTCATTTATTATCCTATCTTTTAGCATATATCCACAAGACCATCATAACATCCTCATTTCTGCCACTCATTCTCTGCACATGTTGATTTTTGAGTGCCCAACATTCTGTTGTCATATCATATCAGGCTCAACCTTCTAATCAGAGTTTGATGTATCAGCTGCATATGGATTTTTTAACAATTCGTTTCAGATGTAGCCAAAACCTGCAGACCCTGTCGATGTTGGCTAATAATGATTAATGCATGAAGAAATTTGAGGTTTGAAGTATCAAATTTGATTTTGAGATTAAAAAAAGATAAAATTAGAGACAAGGAAGCTTGTGATTAAACTGACTTATTCCGTGTACAATGATTCTAATGCAAGATTTCCACCAAAACTCCCAAATTAGATGCAAAAAATGCAAAATGGAACCACAACAACATCTAGATTCCAAACCTTGCTTCTAAAACTGCGAAAATATCTCGTGAACTGCAGGAGAGTTCAAAGTTGTGAGGTTTTTACTTTACCCTTTATACCCATTGGGTCATTTTGCTATGTTATTGTTAAGCATTAACAAATGTTTATAGACTTTAAGGTGTGAGATTTTGTGCAACCAGTTGGAATCCAATTTAAATGCATTAGTATTATCTCTTCAATTGAAACCTATGAAATAGAACCAGTAGTCTTGTTACTCCCAAAAAAGAACCACAAATCTTTATTGTTTCTAATAGCTGTCACATTTAAGCTCCTGAACTTTGTGGCCTATTTAATTAGGGCTAAGCATAGTTCTTTTCTTCGTGAGATTTCTCATTTACAGGTGTCTCAATCTAAAATCATCTCTCCATCTTTTCGTCCATGTGTGTTTTAAGGCTTTATTTCAACATTTTCCCAGTTCAATGCATTCCGCCTTGTATTTACCTTTCCTTTTAACCTGTTAGGATTTGTCATAGCTGGCAGCATAGTATAAAAGCGATAATGATTAGATTGAAGTTCCCAAACACAAAGAAACCATCTGGAATCCACCAAAGGCTTGAATCCACAAGGCAACTTGCATCCACCAAAGGGCTCGAAGTTCTTGTAATGTGTGAAAGATGAATGAAGTATGCAATCACTAAAATCTGGATTTCTATTGTAAAGTTCTTTTTTTTTTAATTTCAAATCAGGGTAGATTTCTATTGTAAAGTTCATTCTTGACAAATTGCCTATACTAAAATCTGGTGTATCTCTGGTATGTTGTCCAACATGCATGCTCATATTGTGATAGTCACATGTTTGGATTCTTCGGACTGTGAAGGCATTTCATCATTATTAGTACTAGGGATAGGCATATGACTTACTCTTTTCCCCTCAATGGACTCAAATATATATTCTTTGTCATCCAACTTTATGCACAGAGGCAAACAAAACAGTGTTCCTTGTGTCTTGATATTGGAAAAATGGTGCAACAACTGTTCTCACAACCTGTGTAAAGAGTCATCACCAGGTTCATGTTCGATGAACATTTGAAATCTTGCAGCAAATTTCCTCATAGTTTAAAGGTTGTCAGTGACCTGCTATTAGCTGAAATAAGGCACTATCACCAATTTGTTGGTTAATGACCTGCCACTAAAGGAAGCATATGTGTCATTTCATGTTAATTTCCTGCACGGTTCCTACTAACAAGAGAGATATTATTTTCCCTGAGATAATAGATGGGATAAGAAATCCGCTCTACAATTTCATTTGCACATGTAAACGACACATAAAACCTATGGCCTTTCATATTCTAAGGCAAGTTATTGACTTAATATGCAGTTCATTATGGTTTTACCTTGGTTGTGTGATAACATGTAGGTT
Organism: Asparagus setaceus; assembly: GCA_012295165.1. Classification (NCBI taxonomy): domain Eukaryota; kingdom Viridiplantae; phylum Streptophyta; class Magnoliopsida; order Asparagales; family Asparagaceae; genus Asparagus; species Asparagus setaceus. The sequence goes on along the minus strand of CM022704.1, from coordinate 20,961,668 downwards.
CTGAAGAATATGGGAGAAATACTGAAAGCTGGTGGTGCCAGCTATTCTTCGGTTGTTAAGACAACAATCATGTATGAGATTGGATCCTCATCGACTGGTTTCTTATTTTCTCTAAATTGAGTCCAGCTTGGAGGTGTTATTTTTGGTGGTTACATAGATCATTTTCTTTTGTAGGTTGGCTGACCTAAAGGATTTCAAGAAAGTGAATGAGATTTATGGGAAATGTAAGTTTCGCAGAGTAAAATAGTTTCTATTTGCCCTTAACTAAATGCTTCGTTGTTTATAGCCTATAGGGTTACTTATTGAAACCAAATGTTTTTGTAAGCAACTGTTTTCTATGAAAAGTGTTTCTTTTTCCCTTGAAGAAGGAAAGTTCGACCTCTCATTTTTATCAATATTCTGTCTCCAACTGGTTTAGATGCTTTTCATCTCATAATTTATCCTTATTGTGAATGAAGTGTCGGTAGATCCTCTTTGCAAACTATTTTCTGTTTTATTTTTAATTTATACCTTCTTTTAATGCACATCAATTCTTTCATAAACTATTTTTGTTGAGAAAACTGACAGTTTTTTTCACTAAACTATCATGTAATTTGATAAGCATGTGAATTTTTTTCTTTTTGGGAAATTTGCCCTTAGGTAATTCAAGGCCCAAAAACCCCCAATTAAACAACACATTTGTCGCATATCAGTCTTTAACAGTGTCATTAACACCATTAAGGAGATTTTCTGCTGATTCAAGTTCGCGACTTGGAAAACTGATTAGAAATTGGGAGGAAGCAGATAACTTGGTGAGGGGATTGAAAAATTAGAATAGAGGGGGTTTTTGTTTCGATAAAAGGTAAATTTCTCAAAACCCTCCTTAAATTTAGGCTGGGTTGCAGAAAAGCTTGGGGCCTGTTTGTTTGCGCGGAAGTAGCTATGGAGTAGGAAGTAAAGAAAGTAGTCTACTTCTATTTCCAAGCAGAAAAGTATGTTTATCTTGAAAAGCTACTCCTTCCCTTAAGGATCGGAAGTACCTCGAAAGTATCGGATATCAGAGAAATATCAGATAACCAAAATCCATATCGAATTGCACTTATCATGGAAAGAATGGGGATATGTAGTAAATATCCGGGTGCTGTATCAGATGATGTACATATATAATATAATGTCCTAAAACGTAATCTAAACATACTTTTACAATCTGCATGGAAAAATATAAATAATATATGTTTAGGATCAAGAACCAATTGTGAAAACTTATTTAGGAGAAGAGCCTACTAGGTTTTTCTAAAACTTCATAAGGATTGGATTTTTGCTAAAAATATTAAAGAAATTTTGAAAAACTATATTGTTTTACGACAAGCCATATAAAAGGACATACGGTTGATACATCAGCCGTGTTGGGAATATATTGCCCAAAAATTGCTAAAAAACGGCAAAGGATATTGAGGACCATATCGTTTTAGTGTCAAGCCTGATAAAATTATATATCTGCCGATTTGTCAGGGATATTTAAGACAATGACAGTGACCTTTCATATGATATCGGAGCAATCAAGTTCCTGTCTTACTGGTCTCGAATTTCTAAAAGCGGATTAAAGGAAAAAGGATATTGCTCTGTGAGTCCCATGTTTCTAGCCATAAAAGGCCTTTCAACGTGGGATGACAAGTTAGAGTATAAATTAAAGTCTCAACCCTTACCACTAGGATTTTTGGTGTAGTGGAAGGGATCTTTCCCAGCTCTTATACGCAACTCTATAATATGTGTGGCTTGACCAAAGTTGGGCTACATCCGCGGACTGAGATACTGAGAGGGATATCATTATTGGATATGCAATATATGCAAGCAACCACACACACTCAATTTTCTTTCCCAATTGAATATTTACTTTGAGAATTCATCTCATTGTAGATGAAGTGATAAACTTTTACAATGATGAAGAGCACACTTTAACTGATGAGTAGCTTAGACCCTTGATGTCTGGACACCTTCTATCATTGTTTTAAATACGACATGCCGATATATCCCCAATATATCCTTTTACAGACTTGCCGAACCATATGGTCTCTAAATATCCTTTACACTTTTGGCTATTTTGGGCATATATTCGATATGATCGATATATATCAATATGTTGGCCGATATATGCTTTTATACCTTGTCGAAACAATAAACGCTGGCAATTTTGGGAAGATATCATAATTTTCCTATTATATCAAGTGACATTTTGGCCTAAAAAATCGCACAAATGTTGCAACGTTGATTTGTAATTATTTGTTTTACAAGGCTGATTAGTGATCCTAAACATATATTATTTATATGTTGTATGCTTAGATTTCGTAGTATGTAGAGATTACATTTTAGTGCATTATATTATATACATTTTAGTGCATTATACTATATATGAAAACATCCTATAGCATTCGATATACCATGTATCCCCGATATATCCCCTATATCCGCAATCCGATATGAATTTTGGCCATCCAATATTTCCCCGATATCCGATATTTAAAACCTTGCCTTCTATGCCTTGGTTTTCAAAGATTGCAAATGATCCCCACTTGATCCTTCTCTCTTTCCTTCCTCCCTAGTATGGGAGTGTTGATTTACATCTTTCTTCCCAAGCTACCTATTGCCTACAAGGCCTTTGATAGCCTGTTATAATCATAATTCGTTCTGTAGAAAGCCACTTAATTACAACCCTTGATTTTACAGCAAAAGATCCAAATAAAGCACCATCCAGCAGTCCCTATTTTAACTCAAAACTTTGATTCTGTAATTATCCCTTCTTTAAATTGGCAATGCTTTCATCCGGTTTGATTTTTCCTTTTTGCTTGAAAACAAGACATAAACACAGCATGAATCGCCTATCATTGATGCTAGTTAAGGGTTAAGGTCTCTGTTTGAAAAACTAGATTATGCAAGTTTAACGGCCCTACTATTTGGATCATGCTTATATACCAGTAGGTGACGGTGGTATAAGTTACATTGGAGCAAAGATCCATTGTTCGATTGATGAAATACTTCTAGGTGGTATAAGTTACATTGGAGCAAGATCCATTGTTTGATTGATGGAATACCTGTCATACTAGATTTTGGAGGATATGGTGCTTTTATGAAACTTTAGTGATCCGAAGCTACTGCTATTGGTGTCTGCATGCATGATCAAATTCTCAGGATCTTTATTTCACATATGGAAGACTCTAATCTAAACAATGCAACAACTCAAGGCCCAATAAAAATTGTTTGGTTGCAATTTGTAGTTGAATTGCATTCTTCTGATATGCATCTCCTGTGATTAACTTCCAGTTTTATGCTCAATTTTCAAAGCCATAAATGTCAGTATTTTGTTACTCCTAAAGTGCATTTTATTTGGTTAATTGGACTGAACTACTAATTAGTAATTATGGCCTGCTACAATTGATGTAGATAAGAAAGAATCTGTTCAAACTGAGAAGGCACCTGCAGCACTGGGACCTTATTCTCAGGCTATTAAAGCTAATAACCTGCTGTTTGTCTCTGGTGTACTAGGTCTTGTTCCTGAGGTTAGTTCTCTGTACCTCTACTGTCACCGATTGCATCGAAGGCACACTTATTTGATGATGATCCATAGTCTTTATCTATATTCACTAACTATCTCTCATGTCATGTGCAGACGGAAAGTTCATCTCTGATAGTGTAGAAGACCAAACTGAGCAGGTAACATAAATAGCTATATAAAGTTTTGAATTTATTTCCAATTCTTTAACAAAAGAAGTTGTTAGACTTCTCTCTTTCATATAGTTAAACTGGAAAGAGTAACTTGGTTAGGGTATTTATTAATTCTTTATTATTGGGAGAGAGAACCAAGTGGCCAAGTACCGACCAAAGCTGTTTATTCTTCCTTTGAGAAGAGATGAGTTCTGATTGTTACGACTACGAGAATACCCTTCTGTTGGTGCATTTAAGACATCAACAAACTAAATTTTTATCCCAAACCAGGTCAAGTTTAAGTGAAAAATATGCTAAAAAGTGGATTCTTTTGACTTTGTAATTCTGGACTAAACATTGTAAATTGACAGCTATAGAGATGACAGGGTTTATTCTATCTCTGATCCTTTCTTTCTTTGAACACAATGATTGAAGTCACCATTTTCTTGAAGAATGGCAAAGCAACAAGAAAACTCCACAATTCAAGCAGCCTCCTCCTACGAGTAAGCATCACACCAGCACCTTAAGCTAACAGCCTTCTAAAGTAATTAAACATGTCAAATTTGTTTTGGCAAGCATACTTATTAATTTCTCTGTTGTTTTCCTTTATCATGATTCTTTTCTTAAACCCTCCAGGTTTCAGTATTATGAGCATAGACTTACTGCAGAAATAGAACAAGTCCTGATTATCACGAATCACAAGCTAAGACTTTTGTCTTTAAGTGTATTGTTTGTCGGAAAGTCATGCTTTAATCATGAATACCTGCATATTCTATAAATTGGCTTGTTGCCAACTTCATAAGCATTATGTGGTTAGGTAAGGCCAGAGGGTGACGAGGGTGAATTCACTACATGGTTTAGTGACTACAGTCAGCAAGCACTTTTAAGAAATGACCTAAAATTATATCCTTTATGTCTTATTAAAATCATACCAGACCTAGAATTTCAACCAAAACAACAACAACAATAACAAAGCCTTTTATCCCAAAAATTTAGGGTTGGGTACATGAATCCTATTCTTTCATTCAGTTTTATTTTGACTATCTCCACCATTAAGTTATCTATTATCATATCCTTAATTGTTTCCAACCTAGTTCTTTAGGTCTATCTCTTGATCTTTTGCCCCATTAACTATATAATATTATCACTTTTCCTAACCGATACTGAAGGCCTCTGTTGTAACATGACCAACCATCTCTCTCTCTCTCTCTCTCTCTCTCCTCCCCCAATAGAGCAACCCCTAATCTCACTCATTTATTATCCTATCTTTTAGCATATATCCACAAGACCATCATAACATCCTCATTTTGCCACTCATTCTCTGCACATGTTGATTTTGAGTGCCCAACATTCTGTTGTCATATCATATCAGGCTCAACCTTCTAATCAGAGTTTGATGTATCAGCTGCATATGGATTTTTAACAATTGTTTCAGATGTAGCCAAAACCTGCAGACCCTGTCGATGTTGGCTAATAATGATTAATGCATGAAGAAATTTGAGGTTTGAAGTATCAAATTTGATTTTGAGATTAAAAAGATAAAATTAGAGACAAGGAAGCTTGTGATTAAACTGACTTATTCCGTACAATGATTCTAATGCAAGATTTCCACCAAAACTCCCAAATTAGATGCAAAAAATGCAAAATGGAACCACAACAACATCTAGATTCCAAACCTTGCTTCTAAAACTGCGAAAATATCTCGTGAACTGCAGGAGAGTTCAAAGTTGTGAGGTTTTTACTTTACCCTTTATACCCATTGGCTCATTTTTGCTATGTTATTGTTAAGCATTAACAAATGTTTATAGACTTTAAGGTGTGAGATTTTGTGCAACCAGTTGGAATCCAATTTAAATGCATTAGTATTATCTCTTCAATTGAAACCTATGAAATAGAACCAGTAGTCTTGTTACTCCCAAAAAGAACCACAAATCTTTATTGTTTCTAATAGCTGTCACATTTAAGCTCCTGAACTTTGTGGCCTATTTAATTAGGGCTAAGCATAGTTCTTCGAGATTTCTCATTTACAGGTGTCTCAATCTAAAATCATCTCTCCATCTTTTCGTCCATGTGTGTTTTAAGGCTTTATTTCAACATTTTCCCAGTTCAATGCATTCCCGTCTTGTATTTACCTTTCCTTTTAACCTGTTAGGATTTGTCATAGCTGGCAGCATAGTATAAAAGCGATAATGATTAGATTGAAGTTCCCAAACACAAAGAAACCATCTGGAATCCACCAAAAGGCTTGAATCCACAAGGCAACTTGCATCCACCAAAGGGCTTCGAGTTCTTGTAATGTGTGAAAGATGAATGAAGTATGCAATCACTAAAATCTGGATTTCTATTGTAAAGTTCTTTTTTTTTTAATTTCAAATCAGGGTAGATTTCTATTGTAAAGTTCATTCTTGACAAATTGCCTATACTAAAATCTGGTGTATCTCTGGTATGTTGTCCAACATGCATGCTCATATTGTGATAGTCACATGTTTGGATTCTTCGGACTGTGAAGGCATTTCATCATTATTAGTACTAGGGATAGGCATATGACTTACTCTTTTCCCCTCAATGGACTCAAATATATATTCTTTGTCATCCAACTTTATGCACAGAGGCAAACAAAACAGTGTTCCTTGTGTCTTGATATTGGAAAATGGTGCAACAACTGTTCTCACAACCTGTGTAAAGAGTCATCACCAGGTTCATGTTCGATGAACATTTGAAATCTTGCAGCAAATTTCCTCATAGTTTAAAGGTTGTCAGTGACCTGCTATTAGCTGAAATAAGGCACTATCACCAATTTGTTGGTTAATGACCTGCCACTAAAGGAAGCATATGTGTCATTTCATGTTAATTTCCTGCACGGTTCCTACTAACAAGAGAGATATTATTTTCCTGAGATAATAGATGGGATAAGAAACCGCTCACAATTTCATTTGCACATGTAACGACACATAAAACCTATGGCCTTTCATATTCTAAGGCAAGTTATTGACTTAATATGCAGTTCATTATGGTTTTACCTTGGTTGTGTGATAACATGTAGGTTCTGAAGAATATGGGAGAAATACTGAAAGCTGGTGGTGCCAGCTATTCTTTCGTTGTTAAGACAACAATCATGTATGAGATTGGATCCTCATCGACTGGTTTCTTATTTTCTCTAAATTGAGTCCAGCTTGGAGGTGTTATTTTTGGTGGTTACATAGATCATTTTCTTTTGTAGGTTGGCTGACCTAAAGGATTTCAAGAAAGTGAATGAGATTTATGAAATGTAAGTTTCAAGAGAGTAAAATAGTTTCTATTTGCCCTTAACTAAATGCTTCATTGTTTATAGCCTATAGGGTTACTTATTGAAACCAAATGTTTTTGTAAGCAACTGTTTTCTATGAAAAGTGTTTCTTTTTTCCCTTGAAGAAGGAAAGTTCGACCTCTCATTTTTATCAATATTCTGTCTCCAACTGATTTAGATGCTTTTCATCTCATAATTTATCCTTATTGTGAATGAAGTGTCGGTAGATCCTCTTTGCAAACTATTTTCTGTTTTATTTTTTAATTTATACCTTCTTTTAATGCACATCAATTCTTTCATAAACTATTTTTGTTGAGAAAACTGACAGTTTTTTTTCACTAAACTATCATATAATTTGATAAGCATGTGAATTTTTTTTCTTTTTTGGGAAATTTGCCCTTAGGTAATTCAAGCCTGGCCCAAAACCCCCAATTAAACAACACACATTTGTCGATATCAGTCTTTAACAGTGTCATTAACACCATTAAGGAGATTTTCTGCTGATTTCAAAATTTTCATAGTTTTCTCCGTTAAAAAAAAATAGAATGGTTTCTTACAGAGTAGTTCATAATAGTTTGTGATATTTACCTTATGTATGTAACGTTTCTACATGCATGCAGATTTTTCATCGCCTGCTCCAGCGCGCTCAACTTACCAAGTAGCTGCACTTCCATTGGATGCTCGGATTGAGATTGAGTGCATTGCATCCTTGTAAAACTTGTTCTCATCATTGTTTTTATTTAAACTAGGTAAAATAAAGTTTTGAGAGAAGAATTGTTAGTTTCAGTTTGCCAAAATTGTGCCTGATTGTGTTCTCAGTAATTGATCAGTGTACTTTTTTTAGCATCAGAGGATGATAGAATGTACTTCACTTGCTGTTGGATTATTGCGATGAGAATCGAACTTGTTATCCCCCTTCCTGCAGTAACTTTCGTTGATCTCTTCTAATTATTGTTTCAATCCAAACAATGGTCAGAAACTTGTAGCAACAGATGTATACTTTTATATTGGTAAATTTCACAATAATCATGATGAACTAATAGGATTTTGTTCACCTTATTATAAACATATTACAAATTTTCCATCGGCAAAAATATCGTATGCTATCAGAAGGTGCTCATGAACTAAATATCATGGGCTTTGGTATATATTTTACACAACAACCATGAATTCTCAAATTAACTCACCAAATTTTCGTAAAATTTAAATTAATATAAAATACCATATAGTATTTTGATAATATGTGATATTTTTCTGTTGAGTACTTTGTTTGGACTCACAAGTCATGGTATCAACCATAAGACAAGGTGGCATGTATCATTTTCTTGGGATTTCAACCAAGATATAAATAACTATCATAGAAACACATCACATGTCCTATAATTGATCCCATAATTTTGGATAACATCATGGGTGAAACTTTGCTTTAAAGGTCCAAGGATCCGAGACTATATTTGATATTTTACTTATTTTCTCCTTATAAGTAGGACAAAAATAAGTTGAAATTTTCGAACTTATCTTTTTCGGCCTTACAAGGAGGTTTACTTTATTATTTAACAAAGGACTATTTTACCGGTTTATTTAATTACTTAGGAGCACGGTATAATGTTTGCCAAACATAAAAGATGGGAGAAAAATAAATAAAAATTCTGGAAGTACAGGGCTTAAATAAATTGAGGTAAAACTCTAGATTTGTAGATAACTCTTTAAAAATCAAACAATATAAATATCAATTTCCAGTGTATATCATTTTAAGATTTGGCTCAAACACTCGTTTGCGTACTAACCACATAATTTTGGAATTTCACTGACTAATGCATTATTTAGAAGAGCCGGTGCATAAATGATGTTCTGATAAGATATCTAGAATAATAATTTAGGAGTCCAAGTTCAGCTCCTCTATTAACATCTAAAGAGGCTCATTCTACCGCCGATAGTCTTTTGCCGACCTTAATAATTTCTTGGTGCCTCGGTAGTCCTTTTTCTTTTACTATTATTATTTTCTAGGTTTTATTCTTTTTTTTCCTTTTCTTTTTCTTCTAGATGTTTTTTCGGAAAGAAATTCGTTTGAATTTTAAACATCAGGGATTATTGCTTATTTTCATCAAGGTTTAGTATCTTGGTTTACTTTCATTTGTTCAAATAATATATTATGAATTTGTATGAGAACAACAATGTGCTTCATGGTGATGGTGTATTATAAAAGCATTCAGAAATAGCACAAGCCAGACTCCCCATCTAATAACAAAAGAGAAACAAACAAGAGAGAGTGAAAATTATTAGACAAGTTTAACTCAAGGGAGACAAGTTGCTACATTATAGCAATAATATATGCTTTATAAAATCACCTATTTACCATTAGGAAAGAAAAGGAAGAACCCAACTAATTTGTCCAAACCTTACATAAATCATGTGATGTTGCTGATGTTCTTAACAAGTAAAAATAAAAATAATAATAATAATAATAATATTGTGATTACGTGTTCAAAATGTTAATCTATTTCCAGGAAAATCATAAAGATCAAAACACCATGTTGCTTAAATTCCAGTTTTATGCTCAATTTTCAAAGCCATAAATTTCAGTATTTTGTTACTCCTAAAGTGCATTTTATTTGGTTAATTGGACTGAACTACTAATTAGTAATTATGGCCTGCTACAATTGATGTAGATAAGAAAGAATCTGTTCAAACTGAGAAGGCACCTGCAGCACTGGGACCTTATTCTCAGGCTATTAAAGCTAATAACCTGCTGTTTGTCTCTGGTGTACTAGGTCTTGTTCCTGAGGTTAGTTCTCTCTGTACCGCTACTGTCACCGATTGCATCGAAGGCACACTTATTTGATGATGATCCATAGTCTTTATCTATATTCACTAACTATCTCTCATGTCATGTGCAGACGGAAAGTTCATCTCTGATAGTGTAGAAGACCAAACTGAGCAGGTAACATAAATAGCTATATAAAGTTTTGAATTACGTATTTCCAATTCTTTAACAAAAGAAGTTGTTAGACTTCTCTCTTTCATATAGTTAAACTGGAGAGTAACTTGGTTAGGGTATTTATTAATTCTTTATTATTGGGAGAGAGAACCAAGTGGCCAAGTACCGACCAAAGCTGACTTTATTCTTCCTTTTGAGAAGAGACGAGTTCTGATTGTTACGACATACGAGAATACCCTTCTGTTGGTGCATTTAAGACATCAAAGAACTAAATTTTTATCCCAAACCAGGTCAAGTTTAAGTGAAAAATATGTGCGAAAAAGTGGATTCTTTTGACTTTGTAATTCTGGACGAAACATTGTAAATTGACAGCTATAGAGATGACAGGGTTTATTCTATCTCTGATCCTTTCTTTCTTTGAACACAATGATTGAAGTCACCATTTTCTTGAATAATGGCAAAGCAATAAGAAAACTCCACAATTCAAGCAGCCTCCTACGAGCCGAAGCATCACACCAGCACCTTAAGCTAACAGCGCCCTTCTAAAGTAATTAAACATGTCAAATTTGTTTTGGCAAGCATACTGTATTAATTTCTCTGTTGTTTTCCTTTATCATGATTCTTTTTCTTAAACCCTCCAGGTTTCAGTATTATGAGCATAGACTTACTGCAGAAATAGAACAAGTCCTGATTATCACGAATCACAAGCTAAGACTTTTGTCTTTAAGTGTATTGTTTGTCGGGAAAGTCATGCTTTAATCATGAATACCTGCATATTCTATAAGTTGGCTTGTTGCCGAACTTCATAAGCATTATGTGGTTAGGTAAGGCCGTAGGGTGACGTAGGGTGAATTCACTACATGGTTTAGTGACTACAGTCAGCAAGCACTTTTAAGAAATGACCTAAAATTATATCCTTTATGTCTTATTAAAATCATACCAGACCTAGAATTTCAACCAAAACAACAACAACAATAACAAAGCCTTTTATCCCAAAAATTTAGGGTTGGGTACATGAATCCTATTCTTTCATTCAGTTTTATTTTGACTATCTCCACCATTAAGTTATCTATTATCATATCCTTAATTGTTTCCAACCTAGTTCTTTAGGTCTATCTCTTGATCTTTTGCCCCATTAACTATATAATATTATCACTTTTCCTAATCGATACTCTGAAAGGCCTCTGTTGTAACATGACCAACCATCTCTCTCTCTCTCTCTCTCTCTCTCTCTCTCCAATAGGAGCAACCCTAATCTCACTCATTTATTATCCTATCTTTTAGCATATATCCACAAGACCATCATAACATCCTCATTTCTGCCACTCATTCTCTGCACATGTTGATTTTGAGTGCCCAACATTCTGTTGTCATATCATATCAGGCTCAACCTTCTAATCAGAGTTTGATGTATCAGCTGCATATGGATTTTTAACAATTGTTTCAGATGTAGCCAAAACCTGCAGACCCTGTCGATGTTGGCTAATAATGATTAATGCATGAAGAAATTTGAGGTTTGAAGTATCAAATTTGATTTTGAGATTAAAAAGATAAAATTAGAGACAAGGAAGCTTGTGATTAAACTGACTTATTCCGTGTACAATGATTCTAATGCAAGATTTCCACCAAAACTCCCAAATTAGATGCAAAAAATGCAAAATGGAACCACAACAACATCTAGATTCCAAACCTTGCTTCTAAAGCTGCGAAAATATCTCGTGAACTGCAGGAGAGTTCAAAGTTGTGAGGTTTTTACTTTACCCTTTATACCCATTGGGTCATTTTTGCTATGTTATTGTTAAGCATTAACAAATGTTTATAGACTTTAAGGTGTGAGATTTTGTGCAACCAGTTGGAATCCAATTTAAATGCATTAGTATTATCTCTTCAATTGAAACCTATGAAATAGAACCAGTAGTCTTGTTACTCCCAAAAAAGAACCACAAATCTTTATTGTTTCTAATAGCTGTCACATTTAAGCTCCTGAACTTTGTGGCCTATTTAATTAGGGCTAAGCATAGTTCTTTTCTTCGTGAGATTTCTCATTTACAGGTGTCTCAATCTAAAATCATCTCTCCATCTTTTCGTCCATGTGTGTTTTAAGGCTTTATTTCAACATTTTCCCAGTTCAATGCATTCCCGTCTTGTATTTACCTTTCCTTTTAACCTGTTAGGATTTGTCATAGCTGGCAGCATAGTATAAAAGCGATAATGATTAGATTGAAGTTCCCAAACACAAAGAAACCATCTGGAATCCACCAAAAGGCTTGAATCCACAAGGCAACTTGCATCCACCAAAGGGCTCCGAGTTCTTGTAATGTGTGAAAGATGAATGAAGTATGCAATCACTAAAATCTGGATTTCTATTGTAAAGTTCTTTTTTAATTTCAAATCAGGGTAGATTTCTATTGTAAAGTTCATTCTTGACAAATTGCCTATACTAAAATCTGGTGTATCTCTGGTATGTTGTCCAACATGCATGCTCATATTGTGATAGTCACATGTTTGGATTCTTCGACTGTGAAGGCATTTCATCATTATTAGTACTAGGGATAGGCATATGACTTACTCTTTTCCCTCAATGGACTCAAATATATATTCTTTGTCATCCAACTTTATGCACAGAGGCAAACAAAACAGTGTTCCTTGTGTCTTGATATTGGGAAAATGGTGCAACAACTGTTCTCACAACCTGTGTAAAGAGTCATCACCAGGTTCATGTTCGATGAACATTTGAAATCTTGCAGCAAATTTCCTCATAGTTTAAAGGTTGTCAGTGACCTGCTATTAGCTGAAAATAAGGCACTATCACCAATTTGTTGGTTAATGACCTGCCACTAAAGGAAGCATATGTGTCATTTCATGTTAATTTCCTGCACGGTTCCTACTAACAAGGAGATATTATTTTCCCTGAGATAATAGATGGGATAAGAAATCCGCTCTACAATTTCATTTGCCCATGTAAACGACACATAAAACCTATGGCCTTTCATATTCTAAGGCAAGTTATTGACTTAATATGCAGTTCATTATGGTTTTACCTTGGTTGTGTGATAACATGTAGGTTCTGAAGAATATGGGAGAAATACTGAAAGCTGGTGGTGCCAGCTATTCTTCGGTTGTTAAGACAACAATCATGTATGAGATTGGATCCTCATCGACTGGTTTCTTATTTTCTCTAAATTGAGTCCAGCTTGGAGGTGTTATTTTGGTGGTTACATAGATCATTTTCTTTTGTAGGTTGGCTGACCTAAAGGATTTCAAGAAAGTGAATGAGATTTATGGGAAATGTAAGTTTCAGAGTAATTCGCCGTCCCTTCTCCGTCAAGAAAGTCGCAGTCGGCTGCTCCAACCCCACGGCCGTCGACCTCTTCTCCCTCGACGGAAGCTCCTTCGCCATCACAAAATCCCTCTCCTATTCCATCGGGACCCGCACCCGCTGCTGCGCCCGCTTCTCTTCCGTCGACCTCTCCTTCCCCATCAACATCAACGAGACAGGCACCCACCTTCACCAGCAGAGACGTCGCCGTCTCCAGCTCCATCGACGACACCTACACCATCACCTTCTCCTGATTCAATATCTATTCATCAAGCTCATCCATCTCAACAAAGGTCAAAACCAGCAAGGTCCTTCAGGCTATGTCAACCCTCTACCATCGAGTGACGATGTCGCTGTCGCATCTCCTTCGTCTGTCTCCTGTTGCAGCTCCATCACCGAAGGCTGCTCCATCTCCGTCTCCTTTTGCAGCTCCATCACCGGAGCCTCGTTAACATCTCATAAGTCTACTGCCACAGCTGTACAATCTGGCTCATTATTATCTTTTCGGTTTTAACAATATTATTTGTTATTGGGTTTTTTTTTCTTTTTGGGAAATTTGCCCTTAGGTAATTCAAGCTCGGCCCAAAACCCCCAATTAAACAACACACATTTGTCGATATCAGTCTTTAACAGTGTCATTAACACCATTAAGGAGATTTTCTGCTGATTTCAAAATTTTCATAGTTTTCTCCGTTAAAAAAAAATAGAATGGTTTCTTACAGAGTAGTTCATAATAGTTTGTGATATTTACCTTATGCATGTAACGTTTCTACATGCATGCAGATTTTTCATTGCCTGCTCCAGCGCGCTCAACTTACCAAGTAGCTGCACTTCCATTGGATGCTCGGATTGAGATTGAGTGCATTGCATCCTTGTAAAACTTGTTCTCGTCATTGTTTTTATTTAAACTAGGTAAAATAAAGTTTTGAGAGAAGAATTGTTAGTTTCAGTTTGCCAAAATTGTGCCTGATTGTGTTCTCAGTAATTGATCAGTGTACTTTTTTTAGCATCAGAGGATGATAGAATGTACTTCACTTGCTGTTGGATTATTGCGATGAGAATCGAACTTGTTATCCCCTTCCTGCAGTAACTTTCGTTGATCTCTTCTAATTATTGTTTCAATCCAAACAATGGTCAGAAACTTGTAGCAACAGATGTATACTTTTATATTGGTAAATTTCACAATAATCATGATGAACTAATAAAGCACCAAAAGATATCTTCAATGCACCTAATTCTACGCTAAATGACTTTATTTTTCAAAAGTTGTTATAAGCATATAGCCTAAGTAGGTCTTAACTGATACAAATAGTAAGGGTGAAAGTTTGCAAATATGATTATCCTAATAACATATATATCAAAACTATTCTTTACACCTTTCCATGAAATCTAAGACTCAGATTCCTCCAAACATTATTCATTCTCATCAGTGTCAGAATTTTTCTCAGTACTCAAAAATGTTGAATTTGAAACAAAAATTTGAAAAGAGATGTCACGAACGAGGTGGAACCGTTAGATACTCACAGCAGCCAATTCGTTCTCGTGCTTGGGTATGAATGCAGTATCAACCTTTCCGTTTCTAAAGTCCTGCAATCAGAGATTAGTATAGAATCAGCAAATTTATTTAAGAACTATAAAATCCAACCTTCATTATGTCCATTGAGAAAGAATGTCAGCAACGAAAGATTAGAGAATTTCATACCTCAATATCAAGGATCAGTTTATGGTAATCAATTGTCGTAGGGATTCCTGTCAATAAATGGAGCAGTGATCAGTTGAGCATGTCATATCGAAATAATGCAAGGTAGATATTGATAATAATATATTTGTAACCTTAAATTTACTTATAGCCTATAAAACTTAATGGAGTCCCTATTATGGAAAAAAGCAAGAGGTATGGCTACCCCATTTTGATGGGAGGGTCGGATGATGATGATAAAAGATAAGAACACAGCAATGTAAAATTCGAACCAAAATAGCCAAGAACATTGCAAAAATAGACTCTACCAGTGTCATGAAAAACAAAATCTACTATGTCACAAATAATTTCATTTATAAATTCATCAAAAATGTTAAACCTGTAATAACAGTGTCGCAAGATTTTCATTCGCTCGATGGCCTTCTCTGGTGGGAGCCCATACGATAAGCTAAAATCAAAGAAAAAGAAAAATTTTAGAACTGCATCCACTAAAACTCTCCTTTTCCTTTTCCCAAAAATAGTTACAAACTCCTATAAAACGATATTTGTCTAATGCACACATAAAAGTTTTACAAGGTAGAGAGTAAACTATGCATGCAAGTCATAAACTAGAGAATGCACCTTTCCTAATAAGGAGTCGAGCTTGGAGGAACAACATAGTCAGGATAAACATGACTGTCCATTCTTACAAACGGACCGGAAGGCAGATATGCTGTGATCCTCCCTGTAATAAGATACAAAAATTACTAAGTAGCTGCACTTCCATTGGATGCTCGGATTGAGATTGAGTGCATTGCATCCTTGTAAAACTTGTTCTCATCATTGTTTTATTTAAACTAGGTAAAATAAAGTTTTGAGAGAAGAATTGTTAGTTTCAGTTTGCCAAAATTGTGCCTGATTGTGTTCTCAGTAATTGATCAGTGTACTTTTTAGCATCAGAGGATGATAGAATGTACTTCACTTGCTGTTGGATTATTGCGATGAGAATCGAACTTGTTATCCCCTTCCTGCAGTAACTTTCGTTGATCTCTTCTAATTATTGTTTCAATCCAAACAATGGTCAGAAACTTGTAGCAACAGATGTATACTTTTATATTGGTAAATTTCACAATAATCATGATGAACTAATAGGATTTTGTTCACCTTATTATAAACATATTACAAATTTTCCATCGGCAAAAATATCGTATGCTATCAGAAGGTGCTCATGAACTAAATATCATGGGCTTTGGTATATATTTTACACAACAACCATGAATTCTCAAATTAACTCACCAAATTTTCGTAAAATTTAAATTAATATAAAATACCATATAGTATTTTGATAATATGTGATATTTTTCTGTTGAGTACTTTGTTTGGACTCACAAGTCATGGTATCAACCATAAGACAAGGTGGCATGTATCATTTTCTTGGGATTTCAACCAAGATATAAATAACTATCATAGAAACACATCACATGTCCTATAATTGATCCCATAATTTTGGACAACATCATGGGTGAAACTTTGCTTTAAAGGTCCAAGGATCGAGACTATATTTGATATTTTACTTATTTTCTCCTTATAAGTAGGACAAAAATAAGTTGAAATTTTCGAACTTATCTTTTCGGCCTTACAAGGAGGTTTACTTTATTATTTAACAAAGGACTATTTTACCGGTTTACTTAATTACTTAGGGAGCACGGGATAATGTTTGCCAAACATAAAAAGATGGGAGAAAAATAAATAAATAATTCTAGAAGTACAGGGCTTAAATAAATTGAGGTAAAACTCTAGATTTGTAGACAACTCTTAAAAAAATCAAACAATATAAATATCAATTTCCAGTGTATATCATTTTAAGATTTGGCCCAAACACTCGTTTGCGTACTAACCACATAATTTTGGAATTTCACTGACTAATGCATTATTTAGAAGAGCCGGTTGCATAAATGATGTTCTGATAAGATATCTAGAATAATAATTTAGGAGTCCAAGTTCAGCTCCTCTATTAACATCTAAAGAGGCTCATTCTACCGCCGATAGTCTTTTTCCGACCGTAATAATTTCTTGGTGCCTCGGTAGTCCTTTTTCTTTTACTATGATTATTTTCTAGGTTTTATTCTTTTTTTTTCCTTTTCTTTTTCTTCTAGATGTTTTTTTCGGAACGAAATTCGTTTGAACTTTAAACATCAGGGATTATTGCTTATTTTCATCAAGGTTTAGTATCTTGGTTTACTTTCATTTGTTCAAATAATATATTATGAATTTGTATGAGAACAACAATGTGCCTCATGGTGATGGTGTATTACAAAAGCATTCAGCAATAGCACAAGCCAGACTCCCCATCTAATAACAAAAGAGAAACAAACAAGAGAGTGAAAATTATTAGACAAGTTTAACTCAAGGGAGACAAGTTGCTACATTATAGCAATAATATATGCTTTATAAAATCACCTATTTACCATTAGGAAAGAAAAGGAAGAACCCAACTAATTTGTCCAAACCTTACATAAATCATGTGATGTTGCTGATGTTCTTAACAAGTAAAAAAAAAAAATAATAATAATAATAATATTGTGATTACGTGTTCAAAATGTTAATCTATTTCCAGGAAAATCATAAAGATCAAAACACCATGTTGCTTAAATTCCAGCTAGAGCAAGACCGTAGAAAGCTAGAGTTTGATTCAAACATCAAATATTAACAAATTAATTTGGCAAACAAGATATGCCTGTAGAAAACAACTCCTACTCCACCTTGAACTAGATCCTGTCATTTTCCTTTATATAGGCCTGTTAATCGTCCAACCTCAATTCTTCGTAACGTAATCTCTCTCTCTCTCTCTGTTAATTGTCCACCCTCTCTCTTCTATTTGAATTTGGAGATTGGATTGATTGAAGTGAGAATGAACTCAGAAGCCTGCTCTTTTTATAGGCAAACTCGGTTCTAAATTATCAACAAATGTGGCTCCGCAATTTCTTCATTTTCGGTGCCTAATTTGATATGTCAAGAAATGCGGCTCCTTCTTATCAAAAACAACATGGGCGTGGGCCGCAATCCTTTTGGTCAAAATTGAGATCCGGCTCCATCCAACAATCACCATCATCACAGTCATCATCATCACGGTTACCACCACTACCACTAGCAAAGCTGTCCTTGTATAACTAGTATTTAATCACTATTTTGATGGTTATTGAGCAACTATTTGGATTGCTGTTCTCGTCAGTCCTCACCATCACCATCATCATCACCGGCGCTGCCACCATCTCCAAAATCTATGGTGTATATCTCTCCCTTCTCTTATTTTATCTTAGCTATGTATTCTGCATGTTACTTAGATTTCAGATATATTTTACTTTATATCATGTAGGCCAACTTTTTTGACTCCAGTTTTCTATCAAACTTACCATAATTGTAACATGACAGCTGATCCTGTAAATCGATATGTTCTCTATTGTTTTCCTGATTATTGCTAAATCAACCTATTTTCTGGATCAGCACCCATGAACTAGTATGAAATCTGCTATTTCCTCAACAACAACAACAACAAAAATAAAAAAATAAAAAAACTAAAAAAACTAATTACTGCTGATGACCATTGAGGATTAGTAAGATTAGAAGCAAGTATAGATGTATCCTAATCGACATTATAATTATCGTCACATCATGACAAACATACTGATATTAAAAACTATTCTTTCTGGGAATTAGGGCGTGAGACCACAGTTAATTCATTAAATTACAATGTTTGTAACCAGCTCTAGATTACTTATATGCAAACTAATTAACATGCTTAACAAGATCCCGAGCTCGATGATGAGTTTCCCTTTTTATGGACTCTTGCATCTCCCATATTCAGCTAAAATTTTCTTTATACAGGTTTATCCAACTCAACTTTGCCAAGATATAAAAGTGTTTCTTTCCCTTTTCAAATTTAGTAATCAGTTTTATCTAACGCCTTGTATGTAGCCACCAAAGGGATATGTACATGCTCCCTCACTTTGTATATAGCCACCAAAGGGATATGTACGTGCTCCCTCACCATCTCCGGTCCCTTCTTCCCCGACGCCGGAAGTTTCGCCGTCCCCTTCTCCGTCAAGAAAGTCGCAGTCGGCTGCTCCAACCCCACGGCCGTCGACCTCTTCTCCCTCGACGGAAGCTCCTTCGCCATCACAAAAATCCCTCTCCTATTCCATCGGTGGGACCCGCGCCCGCTGCTGCGTTCCGTTCTCTTCTCTTCCCTCGACCTCTCCTTCCCCATCAACATCAACGGCGCCACCATCTCCAAAATCTATGGTGTATATCTCTCCTTCTCTTATTTTATCTTAGCTATGTATTCTGCATGTTACTTAGATTTCGATATATTTTACTTTATATCATGTAGGCCAACTTTTTTGACTCCAGTTTTCTATCAAACTTACCATAATTGTAACATGACGGTGATCCTCGAATCGATATGTTCTCTATTGTTTTCCGATTATTGCTAAATCAACCTATTTTCGGATCAGCACCCATGAACTAGTATGAAATCTGCTATTTCCTCAACAACAACAACAACAAAAATAAAAAAATTAAAAAACTAAAAAAACTAATTACTGCTGATGACCATTGAGGATTAGTAAGATTAGAAGCAAGTATAGATGTATCCTAATCGACATTATAATTATCGTCACATCATGACAAACATACTGATATTAAAAACTATTCTTTCTGGGAATTAGGGCGTGAGACCACAGTTAATTCATTAAATTACAATGTTTGTAACCAGCTCTAGATTACTTATATGCAAACTAATTAACATGCTTAACAAGATCCCGAGCTCGATGATGAGTTTCCCTTTTTATGGACTCTTGCATCTCCCATATTCAGCTAAAATTTTCTTTATACAGGTTTATCCAACTCAACTTTGCCAAGATATAAAAGTGTTTCTTTCCCTTTCCAAATTTAGTAAGCAGTTTTATCTAACGCTTTGTATGTAGCCACCAAAGGGATATGTACATGCTCCCTCACTTTGTATATAGCCACCAAAGGGATATGTACGTGCTCCCTCACCATCTCCGGTCCCTTCTTCCCCGACGCCGGAAGTTTCGCCGTCCCCTTCTCCGTCAAGAAAGTCGCAGTCGGCTGCTCCAACCCCACGGCCGTCGACCTCTTCTCCCTCGACGGAAGCTCCTTCGCCATCACAAAAATCCCTCTCCTATTCCATCGGTGGGACCCGCGCCGCTGCTGCGTTCCGTTCTCTTCTCTTCCGTCGACCTCTCCTTCCCCATCAACATCAACGAGACAGGCACCCACTCCTTCACCAGCAGAGACGTCGCCGTCTCCAGCTCCATCGACAACACCTACACCATCACCTTCTCCTGATTCAATATCTATTCATCAAGCTCATCCATCTCAACAAAGGGGTCAAAACCAGCAAAGCTGCGGGGGTCCTTCGAAGGCTATGTCAACCCTCTACCATCGAGTGACGATGCTCCACTGTCGACTCCTCCTTCGTCTGTCTCCTGTTGCAGCTCCATCACCGGAGCCTCGTTAACATCTCATAAGTCTACTGCCACAGCTGTACAATCTGGCTCATTATTATCTTTTTGGTTTTAACAATATTATTTGTTATTGGGTTGTTTTTTGTTTTCTTTTTCTCCCAGACATTTTTTTTAGGGGGAAAGAAATTATTTAAAATTGTAAATGATTTGTTGTTCATTTTTATTTAAGTTTTTGTGTCTGGACTTATTTGACATGAGATCATTTGAGAATGATAATGCGTCTCATGGTGATGGCGTATTACAGAAAGTGCAGAAATGTGTACCCATCTTCAGGACATCATCTCTACAAAAAGACAAAGTAATATCTACAATAGAATGTAGAAGACTATCACATTTCGTCAAAGAAAGAAAGGTTCACAAATAACTACACAAAATGTCCATAAAAACTCACTCATATAAACCCTAAACGTTCTCTTTCTTGGGGGGGAAAAATCAAACAGTGAATTATAACGGGAAAAAATTAGGGGAAAACCCACCATCCTCACGATTATTCTCATTCTCAACAAATTTTGCTGATGTGCAATAAGAATATTTATCAGAATGTAACGGAAAGTGAAGTGTAAAATGAGCCTTAGGCAGTCGTCCCAGCTAACTCTTTCTCCGGTGTGGCTACCACCATTTTCTGTGGCTGCATTGCAAAGAATAAGGTCAAATTCTCATTAGGAAGAAGGAAAAATAAATCTTCGCACTTAAAATCAAAGATCTCAGGCAACATTACACTGGGGAAATTTAATCTTTTATCCACTTAAACTGAAGGCGGAATGTAATTTATCATCACATTCACATATGGCATCTCAAGGGTGATTTTTGTCTTTTTTTTCCACTTAAACTAGGACAATAGGTAATGTTATCATCACATTCACACATAACATCTCAATCTAATTTGAAAAAGTACCGCTGACTCCAATAGAGGTTGTAAGTGTTAATAAAATAGTTTAGGTGTACAAATGACTATTCCCTTTTAATAAGGAGGTGTCTGCGATTAACCCTACCGTTGTAAAAAAGTTGAATATAGTTAAACCGAAGGTATGCGCAATACATACTAAAATATACTGGATTGTGTATTGAATTTGTATAAGTGTTAGAATATAAAAATATAACCCTCAACTCTCACCACAACTTCGGAGTTTTGGTGTAATGGTTAGAAAGACTTAATTTAAGATGGTCTTAGAGCAACCCGGGTTCAAATCCCTCCGGCCACGAATTTAGGGTGCTCAACCCGTGGGCTATGTTACAATATAAAAATATAACCTCAGCTCTCTCCACAACTTCAGAATTTTGGTCGAATGGTTAGAGAGACTTAATTTAAGAATTCTTTATGAGAACATTAAACTGACTGAAATAATAAAGCACCAAAAGATATCTTCAATGCACCTAATTCTACGTTAAATGACTTTATTTTTCAAAAGTTGTTATAAGCATATAGCCTAAGTAGGTCTTAACTGATACAAATAGTAAGGGTGAAAGTTTGCAAATATGATTATCCTAATAACATATATATCAAAACTATTATTTACACCTTTCCATGAAATCTAAGACTCAGATTCCTCCAAACATTATTCATTCTCATCAGTGTCAGAATTTTTCTCAGTACTCAAAAATGTTGAATTTGAAACAAAATTTTGAAAAGAGATGTCACTTAACGAGGTGGAACCGTTAGATACTCACAGCAGCCAATTCGTTCTCGTGCTTGGGTATGAATGCAGTATCAACCTTTCCGTTTCTAAAGTCCTGCAATCAGAGATTAGTATAGAATCAGCAAATTTATTTAAGAACTATAAAATCCAACCTTCATTATGTCCATTGAGAAAGAATGTCAGCAACGAAAGATTAGAGAATTTCATACCTCAATATCAAGGATCAGTTTATGGTAATCAATTGTCGTAGGGATTCCTGTCAATAAATGGAGCAGTGATCAGTTGAGCATGTCATATCGAAATAATGCAAGGTAGATATTGATAATAATATATTTGTAACCTTAAATTTACTTATAGCCTATAAAACTTAATGGAGTCCCTATTATGGAAAAAAGCAAGAGGTATGGCTACCCCATTTTGATGGGAGGGTCGGATGATGATGATAAAAGATAAGAACACAGCAATGTAAAATTCGAACCAAAATAGCCAAGAACATTGCAAAAATAGACTCTACCAGTGTCATGAAAAACAAAATCTACTATGTCACAAATAATTTCATTTATAAATTCATCAAAAATGTTAAACCTGTAATAACAGTGTCGTCAAGAGCTCTTTTCATTCGTTCGATGGCCTTCTCTCTGGTGGGAGCCCATACGATAAGCTAAAATCAAAGAAAAAAGAAAAATTTTAGAACTGCATCCACTAAAACTCTCCTTTTCCTTTTCCCAAAAAATAGTTACAAACTCCTATAAAACGATATTTGTCTAATGCACACATAAAAGTTTTACAAGGTAGAGAGTAAACTATGCATGCAAGTCATAAACTAGAGAATGCACCTTTCCTAATAAGGAGTCGTAGCTTGGAGGAACAACATAGTCAGGATAAACATGACTGTCCATTCTTACAAACGGACCTCCGGAAGGCAGATATGCTGTGATCCTCCCTGTAATAAGATACAAAAATTACTAAGATGACAAACCTCGTAAATGCAAGTTCATCTATCATTAACTTTGACAAGACAAATCGACAAAAAATGGAAATACAAAAAGCATTTCATAAGGAAAAATTATAGGGTTATTTAACTGACCAATTAAAGAATATGTATGTTAACTTACTCTCTTAACAGCTTGAAAACATACTCTATTAGTCTCTTCTCAATTTTGTTCCGGAACTTAAAAGCACTGAATGGTAGTTCAACATGTGAAACTGATTAACTCGTTAAGAATTTCACCATACATAAATTTTATGGAAGACAATGAGGGATTTTAGTCAATGTTCATCTAACGAATACCAATGGTCACATGCAAGAATGCATATGCAAGCAGCACACTCAGAGATAAGAATACAATATGAAAATTTTAACAGTATAGACACGATTGACATTCTGATAAAGTGTTCTTAAACCAGCATTTGCATTATTACAGAACAAAACTTGACAAGTAAAAAAGAGATCAATTTCCACTGGCAATAAATAATAGTGAGATCGCTAGCCCTCTAACACCATGAATTAAGTAATATCATTCATATAGAGTTTTGGATATACACATAAGAGATAGGATAAGGAATGAGTGTATTCGTTGGAGGTTGAAGGTCACCCCAATTGAGGATTAAATGAGAGAGAATCAATTGAGATGGTTTGGTTATGTGCAACAGAGGCCCGTAAATAAACCTTAAGAGCATTTGATGGGGTGAGGAGTAATAAGTAGACCAGAACTATGACAGTAATTAATTTAACAAAGGAGATAGCGTTAACAAAACTGAATGGAAGAATAGGATTCCTATAGCAGACTTCAAAGATTCGGGGTAAAAGCTTTGTTGTTGTTGTTCATATAGAGATGTGGTCAGTGGCGGATCTATGTTGTCTAATGACATCACAGGACACTGCTATATTGTCTACTTTGTAGATACTTTTATTTACTTTTATCTGTATTTACTACTTAGGACATCACTTAACTTTGGGTAGGACACCACTAAGGAGGATAAAATTGTAAAATTGTCAGTGTAGATTCCAAATACAATTATATGTTTACTTTTAATGAACTAATAAGTTATATAAGCATGCAACTGAGACAAAATCAAGGATCCCCCACTACATGTGGTTTATTAAGAGTGCAACAAGGAAAAAGCAATACCTGGCCCCGGTCGAAACCCTTTAAAGGCATCTTCGGCATTTATACGACACTCGATGGAGTGTCCTCTAAGAACAATATCCTCCTGTAAATGATAAAACAGAAATATTAGTCAAACAGTACTATAATTAACTGTCACAATCAAACTGTAAATCACCATTTACCTGCTTGTATGTCAGTCTCTCTCCAAGAGCCACACGAATTTGCTCTTCAATCAGATCAGTTGAAGAGATCATTTCAGTTACAGGATGCTCGACCTGGTTTGTGCATGAGATGATAATGTTTTGTAAGCAAGATATTATACCATTACAAAATTAAAAAGAATAACTAAATAGTTGGATTGTCCAGACCTGGATCCTAGTGTTCATTTCCATGAAGTAGAAGGAACCTCTTTCATCCAAGAGAAATTCCACAGTTCCAACACCAATATAACCTATAGATGCAGCTGCTGCTACAGCAGCATCACCCATTGCTTTACGTAGTTCTGGGGTCAAAGCAGGAGATGGAGCTTCCTCAAGGAGTTTTTGATTTCTTCTCTATCAAAAAAGTCAAAGGAAGTTAAAATGGTTAGGGTCAGTGAAGAGTGTTATAAATTTCTATGCATGCGGAGAAAGTATTCTTGCTTTTTATCTAGTAGAGCATAATGATTTTGAAGCTGATGTTGAACCAATTGTTGTAGCTCATCATGATTAGACGTATAATATGACATTTACTTTAGTTAAATTTTCTTATTTATATAATTTACTTATCTATAACTGGTGGATGTGGCAAAAAAAAATGTAATCAAGAGGCACTTAGAAGATGTTTAAGCCAAAAAGCTATAAAACAGTGTCTAAGGATTGACACTCAACATGTTCCTAGCTTTTTGTTCTTTCGACAAAATTCAGATGTACATGTGTAAGAAGTACCTGAATACTGCAATCACGCTCCCCAAAATGAACAACATTTCCATACTTGTCTGCAAGAACCTATAAGCTAGCAAAGAATTCTGTTAAGTTTTGAAATTTTAAAAAAAAATAGAAAAAACTAGAACATGATGACCAATAAATTAAAATTCTCCAGGAAGTTGCATGCAAGAAATGCAATCAGCAGTTGAATTAACCTCACTACTCATTTATTGGGAGAACAGAATGCATAAACTTTTCCCTGAGCACTTGAACTCAATCAGCTGTCATTTATTTTTATTTTTTTAAAGAAAAGGGGGTTAATTCCCAAAATCATCTCTCAGGAAAATGTATGTAAGACATGCACACTGCAGTAGGATTAGCACGGCTACCACATATTGCCAATAACAGAGTGCATAAATTAGTCCATGGAGAACCTGAATTCAAGATGCATTCTTATTGCCAGTAAAAATTTTCATAAATTAGACTATGGAGCACCTGAACTTAAGTTGTCATAGGTTAATTGGATGATATGGAAAGCACGCTATCCAAAATTCTCATACAAATGCTCAATTATGTGTCGACTTAAACATTCAAGTTTCTCATCAATACAGCGTAGAGGTAAATACATCACGAGCAGCTTTAGATAAAAGCTTGCCTTTAAAAAATCACATGTCATGAATTTGGCCAATAAATAGCATATTCATCGTCAACGGTGAATTTAAAATTAAAAATACAAAATATATTGCACTGTAATTTCCTCCTAGAATAGGTAGATAACAGATGTAGATAAAAGCTTTTAATAATCAAGCACTTCACGAAATTAGCCAATAAATAACATTCATTATCAACAGTGAATTTAAGATAAAAAATACAAAATATAGTGAATTATAATTTTCCACTTAGAATATGTAGCTAACTACACCATCTCATAACTATACCTGGAACTCAATGTGCCTTGGATTCTGGATGTATTTCTCCAAATAAACACCATCATTGCCAAATGCAGCTGCAGCCTCACTCTTAGCTTGCTGCAATGTGCAGTCAAATTTGTTAATACAACATAATAAAAATAAATAAATAAAAAGTTTCAAGACCACTTAAATGGGGGGAAATCATGAAGCTATAATCTACATAGTTTAGTCTTAATATCAGAGATAATTCACCACACATTTGACCTAGAGATAATTTCTGCAAACACTCGCCAAAAGAAGTGTCTTTCTTAGGTCTAGATATAATTTCAGTCAAAAGTGAGGGGCCATTCCTCTCTTTAATTTTAAGTGATAACAATAAGCATTTCTTTGTACAGAGAAGCAAAAGCCAAACAATGTAATTTCACATTCAAAGTATTACGCAAATAAGACAGCTATAAAGATTGTGTCAAGCTAGCATAATCTAGTTGTCTATGTATAGGATTCTACAGTACATGAAGATTAGAAAAACACGGGGGCTTCAGGACTCTATGGTGGTGATCTCAATGAGCTAAATGACATTGATGAGGTGTTAGGTTAACGGCCAAACAGTAAATATTCTTCATATGAGTAGTCCATGTCAACATGTGACATGGCAGACATCAGACCCTGCTCAATAGACTGGAAACACGTTGAGTGTTTATAAGCCATGATTACATTTGAGTTGAAAGATTAAAACAATCACACGAATACCTATCCTACCATGTTGGCTTAAAAATGAGGTCCATGATGGATACGGGCTAAAATGAACCTTTGAAGAAAAAACTTGTGATATAGATCGAGATTATCCCAGAAAGCAATAAACAACATTCAGATCATGTGAGAGAAGGGCAGATTTTACTTGTCTCAGGTAAGTTGGGTGCACAATTGTTTCTCTTTTTATTTTATTTCCAGAATCCAGGGACTATAAGCACCAAGATTTGATCTGATTTAGTGAGTAGACATTCATGATATCATGTATACTCGTGCAGCCGTGCTTCATGGCCCTTATCATATTCTTAAGACACTTATTTATGTCATGATATGTCATGACATACCCATATTCCCATAACAGTCCCATGCCCAAGTGAGGCCTTATGGGATATTCTGGTCACAGCCAGGCCCAAGGAGGCCAGCTTACGGTTTGGAAGCTCAAATTTGGTTAGTTAAGAGCTTGTTCAAGCTCATTCGATAACCAAAATGAACCAAACTTGAACAAAAATCTACTTTCACTAAAATAAATGTAAAGCCTTGAGTGTACCTTGGTTGGGCTCTGTTCATGCCCAAGCTCAACTTATTAAAGGCTTGGACAGGCTTGACTAGGCTAAATTTAGGCTTCGTTGATCAATAGCTTATTAAATTGCAATTAAGCTTGGGTCTTAGGATGCATTGATTTAGTTGACTTATTGGTTCTTCTATTCTAACTATGTAATTAGACCATAAGCTGCTATAACCTATTACTCTTGGTCTCTCATCAAATAGATATCAAGTCTAATATTTCAATTGCCACTGAGATATGAATTGGGGTTAGGTTAAGGAACGCCCCAGGTTAAGACCAAGTTACAGCCTCATAGGAAAAAAAAGAAATCTAAGTATGCATTATATAACATGTCAAATAGGTAGTGTGCATGAGCTCATCAACAAAACAAGAAATTACTATACTCGAGGAAGTGGCTCTTATTGCATTATTTGCTTTATTAACATGTTATGGTTTATCATTTAAAGCTATTACATGTCGATAATTTTCATTCCTCAGCTTGAAAAAGATGTGATGTTTGTTATTTTGGCATATATTTGAAAGGTATCCATTCTATTATATAAAGAACATACTGGGGTAACAAAAATTGGAGGAATGATGGACAAGTCTCCTTCATAGTTATAAATCAAAGGGTAGAACGATAATTCTACACTAATTTAAAAGTTAAAGTGAAACCAAGTGTTACCTTTTCTTTTTACTTTCTTATTCTCTTATCTCCCCTTTTACTATCTAGATTCTCTCTGTCATCTCTTTTCACATTTAGTCTCAAAATATTATCGTTAAAAACACCTACTTCAGTTATGACACACTTAAGAAATTAAATCCTCAAAATTTATTTGGAACATTTACAAATTTAGTTACTGAAGTATATCAACAGCTAATGTTGATTATTCTTTACAGACATCATGAACCAAATTATGATGTATATGGATGCATCTGTGATCTGAATATGTCAGAAAGGCTGCTCATAATATTGTGTTTTTAGATGATTTTTTTTCTGTTGTTCACAATGCCTTACCCTGTTGAATTTCTCAAACTATTGGCTGTCCTCACATGTAGGGGTGCTAAACCGTTCCATATCTGAGGAAATATCTGTAACCGTATCCGTTAGGATACAGATATGGTTACTCAAATCTATAACCGATAGGATATGGTTACGGATATGATTTTGTAATGAAATATCCAGATCCGTATCCGAAATATCCGAATACACATTAGTCATATTGTCACGATGGTTTTAATCTTTAGATTATGGATTTGAGGTTAATTTTGACGTTCAAGATGTCTAATCTTAGCTTTTCAGATATAATGAACATATTAATGAACTCTTTTGTATCATATGAACTATATTTTTTTCAACACTATCTAGTTTTCTCATATCCATTTTATATCCACATGCATATCCGCTTATATATATGCATGTATATCCGTATCCGTATCCGATTTTAGCGGATGTCGATGTGAATTTTCCTTACCGAGGTATATCCGTGTCCATATCCATATCCGAAATGAATAAGCGGATATGAATATGATAAGCATCATATCCGAGCCGTATCCGGACCGAATGCACCCCTACTCACATGAAATAGTTTTCAGTTGACAAAGCACATTATTTAACAATAATGCCACATAAAAAACTTTTATGCAGTCACAAAATAATCTAAGGAGAAGAAATGATTCCATGGAATTGTATGTAACCGGACATAATTACATTAACAACAAATAATATGCCAGATAAAATAAAAAATATAAATTCAAAAGCTCATATAAAGGAGAAAATTTTAGCAAATAGCAGACCTGAAGCAACTTTACAAACTCCTCAGGTTCCTTTGCGAGTCTCATTCCACGTCCACCACCTCCAGCAGTAGCCTTCAAACAAATAATGAAAAAGAAAAGTAATTCAGTCAGGTTGTGTTGTTCCTAGGAGAAACTACCTTAATGAAAGGTTCAGTTCTATGTTCAGCCAGTGAGTAGAAATGCTTAGCCATATAGAAGCATAACCAGCAGACTCAAAAAAACACCAGTCTCTAAAGAGGATGAACTAGAAGGGCACTAAGAGAATCAAACTATATACATTCATTCTTAAGTCAGAGATGTATAACTTAAGAATGAATTGCTGCGCTTCTACATGTTGTATACCCGTTAATCTGAAACTTCTGTTCTTAAAGTCTTGTAGGTAGCTAATTCTTAATGTAAATTAGAAGAATACATCTACTCAACAAAAGCTAAAAGAATAACTTTGGAGCTAACTACATGAAGCACATACTGAGACATAAAGTCCTGAAGCCTCCAAACCCTTGCTGTAAATTAGTAGTATCACATAAAAAGAGTAGCGTGAGGTATGTACGTGGAGAAACTAAAGATAAAATCATAAGCCATTATTAACTTTCACTTTAACTTAATTCTCTTGGGAAACAAGACTAAAACACCCAACAGTCTTCTAATCTATGAATCCCTCGTGCGTAAATGCTGTCTATTGCCTGGAATTTCTACATATTTTTCCAGTGGTAATAAAACCCTCTTGGTAACTAATGTTCATATCAGAGCAAAAACTGAAGAAATAGTATACCTTGATCATCACAGGATAACCAATTTCATCCGCAAGCCTGATAGCCTCTTCCGTGCTCTAAAAATTTCCAATTATGCAGGAAAAGAAGGATTAGTAAATTGATGTTTTGAACTTGTTGATATTAGTGAGGTCTATAATATTGAATATAGGAAGTGAAAATTACAAAAATGTTGTAGAACCTGCAATAGTCCATCACTTCCAGGTACAGTTGGAACACCTGCTTTCTTCATTGTTTCCCTGGCAGTAGATTTATCACCCATGACTCTGATGCTGTCAGGCTACAAAGTTTTATGTTGTCAAACAATTAGACTAAAAACTTAGATCAAGGAGAAGGAAAAGGTGCATGCACACTGTAAAAAGCATAAGTTTCATCTACGTATATAGCATTTTTTTAAGACTGGCAAGAATGCAAAGAGAGTAAATTATATAGGTTAAAACGGTGACGAAAATTGCTCATTAGCTTCTGACTGGTAGGTGGACATATACTTAATCCCATGTACAGCCATCAGCTACGATGGTGCCCAAAGAAAAACACATTGTCCTACAATATACATCCACTTCAACTTGTAAATGGGTATAAGAATATCATTTACCCAGTTCAAAACTGGCTTACCTCACTAACTCCCTTGTCTAATCAAGTATTGCAAACAAAAGAAAAGCCACTGGTTTTGTCAAGAGAGATGGGTAATGGAGCACCACCCAAGTCAATATTGGTCATGAAAAACAATTGTTCTTCAATAACTTTTAAGGACAGACTAGCATAAGGATAAAGGTTCAAAACAGACAAACATTATCTGAGAATACAAAAAATAATAATAAAATTTCTCTCTATCAGTATCATCAACAATGTTTCAAACCTTAAAGGAAAACATGAAGAACATGGATGCAACACCCATTTTATGGTGGGGTGACTGCTTAAGCAAGAGGTAGGGTAAGAAACAAATGTAGTCTCAAAACCTCACGAGAAACTGAAATCTAATATGCTTAGCTTACAATTCAACAGATACATGTATTATACAGAGTAGGAAAACCATAAAGAACCATAAAGTACCCTAGCAATATTTTCACTTAATCAGGTTTTATTTCTAGCTCCAGTATCTTTCTCAAAGAAAGGTAAGTAGGATTACACCTTGTAAGATTTAAGTTCACAAAATTATTCTCATAAAGTTATACTTACATTAGGTCCAATAAAGTTGATTCCATGTTCTCTGCATATGTCGACAAAACTGGCATTTTCAGCAAGGAAACCATACCCAGGGTGCAACATGGTGCATCCATGACTAACGGCAGCAGATAAGACATTCGGAATAAACAAGTACCTGTAGATTAATTAGGAAGAAAGAATCAACCTAACCTTAAATGAGACGTACAGTGTACAAAGTAACTCCAAGTTAGATTCTGAAGAGGGTAAATTCTGGATAGACCCCCTGTACTATCACCCAATTGTACTTATATTGTTGTGGATAGAACCCCCATTACCATCACCCAGTTGCGGACAGACCCCCTAACTGAAATCTTTTTTATTCTTTTACCCTCAGGAGGTCTATTTGTCAAAAAATTAATTGTCTCTTCCTCTGAGAGAAAGGAGCCAAAAAGGTTCAATGAGGGGGTCTATCTGCAAGCGGGCGATAGTACAGGATGTCTATCCACAATTAACCCTTTTGAAAATTAAAGGAGAAAGTTATATCTTCTTACGATTGACTGCTTGGTGCTTCCCCAATGCAAACTGCCTCATCTGCAAGTGTCACATGAAGAGCATCCTGATCAATTGTGGAGTAGACAGCAACACATGGTATCCCCATCTCATGTGCAGTTCTGATGACCCTAACTGCAATTTCACCTCTGTTAGCTATTAGAATCTTCTCATCACGACAAGTAGCACTTAGAGCTCCACCACATTTCTTAGATCTCCGGGCGGTAAAAGTAGCCCTTTGCTTTGGAAAGCTTATCTTATGAAAGTTCGGATTGTTTCCCACCATAAAGCTACATTGTGAACTCCTAATTCCTCTGGCTGGTCCAACAAATAACCCCTTGGAGGGTAAAAGCAGAAAATGAATTTAGATATTTACATCATATTAAAAATAAATCATGAAAAGCAAAGAGTTCGCTACGTGATTTTTCTAAATGCTGTGATGAAGCAAAATGGATTAAAAAAAATGAGAAATACAACTGCCAGATGTAAGGAACAAAAATAGCACAGACTAAATTATATTTTAGTGCTTACATTTTAATAAATTTCTATAATTGGTATATCAAAATGATACTGTCTTTCTCCTCCAAATATCAAATAGCTAAAAGTAAAAATCATCTTCAAGACACTGTTACAGACAAAAAAATATATGAAAGAGTAAAAGGATTAAAGTACTCTATTATTACTGCTGAATCTAGTAGCTCTGAGTTTAGGAGTCCACTAGCGAACCGAGCAACAAAACCAAAGCCCAAGAAGAAATTCAATATAGAAATTTCCCCCATCTACAACCGATAAAAGTTACCCCTTTCAGCACCAAAATTACAATACACAATCCAAATATTCATAAACAATCAAAAGGAAAAAAGATCCAATGTAGACCCACAGAAGTGCTTCTTCTCCAATATAAATTGAACACATAAGGAGAATTAGAAAATGAACAGCATGTCAAACCAAATTAAAAACCACTACCCAAATTATATTCAATGATATTCATCTAATTAACTTCATATTTACCTCCTATCCACTGTAAAAATTAATGCAACTACAAGCGCAAAGTCTAATTCAAATTAAAATAGTATACATCTTTAAAATCTACATAACCCAAGTGAGAAAAATCAATTAAAAGAACAATGAAAAGATCTAAACACCAAATCTTAGGCAATGAACACTGAAACTCACAGGAGCCGAGCACACAGACTTGCATACAATCATAGAGTCCATTCTCCAATCCCCTACAAAACCCAAAACAGATGACAACAAAACAAGAGTTACCCATCTCGATTTAAGCACAAAGAACCCATTTTTCTCATTGAATCCATGAATCTGGGTTGAAAATTACCTTAAAATACAGAAATTTTAGAGAGATTTGGGGATGGAGGAAGTGGGTTTTGAATGAGAAACGGTTAGAGAGCGTTAAATTGAGGGAGAAAGAGAGGTTGACAAATACGAAGAGAGATCGATGAGATCGAGAAGCGGTCGACTTTGGGAGCTCCGCTGATGAGAACGAGTATAAGCAAGCCAGTTCACCTGTTGGGGTGTTTAGATGGAATATTTTATTAAACCCCCTAGTCTTTTGATTAATTGCAGGTAAATTTCACCAAAATCCCCATTGAACTTTGGAGGGTTTTGCGTAAAATACTCGGAGGCTTCGTAAATCGGAGAAAACCCCTAATCTTTCACTTTACTAAGTTCTCTCTAACTATTGGAAAATCTCATAAACTGTGTTACGTAATTGCGTATTGTCCTCCCACATAAATACTCTTTGTTCAAACTTTTAATTACAGACTTTAATTTGTCGTACTTTGAAATGATTACTCTATTTGTTAGACCTGTTTATAAGATTTTTCCATAGTTCGATGAGATACGGTCTAACATTGAAATTGCAAAGGGTATTTTCTTCATTTATAAATCAAGGCAAAGTGTGCTTCTAAGTCTTTGGATCCGGCCATTTTAAGTGAGATTAATTTTATACTCACAAGGATTGGGAAGTGAGATTTGTCCATGTTTACGGGGAACGTAACATTGTTGGAAACATGACATACAACGAGGAATATGCATATCATGACTATTAATCAAAATTAATTAAAACTAGAAGAATACCCAAACGCTTCATTTCTTCAATAATCGTATCAAGATCAATCAGAAATAGCTTCCTCAAGAAAAAAGCCTCCAATTGAAATCCACCCGTCATCGAAGAGGAGCAATACTGAGAGATAGGTTCTCAAATTTCTATTTCACTTATGCTATTCTCTTATTCTCATAAGGCTACATGTGAACCCTATATATAGGATTAGACTAGCCTTAGAGATTTTAATTTTAAACAATTCATAATTGTTCAAAACTCTATCCATAACAATTAAAGATAGAATAGAATTGTTCAAAAACTTTATCCATAATAATTAAAGTTAGAAATAAAATTGTATTGCATGTATACCTCTTCTAATGACATTAGTGAGACCAATTGGGTCTCATATTGAGAACTAATTATTAATCAAATTAATAATTTTAATTTAACAATCAAATCCTATCCGACCTAACTGTTCGGAAAAGCTCTTCCATAATATGGGATTAATTATTAATAAATAATATCTTGCATTCAATCCTCTCGATATCATTTATTTTTAGATAACTTTTTCGAGCAGGACAATTCATCTATTTGCTCATGCCTAAATTGCAATTCCCATGAACATAAATAAAAATCATTTTGAAACATCAAAATATTTTATTTTTATAAGAAAGTAAATTTTGAAAAATATTTTTCAAAAGTATTTTTCAAAACCACCTGCCGGCAGGAATTTAATAACTTCATGGAAATGCATAATGAATTAACTCATCATAATGAGCATACTGGATCCTATCTAAATATCCATCATTTTCCTAAATGAATATAGCAACCCAAC
Source organism: Asparagus setaceus (assembly GCA_012295165.1). NCBI lineage: Eukaryota > Viridiplantae > Streptophyta > Magnoliopsida > Asparagales > Asparagaceae > Asparagus > Asparagus setaceus. Next base: position 20,927,203 of record CM022704.1, on the reverse strand, counting down.
GTTTCAGGTTGTGTAGAGCTTGCTAAACAAGCTTAACCATCACATCAAAGCATACTAAATTATCAAATCGAAAATGACAATATCATCAAGTCAAAGGGACTATGTAACAATCTGAATTCTCCATCTCCTGGGTGACTCGTCCTAGAGAATCCAAATACGGTCTAGTGCTACACACATCACAATGCGTGCTTATGACATACACCCGGGGAATCCTCATTCCCAGTAGTTGAGACCCACCACCACATCTCACATGTCGATGTCATGCATAATAACCTATTATAACAAAGTTATCCTTTACTAGTTATAGGTTAAGCACAAGTTTAAGAAATCTCTAAGTTAGATCATATCTCCAAGCAAGTGACCATCATAGTGCATAAACTAACAAAATAATTTCTAAGGATATATAACAATTATATAAATGATACCCAAATTATATGTGCAACAGTTAAATCTATTAACATTACAATAATATCACATAATTTGTATTGGATGTTCAAGGGCATATTACTACTATTCCAAAGAAACATGTGTGCAGATTACCTAAAATCGAACGTCGGTGAGAAATTAAAAAGAAGGGCAAAGCCAATGGAAAGGGCAAGTCCTCATTCCAGAGATTCGAGCTCGACGATGAGATCGCGATCCTCAAAGCCATCATTGAGTTCGAGTCCAAGAATGGTTCAAGCTCGACGACGGGGATTCGGAATTCCATCACTTTGTTAAGGATTCCGTAATGGCGAAAAAGACCGTCGCCACCACCTCCAAGCACCTCTTCCTCATCAAAGTACAAGAATCAAGCAAATATCTCAACAAAGTGGGATATTTACTCTTCCTCTCATCGCTTCATGACCGATTGTCGAGGAACCTAAAAGCTATTACAAATCACACAAATAGCTATTACAAACCAATCAACAACAAGACACACGAATTTTACGTGGTTCGGCAAGTTGCCTACGTCCACGGGGCAAGGAGGGGGAGATTTACTACTAGAGAGAAAAAGAATACAAATAGGGTACAAATCTCACACCAAAACCCTAGAACAAAGCTCTCTAAACCCTCACAAATATCTCTCACAAACGACGGCTCAAAAACCCTAATTTCGGCCTCCAAAACACCTCTCCCCGCTACCGTTCACGAAACCCTAGGAAGGGTATTTACAGGTTCAAAAAATCCAGCACCCGTGGGCCACGAGACGCGTTTTCTCATGTTGAGAAAACGCTGCGGGCGTGGTCTTAGCGCCCACGCAGACGCGTTAAAACCGCGCCTCGCGGTTCTTCGTGGTGGTGGTCCCCACGAGCCACGTGACGCCACAATTCTCCACCTCGGTGAAGTTTTTTTCAAAACTAAGCCGACACCAAACAATCAAATGTCCCACTTGTTGCGTCCAGGACGAAGTAGAATAAATCTACGACAACGGACTCAATCCACAACAAGTCGGGAACCCAAACGAGAGTTTAAATAATCTCCTCCCCATCAAAACCAACACCGGCTGCATCATAAAGACCGCCCACGTATCCTCTTGCCCAAGGAATCAAGCCTTGCGTGTTCACCCAAATGGCATAGCGGCCTCAACAATCGAATGTGCAACAAGTCTCGCAATGATCAAACTTGTTGCTCGAACCACCTTTATGAGCATATCTGTCGGATTATCCTTCGTGTGGACCTTCACAATCTCCACATCACCATCTTCAAGAACATCACGAACGAAGTGATAACGAACGTCAATGTGTTTCGTCCTCGCATGAAGAACCTGGTTCTTTGCCAAATAGATAGCACTCATGCTATCACAATGAATGGTGACGGACCGTTGCGATATACCAAGTTCCTCTAAAAGTCCTCGAAGCCAAATCGCCCCCTTCACAGCCTCCGTAATTGCCATATATTTTGCCTCCGTCGTAGACAAAGTAACCGTAGACTGCAAGGTGCATCTCCAACACACAGGCGCACGGGTCAAAGTGAACACATACCCCGACGTAGACCGGCATTTATCCAAATCCCCGGCATAATCCGAATCAATATAACCAACACACAACTACCCACCTGTAGTGTCCTGCTCATATACCAAACCAACATTGAGCGTACCTCGAATGTACCTCAAAATTCACTTCACGGCGTTCCAATGACCCACTCCTGGATCGTGCATGTATCTCGAAACCATGCTTACCGTCTGTGACAAATCTGGTCTCGTACATACCATTGCGTACATTAAGCTTCCAATCAGGCCAGATATGGAGTCTTCGACATCAACTCTCGATCTTCAACTGTCTTCGGTGAAAGGTCAGCTGAAAGCTTCAAATGGGCTCCTAATGGTACACTGACTGGCTTCGTATCCATGCTAACATGGAACCGCTATAGAACCTTCTTTAAATAAGCCATCTGTGTCAACCAAATTTTGCCCTTCTTCTTATCTCTGCCGATCTCCGCCCCTAAAATGCGCTTAGCCTCACCCAAATCCTTCATCTCGAACTCCTTTGAAAGCTGTGCCTTCAATTCATTTATAGCATATCTGGAAATGGAGGCAACCAACATGTCATCGACATATAGTAACAAATAGATATACGTACCTCCTTTCAACATGTGAAAATATACGTAAGGATCAAACTGGCTCCGAGTGTACGAATTACCAAGCATAAAACCATCGAATCGCCTATACCACTGTCGAGGAGACTGCTTCAAACCATATAGCGATTCTTTAGTCTGCAAACCAACTTTTCTTTCCCTGCAGCTCGGAATCCCAATGGCTGAGTCATATAGATTTCTTCATCAAGATCACCATGAAGAAATGTTGTCTTCACATCCAACTGATCTAATTCCAATCCATACTGTACCACCAAAGCTAGCAAAATCCGAATCGACGAATGCTTCACCACCGGAGAAGACCTCATTATAATCAATACCTTCCTCACGTGCATAGCCCTTCGCAACCAACCTAGCTTTGAACCTCAATGGAGTGCCTTCAATGCCCTCCTTCTTAGTGTATACCCACTTACAACCAATTGCCTTAGTCCCTTTGGAAGCTCAACAAGCTCCCATGTATCGTTCTTGTGAAGAGACTCCATCTCTTCCTGCATAGCTACCTTCCACAAATCAGCCTCAGAACTCGCTTTCGGCCTCTCGAATGTAGTAGGTATCATCTCATCGATACTCTCCACCGAAAGTGCATATGCAACGGTTTGATGGTCATCCAGATGTTTTCCTTCGTTTCAACTGCAATAGAATCCACGAACCCGAGCTGCGGTCCTCGATCCGCACATCGTACTCATATCCTCCGTGTCACCGTCGTGCTTTCGCTGGCGTCACCTCGGTCGGCATTCTAATGGATATTGTACCATCACGGACAATGTGGAGCTGCATCGATCTCCACCACCTGCGATATCTCCTTCGTCGGGTCGCTCTCCACCTGATGAGAGTTAGAAAGCTTCAAGATAGAAGCCTCATCGAATGTGACGTCTCTACTCAGCACAATCTTCTTATCAACTGGATCTCATAGCTTGTATCCTTTGACACCACGCTTGAATCCTACAAATATGGCCTTCCTAGATCGCGGTTCCAATTTATCTATTCTCACATGATAAAATGCAGGGCACCCAAATACCTTGAGCTGGTCATAATGTCGTGCTGGCTCTCCTGACCACTTCTCCATAGGGGTCTTTCCCCCCAATCGCAGATGAAGGTAGCCTGTTGATGAGGTGGCTCGCATATGTAAGTGCCTCAGCCCAAAAGATCTTTTCCAAATCACTATGCGTCAATAAACATTGAACCTTCTCCAGCAAAGATCGATTCAATCTCTCTGCCACCCCCATTTTGCTGTGGTGTATGACTAACCGTGAAGTGTCTCTCTATGCCCTCGTCTCGACATAGCTGCTGAAAGGGATCTAAAGTATACTCACCACCGTTGTCGGATCGCAACGTCTTAATCTTTCTCCCAGTCTACAGTTCTAATTTCTTCTTCCACTCCACGAATATATCTAGGACTTCACTCTTCTTCGTCATGGTGTACACCCAACATCGCCTAGAATAGTCATCAACAAATGTGACGAACCAATGTCTACCACCAAGTGATGCCGTCTTGGTGAGACCCCAAACGTCTGTGTGCACGTAGTCCAGAATACCCCTCGTCTGATGGATGGTTGTTCCGAACTTTACCTTTGTCTGGTTGCCAAGAACACAGTGCTCACAGAACTCAATTTTTTCACTCTTGGCACCCTTTAATAGCCCCTTCTTGCACAACGCCTGCAGTGATTTTTCACCTGTGTGCCCTAACCTATAGTGCCAAAGCCTGCTCGTGTCCGCCTCTGAAACAACTAAAGCAACGTGGCCAATCTCGGTGCTCCCCTTCAGATAGTATAAATTTTGATTGTGGACTCCCTTCATCACTATCAAAGATCCTTTAGTAACCTTCGCTACACCGTTTTTGAAAGTCACCTTGAATCCCTTCGCCTCCAAAGCTCCAACTGAGATAAGATTTTTCTTCAGCTGAGGAACAAATCTCACCTCCTTCAACTCACGGACTACTCCATCGTGCATCCTAATCTGCACAGTACCTATCCCACAAATATCACAGGATTGATTATTTCCCATGACAACAACACCCCCGTCGACTTTCTCAAAAGTTACAAACCAGTCTCGCCTAGGGGTCACATGATAAGTAGCGCCGGAATCAAGCATCCAATCTGATGCTTTCACATGATTCACCTCCGGAGTAATCAATAGAGAAAAGTACGAATCATCGGAATCATCGCCTTTAGCAATATTCACCTCATTGGCCTTTGGGCCCTTTTTCTTGCCATTCTCTTTCTCCTTGAGCTTTGGACAATCTCTCTTCCAACGTCCCTGCTCTTTGCAGAATGCACATTGGTTCTTTGATAACTGGTGGCAGCTTCTTGACTTTGACCTCCCTCTATTACCACCTTTCGGATATGGGCTTCTACCTCTTCCGACAAAGCTCCTCGGCCTCGCACGTGACGGAAGTCTCCTTCTCCTTTCTCCTCAAATCATAGTTGGTCAATGCGTTAGTGACTTCACTATAGCTAATAGAAGATCGTCCGTTTAACAAAGTGAGTACAAAGGTGTCATACTCCTCATCCGGTAAGGAGCCCAATAAAATAATTGCCTTGTACTCATCCGTTATCTTCTCATCAACATTTGCCAAGTCGAACAATAACTTAGTGTAGTTGTTCACATGAGCTGCTAGTGAGGTGCCCCTGGACATCTGAAACCTGAAGAGTCTTCGCAGCAAGTGCAACCTGTTCTCAACACTCTTCGTGAGATCTCAACACTCTTCGTGAGATACTTATTGTTGAGAATTTTCCACATCTTCATTGCAGACGTCACCCCAATCACATCATATTTCAGTCTCGCTCTAAAACAGACTGATCACCTACACACGTTCCTATTCATCTTCTCCCATATTACCTCTTCATATTTAGGTGGCCTCTCATGGACCATGATGGTTTCCTCTAAATTTTGAACATTGAGCGCATCCTGTACGTCGCTCATCCACAAACCAAAGTTGATTTTGCCGTTGTACTTCACCACACTAATTTTGGTGTTCTGAAAACCAACTTGTATTGTACTCGCCATTGACTTACTGCTTTCACCTTCTTCTCCCATTGCAAACTAACTCCAAATTGTAGAGAAAGAAAAACTTTGATAGGATTTAAGAATCACCCAACTGAACCCTAGATCGGATTCCAAATAGATTTCCTAACCACACGAGGAAAGCGAAAACTCCAACGGCAACTCCTAATGCTATCTCTACCGAAGCCATGAACTCCAAGAACTAAGCTTCGCACAAGAATCTTCCTTCACCAAACTCCAAAACCCTAGATCTAAAACCTGGGCTCTGATACCATTTTGTTGTCTTGTGAAGAAAATTTAAGACACCTCTGCACAAAGGGCACAACAAGAGAGCTAGATCGCAATAAGAATTCCCGTCTCACCAAGAAAATAAGAATCTGAAATAAATATCTCAACAAAGTGGGATATTTACTCTTCCTCTCATCAGTTTTAGGACTGACTTGTCGAGGGAACCTAAAAGCTATTACAAATCACACAAATAGCTATTACAAACCAATCAACAACAAGACACCGAATTTTATGTGGTTGACAAGTTGCCTCGTCCACGGGCAAGGAAGATTTACTACTAGAGAAAGAGAATATAAATAGGGTACAAATCTCACACCAAAATCCTAGAACAAAGCTCTCTAAACCCTCACAAATATCTCTCACAAGCGGCTCAAAACCTAATTTCGTACCAAAACACCTCTCCCGCTACCCTTCAAGAAACCCTAGGAAGGGTATTTATAGGTTCAAAACCCAGCACTGGGCACGAGGCAGCGTTTTCTTGTGTTGAGAAAATGCGTGGGCGTGGGCGTGGGCCCCACGAGAGCCCACGAGACGCGTTTTCAAAACCGCGTCTCGTGTTCGCTCGTGGGGGGTGGTCCCCACAAGCCACATGACGCCACAGTTTCATGGTCTAAACTAGAATGAAGAAGCGTTAAGTTCAACCGCTGATGAGGCAAGATCTTCAATAGGAAATGTACCCGTGTTTTTCTAGATAGGCAACTTAGTGGGGTTCCAACTATGTTGGGACAAAGGTTAGGGCAAAGTTATTACTTGAAAGCAACTCGAAGCGGTTGATGGATGGAATTCACGCAAAGTGTGCTTCTAAGTCTTTGGATCCGGCCATTTTAAGTGAGATTAATTTTATACTCACAAGCATTGGGAAGTGAGATTTGTCCATGTTTACAGGGAACGTAACATTGTTGGAAACATGACATACAATGAGGCGGAATATGCATATCATGACTATTAATCAAAATTAATTAAAAACTAGAAGAATACCTGAAACGCTTTCCGAATTTCTTCAATAATCTGTATCAAGATCAATCCGAAATAGCTTCCTCAAGAGAAAAAGCCTCCAATTGAAATCCACCCGTCATCGAAGAGGAGCAATACTGAGAGATGGGTTCTCAAATTTCTATTTCACTTATGTTATTCTCTTATTCTCATAAGGCTACATGTGAACCCTATATATAGGATTAGACTAGCCTTAGAGATTTTAATTTTAAACAATTAGTAATTGTTCAAAACTCTATCCATAACAATTAAAGATAGAATAGAATTGTTTAAAAACTTTATCCATAATAATTAAGGATAGAAATACAATTGTATTGCATGTACACTTCTTCTAATGACATTAGTGAGACCAATTGGGTCTCATATTGAGAACTAATTATTAATCAAATTAATAATTTTAATTTAACAATCAAATCCCTATCCCACCAACTGTTCATAAAAGCTCTTCCATAATATGGGATTAATTATTAATAAATAATATCTTACATTCAGTCCTCTCTAGTATCATTTATTTTTAGACAACTTTTTCGGCGGGACAATTCATCTATTTGCTCATGCCTAAATTGCAATTCCCATGAACATAAATAAAAATCATTTTAGAACATTAAAATATTTTATTTTTATAAGAAAGTAAATTTTGAAAAATATTTTTCAAAAATATTTTTCAAAACCACTGCAGCGAGAATTTAATAACTTCATGGAAATGCATAATAAATTAACTCATCATAATTAGCATACTGGATCCTATCTAAATATCCATCATTTTCCTAAATGAATATAGCAACCCAACGTTTCAGGTTGTCTAGAGCTTGCTAAACAAGCTTAACCATCACATCAAAGCATACTAAATTATCAAATCGAAAATGACAATATCATCAAGTCAAAGGGACTCGTCCTAGAGAATCCAAATACGGTTTAGTGCTACACACATCACAATGCGTGCTTATGACATACACCCGGGGAATCCTCATTCCCAGTGGTTGAGACCCACCACCACATCTCACATGTCGGTGTCATGTATAATAACCTATTATAACAAAGTTATCCTTTACTAGTTATAGGTTAAGCACAAGTTTAAGAAATCTCTAAGTTAAATCATATCTCCAAGGAAGTGACCATCATAGTGCATAAACTAACAAAATAATTTCTAAGGATATATAACAATTATATAAATGATACCCAAATTATATGTGCAACAGTTAAATCTATTAACATTACAATAATATTACATAATTTGTATTGGATGTTCAAGGGCATATTACTACTATTCCAGCAAACATGTGTGCATATTGGCTGCTAAAATCGAACGTCGGTGAGAAATTAAAAAAGAAGGGCAAAGCCAATGGAAAGGGCAAGTCCTCATTCCAGCAGATCTGGAGCCTCGGCGATGAGATCGCGATCCTCAAAGCCATCATTGAGTTCGAGTCCAAGAACGGTTCGAGCTCGACGACGCGGGGATTCGGGAATTCCATCACTTTGTTAAGGATTCCGTAATGGCGAAAAAGAGACCGCCACCACCACCTCCAGTGCCACCCTCTTCCTCATCAAAGTATTCCGTAATGGGGAAAAAGTTGGCGAAAAAGACCACCGAAACCACCTCCACCAACTTGTTCTCGAAAAACATTGCCCTTTCCGGTTCAAGTGCCGCTAGTACCTCTGTAGAGATGTCATGCCCCGCGTTTACCAAAGCATCCTTCATGTACAAATAATTCCTCTTCAAACTCCCCCTACCACCACCATCATTAGCCTCTGCCGCCAACCTTTTAGCCGCCCTTTTAGAATTCATTTTCACCTCATTTTCACTCCCCGCCCCCCAAATCTCCTTTGACAGCTCGTACACTTTCTCATCATGAGGTTTTCCAGATTTGACTGCCTTCGTGTTCTTCCTCGCACGGGCAGCTGCTGTCTCGTACTTCCTCCAGTGCCGCACTCTTCCTCATCCGACGAAGAAGGATCCTCATCCGGCGAAAAAGAGACCACCCAAACTCAATCCGCCGTACAATTGGTGGAGCAAGCCCTTAACTTCATACTGGAGGATATAGAGAGTACGACGGATTGAGTTTGGGAAGTCCCGTCGGTAACTTCATGGCCCTATTGCGTAGTAAATTGATGGAAGCTCATTGGTAGTAATACTTTTTACAAATTGTTTTCTTTTTTTGTGTTTGGTTCTGACTTTCAAAGTAAGTAAAAAGTTAACATGGTACATTTTCATTGGATGACTTGACCCTTAGTTTTAGAAAATCTACTAGTTTCAAACTCTAGTTGTGCATTTAAATCTTTCCATTTCTTGTGAGAAAAAAGACTATTTTTTGTATAAAATATGTTAGCAAAAAGCTGTAGATCTATTATGAAACAGAGCAAATTTATGAGACCATGGAGCGCTATTGCCTTGGAAAACATCAATACCATACCTTGTATCATTTTATTAATCAGGTAATCAGGAAAACAATCTTTCATATTCAGCTTAAAGTTTGATGTTAGAGAATAGTATTGTTATTTGTTTGATAATGAATGAGCCAAATCAGTCTTAGATGGAAACATACAGTCAATATGTATCAAGAAATAGAACTTGACGGAACAAAGATAGAAAATGGATTTAAACATTTTGTTGTTGCTAGTTGCTACACCTTGTTTAGATGAAGACACTATCTTGGTTGTCATTAGTTGGATGAATCAAATAATAACAGAGGGACGGATGCAACTATGCTCCAAATGATTTCGAAATAAACTGGTAATTGCGATGAATTGAGGGTTGATTTTCTAAGTGGCCGAGGCTATACCAAATGGTTCTAAATGGCTTAACTCATATACCAATTTGAGCTGACTATGGAGTCTTACAACAAAATATTATGTATTCCTTAGCATCATATTGTTCCTTTAGCAATGAAGTGATTTTTTTGGTAGATCACCATGAGCATCCACAAAGCTTCGTGCCTCATAAATTTGCTCTGTTTCATAATAGATCTATAGTTTTTTGCTAACATATTTTATACGAAAGATAGTCTTTTTTCTCACAAGAAATAGAAAGATTTAAATGCACAACTAGAGTCTGAAACTAGTAGATTTTCTAAAACTAAGGGTCAAGTCATCCAATGAAAATGTACCATGTTAACTTTTTACTTACTTTGAAAGTCAGAACCAAACACAAAAAAAGGAAACAATTTGTAAAAGTATTACTACCAATGAACTTCCATCAATTTACTACGCAACAAGGTCATGAAGTTACCAACGGGACTTTCCAAACTCACAACTCCACAGCTACCACCTCCCTCTGCAAAACCTCCGCCGCCCCCACCACTGCTAACATCACCCCCACCACGTTCTCTGTCGCCATCGCCTTCACCAACCCCTCCATCGCCTCTTTCCCACCAGCACCAACCACCACCTCGATCCCTCCCTCAACTTTACACATTAACTCCACTGCCGCAATCCTCTATCCAACTCCCCCTCCTTCAATTCTCCCAATAAATTACAAAAATTAAGAAAACTTGAGATTAGAATTAGGGTTACCTAGATAGAGACGAAGCAAGAGTTAGATATGAAGCAAGAGGAACCAGAAGGTGATGACTTCGGTGAATACGGCAACCGGCGGTGGGATGTGGGGGTTGAGCAGAGGTGGAGGGCGGCGGCTTCGGTTGATCTGGAGTGAGAGAGATGAGAGACATAAAAGTTTTACGGGGGTGTACATCTCATAACTTAGAGGGATGATCAAACGGATTGCAGGTATTAGGGGAGATCAAACCGTTCACAAAATTAGGCGAGTCCCAAAGGCGGGGAAATTTCCCCTTACGAAATTTTGAGGTTATCCAAAATAACCCTGACGGCTGGGCTTTTTTCCCGTCAGGGATGTTTTACATCCTTGACGGCTCATCCCTGACTGCCAGCGCCGTCAGGGATGTGAACATCTTTGACGGGAAATTCCCGTCAAGGATGCCCAGTTTTCTACTAGTGATTATATGGGTTGGATCATAAACGGGTCAACCTAAATTTACCCATTTATTAAATAGGTCAGTTCGGGTTGACCCGGACTGACCCGTGTAACCCAACACTGCCCCGTATAACCCAAATTTACCCATTTGTTTGGCAAAGACTGAGCGACTCATAAATGCTCTCTGGGAAAAAGAAGAAGAAAGAAAGAAACCCTAGATTTCATCCCAATCATCATGGAGCTCAAGCGGCGAGCAACGGCAGCGAGTGGCGAGCAGTGGCGGCGAGCGGCGGAGTGGAGAGGAAACGTGAAGATTTTGTCTCGATAGAAGCGGGTCTTGAGAAAGAAAGAGGGTCCCTTTAACTTTCATCATCACCCATAAATCTTGTTGAGTAATGGGAGGAAAAGAGTGATGACATGTTGGTTTTTTCTTGTTCTTGGCACCAAACCCTTATTTATGTGGGTTTTGCTTTTTACAAGGCAAAGGATCTCTGTTGGGTGCTGCCTTATGAGCTATAATTACAAAATGGGTGGTAACTGGAATTTGTTTGCTCTTTGCTCCTCTACAAAATCATAAATTACACAACACCCCCATGCAGGTCAGTCCTAATCATTTTGTGCTTGTTATGCATCATGTTGCATGTGATTTGCATCTATGCAAAGAAGCTACTGATGAACTCTTACAGGAACTCAACAGCGCAATGCCAGCAAAAATTTTGAGGATTTTGCAGCTGAAGGAAGAAGTAAAAGCTTATGAAGAAGAGTTTCGTGCTAGAGAAATGTCTCGGATTATTCTTGGATTTGTTATAAAGATAAACAAATTAGTCAAGGATAATGAGGGGAGGAAGAATTATTATTTGATTGCGGATATATGTAATGTGTTTAATAAGTACTATTTGATGCATGTATCGTGGAAAAAGATGATATTCTGCTTCTTATATGGATGGATTTAAAATTGAGATGTTGTATGAGGATGCTAAGGACTTGCGTGCTTATTATAATGAACGGGTTTCCAATGTATTTGACGATGAGGTACGTATGATTTTATTGCCTAAAGATAGACACAAGAAATTTATTGGGTTCAAATGGATTTGGTAGTTTTTATTACTTTCTTTTAGATATTAAATTTCACGAAAACTATGATGAAATATTAAAGATTTTTGGATAAAAGTTCCATAAACTATTATTATATTTTCGAGAAATATACCAGAAGTTTTAAATCAGCAGAAAAAGCTTATACTTTCGGAGAAATACATGAATTAGATATCATGAACTTTTCTTATGTTATATAGAACCACCATGAATTTTTAAATAAGATCATTAAAACTACAAAGAACTTTAAGCTGTCGTGAACTTTTATTATCATGAAACAACAAAGTTTTCTAACAGCTTGTGAGGACTTTTATGCTGATTTGAAGGTTTTGTGTTGTTTCTTTTCAAAATAAATCATTTTATGATAATTTTTGTGGGAAAAACAAAATAGTTCATGATATTTTTTGGGTTTTAGTTTCAACTTACCCTCCTAAACTATTAAACCCGTGCATGCTCTCTTCTGGTCTCGCCTCTATTAAATTCCTTCCTACGAAGGTAAGGACCAAAAATAGTTCAGGAGGTAGCAGGGACAAAGCCAATAGCTTAGGGGGTTAATTAATACGGACTAAAAGAAATTCAGCGGTAAGTAGGGATGAATTTTAATAGATTAAAGGGATAAATAGGGCCTCAAGCCATTGAAATTAATTTACCCTTTAATTTTCTTTAGTAGTCAAGGTTATTGAAACTTTAGTGCGAAGCATAAACAAGACTCTTGTCTCTTACTATTAACCAACCAGGAGCATCACAAGGAGAAACATAAAAGTTTGATATCAATATGTAATATTAATCCTTTTTAACAGTGTGAACATTTTCTTTAAATTTTTTTATTCCTTTTTTCCAGGACACCTGAGAAGCCCTCGAAAATTCCTCCAAATATGAACCTTGACTTGCCGAACTCATCGAATACAAACACAAGTTGACTAATGAAATTAAAAAAATGCATGCCTGAAGATGAGGATGACAACGACAACAAAAGTATCACACACGACGAGTTGATCTTCAATACCATCGTCAAGATTGCAGAGACCCGAGATGAGTTGAGCCAAGCTTTTGAAGGCAAATAGTACTCTTGCCCCGATAAAAAGGACCCATGCCTATATCTTGCTGCAGCAAGGATCAAAGAAGGGTGGAAAATGTTTAAAGATTTGTTGGTGAAGATGCCTGTGAATTATAGCATGACCTTGCGACAGTGGCTAGAGTTGAGGTTGCAGGCAAAGTTTCATGAGCATATAGAGCTCCCGCTGAAAACAATCGAGAATCAAGAATCAAGATGATGATGAATTGATGATGATCCAGAGTAACGATCAATTAGTTGATTAAGGTATCCATTTCAAGGAGAGTTTTTAGGTAATTTAGTTTATATTATTACTGAATATTGTTATGCATTATCATGACCGACATTTAGACTTTGATTTCTTTGAACATGTTTATGAGAAGTATATACAGGATCTCTCCGTATTAATGATGTACGTCACAAACAATATGGACCGTAGTTCATTGGAGTTTAGTTGAACTTGAACAACAAAATTAGGCTTTGATAATGGATTCAAAGATAAATAACTTTGACATAGGAATCTTAATTTATTACTTGAGAGTGTACTGTTGATATAGACTGCCTCGGCATGTAAAAAGTTTTCATACTCATCTTCCTGTATACACCAAAAATTTTAATGGAGGTGAATCTAAACGTTCGCACTCTATTTATGCAATACAAAAATGCGAGGTAAATAAAAATGCCTTGCATGTTACAACTTTTATTGTAGTGTTAGCGGTTTAAGAGTTCGCTAATCGATGCGGATGAAAGTTTCAAAAAAAATGATGCAACCTCCCAATTTTTCTAAGGGTTGTTTGGTTCACATGAAATAGACTTACAATGGTAAATGTAGCAACAAAATTTCTATTATAATTTTTGGTTTACAACAAGATAACTGGTTATGGTAAGTAGATTTACTTTTTGTAGAAAAAAGTTGTAGCATTTGTTTGGCCAAATTAACCGCATAAAATGTTGCAAGTTTGCATTAACTAAAAAACTAAAAAACTAATGCGACGTCAGCAAATTGGTGGATTCTCAAACACTTCATTGCAATGGATATACGTTTCCTACTATAAAAAATGTAAATCTAACAACTTTTGCAACTAACCAAATATTAAATTTGGGTTTAGAAATACATTTGCCACAACAAAAATATAGATATCCAAGTGATAAATTTGATGTTTATTCCATGCAATAAATGCAGCATGCAACATTTACTGCAATTACAATTGCAGTGAACCAAACAACCGCTAAGTTAGATCATATCTTTTTAATAATTTTCAAAATGCCCATTATTTCAATTTTCTAATCATATTTACAACGGCCAATAACAGGATTCTAATTAGTTATATTTTTTTTGTTTTAAATCTTGGAAATAAATTAATTAGGGAAAATAATATCAAAATAGTAGAGTTTAATTGTTCTTGATTACCATATCAATTTGAAATCCTCGAAATAATCTTTAAAGAACTAACAAAATCTTAACAAACAATATTTCCATCTTCTTTAAGGGATAAAATCTTATATAATTTGATGCATCCCTTGACTTAAGGATAAATATTATGAAAAATACCTAAAACAGATTTCTTTTAATTAATTAAGATCAACCTCCATGAAATAAAATAAAAAAACCTCTACAAATTCATCCAAAAAAAATCCTCTCAAACTTCAACATCAGATTTCACAACCCAAACCCTAAAACCATGCAAAGAATCATTAAACCCTTGCTCCACAAATTCATCCCCTGCCCATCTCTCAAATCTCCTAAACATCTCATTATAAACCCTAGCAAAAACCTTTGCAAATACCTTTCCACTGATTCCATGAGAGAACTCGACGCCAACAACTACTTCTCCTCAATCTCTATGCTTGAGCATTGCCTCGACGATGCAGTCATCCACAAGCATAACAATGATCGTGACAGAGATTTGTTTCTATGCAGAGAAGCGCTTGACGAACTCTTAGAAGAACTCAAGAAAGCGCAACCAACAAAAATTTCAAGGATTTCGCAGTTGGAGGCCGAAGTAAAAGCTTACGAAAAAGAGTTTCATGCTAGAGAAACGTCTGAGATTGTTCTTGGATTTGCTCTCCAGGTACACAGAGCCATGAATGGTTATTGTTTCAATGGCAAGTATGATTCTAGAGAGGATGCGTTTGCGGAATGGCGATCGACCTTTTTTCGCTTCAAGCGTTGTAATTTTTCGGATTTATGTTATAGTTTCAAGAAGTATTTCATGCATATATTGATGGGAAAAGATGAGATTTTGCTTCTTAGATGGATGGATTTACAAGTTCAGATGTTGCATGAGGATGCTAAGGATTTGGATAATTATTATAATGAAGGGTTTCCAATGTATATGCTTATGAGGTACGTATTATTTTAGACTTATGAAAACTTATTACTCATTGAGAAAAAAATGTAGATGCGTTTATATTTTACATAGCCATTGGATTAATAAATTGCACACATACAGAAATTTACAGGGTTCATTGATTTGACATTTTACATGTTTTCTTCTCGATAAATTTGACAAAACTGATGTGATATATTTTAGGAATCTTAAATAAAAAGCATCATAACTATACTTATTAGAACCATTAGCTTTCTAAATCAGCTGAAAAAAGCATAGAATTTCATAAAATTATCAAAAATTAAATATATTTAACTTTTATTTGTAATATTTTACAAAACTACTATGAATATTCAGATTAGATCATTAAAACTACAATGAAACTTTACAATAAAGTTTCTCAGTGCCAAACTGTTATATTTTATGTTGATTTGATAATTTTGGTTTTTCTATAAAACTATGAACTTTATTTTAACTTTGTTCAAGACACTGAACAGTTCATGTCAGTTTGATACCCTTTTGTTGTGTTTATCTACCTGCATGATACTCTAGTACCCAGCATGAACATGAATATATATGTAAATATGTCTCTCACTATTAATCAAGCATAAACATAAAATTCTACTATGCGAAGTAAATCAAGATAACTAATTATGCAATTTTATTTGCTTTCTTAATGCATAATTTACATTTATAAGTGGAAGAATTTCTTTTATTGTTTTGTTGTTTTTTCTAGTACACCTGGAACGCCACAAAGCCCTCGAAAATTCCTTCCAATTTCCACCTTCACGAGCAACTTTGATAAACTCCTCGAACTAAAACAGAAGTCGACTAAACAAAGTCAAATACTCAAAGAGGAGGACGAGGATGACGATAGCAAGAACATTGTGCATGATGAGTTGATCTTCAATACCATCGTCAAGATTGCAGAGGCCCGAGAAAAGATGTGCCTTGGTTTTTCAGCGAAAGAAGAAAACTCCAAGAAGAAGAAGCACTTAGATTGTATTCCACAGGCGATAACTGAAGCTTCGAAAACGTTAGAAGATTTGTTGGTGAAGCTGCCAGTAAATTATGACATGACTTTGAGACAATGGCTAGAGTTTAAGTTGCAGGCGAAGCTTCACGGATATATATTAGAGACCAGAGATCCCCTGAACAAGCTTTAGGAAGTTCTCGAAGACAGAGCAATCCCTATATTTAATACAGGGGATCGAGAAGATTTTATTTAATATCGCATAATATGATTTCGCATTATCTACAATTTTTATTTGGAACATGAGACGTGGATTATTAAACAGAAATTTGTTTTCTAATTTTAAATTTGACTTTGAATAAAAAAAAACTCTTTTCTTTTTATCAGGCAGTCTTTTGCTAGAAATTTGTAAAGAAAGCTATACTCAGGTGAGAGGCCTATATAGGAATTTGTGAAACTTACAGAATCTCGTTCATTTCTAGCTCAAGATTTCAGAACCATTCTGTAATCAATAATATACACTTCAAAAGCTCCCGTGTTGCCTAACTCTAGCTTCTGGTAAACAATACAGCAAAAATTTCAAATTTATTGGGGTATTTTGGTCATTCAACTTTGTTGGGATTTAGTGACAGTTTTAAATTTGGGTATTTTGGCCATTCAACTTTGTTGGGATTTAGTGACAGTTTGAAAGTTTTTAGGGTTAAGTGCCAAAACGTCCGAACTTTTGGTGGTTTAGTGAAGTTTACCCTATAATAAACCATTGTGAAATAGATAAAAAGCACAAATCTTAACGAACAATATTTCCATCTTGATTAAGGGATGAAAATCTATCTAATTGGACGCACCCCTTAATTTAAAGATAAAAATTATGAAAATTATGTAAAGATTTATTTAATTAATTTAAGATCCGCCTCCATAAAAAAGCCCTCTACAAACTCATGATATAAAAAAAAACACTCAAACTTCATCATCAAATTTCACAACCCAAAAACCCTAAAACCATGCAAAGAATCATCAAACCCTCGCCTCCCAAACCCATCTCCTTCCTCCATTCTCTCAAAAAATCTCCTAAACCCCTCTTAAACCCTACCAAATTCATCCCCGACGGATTCTCAACCATCAAAAACCATCGTAAATACTTCTGCACCAATCCAATAAGAGAACTCGATGCCAACAACTACTTCTCCTCAATCTCCATGCTCGAGCATTCCCTTGACGATGCAGTCACCTACAAACACAACAGTAAAGGTCGCGATCAAGATCTCCATCAATGCAGAGAAGCTCTAGATGAGCTCTTGCAAGAACTCAAAGATGCAACTGCAACAAAAACTCCGAGGATCTCGCAGCTGGAGAAGGAAGTGAAAGCCTACGAGAAAGAGTTTCATGCCAGAGTGACATCGGAGATTGTTCTTGGATTCGTCCTCCTGATTCAAAAATTCAAGAACGAGGATCAAGAAAAGTTTTGGTTATTCATTTAAGAAATATAGTAAAGAGAATCCTGATATTTCAAATATATCTTCATATTATCCAGTCGAGCGTCCTTATTCGTTCGAGGATATATGTAATTATTTTAAGAAGAATTTGATGCATATATTGGTGGGAAAAGAGGAGATTTCGCTTCTTAGATGGATGGATTTTCAAATTCAGATGATGCATGAGGATGCCAAGGATTTGGATACCTACTATAATGAAGGGTTTCCTACCTATATGAGGATGAGGTACGTATGATGACTTTAGAAAATCATTGGTTATGAATATGTACCCATGATAGCTTAAGTTTTCATTCATTAAACACAAGAAATTTATAAGGTTCAATGGATTTGATATTTCTTATATTTTCTTGCGGGGTAGTTAGTTTCACAAGACTATGATGAACTATTAGGGATTTGTTTGTGAACATGTAATCCTATTAAGGTTTTCATTCATTAAACACAAGAAATTTATAAGGTTTAATGGATTTGATATTTCTTATATTTTCGTGTGGGGTGGGCATCACAAGACTAGGATGAACTATTAGGGATTTTGATTGATCATAAACTATTTTTAATTTAGAGAAAGCAAAAAAATGTCATTGACTTTCAGAGAAATACATGAACTACGTATATCAACTTTTATAGAACCACCATGAATTTTTCAAATAATATCATTAAACTACAATGAATTTTAGTTATTGTGGTTCAAGAATTACATAAAACTACACTAAAGTTTTCAAGCAGTGACTTTTATGCTGACTTGAGATTTTATATTATTTCTTTTCTAATAAAAATAATTTAGAATAATTTTGTGCAAAACTCCTAACAGTTCGTGAAATTTACTATTAATCTAATCTGTCATCAATGAAACAAGTAATTTAAATACAATGACTGAAATATATTAATCCTTATTTAAGTGTGAAGATCTTCTTGTACACCTGAAATGCCACGAAGCCCTCGAAAGTTCCTCCAAATCTCGACCTTGACTCGCCACTTCGACAAACTCGTGGAATCCAAACACAAGTTGACTAATGAAAGTCAAATAACTGAAGCAGAGGAGGACGAAAACAATAATGTCAAGTGCAATGAGATGATCTACAATACCATCGTCAAGATTGCAGAGGCCCAAGATAAGTTGAGCCAAGCTTTTGAAGACAAAAAAGAGAACTGTGATCTCGAGCAAAGATACTCATCTTATGTTCCAAAGACGATAAGTTTGGATCGTGTTCCGAAGGCGATAAATGAAGTGTCGGAAATGTTTGAAGATTTGTCTGTGAAGTTGCCGGTGAATTATGATATGACTTTGAAACAATGGCTAGAGTTGAAGTTGCAGGCTAAGCTTCATGAGTATATATTGAAGGCCAGAGTTCCGACTGAATAAGCTTGAAGACGAACAATTAGTTGACAGTCATGCCATTTCGGGTAGACTTTTAGATTTTATTTTTATTTTGCTTTAGATATGATTTTTATTTTGAATATGATGATGAGGAGTATATGAAGTTTAACTCTAATATTTCTCTTATTAAAAGTTTGTATGCAGTTATTGAAATAGAAGCGACTTCATATTTGATAAAGTAGAAAATATGTTTCATAATATTAAATTTGACTTTGAATAGAAAATCTCTCTCTTTTTATCAGACATTCTTTGCTTGAAATTTGTGAAGAAAGCCATATAAATCTAGTAGACAATTGAAGGCTCTTTGACAAATCATACGCCTCAACATTTCGACCTCTTTTTTCATATCATGACTTAAAA
This sequence comes from Asparagus setaceus, assembly GCA_012295165.1. NCBI lineage: Eukaryota > Viridiplantae > Streptophyta > Magnoliopsida > Asparagales > Asparagaceae > Asparagus > Asparagus setaceus. The sequence continues at coordinate 20,907,740 of CM022704.1, read as the reverse complement.
TACTAACTCTCCATATTAAAGCATGTACACGTACCATAATCTCTATATCCCTTTTCCTTTTACTTCTTTTTTTTTTTTTGGTGGGGTGGGGGTCTGGTTGGTAACTATCAAGCTTGCCTCCCTACCAAGAACGTTATTGCTCTACGAATTTGTATTCATTGTTTGCTTAAACCCTGCTATTGATTCTACACTCATCATGTAAAAATCTTCATTTTACCTCCCTGTACACTCTAAAATTCTAGGTGCCTGTTTAGATTGGTGGTTTCAATTCTCACTCCAAACCGGGCATCCAAAAAGTAAATTTGAGGAGATGTCATATAATATAGCACAAGGTAGAAACATTTCATAATAAGGAATATATATACTATCAAAAATTTACTTTCTAATATACTGATTTCAGAAATCCCTCAATCGGGTATAAGGACCAAAAAAGATCGTGAAAGCCTCTATCCGGAGAGCTAACAAATCACTATGACACAAACAAAGCTTAATTAAGAGTTGCCTGGGATACTATCATAAAACATGAATGTAAAACCCCAAAAAAAAAAAAAGTGTTACTATGACAAACATAACCAAAGATGAATCATGGTTAGTCTTTTCATGTATGATCCTGTGTGTTTGAGTGGTCTGACCCTCTTATATCCTCTGGCCTTGATGGAGATCCCTTGTGCTTCATTATGTGTCTACATGTTCTGAAACATGCAAAGAATCGTAGTTGATAAGTAGAATAAAAGAAAGGCAAAATGGGTGAGGAAAGAGATAATATAGAAGGTGTCCAAATGACATAAGGGTGAAATTGTCCAAAAACATATGTCAAGCACAAGAAAGCATACTCTGATTATCCTCAGATATGCTAGTGTAGAGAAAAAAAAAGTTCCTGGTAGTTTTCTCTAACCCAAAAAAAAAAACAAAACAAAACAAAACAAAAACAAAAACAAAAAAACAAAAACCCGAAGCTCACAGTATTTTTGTTAAATTTACCCTTAAAAGGACTATATGAATTATAATGTGCACAAATGCAAAAAAAAAAAAGTTAAACTTAAGATAAATAGGTGATATATCAAGAAGAAAACATACGCATCCAAAGCTTCTGCCTTTCTCCTTATCTCATGGGACCATAGTACTGGATCAGTGCTCTTGGGCAGTGAATCCTGTTGCTGAGCCTTTTCCCTTAGCCACTGCTCGGCTTTGTTGCATTCGTTGATGACCTGCAAACCAAAAACAAGAGTCTGGATGCTGAGGTTGAACATAAAAATACTGAGCTGAGACCTATAGGGAACTGTGGAACTTACAGAATCTCGTTCATATGTAGCTAAAGATTTCACAGCCATTCTGTAATCTATAATACACTTCAAAAGCTCCCTTGTTGCCTGAACTCTAGCTTCTTCATCTCTATATCGATTTTCAATAGGATCTACAATCTATCGGTAAACAACAGTACCCAACTTATTAGAGGATGCATAAAATTAATGAGAAAAAAGAATACCAATGTGCAGCTATAAAACAAGGGTAACGGAAACAGAGAAATTCAAAGCAAAACATTACATATAGAATAAAGTAGAAAAAATAAGAACATGTTATAGAAATAACATCATAGCAATAGACCAGGGGCAAAGAAATGAAAGCTATAGAAGCACCAAGGGTAAGCATTTCAGCACAACGGACCTAACCATCATAAAGCTTAGCAAATATGGGCTCCAAAATGCGATGGCATCCCCCGACAACACTTGGTGAAGTAAATTGATTACAATGTTCTGCCGAAACTTACAGACATAGCACAATCTAGGGGACCACAAGAAATGGCTCGTGCTCCACTCAATGCTATGCAAGATTCAACTCAAAGAAAGTCTAACCAATGCCAAATACCATTGAGAAATTCCATCTTAAAAGTACTTAAGTTCCCGTAACCAAACTCGGGTGTGATAAACAAATTTTTTGCGCACCAATGCCATTATTGAACATTAATTGGAAACTTCACATGATGAAATTTTCACATGTGACGGGCCCAAATAATCAAACAAGGCTAAACAACTCAATGGACATTTTTATTCATATTAATTGTCAAAAAGAACTAGTCCATCTATGTGTTTAATTACAATCACAGATTCATAATGGCCTATCAAATGCATGTCTAGGTCATTTCTCGCTAATTTAGCTAATAAGGATATTGCCAAACAAATTATCTCCGGCTGACAAATTCACTTACCTGTAACTGTAGGTCCTAAGATTCTATCTCAGAACAATCTAAGCTCCACATCATCTCCTGATAATTTTGATGGTTTTAACACATCTTTAGCATGGTATAATCAAATTAACAAAATGCAGCAGAAAGACCAAGATGAGTAATCTCATTATCCATGAGATTCAAGACCCTTTCACTTAATCATTAAGATTATCTAGATGGACCCTGCACAGAGAGATATCGGACTTGACAATAATTAGAAGTAGGGGTGGCTATGGATAAGGATAGAATTGTTACATATTGTGTTCATACTCAAACTACATAAGGTTTAAGGATATCCAAATTCTGACCCCGAATAATCAGATGGAGCTGGTGATATTGGATTTGCAATACTTAAAAGTAAGGGTGGCTATCGATCAGGTTAGAATTGTTACATACTGTATCCATAAACTACATAAGGTTTAAGGATATCTAAATTCTGCATGATTTGGTCGAAATTGGATCGGGTTTAGAATACTTATTGGATAATTGTATACAGTTTTAGAAGTCAAAAAGACAACCGAAAAAAGAACATTGGAGCTGCAAATTTGTAAAAACGTAAAAATCTACAACAATAATAGTTAGAAGCTACTAGTATGCAAGACCTTAAATCTACTTGAACCTCGGCATCCCAAAATCATGTCAATTAAGATTCGGTCAGGTTGTTTGTTATCAGGTTTTGAGTATATCCAATCCAAAATCAGTAACTTTTCATAAAGGAGTTATTAATTTAAACCTTACCTTAATGTTAGCGGAACTTAAAATTACTATCCAATCCTAAAATTTGTGTTGCTATCAGGCCAAATTAATGGGTTACAGGCCTTCTTTGTCACTCCTACTTAGAAGGGAACTTGATTTTAAAATTTTTTTTGAAAAGAATAGTGCTTAAGATAGATGACGACAACTTTAGATTAAACTGTTGAAAAAGTATAGCAACTTGACTGCATAATCATGATTAGTTGCTAATCAGGTCTCTGAACACATGGATAGACAGATGAGTAAGATGACATAACTTTATATCTTAATAAAATATCACTGCTACATTTAATGACTACAGAAATAAGAAAAACAGTAAATAGGAGCAGAACTAAGGAAATGACTGAGCCAATGAATAATGAAGGATCATTCACCTTTTTTAAATCTTCAAGCTTGCTAGCATAGACCTTTTCTGTTTCATCATCCCCATCCTCATAGAGCCAATCTTCTGTTTGTTGCAAGCTAGTGGAGATGCCTTCTCTTTCAGATTCAGATGCAAAGCTGCGGTACTTCTCAAAAAGCTGCAACAATAGTATTATTTTTTAATAATCATCTCAAAAGAAAAGAAAAGTATAAAGAGATGACTGAATTTAAAAATTACCTTGTTGCGGACCTCATACACGTAAGCTTCCAATTGATTCTTTCTGTCTTTTGTTTGCTCCATAAGATTGTCTTGATCGGCTAGCCGCTGTTCTTGTTCTTGGGCATGTAATAGTTCGGCTTTTGACATTCCACCATATATAGTCTCATTAACAGGTATTTCATGCCTTCTAGAGGATCTGTTAGTTCTTGCCCTATCACCCTGCAAATGATAATTAATATATATGAATGTTGCTACATTTACATATTTGCTAAACATTTTAATGTAGTAAGTATGCTTATCAGTTTTAATGCAGAAAACATAGTACAGAGTTTTTCATTTTCCTGGACCTAATAGTAACCAGGAATTTTGATTTATAGGACTACTGCAGCTTTTACATATTTTTGCTAGCGCAAACAATGTTGCTGGTGGTCAATAACAAAAGTAACACTATAAAACTTCAAACGATTGCAAACAGTAAGCCACACTTTAATTCATAAAAGTGTATGTAGATTCCAAATATAAATCTTACATGACAAAAGTTAACACTTAATACTATGCAGTATGTGCATTTGCTTCCCATGAGGAGAAAAAGCATTGTACTAATTGTTTGTCCATAAAGCAAAACAAATGCAAAAACCCTTCAATACAGTTATGTACTAAAACTCCCCAAAACAATTAAAATTTGCAAATACTCCATCCACTCTTCAGGAACTGATAAAGGTAAGGCAATGCCAACATCTAACTAAGACTTCTTGTTATTGTCAGGTTTGACATCATCATCATCATCTAAGTTAAAGGGAAACAACTTGTTCAATAGTTTTTTGGGAGAAAACTACAAACATCAAGAAATATTCAAATAAGTACAACCTTATGAAAAAACTAATTTCAGATGTTTCAATAATTCATCTTACTTGCTAAAGGGAGCTCAGACCACAATACAATCTGTTAGCTCATGTTTAATATTTATTACTTAATATTACTTAATGATTAATGAGAATACCAGTAGTATGTCTAATAATCTCAATGATCTTTAATTTAGATCTGGTATAGGAAACACTTCTATCCCTAAGGCACATCAGGACAAATAGGAAATGGGATGATATTACCAAATCTCATCGGAAAAAGCCTGTTTTCTCAATATATCCAAGGGTCCATATTTTGGTTGCGTCAAATTGCAGATCAATGTAGATTTGTAGTTCATGGAATTAGTTGGAAGTGCAAATCCAGCTATTTTGCTTGTTTCATTATATTCGGGATCTTAATTTATGAGTTCAGCATATTGTTGTTTGGTCAGATATATTTCAAATTCATGAATTATACTTTGTGTGACCTTTTTAGGTATAAATGTAGTTAGGCTTACCTTCAAATGCAAAAGGTGAACTTACCACCTCTCCAACACCAGGAATTGAATTCACTCATTTTGTTAGAGAATAGAGTGAAATCCAATTCACTTTTTGAATAAAAAAAAAACTGACAAACTCTAATACACCATGTAGGAAATCCACAATCCCATACCAAAATCTTAGTTGGCTAGAGCAATTTCAATAACTGAAATTTATGAAATTCCAAATGATGATTGGCGACCGAGTAGAGGTACAATCCTACCCTCAAGGAAAAGCGTCAGCACCATCAAACTTAGCAAATCTATAAAGTAATGTTACTTGTGAAGAAATGGTTGAACTTATAACTGTATGACACATCAAAGTTGACATTACAGGAACGAAAAATAAGAAACAGTCAAAACAACCAATGTTTTAAACAGCTAGCACCTAGCCTTCCTAGGCGCCCACCTAGGCCTAGGCAGTACCTAGGCCGCGCCCGCCTAGGTCTTGGGAGCATCTAGGGGAGCATGGATCGCTTACGTAATGCACAGCTTAGATCTTGGTCGTAATTTCCTCCTTTGTAGCCTCCACGTCCTCCAACCTCCGAACTCTTCCGACCTCCTCCACTAACAATTAACAACTCTTCACCTCCTCCGCCTTTCAAAAAACCTCCTCCACTACCACTTAAACAAAGAAAGAAATCCGTCTAGGCACTAGTCCGGCTCTAGCAGTGCCTAGTGTTTTTTATAATATTAGCATTTATTATCAATTATTGTAACTAAAAATATATAGGAAAACCGTCTAGGCTCTAGGCACCAGGTTTCATGCCCAGGTCATTGAAAATGACAATAATTATTATAGGGTTTATTATCTGTATACCTCTCACTTATCATATCTTCAAATTCATCCTCTAAATCTGACTATTTGTCAATCCCCCCACCCCAACCCCCACCCCCAAAAAAAGGAAAAAAGCTTTTTCTATGATTATATAATCATCTTTACTATTCATGATACTACTTCATGGATTATGTATTATGATTTTGTCAATTCAACTATGAGATTAAATTAGGGATTGGATTTTCGAAAATATTTGATTTAGTAAGATTTTTACAAAGATTTTCATTTTTTAATTTTCTTTATTTAGACAACTTGAAATTTAATTTTGACTGAGGAGCACAAAAAGAAGATTGGTGCGATAAGATAAAAGTCTTACTTTTTGGCTAAATTTTAAATGAAACTTTAAGCATAACCCTAAAAATGAAAGGAAAAAGAACAAGATGAGGGTATTTTCATTAAACTACAAATAAAATGAACTATTAACTAAAGAAGGGACTCAAACTGATTCAATCATCTAAATTTAGGGAGGTTTAATGATCTAACTAATAAATACAATAAGATTTTCTGATTCTTGTGGTTACTTTAGGGATTTTTCTGAAAGTTACTCTTAAAAATAAAAGAAAAGAAGGAATTTTTCAATGAGGAAAGTTGAAGTTCATAAGCCATAAAATGAAAGATAGAGTACAAGTAACTGTTTTCTGTTTTCTCACGCCTGCGATCATAGAGTGGCAAAGGTTATGAGGTGACATGCACTGAGACAGAAAGACTATGAATGCCCATTTAACTATGAAAAAAGACCAAATAATATTTAATTTGCATCAACTAAGGAATGCTATGGAATCGAGAAGTGTCATAAAGCCTAGAAGTCCACAGTCCATGTGACTAACTCAAATGATTGATATACAAGCTTGAAAACCTATACGTTCGATATCTCCATGAATCTAGGATGTTTTTCCTCATCTTGTATCAATTAGTCTATGCAAAAGACTGATAACATTCGAGATTATGAAGGATTATGCACAAAAGAGGGAGTCACCTAAACTATTAGGCAGTTTTAAGGTCATTCAGAGGAGAATTCTCCCTACACTAGGAAAAAGGTTCTAGTCAAAGACCAAAGTTGCCAAATTTGTTCTCTGGAATTAAACTTATCTCTGAGGCAAATATTTGCCAACAATGGCACAAAAAGCTTTCATATACGGTGTCCTAAGCAAGCAACAACAAATATAAAAGAACCTAAGCTGGTGTTGTGCTTTAATGTTAATCCTTTTACCGCATGTCCCAAGTTAAGATAAAGGAGGAGGGTTGTGTTAGGTAGCTTTCAGTGTAAAATTTGGATCTACATGATATAAACCCTAAAAAATAAAATGTCCCAATTTCATAGCTGGATACACTTCATGAGTTTAATATAAGATACCTTTTCAAAACTCTAAAACTTGTAATGCACCGTAATATTTATGTGCAATGAAACTTATATTAGTATTTAAAAGAAAACCATAGGGTATATAAAAGCTTGAGGGAAAAAAAAGATTATTTATGTTTTAAAATTAAATTATTCCAGAATAAAGAAACAACATTGTTTTTTTTTAAGGAATCAGATATATAAAGGTTCGCCTTTTCCTCACTCCGTCTCCCTCTAGAATCTACTCCCTTTCTCTACAAGGTTTTTTTTTTTTTTTGGGTGCAATACTAACTCCCTAAATATTCTTAAATTTTTTTTTTCAAATGCATATTTAAGCACATCTCTCTACCTTTACTCCATGTATATACGTGTGCATTATATAACGATTTTAGTGTTTTACTGTAAACATATCAATGGAAAATGGCATTAGCAAAAATTATTAAAGGTGGATATGCTGAAACATGTTCATTTTTCATTAGAAATTTTAAACAAGATAATCATATATATACATGATTATATTTTTTAATACATAAACCTTTTACAAATCATAATTATGTTGAAAGAAGAGGTGACAGCAAGTAGAAGTCGCACCTGTATCCCTATGATCCACATGCAAATCCATTATAAATTCGTAGGACCATCCACATCCAGATGCACTTAAGGATCAAAACCCAGTAATTGGATTTGCTTCAATTTACTGATTATCTAAATCCAATATTCCGTCTTAAATATGACAATTCCTGCTAAGTATCAAGTAGAAATTGACAAGAGTTCTTCCTCTAGAGTGTCACTTTGTTTTAATTTCCTATGTTAGATTTGTCTAAACATAAATAACATTTTTAGGTCAATGACATAAATAACATTATAAACATTAAGTTTAGAAAGAAGAGAATTATTTAGATTGAATGAGTGCGTTAAACTTTAAGAAAATTTATGGGGTTACCAAATTAGGATCCTTAAGGATCTCTGCCTCGAGCCAATAAGGAACAGAATTTATTTCTTAAGATTCACGTCCTACAAAGAATGTATTATATAGCAGGATCCAAATATAAATATAAATAAATAAATATCTCAGTCGTGATCCGTCTAAAAGACGCTGTTGCACTCTGATAAAGCTTAAAAGTTTTGATTTTTTAACCTTTTTTTTCGGTCGAGTGAAAATGCAGTTGCCATACGCTAGTAAATGATAAAAGAACTTAGATAATTTATTTGAAAGAAGATTATTAGTATGACAATGAAGTATAAATACATGTAGGTAAATCGATAATCACCAACTTACAGATTCAGAATGTGGAATATCTGATCGGATGTTTGAGGCTGAATCATGATCAATGTCCATGTCTGTATGATTTTCCTCATCTTGTATCAATTAGTCTATGCAAAAGACTGATAACATTCGAGATTATGAAGGATTATGCACAAAAGAGGGAGTCACCTAAACTATTAGGCAGTTTTAAGGTCATTCAGAGGAGAATTCTCCCTACACTAGGAAAAAGGTTCTAGTCAAAGACCAAAGTTGCCAAATTTGTTCTCTGGAATTAAACTTATCTCTGAGGCAAATATTTGCCAACAATGGCACAAAAAGCTTTCATATACGGTGTCCTAAGCAAGCAACAACAAATATAAAAGAACCTAAGCTGGTGTTGTGCTTTAATGTTAATCCTTTTACCGCATGTCCCAAGTTAAGATAAAGGAGGAGGGTTGTGTTAGGTAGCTTTCAGTGTAAAATTTGGATCTACATGATATAAACCCTAAAAAATAAAATGTCCCAATTTCATAGCTGGATACACTTCATGAGTTTAATATAAGATACCTTTTCAAAACTCTAAAACTTGTAATGCACCGTAATATTTATGTGCAATGAAACTTATATTAGTATTTAAAAGAAAACCATAGGGTATATAAAAGCTTGAGGGAAAAAAAAGATTATTTATGTTTTAAAATTAAATTATTCCAGAATAAAGAAACAACATTGTTTTTTAAGGAATCAGATATATAAAGGTTAGCCTTTTCCTCCTCCGTCTCCCTCTAGAATCTACTCCCTTTCTCTACAAGGTTTTTTTTTTTGGGTGCAATACTAACTCCTAAATATTCTTAAATTTTTTTTTCAAATGCATATTTAAGCACATCTCTACCTTTACTCCATGTATATCGTGTGCATTATATAACGATTTTAGTGTTTTACTGTAAACATATCAATGGCAAATGGCATTAGCAAAAATTATTAAAGGTGGATATGCTGAAACATGTTCATTTTTCATTAGAAATTTTAAACAAGATAATCATATATATACATGATTATATATTTTTTTAATACATAAACCTTTTACAAATCATAATTATGTTGAAAGAAGAGGTGACAGCAAGTAGAAGTCGCACCTGTATCCCTATGATCCACATGCAAATCCATTATAAATTAGTAGGACCATCCACATCCAGATGCACTTAAGGATCAAAACCCAGTAATTGGATTTGCTTCAATTTACTGATTATCTAAATCCAATATTCCGTCTTAAATATGACAATTCCTGCTAAGTATCAAGTAGAAATTGACAAGAGTTCTTCCTCTAGAGTGTCACTTTGTTTTAATTTCCTATGTTAGATTTGTCTAAACATAAATAACATTTTTAGGTCAATGACATAAATAACATTATAAACATTAAGTTTAGAAAGAAGAGAATTATTTAGATTGAATGAGTCGTTAAACTTTAAGAAAATTTATGGGGTTACCAAATTAGGATCCTTAAGGATCTCTGCCTCGAGCCAATAAGGAACAGAATTTATTTCTTAAGATTCACGTCCTACAAAGAATGTATTATATAGCAGGATCCAAATATAAATATAAATAAATAAATATCTCAGTCGTGATCCGTCTAAAGACGCTGTTGCACTCTGATAAAGCTTAAAAGTTTTGATTTTTTAACCTTTTTTTCGGTCGAAAGTGAAAATGCAGTTGCCATACAGCTAGTAAATGATAAAAGAACTTAGATAATTTATTTGAAAGAAGATTATTAGTATGACAATGAAGTATAAATACATGTAGGTAAATCGATAATCACCAACTTACAGATTCAGAATGTGGAATATCTGATCGGATGTTTGAGGCTGAATCATGATCAATGTCCATGTCTGTATGATTTGCATCCCTTGGAACTGAATCATTTATTTCATCTTCAATTAACTGAAGCAATGGGATTAATGTAATTCAAGTTACAAAGACGTAAAATATGTCCCATGTGTTCCAATATGCCAATAGTAACCATATTTTTCCATACTTACTGATGCTGATTCGACAGCAACAATTCCATGAAGATTTAACCGAACTTTAACCTTGACCTTGTGCTTTTCACTTTGAGAAATTTCAAAAGAACCAACCTGCAAAAATAATAAAATCCATTCCATAATCATCTAAACAGAAATGTAAAGACATGCAAGATGAAGTGAAAGAATTGGTTGTGAACAAAATAGCGATATTACAACAACAATAACAACCTTATTTAACAAATGATACTAGAAATATGCAACCTGTTGCTGCTCAAGGATAAAGATTAGCATGCCATTACTATATTTCCGTATTTTAACACAGTTTAGCCATTCTACTTTGATCATAATCAAACAAAATAAAAATGAAAAGATAACAGTACGCATAATATGGTAAAGAACCTGCATAAAGAAGTACTTTCATTAACTGGAGATCAACTGTGTTGCGAGTTGTCCCTATTCAGGTTGACTAAGGAGAAAAAAGAAATATCAGAAAGAAACTTGAACAAAAAATGATAGCTACAGTCCATGAAATATAGCACTTCATTTATACAAAAGGAAACAAATAAATGCAAATAGTTATGGACCCTAAAATTTTATAGTCAAACACAATCTGTCCAGTCCAAGGAATACTTGCTTCTATACAGAAGGAAATAAGTAAATGCCAGTAGATAAAATCTTAAATGCCAAACACAACTACTGTGCACTAATGTATGCAAACCAACAAAATTGACGTCAGCAAAGACTATCAGTGGTCATAAAGAGAATAACGGTACACCTCACAATTACAATTTTAAAAGCAGAGCAGCCAGAATTTTTATCAGTTTTGGGATTTACAAGAGATCTGCAAACCGGCAAACTAATATCAGGCTTTTTATCCATAGTGTTACAGAATATTTAAACTTGAAAACTACAGAGTATACATTGTAAAGCAGCCGCAAAGCGTAAACAAACTATGCATACAAGGTTTCTATTCATTTACCTGTCAGAACACTATACCTTATTGACCCCACATGTATATTTCTTTACAGATAAATTAATGGTTATAAAACTTCAACATGACCGATTCCAGTTTCAAGAACCAATGCATGCAACTATGCTACTGAATATTCTAGCTTTATCAGAACAAAAACTCATGTTATTTAAGATTGTGAAGGGTAAGATAATGCCGTTAAAAATTGCTAAGAATCAAAGTAACTTGGGAACTTCAAATGAGAAATCGCAAAAACTCATCACCACACGAGGAATCACAAAATGCATGGTTTAAACTCTCAAACATGTACACAGAGCATCAAGATCCCAATAGGGAAGATAGACAAAAGAAGGCGCATCATTTACATGACACATGACAGAAATATAAAGGAAAAAGTGCATCACTTATTTGTCAGGTAACAAACCAATTTCATTATTCTCTAGGATGCTTGACTTGAATAAGCGCATAATGAGCAGGTCCAAGGGATAACAGGTTACACATCATGATGAACAGGATTACTTGAACAATTCTTGCATAAGATTAGAAAGTATTTATTAGTGGAGTTGTTCTCAAATCTTGTTAACATAAAAGGACTATGTTTGGTATCACACATGATATTCCCATCCTTGAAATGTAGAAAGCACCTAGAGCGAATGCAAAGATGACTATCAAATAGGTTATTTTTTAACAAATAAAACATTATATACAGAAGAAGAAACATACCGTGAAACATCCGATTTTTGGAGGTGTACCAGGTGGCAGATCACTTTCATCAGCATAAAATGCTTCCAAATGGAAAGTGTGAGTAGGTCGGTGAAATGTAAGCATCTTAACACTCGGAAATGGTTGACCTTTCCGAAATAGTATGTTACTAGACAGTGTGGTAATAGGACCTTCCTCAGATGAAAATCCTATGGAGAACGGAAACGAGTCTTGAACCTGCAAACGACATGCAGTATTTCTCATTAAGCTTGGCAAGCTAAAAGTATCAATAATATGGCAAAACATATAATACCTATGCACTTTCTGAATTATGCAAATAAACAGAATAAAGATTCTGAATAAACCACAGCTTAATAAAAATCAAAGGAGCATGATATATTCTTCTTATATCCTGCTTAGATAGGGTTACAGATGAATAATATTGCATAGAAAATCATCATGTGATGTGAGACATCCAATATTCAACTCGTACTTGAAGGATCACAATCCTTCTTTGAGTATTTGTCCAAATTAATATACCAAGGGTCATAATGAAGTGACAACTTGACACTACCCCCAAATTTGCTTAACCGATCACCTTTACGAGGCTTAAGGGCAAAGGCGTACCTCAAGGTGATGCATTTTGTGTTTATAAGGAACCAGCCTGCGATATTTACAATGTGAATACAATTACGATTTAAGTACCATTCATAATTCTTAACTTCCTATGCAAATTCTAATTCCTACTTTCGCATGCTTGAATACCTACCTTTTCCATTAATTAAATTGGCAATATATCTTATATAAATAAATAAATAACTTTTTTGCCTTCGCAGTAGACAACTACATATATTCTAGAACTATATTTGTGCTTATGTTTTTATGTTCATTCTAACATGCGGTTCAACAATGAGCACTAGTGCAGCAGGGCCTAGTTCAAACCACTTAACAACAGTACTCACAGGAAAGTATATGCATTAGAAAGGACAGGAAGCCACCTCACAGGGTGGTATTATCCTTCAACACAAATATCTTAAATACAGCACAATATTGTCACTTTAGCAACAAAAAAGATTTGATTCTAAACATCATGCAGTTTAAGCAGAAAGCTTCAAAACATTCATAAATGCATACCTCATATTCTCTAACCCTGAAAACAGGGCTAAGCATCACGACTGCAATGCACATCCTCTCGCCACACACTCACTCGCATTAAGCGTCCTTCCTGGCTCCCGTCCAAAAAACCCTGACAAGATCCTCATGATCGCCGGAATCCTTGACCCCGAACCCACCAACTCCACCGAATTCACCTTCTCCGTGCTCAACCCTGCATCCTTCAGTGCCTTCTTAATAGGTACAAGAACTCTTTCCACCAAATCAGCACTCAATCTCTCAAAATCCTCCCTTTTGATGAACCCTCTCACATCCTTCTCATCCATCAAGCACTCAATATTCAGTGGTGCTTCAGCATTTGCACTCAACACCTTCTTCAGCTTCTCACAAGCCACCCTCAGCCTCATGCTCGCCTCGCATTGCTATAAACATCAATATGATATTTCTCTTTAAACTCCTCCGCAAAATATCTAAACAACACCTCATCAAAATCCTCCCACCTAAATTAGCATCGAACCCATGAGAAATCACCCTCATTCCCCCAGATTCAAATGCCACCACCGAGACCTGAGTATCACAATGCCCAATGTCCACAAACACAACATTCCACTGACTCGCTAGATCAGTCTTATAAATCCCATACCCTATAGCAATCGCCGTCGTATCATGCAGAAGCCTCAACGGTTTTAGCCCGGCAATCGTGGCCGCATCATGATACAATCTCCTCTGCAGATCGGTGAAGTAGACCGGGATCCCAATCACGCAATCCGAAACCTGAGTCTCGAGATTCTTCTCGGCGATCTGCTTCAAGTGAGACAACAGCATTCCTAAGATCTGAACGGGGGTGAAGGTTCTCGATTCGTTCAAGAAGTTGATGTGGATCAAGATCTGACCGTCGCCGGCCGCAGAGGTGGCGAATGGGAACGATCTGAGGTCGTTTTGGGCGGCGGGATCGTGGAAGCTGCGGCCGAGGAGGCGCTTGAGGTTGGAGATGGTGGATTTAGGGTTTGACGACGAGGCGGCGGAGCCGAGAAGCCGCTGCTTCTCGGCGAAGGAGACGACGGAGGGGGTCTCGCGCTTGGATTCCTCGTTGAGGAGGACGTCGATGCCGCGATGCTTCACGGCGGCGATCACGGCGGTGTCGTTGCCGATGTCGAATCCGACGACGCTCATCGTTGCCGACGTTGGAACCCCAGAATTTTGGGGGGGATTTTGAGGGAATTTGGGGGGCGAGAGGAGAGAGAGGAGAGGAGGTGGGGGCCTGGAATGGGTTACGTTGTGCAACGGGAGCAGCGAACCGCGCGGCGTGAGGAGCGCGTGAGTTTTGGGGTGTCGGGGTTTTGGAGGGCTGGACCCCGCGGTAGAAGCTTCTAGGAGGTTCGCCTGGTTTTCAGGTTTTTTATAGAGTAAAGGAATAATAAAATAGAGGGTGCAAATTGTCCGGATACAACTCAGGTAGGTACTTATCATATCTGTACGGATTTATCAGTCATAGATATGGATTCATGCATAGATATCTCTTGGTAAAGAAAACTCATATGCATATTTGCTAAACTAGGGTATATATTCGGATATAAAACAGATATGAGAAAACCATGTAATAGTGAAAGAGTATAGTTCATATGATACAAAAGAGCTCTATAACATGTTATTTATTGACTATTGTTAATGTTTTGCTAGTTATATGTTCTTTATATTTGAAATTCTAACATTAGATCTCTTGATCATTAAAATTAGCCTCATATGCATTAATCTAAAAATTAAAACAATTTGCAAAACATGTTTTCTGATATGTATCGTGATATTTCACTACATATTTGTATTAGTAACCATATTATATTAGATATAGATATTTAATAACATATCAAGATCCTAACAGATATGGACATTTCTCTAACTCGGTTTTTACACCACTAGAGTTAAGGCATATTTTGTTATTTTCATCAAGTTTTAATAAATCTAGTTTGTAGAAACGTTTTTCATAAGTTTCCGAGTGCTTCAGAAAGGTTTTTGTAATCTGTTTAACCCTTAAATATTATGGGAAAAATGTATTCCATGACAATCTGTAGTTTTGTTGGTAACTAAAATATGAGAATCTAGCTTTGTAGGAAAAGAAAAGAGATAAAGATGAAGGTTTGTACCGTCACCTAGTTGCCCCTTTTTTGTCAAAATATTACTTTTCCACTTGTTTCCAAGCGCAAAGCTTTGAAAGGATTTTTTAGAAAAAGATGATGTCTGTGGAGGCTTTAGGAAACCCACTTCCTATAATTTTTAGGCAATCAAACAATTTCTAATGAATCCTTTTTATGAAATAGATTTTCAAAAGAGGGTGTGCCAAGCTCAGGAGGATTTTTTTCATTACTTTTTGAGGTTTATGGTCGAAACAAACAAGGACCACTGCACCCGATATGGATAGGTCCGATAAGAGAATTTTAGGGCATATTCGTCTATGTGAATATATAACCTAGTAACTTTTTTCTAACAGATTAATCGTGATTAATTTATTTTCCTTGTTTAAAATATATAGGTATTGCGAGACCTCATTTCACGCCCCACGACCCAAAGTCATGTCGAAAGCATATGACTAAGCTATGCAGCATATGCACTCGGGTCAAACTCCACCCAAAAGTATATACTTAGGCCTATATATGATCGATACATACATTAATATATTCAACATCAAGAATAATATCACACAGTATCACATGATCACAGACTGAAGGAATAGCGATAGTAAATAATCAGCTCTATATACAGCATAACAAGTCTCATAGATATCAAATCCGGATAAGATAAAGTATCACAAGTCTGATATAGATAAAGATTTCTAATAAGTGATACATAAACAAAAGTCGCTCGCTGTAACAGAGTATACTACATCAACAAAATATAGCAATAACTACTCCTATAAAGTCATGGGATACATAGCAGTGCTAAAAGCTAAATATTAAAAGGTAAGCTAAGACAAAGTAAATCCAAATAAAGCCCAATCTGAAAGCCATAACACCTAAACATGTACCGCTAGAGTTCTAGGGTGCATGCACACAAAGTGGGAAAGTTGGTCCGACCACAGTCAAAAAGTGCCAAGCAAGTGGTAAAATGAAGGAGGTGGTAAGTACACCGTAATAGATATTATGGATGCATGACTAGTATAATCACAAGAAAGTCTATAACATGTATCACCTTAAAATACTCATGATTAGGTAAGCATGCATCATATAAACAAGATTGAATAGCGGCAGATAAGCAAGCACAACAAATAAACTACAGTGAGATAAGCAACAACAAAAATCGAGTGAGAGTGCACCTAGAACCTTAGTGTGATGCATCACGAGTGTGTGTTAGCAAATTACCATAATTTTTATTATATATCTTATTTGGGAAAGACCATGTTAGATAGTGTGTGTTGAAGTGCACACAAGGAACATGATCTTGATTTTAAACTTGGTCTTGGTTTCATGCAAATTCTTCCTCCAGTGCACTAGTGCTCAAATATAACCTTGGGCTCAAACATAACCACGGCTCATTGATGGGAAATAAATGATTACCTCCTAAGTTGCAAGTATACAACCTTGATCAAGTTATAGTATATAAGATTATCGATCCCACGGGGAGGTAGGAAGAGTTTTGTTCAAGTTTTGGTTCTCAAATTATCATAAGACAATTAGGAGTTTATGTACATGGTGAAAGTGGTCATGAAAAGAGTAGAGAGTGGGTTGTGGATTATGTAAAATAAAAAGCGAGGGAAAATGTGTTGTGGAGAGATTGAGATTGTGAAGGTGAATGAGTGTAAATAAAGGCAAAATGAAAGTGAGAAAATGGGGAGATTAGAGAATGAAACGGATGTATGTAAATAAACCAAAATGAGGATGAGAGAATGTGAGAAGTAAAAAGGAAAAAGAGAAAGACAATTAAAAAAAATAAAAAATAAAAACAAGGATAAGTGCAAAATCAAGAATGTAAAGTATGGAGGATTAGTTAAAGATATGAGGAATCTAGAGTAGATCCACTTAGCTTATCTCAATCTCACATGAATGAGTTGGATTTGTTAGCTAGTTTCAAACAATCTCTAGGGATCCCATAAGTATTAGCTCCACACTTAGAAAGGGTAATTCCTAGAGGGTTCTAGCCTCAAGGTGAATTAAAGAAAAGAAAAATCTATTCTAGAAAGTAAATACAAGAATTAAATACATTGCATGAAAGTAAATTGCATGAAAGTAAATTGCATGAAAGTAAATCTAAGCTACAAAGCAATTAAATGAACAAGAAAGAAAATGAAAAGATAACAGTGCATAATATGGTAAAGAACCTGCATAAAGAAGTACTTTCATTAACTGGAGATCAACTGTGTTGCGAGTTGTCCCTATTCAGGTTGACTAAGGAGAAAAAGAAATATCAGAAAGAAACTTGAACAAAAATGATAGCTACAGTCCATGAAATATAGCACTTCATTTATACAAAAGGAAACAAATAAATGCAAATAGTTATGGACCCTAAAATTTTATAGTCAAACACAATCTGTCCAGTCCAAGGAATACTTGCTTCTATACAGAAGGAAATAAGTAAATGCCAGTAGATAAAATCTTAAATGCCAAACACAACTACTGTGCACTAATGTATGCAAACCAACAAAATTGACGTCAGCAAAGACTATCAGTGGTCATAAAGAGAATAACGGTACACCTCACAATTACAATTTTAAAAGCAGAGCAGCCAGAATTTTTATCAGTTTTGGGATTTACAAGAGATCTGCAAACCGGCAAACTAATATCAGGCTTTTTATCCATAGTGTTACAGAATATTTAAACTTGAAAACTACAGAGTATACATTGTAAAGCAGCCATAGGCGTAAACAAACTATGCATACAAGGTTTCTATTCATTTACCTGTCAGAACACTATACCTTATTGACCCCACATGTATATTTCTTTACAGATAAATTAATGGTTATAAAACTTCAACATGACCGATTCCAGTTTCAAGAACCAATGCATGCAACTATGCTACTGAATATTCTAGCTTTATCAGAACAAAAACTCATGTTATTTAAGATTGTGAAGGGTAAGATAATGCCGTTAAAATTGCTAAGAATCAAAGTAACTTGGGAACTTCAAATGAGAAATCGCAAAACTCATCACCACACGAGGAATCACAAAATGCATGGTTTAAACTCTCAAACATGTACACAGAGCATCAAGATCCCAATAGGGAAGATAGACAAAAGAAGGCGCATCATTTACATGACACATGACAGAAATATAAAGGAAAAAGTGCATCACTTATTTGTCAGGTAACAAACCAATTTCATTATTCTCTAGGATGCTTGACTTGAATAAGCGCATAATGAGCAGGTCCAAGGGATAACAGGTTACACATCATGATGAACAGGATTACTTGAACAATTCTTGCATAAGATTAGAAAGTATTTATTAGTGGAGTTGTTCTCAAATCTTGTTAACATAAAAGGACTATGTTTGGTATCACACATGATATTCCCATCCTTGAAATGTAGAAAGCACCTAGAGCGAATGCAAAGATGACTATCAAATAGGTTATTTTTTAACAAATAAAACATTATATACAGAAGAAGAAACATACCGTGAAACATCCGATTTTTGGAGGTGTACCAGGTGGCAGATCACTTTCATCAGCATAAAATGCTTCCAAATGGAAAGTGTGAGTAGGTCGGTGAAATGTAAGCATCTTAACACTCGGAAATGGTTGACCTTTCCGAAATAGTATGTTACTAGACAGTGTGGTAATAGGACCTTCCTCAGATGAAAATCCTATGGAGAACGAGCGAGTCTTGAACCTGCAAGCGACATGCAGTATTTCTCATTAAGCTTGGCAAGCTAAAAGTATCAATAATATGGCAAAACATATAATACCTATGCACTTTCTGAATTATGCAAATAAACAGAATAAAGATTCTGAATAAACCACAGCTTAATAAAATCAAAGGAGCATGATATATTCTTCTTATATCCTGCTTAGATAGGGTTACAGATGAATAATATTGCATAGAAAATCATCATGTGATGTGAGACATCCAATATTCAACTTCGTGCTTGAAGGATCACAATCCTTCTTTGAGTATTTGTCCAAATTAATATACCAAGGGTCATAATGAAGTGACAACTTGATACTACCCCCAAATTTGCTTAACCGATCACCTTTACGAGGCTTAAGGGCAAAGGCGTACCTCAAGGTGATGCATTTTGTGTTTATAAGGAACCAGCCTGCGATATTTACAATGTGAATACAATTACGATTTAAGTACCATTCATAATTCTTAACTTCCTATGCAAATTCTAATTCCTACTTTCGCATGCTTCGAATACCTACCTTTTCCATTAATTAAATTGGCAATATATCTTATATAAATAAATAAATAACTTTTTTGCCTTCGTGCAGTAGACAACTACATATATTCTAGAACTATATTTGTGATTATATTTTTATGTTCATTCTAACATGCGGTTCAACAATGAGCACTAGTGCAGCAGGGCCTAGTTCAAACCACTTAACAACAGTACTCACAGGGAAAGTATATGCATTAGAAAGGACAGGAAGCCACCTCACAGGGTGGTATTATCCTTCAACACAAATATCTTAAATACAGCACAATATTGTCACTTTAGCAACAAAAAAGATTTGATTCTAAACATCATGCAGTTTAAGCAGAAAGCTTCAAAACATTCATAAATGCATACCTCATATTCTCTAACCCTGAAAACAGGGCTAAGCATCGCCGACTGCAATGCACATCCTCTCGCCACACACTCACTCGCATTAAGCGTCCTTCCTGGCTCCCGTCCAAAAAACCCTGACAAGATCCTCATGATCGCCGGAATCCTTGACCCCGAACCCACCAACTCCACCGAATTCACCTTCTCCGTGCTCAACCCTGCATCCTTCAGTGCCTTCTTAATAGGTACAAGAACTCTTTCCACCAAATCAGCACTCAATCTCTCAAAATCCTCCCTTTTGATGAACCCTCTCACATCCTTCTCATCCATCAAGCACTCAATATTCAGTGGTGCTTCAGCATTTGCACTCAACACCTTCTTCAGCTTCTCACAAGCCACCCTCAGCCTCATGCTCGCCCTCGCATTGCTATAAACATCAATATGATATTTCTCTTTAAACTCCTCCGCAAAATATCTAAACAACACCTCATCAAAATCCCTCCCACCTAAATTAGCATCGAACCCATGAGAAATCACCCTCATTCCCCCAGATTCAAATGCCACCACCGAGACCTGAGTATCACAATGCCCAATGTCCACAAACACAACATTCCACTGACTCGCTAGATCAGTCTTATAAATCCCATACCCTATAGCAATCGCCGTCGTATCATGCAGAAGCCTCAACGGTTTTAGCCCGGCAATCGTGGCCGCATCATGATACAATCTCCTCTGCAGATCGGTGAAGTAGACCGGGATCCCAATCACGCAATCCGAAACCTGAGTCTCGAGATTCTTCTCGGCGATCTGCTTCAAGTGAGACAACAGCATTCCTAAGATCTGAACGGGGGTGAAGGTTCTCGATTCGTTCAAGAAGTTGATGTGGATCAAGATCTGACCGTCGCCGGCCGCAGAGGTGGCGAATGGGAACGATCTGAGGTCGTTTTGGGCGGCGGGATCGTGGAAGCTGCGGCCGAGGAGGCGCTTGAGGTTGGAGATGGTGGATTTAGGGTTTGACGACGAGGCGGCGGAGCCGAAGCCGCTGCTTCTCGGCGAAGGAGACGACGGAGGGTCTCGCGCTTGGATTCCTCGTTGAGGAGGACGTCGATGCCGCGATGCTTCACGGCGGCGATCACGGCGGTGTCGTTGCCGATGTCGAATCCGACGACGCTCATCGTTGCCGACGTTGGAACCCCAGAATTTTGGGGGATTTTGAGGGAATTTGGGGGCGAGAGGAGAGGAGAGGAGAGGAGGTGGGGGCCTGGAATGGGTTACGTTGTGCAACGGGAGCAGCGAACCGCGCGGCGTGAGGAGCGCGTGAGTTTTGGGGTGTCGGGGTTTTGGAGGGCTGGACCCCGCGGTAGAAGCTTCTAGGAGGTTCGCCTGGTTTTCAGGTTTTTATAGAGTAAAGGAATAATAAAATAGAGGTGCAAATTGTCCGGATACAACTCAGGTAGGTACTTATCATATCTGTACGGATTTATCAGTCATAGATATGGATTCATGCATAGATATCTCTTGGTAAAGAAAACTCATATGCATATTTGCTAAACTAGGGTATATATTAGGATATAAAAGCAGATATGAAACCATGTAATAGTGAAAGAGTATAGTTCATATGATACAAAAGAGCTCTATAACATGTTATTTATTGACTATTGTTAATGTTTTGCTAGTTATATGTTCTTTATATTTGAAATTCTAACATTAGATCTCTTGATCATTAAAATTAGCCTCATATGCATTAATCTAAAAATTAAAACAATTTGCAAAACATGTTTTCGGATATGTATCGGGATATTTCACTACATATTTGTATTAGTAACCATATTATATTAGATATAGATATTTAATAACATATCAAGATCCCAATGATATGGACATTTCTCTAACTCGGTTTTACACCACTAGAGTTAAGGCATATTTTGTTATTTTCATCAAGTTTTAATAAATCTAGTTTGTAGAAACGTTTTTCATAATTTTCCGAGTGCTTCAGAAAGGTTTTTGTAATCTGTTTAACCCTTAAATATTATGGGAAAAATGAATTCCATGACAATCTGTAGTTTTGTTGGTAACTAAAATATGAGAATCTAGCTTTGTAGGAAAAGAAAAGAGATAAAGATGAAGGTTTGTACCGTCACCTAGTTGCCCCCTTTTTTGTCAAAATATTACTTTTCCACTTGTTTCCAAGCGCAAAGCTTTGAAAGGATTTTTTAGAAAAAGATGATGTCTGTGGAGGCTTTAGGAAACCCACTTCCTATAATTTTTAGGCAATCAAACAATTTCTAATGAATCCTTTTTATGAAATAGATTTTCAAAAGAGGGTGTGCCAAGCTCAGGAGGATTTTTTTCATTACTTTTTGAGGTTTATGGTCGAAACAAACAAGGACCACTGCACCCGATATGGATAGGTCCGATAAGAGAATTTTAGGGCATATTCGTCTATGTGAATATATAACCTAGTAACTTTTTTCTAACAGATTAATCGTGATTAATTTATTTTTCACTGTTTAAAAATATATAGGTATTGCGAGACCTCATTTCACGCCCCACGACCCAAAGTCATGTCGCAAGCATATGACTAAGCTATGCAGCATATGCACTCGGGTCAAACTCCACCCAAAAGTATATACTTAGGCCTATATATGATCGATACATACATTAATATATTCAACATCAAGAATAATATCACACAGTACCACATGATCACAGACTGAAGGAATAGCGATAGTAAATAATCAGCTCTATATACAGCATAACAAGTCTCATAGATATCAAATCCAGATAAGATAAAGTATCACAAGTCTGATGTAGATAAAGATTTCTAATAAGTGATACATAAACAAAAGTCGCTCGCTGTAACAGAGTATACTACATCAACAAAATATAGCAATAACTACTCCCATAAAGTCATGGGATACATAACGGAGTGCTAAAAGCTAAATATTAAAAGGTAAGCTAAGACAAAGTAAATCCAAATAAAGCCCAATGCTGAAAGCCATAACACCTAAACATGTACGCCGCTAGAGTTCTAGGGTGCATGCACACAAAGTGGGAAAGTTCGGGTCCGACACAGTCAAAAAAGCTGCCAAGCAAGTGGTAAAATGAAGGAGGTGGTAAGTACACACGTAATAGATATTATGGATGCATGACTAGTATAATCACAAGAAAGTCTATAACATGTATCACCTTAAAATACTCATGATTAGGTAAGCATGCATCATATAAACAAGATTGAATAGCAGCAGATAAGCAAGCACAACAAATAAACTACAGCAGATAAGCAACAACAAAAATCAGAGTGAGAGTGCACCTAGAACCTTAGTGTGATGCATCACGTAGTGTGTGTTAGCAAATTACCATAATTTTTATTATATATCTTATTTGGGAAAGACCATGTTAGATAGTGTGTGTTGAAGTGCACACAAGGAACATGATCTTGATTTTTAAACTTGGTCTTGGTTTCATGCAAATTCTTCCTCCAGTGCACTAGTGCTCAAATATAACCTTGGGCTCAAACATAACCCTGGCTCATTGATGGGAAATAAATGATTACCTCCTAAGTTGCAAGTATACAACCTTGATCAAGTTATAGTATATAAGATTATCGATCCCACGAGGAACGGGAAGTAGGAAGAGTTTTGTTCAAGTTTTGGTTCTCAAATTATCATAAGACAATTAGGAGTTTATGTACATGGTGAAAGTGGTCATGAAAAGAGTAGAGAGTGGGTTGTGGATTATGCTAAATAAAAAGAAAACGAGGAAGAAAATGTGTTGTGGAGATTGAGATTGTGAAGGTGAATGAGTGTAAATAAAGGCAAAATGAAAGTGAGAAAATGGGGAGATTAGAGAATGAAACGGATGTATGTAAATAAACCAAAATGAGGATGAGAGAATGTGAGAAGTAAAAGGAAAAATCAAGAGAGGAGAAAGACAATTAAAAAAATAAACAAATGAAAAATAAGGATAAGTGCAAAATCAAGAATGTAAAGTATGGAGGATTAGTTAAAGATATGAGGAATCTAGAGTAGATCCACTTAGCTTATCTCAATCTCACATGAATGAGTTGGATTTGTTAGCTAGTTTCAAACAATCTCTAGGGATCCCATAAGTATTAGCTCCACACTTAGAAAGGGGTAATTCCTAGAGGGTTCTAGCCTCAAGGTGAATTAAAGAAAAGAAAAATCTATTCTAGAAAGTAAATACAAGAATTAAATACATTGCATGAAAGTAAATTGCATGAAAGTAAATTGCATGAAAGTAAATCTAAGCTACAAAGCAATTAAATGAACAAGAAAGAAAATGAAAAAGAAATAAAATAAAACCAACAACTCGATCTTAATCTAATCCTCCTTTTGGTCCTTGGATTAGAAGAAGAGAAAGGAAATTGAAGGGTGAAAAATTTCATTTATTGTGTAACAAAGTTATAATTTTTGGAAGGTCTTCTCAATTAAGAGTAACCCTCCTCTCCAAATGGAGTTTTATAAAATATTTCACAATCTCAAGCCCTCACTCTACCCCTCTATTTATAGATAATAAGAATCTCTCACAACCTTTGGATTTGCCTTGGCCCCAAGTAACACTCACAACCATAGGATTTAGGTTAGCCCTAAACAACCCTCATAGCCATAGGATCTCTCCAAATAATCTAGACCATTGATTTAATCTTTGAGAGATGGGCTTTGTGGGCTTTATTTCTTTATATTTAATTCCTTTAAGACTATTGGGCTTCTCTTAAATGCTCTTGGGCTTCTTAGAATTTAATTTGGCCTTCAAATAATTGAATATACATCACTTAAATTCAGTTTCTATCATAACCCACTGCTGCTGATGGAATTTTGAGAATCTGGTAATTTGTATGGCTCCGTCTCGTCGAGATAGGCGATTTTCATATATAATATGTTGAATTCTGCTTCCCGGATTGAGAGATATCGTCTTTTCTTTGTGGTTGACCATCCTGAGCACGAATTTGACTTTATTTTTTTCATATTTGATTTGATTCTCAATTGTAAGCCAAGTTATTAATAATTCTGACCAAAAAAGTAATGTGTGTTGAGATTTTTCTTCTAAACTTAGTCGTGGGCTTTGGATTTAGGCATTCTGGCTTCATTAGAGATCTTTTGGGCTTGAAATAATCTTCATTTGGGCTCTTATTCAATAATACTCCATTAGCCTGCAAATTAAGATAAAAATAGTTATTAGCAGGATATTTATTCATATAACATAGGTAATGAGGGTATAAAAATGTAATTAAAATGTGATAATCACTCATGTATTCTGTAAGAGGTTTTCATCCCCCCCCCTCCCCCCTCCCAAATATTTAATCCACATGATCTTTGTATTAATCAGTTATACATGATATGTTATGCTCTAGATCCGGATAACTCAATCCATAGAAAATATTCATTTTGTAGGTGACCTCTCTGACTGGAATTTCAAAGCTATGAATCCTGCTCATCAAACATCAAACGCAAGTCATTCATGACTTGATACACGCATATACTTGATCTTAATTTTTTAGATTTCATGATTTTACTTGATCAAGTTTTTGAGTGGTGGAGGATCACAAGCCCCCACTCGCTAGATGCAATATATCTCAAATTAATTCTTGATATTGTTCGGATGCCATGAGGGACACACCCAATATCCAATCATAGCATTCATTGTCATCATGTATAATTTATTGACCAATAGCAGCCAAGTTATCAACAATCATCTTTAAATGATTGAGTATCCAGGCTAATGCAAGTTAATCACGAACAATCTATGGTCCATACGCTAGATTATGAGACTCTGATTTGCCGTTGGAGGAGGGTAGAGTAGATGGTGGACAAATGCTCTTTCCTTCTACATGATCGAGCATCTGATATGCCCATAGAAATTGTTTGAATGTTATTTTCCAAAGAAGATAATTATTGTTGTCGAGCCACATGCCAATCTTTGGCAAAGAAAGGATAAAAAGGAGAAATAGTAAAGAGAATAGAAGATATAGTCGAAGATGAAAAAATCAAAGACAAAGTCAAAGACGTGGATGATGCCATTGAGGGAGGATGAGAATATTAGCAAAGGATCGAAGGTCGTTAGACTTTGGGCTCTGATACCATAAAGGAATTTGTACAAGAGGAGAAGAGAATTGGTAGAATGATTGCTGCATTTTCTTGTGTAAATCTATTGTGCAAATGCTCCACTATTTATACACAACCTAATCCTCCATACAAGAAATCCGAACTGATTTAAGGCACTAATTATAGCAATCAGACTATGATCAAACCATGTGCTAAATGTGTGATTCATGAGTGATTTTATGCACTGATCAATGCAGGTCAAACCATGTGCTAAATGTGTGACAATCTATCAAATTGATATCCTTCCATCTTTAGATTTATTACCATTTGAAGCCATACAATGAATCTGGTCAATAGTATAATTCACATCTGGTGCCTAATCATGCATACCCCTAGTAGTTAAGTCTCATGATAATGTGCCAACAAAATATAGGTCCGAGGGTGGTCCTAATTCCACATACAAAAATATTTGTGATTTCTAGGTCATAGCATAGTATAGAACAACAGAGCAACATGAATATATAACATAAGCAACTAGCATCATAATTAAAAAAAATAAGCTAATTTGTGCATAATCAAAATTTGTATAAGAGTACAATTACTACATACATTATATCTCAAGATGGCAAGAAGAACTCTGGATATATTTTAAATATTAAAAGGAACAAATATCATAACACAAGAGTCTGAAAATCACATCGAAAGAATCCAAAATGATAAAATATGAGAATCTATTTTTATAGGGTTTAGAGTCAACACTGCTGAAGCACATGGTCGACTCTAGCACCTACCTCATCATACTTCGCCCAATTAATGAGATCCTGGCCAAAACTCAGTCAATGAAGAAAACCGGTTTAGAGTCGACTCCATTGAAGAACAAGAGTCAACTCTAATTCTTATTTCATCAAAACCAATAAAGTTTTAACTCTTAGAGTCAACTCTACTAAAGTACAGGGTTGACTCTAGTCCTGGGAATTCTCAATTTTTTATCTTTTTTTAATCTAAAACTCAATTAGTATGAAATCAAAGCAAAATTTACTTTATACCCATGTTTTCTATCATCAATGGAGTCCTTTCAAAATAAGTTTCAACTCAAACCATGACCTATATCAAGTTCTACCATTGCTCGAGCTCAAAATGCTCTTTCATCGGGATGATGAAATCTCCCTTCTAATCTCCCACACATTATCAAATCATAAACTCAACAATCTCACAGATCACTAATACTGATCAAATCACCACAAAAGTCCAATGAAACCCTGAAGAGGCAAGTTTTTTACACAACTACAATATTGGGTCTTTCCCTTTTCATAGAGACTGTGATTTGAAGTCACCTCTAAAGGGTTTTCCTCCCCCTTTAACTATAAGCATGAATTTGCAGTAAAAAAAACTCAACTAAATCAGATTTTCAAGTTGGAAAACATAGTTTGAATCAACATCTACAAAACCTATAATTTAGAAATTTGAAAAGACAAGTTTTGCAAGTCAAAACACTTGCCTTTGATGAAGTTTGCTCTCTTTCTCTTGCCTCCAAGCTTTCTAACTTTAGCCTAAATGTTGAAATGGTGAAGAGAAGAGAGTTTTATACGAGGTTTCACTATTGGGTATCGGGTTTTGGGTCTAGATCCTATTAGGTTTCAACCCATTAAATCAAAACTACAATAAAGCCCACAAAACCTCTTGAAAATTCATTTAAAACCTCAAACAAAACTCATGGGGTCAAAAATGCAAAGTGTGACATGTGGCATGGCGAAATCGAACGGCAACTATCTACCTAGGTTACACCAATGGCTAGTATTTATTCGACTCGGAGTTGGGTCATTACACCTCAACCCTAAAAAACTATTTGTTCCACTATATACAATATGGTGAATGTATTTTCATATTGGATTTCAATTCAAAAGAAAAATATGATTTTCTAAACAACCGAGTCTTTAATAATTTTTGTGGACACGCTTTTTTAGATTTAACTTTTTGACTTCCATAAAACTTACGCACGTGTTTTTCATGAATTCGACAGTATTTTTCATGATTATTTTGATTGAGTTTCAAAAACATGTCCTAGCAGGTACACCTTTCGTGTGTGTGAATTTAAACCCGAGATTAGCATAAAAACTACATTATCTCTTTTATATTAGATTTTTTTTAAAAGAAGGCATTGCTAATTAGCAGGAGGAGACTCTTTCTCATGCGTCTCTTTTTGCTTTCAAATCATTTTGAAAAATTGATTTTTATCTTTTCGTTAGTATATTAGTAAACTACATTATAATTTTTTAATGTGTTATAATCATCACATTTTATTACACTTTTATACCCTCATTATCTATTTTATTTGAATAAATATATTGACTAATAATGAGCTTTTATATTAATTTGCGAGGAAATAAATAATTAATGAATAAAATCCCAAAAGAATCAAATTCTGTTATTTTTCTACCATTTATTGAAGCCTAAAATCAAGCTAAGAGGACGCCCACAAAAGCCCAAAAGATCAAGAAAAAAATTTGGATCAACAAGTCAACAAAGAAATCAAATCTGTTAGGAATCAATTGGCTAACCAATCGATTAGTTTGTAACAAAAATACTGTATGGCTGAGATTTATTTCTTGGAGCTCAAGGTTAATCCAATGACTCTTGTTAATTGCAGTATGTTATAAATAGGGGTAGAGAGTGAGGGGTTTGGGGTGTGAAAAATTTTATAAACTCCTTTTTAGAGAGGAGGACCTTTAATTAGGTCTTTCAATTTGTAAACTTTTAAGTTTGCATAAATAAAAATATTTTATTTCCTTTTCTTTTATTTTCATTCTTCTCTTTTGATGATGATGAAGAGAAGATGAAGGGTTGCTTCACAAGAGGCCAACCCTTGGAATGTAAGTTTTATTTTCTCTTTTTATTTTCTTGTTTGAATTGCATATTTTAGGGTTTTATTTTCTTATTTTTATTTTTATGTTGATAGATTAAATTTATTTTATGCTTGTAGTGTAGATTTATTTCATGTTTTGTAGAGTAGATTCATATTTTCTTGCTCTTTTAATTCCTTTTATTTCCTTGTTCTTTTACTTGCATTGTAGTGTAAATTTTATTTTCTTGTTCTTCTTTTATGCTCCTTTTTTATTCTTAATATGTGGAACTAAATTCTTTAGGAGATCTCAAATTGTAAAAATTAGTTTAATTTCTTTTATGGCTTGTGAATTGCTCTATTGTGCTTAAAATGATCATGTTTAGGATAATCTACTAGAGAACTAATTGGTAGAAGAAGAATTTAATAATCTATGATTGTCTTGAGTGGTTTGATAGATTATGCTTATAAATTCTAGAATTACTATCTAGTTATTTGTTCTTTTCATGGATAGAAATTTTGCTTAGATGATATTTGATAAATTATGCTTTCTTTAAGTGGTTTGATAATCTATGCTTAGTAAATTTAAAGTAAAATATCATAAAAGAGAATAGTTTATTAATCCTAATTGAAATTAACTAGTGGATTCAATTCTAGATCCCTATGTTTCTCTACTTGTTTTTACCTCAATTTCTCTTGATTTTGATTTTCCTCCTCCTTTTGATTTTCCCTTTTTTTATTTTCCCTTTGTTGATTTTTCTGTTCTTCCTCCCTCTTTTTCTTTTGTATTTTTATTTTCTCTTTTTATTTTCTTCTAGCTTCCTTTTTGTCTCTTTTTATTTGTTTCCAAAATTAGAATTTTCCAAATACACACCTTCCTTGTGGGTTCGATATATTACTATACTATACTTGATAATTGTTCTCTTACAACTTTTGTGCATGTTTATTATGTGCTTATCATGTTATCTAATATCATCATTACTTTAAAGGAAGTCACCATCTAACACATGTGAGTTTCATTTAAAATTCTCAAAAATGTGCTCGCCTTTAATAACTATGGAAATGCTCACATTCTAGGAAAAGGTAACAAAAATACCCGCACAATTGGAAGAGGTAACAAAAAATTGTCTCTCTCTCTCTCTCTCACTGGGTAACCTAATGAACACGCCCTCACCCTTGCAAATTGACAGAGCTAACCTTATAATTATAAATTTAAAAGAGCCTAATAAAATGTCTATTTTCTTGACAATTCGAGCTCAATGCTTTATCACGCTATGCGTCATGCACACATCGCTTGCGCTAGAACACTAGTCACTTATACACACACACAACTAAGGTCACGTGTGTTGCATGTGTAAGCATTTTCATTTTAATTTGCTTACCATATCTAGAATTATTTGTTGTAAGCACGGAGTTTTATGCAAGTTTGGCCTTCAAACTAAATTTGTCTAGATATTAATTTTTCTTTATTTTAGATAATTGGACTGAATATTAAATTTTTCTAAAAATATGGGTTAAATAATAAACTTCCCAAAAACTATTTCTTGAAGGAAGAACTTCCCTAGAACTATTATTTTGTAGAACTCTATATTTGGACTTCAAAACAAATTCTGTGAACTTTTTTGCAGGGTGGGTGGGGGTAAAATAAACATAGTGCAATTTCGTTATTTAAAAGTTTGGTTTTCAAAGTAAAATTTTCTCAAATTTATAATACTTTACCCATAAATAAAAATTTTAGAGACCAGGGGTTAAATGGTAATTTTTCAATGCTAAATATTCTTTAATTTTGTTAAATGATAAATTTCACAAAAGCTTTTCCATATAACTCCATCTTTTGGACTTTAAACATAAATTTTATGGGATTTTGGGCACTGCCATAATAACTGATCCCTCCAACTGAACCATTTCTTTATTAAATTTTTTTTTACTTTAAAGTAAAAGTTTTCTTACATATGTAAACTATTTCTGAGATAAAACTAATGTTTCTTGTTTATAAGGAGCTGAATAGAAATTTCTATAATATAAAATAATGAGATTAAGTCATGATGCAGTTTTAGGCTCTCTGGGGTAAGTAATCCTCTGTCATGTTTACAGGAGAAAATGCATCAAGATAGTGAAAGCTAACAAAAAAAATGTTAAAACCATATGCTTTTGGGCAACTTGCAGTGAACTCCCTCATTTATCTCTTTAGTGCTCGCTTATAACTTCTTAATGATCAAAAGTTTGACAACTATTCAAAGTTACACAAACATTATTGTTAACAAAAACATACTGATATCTCTTCTTAGCCTAGAAATTAGCTAAAATACTATTTTATCTCTCTTTGTTATACCTCCTGATTTCTATATAGTTATCCATCATTAATTCTGAAGATCTTCAATTTTTATTTTCCATTTTCTCTTTCTACTCACTCGAAAGAAGCTGAAACCAACATTTTCTCTCTCCTCTTTCATTCATGTATAAACACTCTTTGAATTAAAAAAGTAGCAATCCTAACAATAATTTCACACTAAATACCACAACACAATAAAAATAAGTTAAATAACAATCTAAAACCTACTCTCTCTTGATGCTACTACTTGTAACTTCTCTCTAACCCTGTTGTACTCTCTCCTTTCCTTTGTTGACGATGAGATGGGTGGAATTCTCTTGAAGGTTGTTTTAATAGAGAATTTCTGATTAAATTAATTGTAACGGAAGCATTAATAAGAAAATAGAGGAGATTGATAAGTTAGTGGGGATGGGGAAGTTAATAGGCTATCGATGGAGATTTATTGGTAGAATTAAGGTATTAGTGGGTAGATTGGAGGTATTTTGATGAAAAATATTTAAAACCCAAATCCACTTTTATAACCGTAAGTATAAGATTAGATATACTAAAACGTTGGAAAGTTGAAGGTATTTGTTTATTGGTAAATTAACCTTGATTTTTGATATTAATTAGACATTATGTGGGTTGTGTTGAGCTGAACGTACATGTGTTATTTATTTTGCATTATTTGGTCATAAAAGAGCATTATTTGGTAACTAAGCTTGAGCTGAACATGCACTTGCTGTTGACATTCAAGGTTATTGCTAATTTGAGACTATATTGACAATGAAATGAAGTAGAATCTTGGGCCATAAGGGTATTAACGTTATTTACATGTTTGTCTACATATTTTTTTTCTCACAGGTTTTCTCTTTTTATGAGTGGGCCACTTCATCAATTTTCTGGAGGGATGAGAGTATGGGTTTGAGTTTGCATTTATACTATAGAGATTGCAAGTTAGAGTAATTTTAGTATATACAATATATTAGACATATATGATAATATATAGATGTATAGTTTATTAATATCTAAAGTTTAGTATAAAGTCGATA
The DNA here is from genome assembly GCA_012295165.1 of Asparagus setaceus. Lineage (NCBI taxonomy): Eukaryota > Viridiplantae > Streptophyta > Magnoliopsida > Asparagales > Asparagaceae > Asparagus > Asparagus setaceus. The sequence goes on along the minus strand of CM022704.1, from coordinate 20,875,617 downwards.
TATCTAATTATAGTAAGTAATAGTTATACATTTTGGAATCGAGCAATAGTTATACTATACTTTATAAATTATATCTAACTACAGTAAAGAATAGTTATACCATAGTCTAAAGACTTTAATTAATATGATTTAATAAGATTGGGGTTATGAGAAGAATTTAAAGGGTTATAATTTATAAATGTATGCAAGTGTTTGATTTGAAGGGTATGATTTATGTATGCATGTATGTTTTATATGAATGCATATATGTGTTTAATGGATGCATATATATGTTTTGGAGAACATTTTTGAAAGAAAATATTTTAACATCCTACACACTTTTATAATAGTACTAGTATGGTGCACATACATTGCACATGTGTTCAATATTATGTATATATGTTCATTTTAATTTTTGCATGTTTTGTGCATTTGTTTGTTTTGTAAGCTGTTGAGCGAAAATAAAATACTATAATTGAAAGAATATATAGTAAACTAGATGTGTTGAATCAAAGGAATTGACTTTCACACATTACATTATAAAAGATAATTTATTTGACCAATGTTATTTCAAATGAGATATGTTGATGAGAAAATGCGCTACTGAATTTGCGGACCGCACAAAATCACCAGGTCAATGTGTTGACCTATTAAGAAAATAAAAAATAATCATCAGTGTTTAAGTGACAACAATATTTATAAAATGAATAAATAGTAAATATTGAATTAAAGAATTTATTTACCTTTGATGTTAACGACGACGCGTTGAGTCGTGTATGATGAACAACTTTAATAGATCTCTTCGCTGTATGTGAGAATGTCAAAATTGGATAATAATTGAAGGAAAAATAAGTTACTCAAAGGATGCATCATAGAAGAAGAATATAATGAATGATGATTTTCATTATGTAGTTACCTTTGAGGCAATAATACTTATGATGATTTTCATTATGTAGTTACCTTTGAGGCAATAATACTTATGGGTACACAATATTTTTCGTGTATGTTTTTGTTGTGCTTTTTGGTTGGTCAGCTTTTACAAGTACTTTAGTTGTCTTCGTCGATACCCCTTGACAATGCCATATATAATCGACCATGAGAGAATACGTGGTATGGAAAATATACTCCAACATAAGTTATTGTTTGTCCTTGTGCTTTGTTGATTGTCATTGTTAAACATAGGCAAATTGAAAATTATTTTCTATGAAATTAGAATGGATAACCCTCATTTTCAGCTGGAGATAATGATATCCTTGGAATCATAACATTTTGACCAGCATGTTGACCAATTTAGATTTCGGCATGGATGACATTGTTTTCATAACCTCGACAAATTATTCGTGTGCCATTACAAATGGCGATCCAAACTTTTCAGTGGGGGCAAGATTATAAGCATAGTTGCGACTCGATTCACGGGATGGGAATGGGAGCATGGTACCCACTCATTAGGAATCGGATCTGAGGGTATGCTTATATGGTAATGTGAATGCGCTTTAGATTTGGTTCTTAAATGTAGGAATTTAAGATTTACAAGAGTCAAATTTAAGCAATATGCTAGTTGACATCGATAATGGTAAAAGAACCTTTAGAGTTATGTTGCAATTAAGGTATGCATACTTTATTTACTTAGTTTCTTACGTTTTTTGTTGTTTATTCTTTTGACAAAGAGTTATTTTTTCAAAATTTTAAGTGGTTTGAATTCTAAATCGGGTCGCTGGAGTTGATGAATCAGGTCGTGTTCCATCGTGAACCCGGGACAATTGAACCCAGGTCGCGGTTCGCTATAACATCCCACGTTCCCGATATCTATGATTATAAGCTACAAGTATAACTAGTATATGATACTTTTAGCTAAATATTAGGAGCTTTTCAATATTAGTCCCCAAATATTTCTTGTTTTATAATTAGTCCGTCAAATCTTCATCTTTTAAAATTAGACCCCCAAAATTTTAAATATTTTAAAATTAGTCCCTAAATCTCTTAAATGTTTTGAAATTAGTCCCTACGGTTAGTACAGGGTTGAAAGATTTGGGGGTTAATTTCACACACTTAATGTATTTGGGGATTAATTTTAAAATATGAAGATATGGTGACTAATCTCAAAGGATGACAACTTTGGGGAACTAATATCGAAAAACACGATATTAATGGCCTTGATACAAGATGTGCTATATAGAAATAAAATAGAGTCAATAGAAGTATCTTATTAAAAATTTATAATTGTTCCCTCCATGTCGCTCACAATTTGAGTAGATTCCTCTCCACGATTACGTAGAGGAGGAAGACCTAGGTTTTGTTTCGTAATTTGGGAGAAATCAATCATCAATGAGAATTTAGGTACTAGGTTAAGCATTACGGTAAATAGTTTGAGTTTGGTCCTACGCGTTTATTTTTAAAAATCTTGGCTATGGGTTCAATAAGATCAAATATTGAGGTGGCAATTTGAAAATAAGGGCCTAATATTAAATATTAATTTTATGAGGTTAGTTGGGGCAATTGCCCCCACCTTGAATCCGCCTATGATTACACATTCCACTGGATGGATCAAGATTACGCAGAAGCATGATTGGACAATCTTTTCTTAAGCCAATTTATGAGGCGGGAGTCCGCTCGGCATCATGGTGTTCAATAATTCTTCTAAATAATAATTATTTGTGCCATCTACTTGCTTCATCAAAACTATGAAATGTCTTTTCAAAATAAGTTTCAACTCAAACCATGACCTATATCAAGTTCTACCATTGCTCGAGCTCAAAATGCTCTTTCATCGGGATGATGAAATCTCCTTCTAATCTCCCACACATTATCAAATCATAAACTCAACAATCTCACAGATCACATCTTGATCAAATCACCACAAAAGTCCAATGAAACCCAAGAGGCAAGTTTTTACACAACTACAATATTGGGTCTTTCCTTTCCATAGAGACTGTGATTTGAAGTCACCTCTAAAGGGTTTTCCTCCCCTTTAACTATAAGCATGAATTTGCAGTAAAAACTCAACTAAATCAGATTTTCAAGTTGGAAAACATAGTTTGAATCAACATCTACAAAACCTATAATTTAGAAATTTGAAAAGACAAGTTTTGCAAGTCAAAACACTTGCCTTTGATGTTTGCTCTCTTTCTCTTGCCTCCAAGCTTTCTAACTTTAGCCTAAATGTTGAAATGGTGAAGAGAAGAGAGTTTTTATACGAGGTTTCACTATTGGGTATCGGGTTTTGGGTCTAGATCCTATTGGGTTTCAACCCATTAAATCAAAACTACAATAAAGCCCACAAAACCTCTTGAAAATTCATTTAAAACCTCAAACAAAACTCATGGGGTCAAAAATGCAAAGTGTGACATGTGGCATGGCGAATCGAACGGCAACTATCTACCTAGGTTACACCAATGGCTAGTATTTATTCGACTGAGTTGGGTCATTACACCTCAACCCTAAAAAACTATTTGTTCCACTATATACAATATGGTGAATGTATTTTCATATTGGATTTCAATTCAAAAGAAAAATATGATTTTCTAAACAACCGAGTCTTTAATAATTTTTGTGGACACGTCTTTTTTAGATTTAACTTTTGACTTCCATAAAACTTACGACGTGTTTTCATGAATTCACAAGATTTTCATGATTATTTTGATTGAGTTTCAAAACATGTCCTAGCAGTACACCTTTGTGTGTGTGAATTTAAACCCAGATTAGCATAAAACTACATTATCTCTTTTATATTAGATTTTTTAAAAGAAGGCATTGCTAATTAGCAGGAGGAGACTCTTTCTCATGCGTCTCTTTTGCTTTCAAATCATTTTGAAAAATTGATTTTATCTTTTCGTTAGTATATTAGTAAACTACATTATAATTTTTTAATGTGTTATAATCATCACATTTTATTACACTTTTATACCCTCATTATCTATTTTATTTGAATAAATATATTGACTAATAATGAGCTTTTATCTTAATTTTGTGAAATAAATAATTAATGAATAAAATCCCAAAAGAATCAAATTCGTTATTTTTCTACCATTTATGAAGCCCAAAATCAAGCTAAGAGGAGCCCACAAAAGCCCAAAAGATCAAGAAAAAATTTGGATCAACAAGTCAACAAAGAAATCATCTGTTAGGAATCAATTCTAACCAATCGATTAGTTTGTAACAAAAATCTGTGGTGAGATTTATTTCTTTGAGCTCAAGGTTAATCCATGACTCTTGTTAATTGCAGATGTTATAAATAGGGTAGAGAGTGAGGGGTTTGGGGTGTGAAAAATTTTATAAACTCCTTTTAGAGAGGAGGACCTTTAATTAGGTCTTCAATTTGTAAACTTTTAAGTTTGCATAAATAAAAATATTTTATTTCCTTTTTTTTATTTTCATTCTTTTGATGATGATGAAGAGAAGATGAAGGGTTGCTTCACAAGAGGCCAACCCTTGGAATGTAAGTTTTATTTTCTCTTTTTATTTTTCTTGTTTCAGAATTGCATATTTTAGGGTTTTATTTTCTTATTTTTATTTTTATGTTGATAGATTAAATTTATTTTATGCTTGTAGTGTAGATTTATTTCATGTTTTGTAGAGTAGATTCATATTTTCTTGCTCTTTTAATTCCTTTATTTCCTTGTTCTTTTACTTGCATTGTAGTGTAAATTTTATTTTCTTGTTCTTCTTTTATGCTCCTTTTTTATTCTTAATATGTGGAACTAAATTCTTTAGGAGATCTCAAATTGTAAAAATTAGTTTAATTTCTTTTATGGCTTGTGAATTGCTCTATTGTGCTTAAAATGATCATGTTTAGGATAATCTACTAGAGAACTAATTGGTAGAAGAAGAATTTAATAATCTATGATTGTCTTGAGTGGTTTGATAGATTATGCTTATAAATTCTAGAATTACTATTTGTTATTTGTTCTTTTCATGGATAGAAATTTTGCTTAGATGATATTTGATAAATTATGCTTTTAAGTGGTTTGATAATCTATGCTTAGTAAATTTAAAGTAAAATATCATAAAAGAGAATAGTTTATTAATCCTAATTGAAATTAACTAGTGGATTCAATTCTAGATCCCTATGTTTCTCTACTTGTTTTTACCTCAATTTCTCTTGATTTTGATTTTTCCTCCTCCTTTTGATTTTCCCTTTTTTATTTTCCCTTTGTTGATTTTTCTGTTCTTCCTCCCTCTTTTTCTTTTGTATTTTATTTCTCTTTTATTTTCTTCTAGCTTCCTTTTTGTCTCTTTTTATTTGTTTCCAAAATTAGAATTTTCCAAATACACACCTTCCTTGTGGGTTCGATATATTACTATACTATACTTGATAATTGTTCTCTTACAACTTTTGTGTATGTTTATTATGTGCTTATCATGTTATCTAATATCATCATTACTTTAAAGGAAGTCACCATCTAACACATGTGAGTTTCATTTAAAATTCTCAAAATGTGCTCGCCTTTAATAACTATGGAAATGCTCACATTCTAGGAAAAGGGTAACAAAAATACCCACACAATTGGAAGAGGTATCAAAAATTGTCTCTCTCTCTCTCACTGGGTAACCTAATGAACACGCCCTCACCCTTGCAAATTGACAGAGCTAACCTTATAATTATAAATTTAAAAGAGCCTAATAAAATGTCTATTTTCTTGACAATTCGAGCTCAATGCACGCATGCATATGCACACATCGCCAGCTAGAACACTAGTCACTTATACACACACACAACTAAGGTCACGTGTGTTGCATGTGTAAGCATTTTATTTTAATTTGCTTACCATATCTAGAATTATTTGTTGTAAGCACGGAGTTTTATGCAAGTTTGGCCTTCAAACTAAATTTGTCTAGATATTAATTTTTCTTTATTTTAGATAATTGGACTGAATATTAAATTTTTCTAAAAATATGGGTTAAATAATAAACTTCCCAAAAACTATTTCTTGAAGGAAGAACTTCCTAGAACTATTATTTTGTAGAACTCTATATTTGGACTTCAAAACAAATTCTGTGAACTTTTTTGCAGGGTGGGTGGGGGTAAAATAAACATAGTGCAATTTCGTTATTTAAAAGTTTGGTTTTCAAAGTAAAATTTTCTCAAATTTATAATACTTTACCCATAAATAAAAATTTTAGAGACCAGGGGTTAAATGGTAATTTTTCAATGCTAAATATTCTTTAATTTTGTTAAATGATAAATTTCACAAAAGCTTTTCCATATAACTCCATCTTTTTGGACTTTAAACATAAATTTTATGGGATTTTGGGCACTGCCATAATAACTGATCCAACTGAACCATTTCTTTATTAAATTTTTTTACTTTAAAGTAAATGTTTTCTTACATATGTAAACTATTTTGAGATAAAACTTATGTCTCTTGTTTATAAGGAGCTGAATAGAAATTTCTATAATATAAAATAATGAGATTAAGTCATGATGCAGTTTAGGCTCTCTGGGGGTAAGTAATCCTCTGTCATGTTTACAGGAGAAAATGCATCAAGATAGTGAAAGCTAACAAAAAAATGTTAAAACCATATGCTTTTGGGCAACTTGCAGTGAACTCCCTCATTTATCTCTTTAGTGCTCGCTTATAACTTAATGATCAAAAGTTTGACAACTATTCAAAGTTACACAAACATTATTGTTAACAAAAACATACTGATATCTCTTCTTAGCCTAGAAATTAGCTAAAATACTATTTTATCTCTCTTTGTTATACCTCCTGATTTCTATATAGTTATCCATCATTAATTCTGAAGATCTTCAATTTTTATTTTCCATTTCTCTTTCTACCCACTCGAAAGAAGCTGAAACCAACATTTTCTCTCTCCTCTTTCATTCATGTATAAACACTCTTTGAATTAAAAAAGTAGCAATCCTAACAATAATTTCACACTAAATACCACAACACAATAAAATAAGTTAAATAACAATCTAAAACCTACTCTCTTGATGCTACTACTTGTAACTTCTCTCTAACCCTGTTGTCCTCTCCTTTCCTTTGTTGACGATGAGATGGGTGGAATTCTCTTGAAGGTTGTTTTAATAGAGAATTTCTGATTAAATTAATTGTAACGGAAGCATTAATAAGAAAATAGAGGAGATTGATAAGTTAGTGGGGATGGGGAAGTTAATAGGCTATCGATGGAGATTTATTGGTAGAATTAAGGTATTAGTGGGTAGATTGGAGGTATTTTGATGAAAAATATTTAAAACCCAAATCCACTTTTATAACCGTAAGTATAAGATTAGATATACTAAAACGTTGGAAAGTTGAAGGTATTTGTTTATTGGTAAATTAACCTTGATTTTGACATTAATTAGACATTATGTGGGTTGTGTTGAGCTGAACGTACATGTGTTATTTATTTTGCATTATTTGGTCATAAAAGAGCATTATTTGGTAACTAAGCTTGAGCTGAACATGCACTTGCTGTTGACATTCAAGGTTATTGCTAATTTGAGACTATATTGACAATGAAATGAAGTAGAATCTTGGGCCATAAGGGTATTAACGTTATTTACATGTTTGTCTACATATTTTTTTCTCACAGGTTTTCTCTTTTATGAGTGGGCCACTTCATCAATTTTCTGGAGGGATGAGAGTATGGGTTTGAGTTTGCATTTATACTATAGAGATTGCAAGTTAGAGTAATTTTAGTATATACAATATATTAGACATATATGATAATATATAGATGTATAGTTTATTAATATCTAAAGTTTAGTATAAAGTCGATATATCTAATTATAGTAAGTAATAGTTATACATTTTGGAATCGAGCAATAGTTATACTATACTTTATAAATTATATCTAACTACAGTAAAGAATAGTTATACCATAGTCTAAAGACTTTAATTAATATGATTTAATAAGATTGGGGGTTATGAGAAGAATTTGAAGGGGTATAATTTATAAATGTATGCAAGTGTTTGATTTGAAGGGTATGATTTATGTATGCATGTATGTTTTATATGAATGCATATATGTGTTTAATGGATGCATATATATGTTTTGGAGAACATTTTTGAAAGAAAATATTTTAACATCCTACACACTTTTATAATAGTACTAGTATGGTGCACATACATTGCACATGTGTTCAATATTATGTATATATGTTCATTTTAATTTTTGCATGTTTTGTGCATTTGTTTGTTTTGTAAGCTGTTGAGCGAAAATAAAATACTATAATTGAAAGAATATATAGTAAACTAGATGTGTTGAATCAAAGGAATTGACTTTCACACATTACATTATAAAAGATAATTTATTTGACCAATGTTATTTCAAATGAGATATGTTGATGAGAAAATGCGCTACTGAATTTGCGGACCGCACAAAATCACCAGGTCAATGTGTTGACCTATTAAGAAAATAAAAAATAATCATCAGTGTTTAAGTGACAACAATATTTATAAAATGAATAAATAGTAAATATTGAATTAAAGAATTTATTTACCTTTGATGTTAACGACGACGCGTTGAGTCGTGTATGATGAACAACTTTAATAGATCTCTTCGCTGTATGTGAGAATGTCAAAATTGGATAATAATTGAAGGAAAAATAAGTTACTCAAAGGATGCATCATAGAAGAAGAATATAATGAATGATGATTTTCATTATGTAGTTACCTTTGAGGCAATAATACTTATGATGATTTTCATTATGTAGTTACCTTTGAGGCAATAATACTTATGGGTACACAATATTTTCGTGTATGTTTTTGTTGTGCTTTTGCTTGGTCAGCTTTTACCAGTACTTTAGTTGTCTTCATCGATACCCCTTGACAATGCCATATATAATCGACCATGAGAGAATACGTGGTATGGAAAATATACTCCAACATAAGTTATTGTTTGTCCTTGTGCTTTGTTGATTGTCATTGTTAAACATAGGCAAATTGAAAATTATTTTCTATGAAATTAGAATGGATAACCCTCATTTTCAGCTGGAGATAATGATATCCTTGGAATCATAACATTTTGACCAGCATGTTGACCAATTTAGATTTCAGCATGGATGACATTGTTTTCATAACCTCGACAAATTATTCGTGTGCCATTACACACAGGGGCGGATCCAGAAACTTTGGTCAGTGGGGGCAAGATTATAAGCATAGTTGCAGCTCCGATTCACGGGATGGGAATGGGAGCATGGTACACCACTCATTAGGAATCGGATACGAGGGGGTATGCTTATATGGTAATGTGGTACGCTTTAGATTTGGTTCTTAAATGTAGGAATTTAAGATTTACAAGAGTCAAATTTAAGCAATATGCTAGTTGACATCAGTAATGGTAAAAGAACCTTTAGAGTTATGTTGCAATTAAGGTATGCATACTTTATTTACTTAGTTTCTTACGTTTTTTGTTGTTTATTCTTTTGACAAAGAGTTATTTTTTTTCAAAATTTTAAGTGGTTTGAATTCTAAATCGGGTCGCTGGAGTTGATGAATCAGGTCGTGTTCCATCGTGAACCCGGACAATTGAACCTGTGTCATGTTCGCTATAACATCCCACGCCCCGATATCTATGATTATAAGCTACAAGTATAACTAGTATATGATACTTTTAGCTAAATATTAGGAGCTTTTCAATATTAGTCCCCAAATATTTCTTGTTTTATAATTAGTCCGTCAAATCTTCATCTTTTAAAATTAGACCCCAAAATTTTAAATATTTTAAAATTAGTCCCTAAATCTCTTAAATGTTTTGAAATTAGTCCCTACGGTTAGTACCGGTTGAAAGATTTGGGGGTTAATTTCACACACTTAATGTATTTGGGGATTAATTTTAAAATATGAAGATATGGTGACTAATCTCAAAGGATGACAACTTTGGGGAACTAATATCGAAAAACTGATATTAATGGCCTTATACAAGATGTGCTATATAGAAATAAAATAGAGTCAATAGAAGTATCTTATTAAAAATTTATAATTGTTCCTCCATGTCGCCACAATTTATGTAGTAGATTCCTCTCAATGACATGAGGGAGGGAAGACCTGAGGGTTTTGTTTGAATTTGGGAGAAATCAATCATCAATGAGAATTTAGGTACTAGGTTAAGCATTCTGGTAAATAGTTTGAGTTTGGTCCCACGCTTATTTTTAAAAATCTTGGCTATGGGTTCAATAAGATCAAATATTGAGGTGGCAATTTGAAAATAAGGGCCTAATATTAAATATTAATTTTATGAGGTTAGTTGGGGCAATTGCCCCCACCTTGAATCCGCCTATGATTACACATTCCACTGGATGGATCAAGATTACGCAGAAGTATGATTAGACAATCTTTTCTTAAGCCAATTTATGAGGCGGGAGTCCGCTCGGCATCATGGTGTTCAATAATTCTTCTAAATAATAATTATTTGTGCCATCTACTGCTTCATCAAAACTATGAAATGTCTTTTCTTGGCCACGAAATAACACAATCAACTTTTCATTTAGTCCATCGACATATTCATTCCGTGTGGAGAGAATTACACGTTGCATCATGTATTCAGCAGATGAAGAATTAACTTGTAACAACAGAAAGATAGCCTCAATTAATCTTCTTTTAGAATTTTCTTCATTGTCATATTCTATTACCATATCACGTAGAAGAAGTATCAAACTCTCATCTATAGTTGGTTCTTCTCCATTTCCCACACACAATAAAAATTCTCCAAAATGCTTGATCAGTCTTTGCCCTCATATTAATAGTAAGAGATAGTTTTTCTATTTTCTCCCAAAGATATGATTTCACAAGACTTGCAGTTATTGTTTCTACTCTTGCGCCACGCAGAACCATTGGTAAAACTTGACAAAAATCGCCTCCAAAATGTTGACCAATTTAGATTTCAAAGATGGATGACATTGTTTTCATAACCTCGACAAATTATTCGTGTGCCATTACACACAGGGGATCGAAACTTTGGTCATGGGGGCAAGATTATAAGCATAGTTGCAACTCCGATTCGGGATGGGAATGGGAGCATGGTACACCACTCATTAGGAATGGATCTGAGGGTATGCTTATATGGTAATGTGAATGCAGCTTTAGATTTGGTTCTTAAATGTAGGAATTTAAGATTTACAAGAGTCAAATTTAAGCAATATGCTAGTTGACATCAAGAATGGTAAAAGAACCTTTAGAGTTATGTTGCAATTAAGGTATGCATACTTTATTTACTTAGTTTCTTACGCTTTTTGTTGTTTATTCTTTTGACAAAGAGTTATTTTTTCAAAATTTTAAGTGGTTTGAATTCTAAATCGAGTTACATTTGGAGTTGATGAATCAGTCGTGTTCCATCGTGAACCGGGACAATTGAACCAGTGGTTAAGCTATAACATCCCGTTCCCGATATCTATGATTATAAGCTACAAGTATAACTAGTATATGATACTTTTAGCTAAATATTAGGAGCTTTTCAATATTAGTCCCCAAATATTTCTTGTTTTATAATTAGTCCGTCAAATCTTCATCTTTTAAAATTAGACCCCAAAATTTTAAATATTTTAAAATTAGTCCCTAAATCTCTTAAATGTTTTGAAATTAGTCCCTACGGTTAGTACAGGGTTGAAAGATTTGGGGGTTAATTTCACACACTTAATGTATTTGGGGGATTAATTTTAAAATATGAAGATATGGGTGACTAATCTCAAAGGATGACAACTTTGGGGAACTAATATCGAAAAAACCTGATATTAATGACGCCAATACAAGATGTGCTATATAGAAATAAAATAGAGTCAATAGAAGTATCTTATTAAAAAAATTTATAATTGTTCCCTCCATGTCGCTCACAATTTGTGAGTAGATTCCTCTCACGATTCTGGTAGGAGGGAAGACCGAGGGTTTTGTTTGAATTTGGGAGAAATCAATCATCAATGAGAATTTAGGTACTAGGTTAAGCATTCGGTAAATAGTTTGAGTTTGGTCTCTGGCGTTTATTTTTAAAAATCTTGGCTATGGGTTCAATAAGATCAAATATTGAGGTGGCAATTTGAAAATAAGGGCCTAATATTAAATATTAATTTTATGAGGTTAGTTGGGGCAATTGCCCCACCTTGAATCCGCCTATGATTACACATTCCCTTTGGATGGATCAAGATTACGAAGTATGATTAGACAATCTTTTCTTAAGCCAATTTATGAGGCGGAGTCCGCTTCGGCATCATGGTGTTCAATAATTCTTCTAAATAATAATTATTCGTGTCATCTATCGCTTCATCAAAACTATGAAATGTCTTTTCTTGGCGGAAATAACACAATCAACTTTTCATTTAGTCCATCGACATATTCATTCCGTGTGGAGAGAATTACACGTTGCATCATGTATTCGCAGATGAAGAATTAACTTGTAACAAATGTAAAGATAGCCTCAATTAATCTTCTTTTAGAATTTTCTTCATTGTCATATTCTATTACCATATCACTTAGAAGAAGTATCAAACTCTCATCTATAGTTGGTTCTTCTCCATTTCCCACACGCAATAAAAATTCTCCAAAATGCTTGATCAGTCTTTGCCCTCATATTAATAGTAAGAGATAGTTTTTCTATTTTCTCCCAAAGATATGATTTCACAAGACTTGCAGTTATTGTTTCTACTCTTGCGCCACGCAGAACCATTGGTAAAACTTGACAAAAATCGCCTCCAAAATGACTATCTTGCCACCAAAAAGCCTTTCGTCACCCATGATGTCCCTTAATGTTCTTTCAACATCTCAATTACAAACCTTTCGCCATTGGTGCATCATCCCATATTCGAGTGATGCCATGCGTATCAACTTTGATGTTCCATCGTGTTTTGATATGTTGCACATTATTGTTTTATTGGCAGTAATTAAAATTTTAAATTGTGAATGTGTAGTTCATCCTTCAGGCATTATTGCAGCTGCCACTCTAAATATTATTGTTGCCAATGCTATCATCTTTCTTGATATTAGGTTTGCAAGTAATGCACGATAAAGAAAAGTTTTTCATGTCCCTTCTGGACTACCAACAACAAATATTCCAAATTGTTTTCTATTGACCCTATCCAAAATAGTAGCAAATGCTTGTTCTTATCTTGAGTTCAATTTTCATTGAGCATTTAAATCTTCTGGTGGAATGTCTATATCTCTTTCATCAAGAATTTCTCTAGGAATAGATTGATACTGATCAACATCATTATGTATTAGTAATGGCAAATCATAATCTGTAATAAATCTGCCCATACTCTTAGGAAAAGACTAATGCTTTTCAGTGTCCATGCAACATGTGCCGATAGCATATGTTCATCTATTTGACCTTGGAAATCATCTGCCATAGCATCAAAATGGTCATCCCATAATTTCCTCATGTTTGATGGTTGGTAGTAAACTAAAATAACGGCAAATAATCTTTATAGTGAATTAGACATTTGGAATGTGCTAGCCTAGCTCAACTAAACAATATGAAATACTATCATCAGACTCCAACAATTCACTCTTTTGTGCACCTTCCTTAACTGATTTATATAAAATTTCATCAACTGTCAAAAGATCCTAAAAAGTTGGACCCCTCACTTGATTTAATAGAAGGCATAAATAATATCTCTCTCATTCTTTTGGGTTAGTAGCATTTATACAACCAATAATAAATTTGCTCTTTTGTTCAAACCAAATCTTTGCTTGACTATTCCGCACGTAATGCTCAGGAAATTCAACATATAGAAATTGTCTTGCACCTTCAGTTGTTAAGCATTTTGTGAAGAATTTAGTGAGTACAGCTTTTAACGAAGTCTCTATGTCAATTACATCACGAAGATCACAATGTTTCTAATAACATATTGATTGTTTATCTAGAATGTGTAGCTAAAGACTAATGATTGGGGATTTGTTTCATTCATCTTGAATTCATAAATTCTCCAAAATGCCTCTTGTCTTTGAAACCCACCGTCCATCTTGAAAATGCTTTATTTCATCAAACTTATTTTGCTCTTCATTTTGTGCGAGGAAGATTGAGATCTTGTCATGCCCTTTGTATATATACCTATACAAATACTTGATCGTTGGTAGTAAACTAAAATAACGGCAAATAATCTTTATAGTGAATTAGACATTTGGAATGTGCTAGCCTAGCTCAACTAAACAATATGAAATACTATCATCGACTCCAATAATTCTCTCTTTTGTGCACCTTCCTTAAATGATTTATATAAAATTTCATCAACTGTCAAAAGATCCTAAAAAGTTGGACCCCTCACTTGATTTAATAGAAGGCATAAATAATATCTCTCTCATTCTTTTGGGTTAGTAGCATTTATACGACCAATAATAAATTTGCTCTTTTGTTCAAACCAAATCTTTGCTTGACTATTCCGCACGTAATGCTCAGGAAATTCAACATATAGAAATTGTCTTGCACCTTCAGTTGTTAAGCATTTTGTGAAGAATTTAGTGAGTACAGTTTTTAACGAAGTCTCTATGTCAATTACATCACGAAGATCACAATGTTTCTAATAACATATTGATTGTTTATCTAGAATGTGTAGCTAAAGACTAATGATTGGGGATTTGTTTCATTCATCTTGAATTCATAAATTCTCCAAAATGCCTCTTGTGCTGAAACCCACCGTCCATCTTGAAAATGCTTTATTTCATCAAACTTATTTTGCTCTTCATTTTGTGCGAGGAAGATTGAGATCTTGTCATGCCCTTTGTATGTATACCTATACCAATACTTGATCGCCTTTACACTGGAGCAAACCTCAACATTAATATGGCAATTGTACATGGTAAGAAGACATAGGAATTAATTATTTTTAGAATTAGTTATGAATATATTTATTATATGAAATATTTTAATGAAATAAACTTCAAAATTAATTTGAAAATTTTGCATGGTAAGGAGATATGGGTTATAAGGTACAACCCATTGGTTGTTCAACTCTGCATGACGTACATGCACCTTTCTACCATTATTCCTCCTCATGTATATTAGATATAAATCTTTACCAACAATTGTCTTAGAGGAAAAAGGTCTTGGATAGTGATGTTTACATTCTTGATTTACTATGCAACTCATTTGGTATTTTCCACATAGACCATGCATCATGTGTTTTACAACCATTTCATGAAGTCTCGGATGAGTGGCTCTCTCTGAAATTTCTGCGATGAAATATATTTATCAAATTGGTCAGGAGCTAAGATTTTATGGTCTTGTTTCAAAATAACTACGATATGAGCATGTGGCAATCCTCTCTTTTGAAATTCAATAACAATTGATCTTTTAGATCTTCAAGTTTTGTATCGAATATACGTGACGTTAAACCAGGCCTATCTTGTGCAACTTGTTCTGTCAGAAGTTTATCCTTTATTTTCTCCCAATCTAAATTACAAGTCGTTGTAATGAAAATATCAGGCTTACCAAATCTCTGAACCAAAGCCATTGCATCCACATATCTACGCCGCATGTCTCTTGGTCCTCTGTTTAAAGATGCTACTAAGATAACCCTTTGCCCAACTTGATCACCTCGAGTTTCACCAGCTGTGACACTATCAACTATTCCTTGATAAAATTCAGCTCTTATTTCTGATTGTTTATTTTAAAAGTAATCAAGTCTCGTTGTTTCAAGCTTGATATACATGTCTACCACAAGTTGTTGCAACGATCTTCTAGCCAACAAAAGAACAAATTGTTCTAATGGTCTCATTTGTAACTTGTAATGTCATATTCTCTGCATAAAACATGAGATTTTTTTGCCATCTTGACACCTATATGGCAAAAAATTATTGTTATTTAATGTTAGAATAAATTTTGTTGGTCATCTAACTTAAATTAAGTACCTGGGCGAGTGCTTTACATGTTTGCTCTTGTTGTAAAAGTTCATTTACTAATGAGAATTACACTTAAGTTGAAGTATTGCTTTTTTAGAGATTGATCCATCAACTTTGCTGATATATTTATGCCATCTAGATTCACCTTTTGGGAAAAGAAGTGGCTATTGCAATGGATCATAGCAACCATAATAGTGCTTCATATAATATTTTCGACCAGAGTGTTCATGAATCACATTCTCTCTTTCAAATGGCACAGTTTGATTGTTCCCTTCAATCCATATAGCAACAACTTTATCTGATGTTAATGCATGATATACCCATTGATCCCGTTAGTATTTGTAGAAATACAAACACGGATATCTTTGAATGATTCTAGATCTCCAACGTAAGAATGAAGGTCGCATATGGATTGTGCTCCATGATTTCCATCACCATTTTCATAACATCCTCATTCAAGCTTTTATCTTGTAAGATTCTCATTCTATTATGAAGCTCATTATTAGAGTCATAAAAATACAATTGAAAAAATAAGGGTTTATCGGTACTTGGTATCAAACCAGGTAAATGGTGGAAAATTTTTCCTTGTGCTCGAAATGTATACACACCATTTGCGGATGATGCCAAGTCCTTATCAATAGTGGCTCCGAATGTGGTGAATGAGAATAAGTTGTTTGTACTTTCGAATGTTACTTGCAAAATTCATGTGCTTGTGTAGTAGTGGATGTCAACAAATAGTAAAGAGTTGGATGAACATGTGCCGGAATCAACTTGATTCAACCAATATCGCAATAAAATATTGGCAATTCGTGTTCAAATCTCTTTGCTCCACAATGAACACACGATGGCACTATTTTCACTCAGTGCAACTCTAAGCATGAAGGATTATAAAATGTATATCCTACACAATAAATGAATGTATAAGTGACTGATTCTATAACCTTTGTTTTTTATGTAATATTGGTCTAGCGTACATACCTTCAAAAAGGTTCGGTGATTGTACAGCATGAAATAACCCTTCGACTCATTGTTTTTTTAAGACTTGAGAGGTTAGTTGAGGTATTGGTTGTTGATGCACGTATATTATCCACGGATCTATTTATATAAGAACTCTGTAGGGTCGAAAAAATGTTTATTGATTGAATGAATGTCTTACAATCAAATTCCTTCGATTACAGAGGAAGAGAAGGTCGATTTGACTCCTCTTTTAAGGTGGGTTGTTTGGTAGCGAGAGGATGCTTTACTCGATGCTCGAGTCGAGTTGCTTCCGTTGTGATCCCGAATGAGCTGCGGATGATCTAGAGGTTGTTGAAGAGGAGCTTGATCTCTCTTGTGCGCAAGTGCTTGATTTTCCCAGAGTTCTCTCTAAAAGCCAGCCAGCCCCTTCTGTGTTGGGCTTTTCAGCTATTTATGTGGGCTTAAGGGGTGTGATTGACCCCTATTGTCACTCTCATATGAGGGTCAATGACCTCTCCCATCATGCCAGAGCCAGTTAAATGCCAGGTCTGTGTTCTGACAATGGCCTCGTGTTTGCTACAGTAAGCGGCGCCGCGTAGAATTGTCGACCGCTACTGAACGCCGGGCGCCAGCTGCGATAACGGCGAATCGGCGAACCTCGCCGATCCCGATGCCGCGGGCGAGCCTCGCCTCATGATCGCGAGCCGCTTCACGCGGCGAACCTCGTGTTGAGGTCGAGCCTCGTCTCTTGAGCAAGTCTTGTTCCGAAGCTTGCACTGGTCTAGCCTTGGTTGGATGCCGAGATTCACTGCCGTTGGCGAACCTCGGTTGAATGTCGAGGTTCACTGCTGTAGGCGAACCTCGGTTGAATCGAGTTCAACGGACGCGGTTGAATGTCGAGGTTCACCGCGTAGGCGAACCTCGGTTGAATGTCGAGGTTCACCGCCGTAGGCGAACCTCGGTTGAATGTCGAGGTTCACCGCCGTAGGCGAACCTCGGTTGAATGTCGAGGTTCACCGCCGTAGGCGAACCTCGGTTGGATGTCGAGGTTCACCGCCGTAGGCGAACCTCGGTTGAATGTCGAGGTTCACCGGGTGTAGGCGAACCTCGGTTGAATGTCGATCCTCGGCGCTTGGCGAGCCTCATCGAATGTCGAGCCTCGCCGCTGGCGAGCCTCGTCGAATGTCGAGCTCGCCGCTTGGCGAGCCTCGTCGAATGTCGAGCTCGCCGCTTGGCAGCCTCGCTACTTAAGAACAGGTCGAATTTCAAACCGTGCGTCGGAATTGGACGAATTATATATGGAAATCGAATTATCTCGACGATCTGAGCCAATCGCCCGGTCATTTGGCCCAGTTCCTCCCGGTTCAAGAGACATCAGCACTTTTGTCTATTTTGTAAGGTCAAGCATTCAGGTGAACTTAACCTTTAGGCGGACCTGACTTCACTCAGATGGACGCTCAAGCTCTTTTGCTCATCCCGAGTTGTAGTGTAGGGATTAAGGCAATTTTTATTGCCTACAAAACCCCCTCCAAAGTTTTCAGACGTGAATGTGGTTGAATGGAGTCTCGAACACTTTGGATATGAAGACTTGTAAGATGGTCGCTGCATCTTGACGAGGAACCTTCTAATGAACACGGTAAATTTGAATTCTTCACTTGCAGCTAATGATTGCCCTCTAGGATTTTTAGCAAACCCCCAGCTATCAACGGATTTGATGTGCCTTTACCGATTACCGTTTGAATCGGGCTAGCATGTAGATTACCTAAGTCCGTTCTACATGTTAGCGTTGTGCTAAGAGAGTTAACTTTCTTAGTGCTACGATGTTGAATCACGTAGACTTAAGTCTTTCTCCGGGAATAGACTACCGGCCCGCACGTGTGTTAGGCGTAGACTAATCTCGAATAAGGATGAGATAAAGTCCCCTATGTGGGAGACATAGATTCAACGTTGTTTAATAGCGGCTACAGATGGATTGGCAGCGTGCGGACTTTGTCTTTCTGGGGCAAGAGCGAACCACATTTTGTCTTCTCTTGGGGCAAGGCGACGAATAATGCACATCGCATGGTAGGTCATTATCGGAAATGATCGAATCATTGGTGACATAAAAGTATAACGATCGCAATCAAAAAGCAATCAAGTTGTTCAGTGACGTGAAAGTATAACAGTGATTACGAACAAAATCATTTAGGAATGATTCTGTGGAGGTAGCTGAGTCGTTCAGTGACATGGGAGTATAACGACTATGGCTGAAATAGAGGCACATCGCATGGTAGGCCACTATTTGGAAATGATCGAATCGTTGATGACATAAAAGTATAATCGCAATCAAAAATCAAGTTGTTCGGTATTGAAAGTATAACAACGGTGATTACGAATAAAATCATTTAGGAAATGATTACGTGGAGTGGTGAGTGGATTGGGTGACATGGGATTATAGCGACTATGGTAGAAATAGAGCACATCGCATGGTAGGCCACTATTTGGAAATGATCGATGGATCGTTGACATAAAAGTATATTGATCGAATCAAAAAGCAATCAAGTTGTTGATGGCGTGAAAGTATAACAACGGTGATTACGAACAAAATCATTTAGGAAATGATTACGTAGAAGTGGTCCCGTCATCTGTTTTGAGAGGATTGGCGGAGGAAATCTTGAGGAACTATCGAGGTGATTGTTAACATGATAGCTTTGGGGTCCCCATCCTATTGATGAGGATTGAGGAATTTGGAGGAGATTAGTTATCAGAGGTGATTGTTAACATGACAACTTAGTGGGAGTTTGAAAGAAGACTATGGGTAGTACTTTTTCAGAAACTTACCATTAATAGGCATCATGATTCTGTCGCCTTCTTGATTGGTCGGGCGGTATGCTCCATTCGAGTAAGCCCGATTCCACCTGAATGGCCCTTCCCATTTTGGTTCGAACTTCCCCTTCTTTTTGGAGTTCAAAATCATTGGGCGTCGGACAGCGAGAACAAGGTCGCCTTCCTTGAAAATACGACACCGGACTTTCTTGTCAAATGCTTTAGAAATCAGTGCGGTAAAGCTTCGATATCTTTGTTGAGCACATGTCGCTTTCATCCGGCATTTCAAGTTCCTCAAGGCGTCGTGATGATTTTCCTCGGTTGTCATTCCGGTGGATAACACCATTCGGCGGCGGGATTTGAATCTCTATCGGTAAAATGGCTTCACAACCATAAACCGAGAGAATATGGGGTAGTACACGTCGGTTATGCGAACCGTTGTGCGGTAAGCCCACGCTTTACTTGACTTGTCGTTCAATCCTTCTTGTTTGAAGAGACCATTTTAGTAAGGATCTTGATGATCGTCTTGTTAAAAGCCATTCCATTGGGGGGTAGTAAAAGGCTGGGTTCGGTTCGAAATTTATCGTAGAATCGTGTGAAGGCATGGCCGACAAATTCGGACCATTATCGTGGACGATCTGCCTCGGCACACCATACCGTATATGACATGATGTTTAACAAATTTGATCACATCGCTTGTCTTGACCAATCTCAACGGGCGGCTGACCACTTTGAGAAATACTCGATTATCGCCAATATGGCGATGTCCTTTTGAAGAAGGTGGAGAAATTGGACGGCGATGTCCATTCCCCACGTTTCAAATGGCGGGTGTGATGGGATGCAAGTGTTAGGAGGTTGGTGAAGGTAATTAGCATGTATTTGCGCATGGCATCGTCGCGTAAGCCGCATCCCTCACCATTGTCCAATAATAACCGAGTCTCGTAGCGGGTCCCATAACTTGGGCCCGGGTTGGTGTGCTCCACAAACACCGTCATGAGCTTCTTTCAAGACTTGCTCTGCTTCCTTAGTTGACGGACATCGAGCGGTAACCCATCATATGACCTTCTATATATGCATGGCAGGAATCATAGTAAAATCTTGATGCTCGTCGGCCAGTCGACTCCCTTTCTTTTATGTCTTGGGCAATATCCCATGCAAGACATAGTCGATGATCGGAACCGCCAGTCGTGCTTCAAGTGACTTAGGCTCGTCTTCAAACGAATCTGTAATGCATGTTTTGGCGAAATAGTTGCCGACTAGTCACACTAACTGGCGAGTAGCATTCTCGCGAGGGCTAGCGTAGGCTGCAAGAGACGCCAGCGCATGCATAAGTGTTCATAAGCGGGCCACATGATCAATGTAAAAGCTTTCAAAGTCGACTAAAGTTATGGGCTGGCATGATGAGGGATAAGGTCCTCGTGCGACTGTATTCTCCTCTTAGTTGTTTTACGACTAGGCTGTGAATCCCCAAATGCTTCAAGGTGCTTCGCCTAAATGTTTGGCTATGTCGAGACCAATCAATAGCATTATACTGCTACGTTATTGGTGCATGGTTCTCGATAACCACATTTCGTGGTATCCGTGGTTTTGCGGAGATATCAATACTACCCCACTCCGGCTACAACGGGCCGTCGGTCGCTTCGAGGCTCAGATCAAGAACAAGCGCCATACCGTTCCTTAGAGACCAGATTAGCTTCATAAGGTTCATGAGGCATGTCTTGATACAATTCGACTTTCCCTTTCAATGGATGATTAGCCATAAGATCACACACGCCTTGCCCTTCATCGCCCGAGGGTTTGAAGTGAATGTCGTCTTGAGATAATAACAATGCCCATCTAGCCGTTCGACCATTCAAGCGTGCGGTGAGTCATGAATACCCGTATAGGTCGATTTTGGAGATGACGTGTATGGTGCGTCCCACTAGATAGTGCATCTTTTGGATGGCGAAGACCAAAGCCAAACATTCCTTCGAATGGGAGGATATCGATATTCGACCCGACGGTGTCAGAGGTAATAGATCGCTGTTCGTGGCCATTGTCATCGATCACGTGCTAGAGACACTGCTTGCATACTCGTAGCGGATGTAAATCGAAGGCTTTCGGATTTGGTGCAACTAACACGGGGGATTAGAAAGATATGTTTTGATCTCTTGAATGCCTTCCGCAATCTTCGTCCCAAATGAACGATCGCCTTTCTTCATGAGCTTGAGAATGGTTGACATTTCCCAGATAAATTGGAGATGAATCTGCGAATGTAAGGCAGCCCTTGGAGACCACGAAGCTCTCGAGGCTTCTAGGAGGTGGAAGTTCTTGGATAGCTTTGACTTTATCCGGTCGGTATGCCGTACATTGTGACCACGAACCCTAGGAATTTGCCACTAGACATCCCGGGAAAGACTTAGTTGGGTTCATCTTGGTGATGTGCCGTATTATCTCAAATGTTGTCCTCAAGTCGTGTAAATGATCACTTTTGTGGCGACTCTTGACCACTAAATCGTCTACGTAGCATTCCTCGTCTTCGTAAATGTTTTCGGAAGATGAGTGGTCATGTACTGCTGGTATGTTGCCCTAGCGTTTTCAAGCGAAGGCATAAGCATAACGGTATATTCGGCCGGTGTTGAAGCGATGTGCTTTTCATCATCGGGTGCATTTTGATTTGATTGTACCACGAAAAGCCATCCATAAAGACATCCTTTCAAACCCACCGTGTTATCGGCGATAATATCCGTGATTGGTAAAGGAAAATCATCTTCGGACCTCTTTGAATTTAAATCTCGATAATCAACGCCGGCGGATCTGTCCGCTTTTCTTCAAAAGAGGTACTATATTGGCTACCCGGTCGGGTGTTGAACCTCCAGAATGAAACACCTTTGATCAGCTTCGATTTCTTTCTCAATGGCCTTCATGACCTGAGGGGCAAATCGTCGTTCTTTGTTGTTTAACAGCTTAGTGCCCGCTCGATATTAAGGCAATGCATAGCCACTTTCGAGGTCTAAGCCGGGCATATCTTCATAACTCCAAAGCGAAGACATCGATATATTCCCGTACAAAGCGATAAGGCTCTCCTTTTCTTCATTTGTCAAACTATAAGCTATGAATATGGGCTTGGATTAGCTTCATCCCCATATCAACTTCGGACTATTTTGTCATCGGTGGCGGTTCTCGTTGTTCAAAGCGATGTTCCCATTGCATTCCAAGGCTGTGACTCAATGGATCCTCGAATAGCGGTAGAGATCATCTTCTTGAATCTCTATCGGATCAGGGTCATATTGGCCATCGGGGACCTAATTTCTGTCCCTCTGTCGAGAATCCCAGGCTCCAAGATGAGTGATCTGACTCACCCTTAGTCGTAGCGTGCACGCGTGCGGCGACTCATATCCCACCCTTTACGAGTTTAATGATAGTAATCATCGGTGGCCTTCCGGACATAAGCGGTCGGATGGTCACGATGCTCTCCCATAGTTTAAGCCTTCTTTGTGAAGAAAGTCATACCCCATTTTCTTCATCAAATGTTGTATTTGTGAAATATGAAAATTGGGGTTCTTTTCCTTTTGCTTGGGGTTGTTCCACCTCAGCTTGCAATGGTTTGTTGACCTGCCCAAAGATAATGTCTTTCTGATCATTGTTCTGGGCTGGTATCACAAAAACCGCTCGCGAAGAGTCATTATGCCTTTGGGTCATCATGAACGACGACCGAGTTGGCATGTGCAGCGTAGGTTCAGCATACAACCGTGGCAGAATTTCTGACATTAAGTCAGTATGACTTTTAACACCCGGTGCGTAAGCTAAATCATAATCTTCATTGAAAACGACGATATCGTCATCGGGATCATTCAGATCGATTACAAAGGGTTTTACATCATTGAACACAACTCCTTGTTCGGACTCTATGTCAGCCTCATTTCCGCTGTCATAGTCCTCGATCTGTGGTTCATCGGTTTGGCCCTCCTCAAGGTAGTGGACAGAATCAGTAAAATAATTCTCCACACCTTTGAATGGTTGCCTTTCCGCGACCAATGTTTTAACCATCCCCTCTTCATCTACATACTTCATGCATTGATGCAATGTAGATGGGACGATCAAGTTTTCATGGATCCGTGGTCACCCAATAGCAAATTATAGGATGTATCGCGATCAATGACGAGCAGTGACTCGCCTTCAAGTCTCCTATCCGACATCCGAGTTTGATTTTGCCCAAGGGACGAATTGGTGGCATTGAAACCGTGATGGTCCCGTTGTCGCTAAACGATGCAAATGTATCCCGAGATGTTGTATAATTCTCAAAGGGATGATACTCAATGCGCATCCCGGTCAACTTGAGCTCTGGTTGATCCCACAGAGCCAATGTAACCGTAAAGTATAATGGCCTCATGCTTGGTTCTTCACTTGCATGTCCTCCGAGGAGAAGGTAATGCAAGGTATTGGCCCCTTGAAGACCGGTGACATTGGGCAAACTGCTTGAGCTTTCTCGGGAAATGAGTGAGAAAGGCTTGTCCGCCAATGCTTCTCGCAGCTTCTCCGGTAGATTGAGAAAGCCGTAAGAGTTCAAACAAAGTGATCCTCACGATGTTGGAGAGTTGGGCTAAAACATCGAATTGGAAAGGGCCTTCAAAGTTTCCGTGGCCCTTCCCGAAGTGCTTTGTTGTACCGAACCTCCCTTGTTTTGGGCTCACCAACCGCGCTTTGCCGCTATGTCGGTGTTGCCTCGATACCCCTTAAGAACTCCTTTCCACCACGGTGGCCAATGCTGGTACTGGTCGCATGGCCGGACGATTTGCCTTTTCCCACAGCAGGTGGCGCATGTCTTCCCTTGGACTTTGAAGAAGTCCATTGCTCATCCGATAGCAAGTCGTGGTGAACTCACATAATTTTCGCCGCTGTGTAAGGGACCATACCTTGTTCCTCCCGCTGCTGGAGGTCAAAGTTCACAACTCGCTTCCGCTGAGGGATCGGCTTTACTCCATCTTGCACTTGGAACTAAAAATCACCAAATTGAGGGCTTACCATGTTTGCGCACACCTTCTTCGATCCTCTCAGCAGTCATAACACTCCGCTTCTAACAAGACTTGGATCTTGTCCTTCAAAATGTAGCATGACCTCACGGGTGGTGTACCATTCGATGGTACATACAAGATTTTGATCATCCGTCCTGAAGCTTCCTCCCGCTTCCTCATTTCCTGAGCTGATCTTGTTCATTTTGAGTAAAGTTTTAAGGATTGGTATGACCGTCATCCTTAAAGTCATACTTCCTCGAGGACTCAGCCAAAAACATTCGATTTCCGCTGAAGGGTCTCGGCAGGCGGCTCAAGTCTCCTTCCCCTTCGACTGTTTTGGGAATAAAAATTGGACATTCCCCTCTTTTATGACGCTAACTCGGGTTCCTGGCTTCGATCCTCATAAGCATGTTCTCAACTTGCTCGCCTCGCTTCACCACTTTTCCAAGTGTGCTTCAACCGCACCCATCTTTGAAAGTATGTTGATCGAGAGGTTGGCTCCGACATCCCGATGAATGTCGCCTGGAGGCCTCGGTCCCGGAGTGCAAAGACAGATTCTGACGCTGATCAACGGCCGACAGCACTCGCTTTCTTTTGCTTTTCACCGCCAGTGGCCATAGACACCTCGTCATCATCGGAATCGGGCCATAAAAGCCTTCGCACATCTTTCCAAGAGTCGATAGAACCAGGCTCTAACCTTCGAAACCATTCGGCAATCCCCTTTAAGAGTGTTAATGAATAACCGGTCATGATAGGATCGTTACCGCTATATGCCCGGTTTGCGCTGAAGTAATAGATGTGTTGCGACGGAGCTTTTTCCCGTCAACCCACTAAATTAAGTGGTTGAATTTCGAGGATATGGGACATCATCCCATTCTATAGGGTATTGCCTTGCCCAAATTCTTAGATTGCCCTTGGAGTTTTAGGGCGCCCACCTGCTTTTGAAATCCCGCAACATATGATCTCGCTTTCAGACGCTGATTCGATTCCGCTCGATGACATTGAGTGAACATCATGATCCCCGTCCGTAGCCTTCTTGCTTCGATCCGGATCCTCCTTCGCCCATCTTCTTCTTGCCCACAACTTTCTCCATCATCATCTCTAAGCCGCCCGATAGATTCTTGTTGCGCAAGAATAGTAGCTTGTTGCTCTTCAATTCTTCGCGGCCATCTCTTCTTCTCGCTCGCCATGAGGACACCGGCCCGATCACCAAATCGTGATTTGAAGGTTGAGATGTAGCGATGGCGAGTTCTCCAATTCTTCAAAGGACCCCACCAACCGCTATAATCGAACGGATTGCCGCCTGTGCGAAGACGGTGCTTCGATAGGGCTTTGGCTATTGATTAATGCCAGAACCTCGGGAGTACTCGGGTCGATTTATTCAGATCGCTATCGGTCTTGCTCCCGCCTCCCAACCATGTTAATGGTCACTCCATGACCTCGCGCCGCTTGCCTTTACGGTGGAACCGCCGCCTAGTTGACGGGTCGATAACCGCCAAAACCGGCGATCGATGCGTTGACGAACATCACAAGACGCAGATGAGCTTCTCACGTACAGCAATGAGATCGCATTTGATTGGCATCGCGCTATGCGGTGAGATAATCACGAGATCGGAAGTGGGTGTACCCCGCTGATTCAAAAATGAGCCTCGCGGAGAGGGGTTTCCGAGTCGAAGTTTGGCGAACCCGGCGAGGTTGCCACTTCCTTGGCTCGGCATGGCTTATGATGCAGGTTCGCCATCCGAGCCGGGTTCATCCGCTCAGATGGACCTCATGTTGACGAGGTTCGCCATTCGACACTTGCCATGACGAGGTTCGCCAACGAGCGATGTTCATCACGTTGTCGGGCGCAGATTCGCAAGCGCACGCAGGCTCATCTCTTTTCAAGGGGACCTCGCAGGCGAGGTTCGCCACTCGACGGCGAGGCTCGCCACTTCTTGAGGGACCCCACGTAGGTCAGAGAGTCTAAAAGTTTTGTTTGATTGACTTTGAAAAGAATTACAATCACACCCTCTCGACATGAGGAAGAGAAGATTGATTTGACTTCTCTTTGTATGGGTTCTTGGTGGCGAAGAAGGTTTCACTCAATGCTCACGAGAGTTTCGCTTCCGCTGACGACGTAACGAGTTGTTGATGATTGATGAAGAACTCGATCTCTTGCGCAAGTGCTAGATTTTCTCAACCGCCCAAAAGTTCAAAAGTCCCTTCCTAATAGCCGCCACGGCTATTTATTGGGCTTTAAGCATGTAACCATCATGCTAAAATTGTGGAAACGTGGGTTAGTGGGTATAACCGATGCCCACCATTTAACCCACGGGTTATCGTGGGCTTTAGTGGCCTTCGTGGTCGCTTTTTGCTGTTATGGCGAAGCCGAAGCCGTTAAATGACGAAGCCGCTCTTCATTGATCGGCTGAACCGGTTCGCTACCGAGTGAACTTCGGTTTGATAACGAAGCCACAAGGCTAACCTCGGTGGATGCATTTATGCATTTTGCTGGATAACGAAGCTTACACAGAGGTGAACCTCGTGATGAAATGGTTGGGTTTTAAGTCACGCGACGAATCTCTCGCTGAATGTCGAGGCTCACTATCGTAGGCGAACCTGGTTAAATGTCGAGGTTCACCGCTGAGGCTAACCGTGATAAATGTCGAGGTTCATTGCCGCACGCCAACCTCGGCTGAATGGCGCAGGTTCACCGCCGTGAGGCTTAACTTCATATAAATGTCGAGGTTCATTACGTAGGCTAACCTCGCCTCAAGGGAGAGCTGCTTGGGCGAACCTCATCCGACAAGAGGGTTTCGCCGCTACGGACCTCGCCTCAATGGAGAACTTCGCCGAACTTTGATGTTGTGGACGAGCCTCGCCAAACTTTGATATCGTAGGCGCAGCCTCACAAACTTAAGTGTTGTGGGCTAATCTCATCATATGATCTGAGCTTCGCTGCGGTGAGCCTCGCTACGATTGAACTCCGCCTCGCGAAGCCTCAGATATAGCCGAGCTCAGCTTCTTTGAACGAGTCTTGTTTTGAAGTTTATATGGTCCACCGCCTCTACCAACCAGCCTCGCCTTGAAGCTTTAACAACTAGGGTGCTCGTGACCCTCGCCAGAGGATTTTTGACTGCTTACATAGGCGAGGTTCGCCACTGGACGAGGCTCGCAAAGATGGGCGACGCTCGCCTTGTGGACGAGGTTCGCACTGGGTGACCTCGCCTCATTTTGAATGAACCCCCGATGATGACGAGGTTCGCCAACGAGCGATGTTCATCACGCTGTCGGGCGCAGATTCGCCATGCACGAGGCTCATCTCTTTTCAAGGGACCTCGCGTTGTAGGCGAGGTTCGCCACTCGACGGCTCTCGCCACTTCTTGAGGGGACCCCACGCTAGGTCAGAGTCGAAAAAGTTTTGTTTGATTGACTTTGAAAAGAATTACAATCACACCCTCTCGACATGAGGAAGAGAAGATTGATTTGACTTCTCTTTGTATGGGTTCTTGGTGGCGAAAGAAGGTTCACTCAATGCTCACGAGTTTCGCCCGCTGACGACGTAATGAGTTGTTGATGATTGATGAAGAACTCGATCTCTCTTGCGCGCAAGTGCTAGATTTTCTCAACCGTCAAAAGTTCAAAAGTCCCTTCCTAATAGCTGCTCACGGCTATTTATTGGGCTTTAAGCATGTAACCATCATGCTAAAATTGTGGAAACGTGGGTTAGTGGGTATAACTGATGCCCACCATTTAACCCACGTGGTTATCGTGGCTTTAGTGGCCTTCGTGGTCGTTGGCTTTGCTGTTATGGCGAGCTTCGAGCTTCGTTAAATGACGAGCTTCGCTCTTCATTGACTGGCTGAACCGAGGTTCGCTACTCGAGTGAACTTCGGTTTGATAACGAGCTTCGCTGCGTGGCGAACCTCGGCTGGATGCATTTATGCATTTTGGTTGGATAACGAGTTTCGCTGCTGTAGGTGAACCTCGTATGAAATGGTTGGGTTTTAAGTCACGCTGACTAATCTCGCTGAATGTCGAGGTTCACCGCCGTAGGTGAACCTCGGTTGAATGTCGAGGTTCACCGCTGTAGGCTAACCTCGGTTGAATGTCGAGGTTCACCGCCGTAGGTGAACCTCGGTTGAATGTCGAGGTTCACCGCCGTGAGGCTTAACTTCATATAAATGTCGAGGTTCACCGCTGTAGGCTAACCTCGCCTCAAGGGAGAGCTGCTTGGGCGAACCTCATCCGACAAGAGGGTTTCGCCGCTACGGACCTCGCCTCAATGGAGAACTTCGCCGAACTTTGATGTTGTGGGCGAGCCTCGCCAAACTTTGATATCGTAGGCGCAGCCTCGCCAAACTTAAGTGTTGTGGCGAATCTCATCATATGATCTGAGCTTCGCTGCGGTGAGCCTCGCTACGATTGAACTCCGCCTCGTCGGAAGCCTCAGATATAGCCGAGCCTCGCTTTGAACGAGTCTTGTTTTGAAGTTTATATGGTCCACCGCCTCTACCAACGAGCCTCGCTTTGAAGCTTTAACAACTAGGGTGCTCGTGACCCTCGCCTAGAGGATTTTTGCTGTCTACATGGCGAGGTTCGCCACTTGGACGAGGCTCGCAAAGATGGGCGACGCTCGCCTTGTGGACGAGGTTCGCACTGGGTGACCTCGCCTCATTTTGAATGAACCCCCGATGATGACGAGGTTCGCTCACTTGCTTGGACGACACCCTGTGTCGAGGTTCATAATGACGAGGTTCGTCAATAGAGCGAGATTCGCCCCTCAGACGAGGCTCATCTCTTCTCAGGGGGACCTCACACTGTTGGCGAGGTTCGCCACTTGGGCGAGGCTCGTCATGTTTCCAGCCGAAGCCGGTTGTTGCTGCCGAGGTTCAACCGACGAGGTTCATCCCTTTTGGAGGGGACCTCGCGTTGATGGCGAGGTTCGCTACTTGTACTAGGCTCGCAGCAGGAGCGATGTTCGCCGTGTGGACGAGGTTCGCAGCTGGGGTGACCCTCGTCTCGTTTTGAATGAACCCCCTGATGATGACGAGGTTCGTTGATTTTCTTCGGACGATAGTGGAATCCGTCCAACGAGACCAAAGCTCGAGCACGTCGGCGAGCTTGGTTCTGTCGCTGACGTTGTCTGGAACGTCTTGAGAGGAGACCGTTAGGGGGTTCGGACCTCCCATAGGCAGAGCGAGGCCGCTTTAAGCCAAAACTTAATAACATCCGAAGTTGGCACGGGTTGCTTAACAACCCACTTCTTAGCCTCATTGGTGACTCTTGGAGCCTTGTCCTTGAGAGACAAAGCCGATTGTCGAGGTTCGCCGAGAGGATTCAACGAAGCCACGGGGCTGAAGTCTCATCGAGACTTCGGCGACACTTGCGTCTTTACCGGGCTAGATGCCCGGAGGAAAGAAATTCGCACTTACTCTGATCAAATTCAATGACCAAGGTCCGAACCTCGGTTCCAATTGCAACTTCGTCCAATTGCGCCACCACCAGTTCATCGGAATGAATGGTTGCTCCCACTGTGGTCGCCATCTTCTGTAGGGTCGAAAAAATGTTTATTGATTGAATGAATGTCTTACAATCAAATTCCTTCGATTACAGAGGAAGAGAAGGTCGATTTGACTCCTCTTTAAGGTGGGTTGTTTGGTAGCGAGGATGCTTCACTCGATGCTCGAGTCGAGGTTGCTTCCGTTGACGATCGATCGAAGGCTGCGGATGATCTAGAGGTTGTTGAAGAGGAGCTTGATCTCTCTTGTCGCAAGTGCTTGATTTTCCCGAGTTCTTCTAAAAGCCACTCTCGTGGTTGGCTTTTCGCCTATTTATGTGGGCTTAAGGGTGTGATTGACCCTATTGTCACTCTCATATGAGGGTCAATGACCTCTCCCATCATGCGAGCCGTTAAATGCCGTGCGTGTTCGACAATGGCCTCGGTTTGCTACGCGTTTTTACCGCTGCGAATTGTCGATCGCTACAAGAACGCCGGGCGCCGCTGCAGTAACGGCGAACGGCGAACCTCGCCAGACCACTGATGCCGCGGGCGAGCCTCGTCTCATGACTGCTGAGCTTCGTTTCACGTGCGAACCTCGTGTTGAGGTCGAGCCTCGCCTCTTGAGCAAGTCTTGTTCCGAAGCTTGCACTGGTCTAGCCTTGGTTGGATGCCGAGATTCACTGCCGTTGGCGAACCTCGGTTGAATGTCGAGGTTCACTGCTGTAGGTGAACCTCGGTTGAATGTCGAGGTTCACTGCTGTAGGCGAACCTCGGTTGAATGTCGAGGTTCACTGCTGTAGGCGAACCTCGGTTGAATGTCGAGGTTCACTGCCGTAGGCGAACCTCGGTTGAATGTCGAGGTTCACCGCCGTAGGCGAACCTCGGTTGAATGTCGAGGTTCACCGCCGTAGGCGAACCTCGGTTGAATGTCGAGGTTCACCGCCGTAGGCGAACCTCGGTTGAATGTCGAGGTTCACCGCCAGAGGCGAACCTCGGTTGAATGTCGATCCTCGCCGCTTGGCGAGCCTCATTCGAATGTCGAGCTCGCCGCTTGGCGAAGCCTCGCTCAACGCCGAACCTCGCCGCTTGGCGAAGCCTCGTTCAATGTCGAGCTCGCTGCCATGCAGCCTCGCTCGCTACGAAGAACGTGTCGTAACTTTCAAACCGTGACGACCGGGACAATTATATATGGAAATCGACCATCGCGACGAGACGGAGCCAATCGCCCCAGTCATTTGGCCCAGTTCCTCCCGGTTCAAGAGACATCAGCACTTTTGTCTATTTTGTAAGGTCAAGCATTCAGGTGAACTTAACCTTTAGGCGGACCTGACTTCACTCAGATGGACGCTCAAGCTCTTTTGCTCATCCCGAGTTGTAGTGTAGGGATTAAGGCAATTTTTATTGCCTACAAACTCGATTCATCTTCAGTGAGGTTACTATAGCAATATTTGAAGTAATTTTTTCTTTTATGCTTAGTTGAGTTCTCTGCATCCACATTTTTTATAGGAAATAAAAAATATTTACTATTACATTTTAAAACTGAAAAAAAAATGTTCAAGTACTAAGAATAAGGTTCAACTCTTCATTAGATATGTATCCAATAGAAAACTATGTTTATCTACATATTTTCCTTACTTTCCATATTAAACTTACAGGGGCATAAAAAACAAAGTGATTCCCACTAAGAGGGAACTTTGTGAGTAAAGAAAATGTGTGGGTAGAGTCATCGGATTCCTTACCATTGTCCATATGATCCTTTATTTATTAGTTCTGTCATTTGTGTTTGATGGTCACTTATGGGGGTGATATTTTATTTTGTATACAATATGAGAAGTGATAATGTCTTGTTGTCAAAGCAATTAATTTACTCCGGTATAGATGAAGCAGCTTTCAAAGGACTCTATAGCAATATATTTGAGGACCTCATAATTGCCTTTTTTTTTAGTCTATCTTATTTGTTTATTAGATTCAAGAATTGATGCTTAGATTCAAGTTTGTATTAATTAGCATTTAATTTCAGGCTCTTATTTTTTAAACATTTTTCAATACTTGTGCTTGTGCGTTATGGAGGATAGTCTCAGTTGTCAAAATCTGACAATAAAATATTGAAAGGGGAGGCCTGGCCTGATCATATATATGTAGATTAGATAGGCAATTCTGGGGAAGTCCTTCTTTAAACACATACTAACAAAGCTTGGGATTAACGGAATCGGAGAACACGACGCGGTTGAAATCAGAGAGAGGAATCGACGCTCGGAGAGAGGAATCGCAGAGAGAGGGGAGACGAATTTTTAGGGTTTCTGAGAGAGAATCGCAGAGAGAGGAGTGGGAGAGATTTTGGGTTTTTAGTTGGTTAAGTTTGGGTGGGTCATGGGTGGGTCAAGATCCGCCCATTTAATCTCTATAGAAATAGTTACCCACCCAATTAGACCCATTTAGCTAAATGGGTTGGTTTGGGTGGGTTTTATACTGGTTGGTTCCGGGTGGGTTATTGGGTTTGGGTCAGAATTGCCACCCCTAGGGTTGGCACTAACTAGAATTGTAGAAATTTACTTGTTTAAGAAACTTTTTAAAAAAGAAATTTCACCCCTTTCACTTGATAAGTAGAATTATTATTAAAAAAAATTTATATGCAGTTTTTCTTAAAAATTTCCATATCCGCTTATCCGCATTCTGGTGTCCATTTCGCTCTTTGTGTCAGTGCAGCATAAGTGATCACCTATCTATGTTCTCACAATTTTAAGTTCTTAGCAGTTAACATTTGATCAGCCCATGTCTTTTTTTTTTTTTGATGGCTTTGGCTAAATGGGAATCGAACCTGGCCCCAATGAGCGAAATGACCTTTATTACGGACCACTATCAGCTCTCGCCCATGTCGTTATCTAGACATAATTTCTTAAAATATTTCTAATTCTCCATGTACTTGTGTTTTTCTTTTGCAGCCATGTGTACTACATGAGTGGTGATGCATGGAAAGGAGGTGGAATTGATGCTATCGGTACTGTCTCTCTCACTTTTGAGGCTTTAAATTCAGATTATAAATCTAATTAATTAGAGTAGAATGGTTGGTCGGATAAGTGCCTTCTTAGAATTAGCCATGTTGGGTTAAACTCTTTACTTTCATAAACTCGTCATATTATATAGGTTGTAAGACATAATTTGGATTAGACCCTCAGATTCAATATTCCATATTAGATCCTCAATCTTTTGAATTGCTCATAAATCCCTCAAATCCTAGGGTGTCTTGAAAATTGGTCCTTTAATGACTAATATGCCCCTCAACTTTTGTGTTTGTTAACACAATGGCTTTTTGAGAAAACCAGAATATGAGGTCAAATTGGTCAATGAAGGACCATGTCTAAACCCCTTAGGATTTGAAAGAGTTATGAGCAATTCCAAAGATTGGAGGGACTAATATGGAATT
Source organism: Asparagus setaceus (assembly GCA_012295165.1). NCBI lineage: Eukaryota > Viridiplantae > Streptophyta > Magnoliopsida > Asparagales > Asparagaceae > Asparagus > Asparagus setaceus. The sequence continues at coordinate 20,842,200 of CM022704.1, read as the reverse complement.
ATTTTATCACTTTGTTCTAATTCAGCATATTGTGTTGAGCTTTGGTCACTTTGATCTCCTCATTTCTGACACTAAAATTATTTGCTAACAAAAATTTAATTCCAACCACTTTCATGATGATGCTTAAACTCAAACGCGAAAATCCATTTACTTGTAAACTTAAGTATTTTATTTACTTCATTCATATATTGTCTTTAATTATATTATATTACTTAAATAAGAATAATTTGCGTTTAACTTTTGGGAAATTATCTCTTAGCTCCAATTCAAATTAAGGTTTGTGTGTTTAGTTTGTGAATATAATTCCAATTGCCAAACAACCCCTTAATGAATATCGATGTCAATATGTCCAACATTCTCTTGTCTTTCTTTGTTCACAGAAAAGTCGGATGATTGTCATTGCTTGAACTGCTATAAACTTCAGTCGCTACAACGAGATTCGAAAAAGATCGCCTTTTATAAGGCTTACAATGAAAATCAAAATTATAACTTTTATCCTTTTTGAACAAACGGGATCCGCTTTATCGGTCCTCGCCAGGTGTGTCTTTGTCGTACGGACTTTATTCCGCCCGTGGACCGCCGCTGAATCGTGGATCCAAAGAAAGAGATCTACACGTAAACGGGGTTATCTCACGAAGGAAATAATGTACCCGCTTAATGAGATCGACCGAAGGAATCAAAGCTCTTCGAGATCAAAACAAAGTTTAATCTCGAGGAATCACGTAGATCCGAGATCCGATCTCTAACCTTTTGAGGGATTATCTCACGAAGGAGGATAATAGCCGGGATTATCTCACAAATGATGATAATAGCCCTTAAGAGTTCGTCGAGATCCGGATCTCGTGTCAAGAAGATCGATCGTCGCCTCGAAGTTTGGATCTCGAGGTGAGAAGACAATTTGGCGAGCTTCCACTTCTCAAAAATTTCGATCCCCACAAATGAGCCCCTCCCTCTTATTTATAGCCTTACAAAGCGGATACGGGTCGAAACCGGGCCCAAAAGCCCGCCTAGACACTTAGTGTTCTCACCGAGACATTCTGGTGTCTCTTGGCCGAGACAGTTTTAACTATCTTGATTGTTTTGATCATAACTTTCTCGTCCGATCTCAGAATGAGGTAATTCAAGATGCGTTGGAAACCTGATGAGGAGATCTACAACTTTTATCTTTTGAGATTCTTCAGATTCAAGTAGCATCATGGCCAAAATCTGTGAGACATTTGGTGTCTCGGCCACTTCCGACACTCTGACCATTTTGGTGATAACTTCCTCGTCCGATCTCTGAATGAGATGATTCAAGATGAGTTAGAAATCTGGGATGCATAAACGGCCGAGCATGTTTAAGTGAAAAAAACAGTACATGAGCAAGCATTATTGCTTGTGCTCTCTCTACATGCCTTCATCTTTCCTAGAGATATTTTCAACATTCCTATTATCAAAAATAATAAAACTCAATTCTAGTGCGAAAGACAAATAATAACACCAAGAAAATAATTATAAAATAACAAAAACTTACAAATCACAAGGAGAAAGATAGCCCACAGGAATCCACTTTATCATAATGCTGGATCCTTTTATTATCTAAATATCATTATTCCAAAAAAGCAAAAAGTCATACGAAAAATCAAATACATCACCCATAAATTGGGAATCGCATATCTTTTAACTAAGCTAGAAAAACAATAGATATGTACTATTCTTAGCCTCAGAGCTGAAAAGTTCTAAGTCTTTACAAAGATGAAGTTTTTTTATTCTTAGCCCGAAGCTCGTCAATTGGGGGGGGACAGTGAATGACTGATTGTAGGTGTATGGGGTGCACGATTAAGTTTGATGTGATCGTGTCATAGGGAGTGGCTTTAAAGCCGCAAATAGTAGATGTAAAGTAGTGGGTTTCGATGTAGAGTTATGTATGTTTTTGGTTGAAGATGCTAAGGTTATTTATAGAAAATAGAAAGGATAAGAGGTTTCAAACCTTCTAATTTAATGACAGAAATTTCAAAAACACACATTATGACAATATTTAAAATATGATTTCAAATCTCTTTCAATTCATAATCGAAATTTCAATAACTCCACAAATGATGCACTATTTATATTGTTAGAAAGTCTAATAAATTTCACAATCCATTATAAATTTCCCATTGATTCCCAAAAATAAGCATTGGGCAAAGCAAAGATTTCAATCATATATCATGTATCTTTTGATATATATTCTGTGGATCTTGAATTCGAACCTAATTTTAACTTTGTTACTCTCTCTCTTGTATCTCTTCATGGTACTATCAAGTACTAATTTCAAAATATTAAAATAATGAGGTGCCAAAACAAAAAAATACGAAAAATCAAATACATCACCCATAAATTGGGAATCGCATATCTTTTAACTAAGCTAGAAAAACAATAGATATGTACTATTCTTAGCCTCAGAGCTGAAAAGTTCTAAGTCTTTACAAAGATGAAGTTTTTTTATTCTTACCCGAAGCTCGTCAATTGGGGGGGGACAGTGAATGACTGATTGTAGATGTATGGGGTGCACGATTAAGTTTGATGTGATCGTGTCATAGGGAGTGGCTTTAAAGCCGCAGATAGTAGATGTTAAGTAGTGGGTTTCGATGTAGAGTTATGTATGTTTTAGGTTGAAGATGCTAAGGTTATTTATAGAAAATAGAAAGGATAAGAGGTTTCAAACCTTCTAATTTAATGACAGAAATTTCAAAAACACACATTATGACAATATTTAAAATATGATTTCAAATCTCTTTCAATTCATAATCGAAATTTCAATAACTCCACAAATGATGCACTATTTATATTGTTAGAAAGTCTAATAAATTTCACAATCCATTATAAATTTCCCATTGATTCCCAAAAATAAGCATTGGGCAAAGCAAAGATTTCAATCATATATCATGTATCTTTTGATATATATTCTGTGGATCTTGAATTCGAACCTAATTTTAACTTTGTTACCTCTCTCTCTCTTGTATCTCTTCATGGTACTATCGAAGTACTAATTTCAAAATATTAAAATAATGAGGTGCCAAAACAAAAAATTCTATTTTTAATTTGTTTTATTTTAGGAAAATTGTGTCAAAGCCCCAAAAGCAAAAACTTCATGTGACGAGGCCCTCTTGAATTTTTCTCATGTGCTTTAGCCCCAAGTGTCACAAAATGTCTTGCACCTTTTTAGTCATCATTACATGCCAACTAAGTATAGAGAGAATAAGAAATAAAACCCTAAAATGCCCTTATCTCTTCTATTTTTCATGTTAAGTCTAAAAACAAGTTGAATTAGACTTAACATGAATCATGTTAAGTCTATTTTAACTTATTTGAAGTCTAATTTCATGTTAAGTTTAATTTAATTCATGTTAAGTCTAATTTAATTCATGTTAAGTCTAATTCAACTTGTTTTAAGTCTAATTTCATGTTAAGTCCAATTTAATTCATGTTAAGTCTAATTTAATTCCTTTTAAGTCTAATTTAATTCCTTTTAAGTCTAATTTAATTCATGTTATGTCTAATTCAACTTGTTTCAAGTCTAATTTAATTCATGTTAAGTCTAATTCAACTTTACGCTCTGGCTATATTGTTGATCTGGGGGTATATTACTTAGAAAAACTCAATGTTATTTGCTCTTTTTCTCTCACTAATTTTCCACGCTCTCTCTTTCTTTCCCCCCAAAATCAAAAAAAGCCCAAATTTGGTCGACAATGGCAACGGCCAAAACCTCGAATTCATTAGCGTTCTGGTAAAAAAACAAGTTGAATTTCCCTTATTTTTAAGTCAAGTCTAAAAAACAAGTTGAATTTCCCTTATTTTTAAGTCCGATTCGTGTTAAGTCTAATGTTAAGTCCAATTTGATTTAGACTTAACATGATTCAAGTTAGGCTTAACAAGAACCAAGTTGGACTTAACATGAACCAAGTTAGACTTAACATGAACCAAGTTGGACTTAACATGAATGAAAATAGACTTAAATTGAACAAAGATGGACTTAGCATGAACCAAGCTGGACTTAACATGGACCAAAATAGACTTAACATGAACCAAGTCGGACTTAACATGAATCAAAATAGACTTAACATGAACCAAGTTAGACTTAACATGAACCAAAATAGACTTAACATGATCCAAGTTAGACTTAACATGAACCAAGTTGGACTTAACTTGGTTCATGTTAAGTCTAATTCGTGTTAAGTCTAATGTTAAGTCTAATTTGGGCTCGAGCTCTTCCTCGTCCTCCTCCAGCACTACCTCCTCCGCCTCGTTCTTCGCCACCTCTTCGCCTTTAGTGTCGAAGACTGTCTGTTGTTTGACGGATCCTCCGACGAGAACGCTAATGAATTCAATGTTTTGGTCGTTGCCATTGCCGACCAAATTTGGACTTTTTTTTATTTTGGGGGGAAAGAAAGAGAGAGCGTGGAAAATTAGTGGTAGAAAAGAGTAAATAACATTGAGTTTTTCTAAGTAATATACCCCCAGATCAACAATATAGCCAGTGACTTAACATGAATCAAAATAGACTTAACATGATCCAAGTTAGACTTAACATGAACCAAATTGGACTTAACGTGGTTTATGTTAAGTCTAATTCAACTTGTTTCAAGTCTAATTTAATTCATGTTAAGTCTAATTTGGGCTCGAGCTCTTCCTGTTCTCCTCCAGCACTGCCTCCTCCGCTTCATGCTTCGCCACCTCTTTGCCTTTAGTGTCGGAGACCGTCTGTTGTTTGATGGATCCTCCCACGAGAACGCTAATGAATTCAATGTTTTGGTCGTTGCCATTGCCGACCAAATTTGGACTTTTTTTGATTTTGGGGGGGGGGGGGAAAGAAAGAGAGAGCGTGGAAAATTAGTGGTAGAAAAAGAGTAAATAACATTGAGTTTTTCTAAGTAATATACCCCCAGATCAACAATATAGCAGTGACTTAACATGAATCAAAATAGACTTAACATGATCCAAGTTAGACTTAACATGAACCAAATTGGACTTAACGTGGTTTATGTTAAGTCTAATTCGTGTTAAGTCTAATGTTAAGTCTAATTTGGGCTCGAGCTCTTCCCTGTTCTCCTCCAGCACTGCCTCCTCCGCTTCATGCTTCGCCACCTCTTTGCCTTTAGTGTCGGAGACCGTCTGTTGTTTGACGGATCCTCCCACGAGAACGCTAATGAATTCGAGGTTTTGGCCGTTGCCATTGCCGACCAAATTTGGGCTTTTTTTGATTTTGGGGGGAAAGAAAGAGAGAGCGTGGAAATTTAGTGGGAGAAAAAGAGCAAATAACATTGAGTTTTTCTAAGTAATATACCCCCAGATCAACAATATAGCCAGAGCGTAAAGTTGAATTAGACTTAACATGAATTAAATTAGACTTGAAACAAGTTGAATTAGACATAACACGATTTAAATTAGACTTAAAAGAAATTAAATTAGACTTAACATGAATTAAATTTTACTTGAAACAAGTTGAATTACACATAACATGATTTAAATTAGACTTAAAATGAATTAAGTTAGACTTAACATGTGTTAAATTGACCTTAACATGAAATTAGACTTCAAATAAGTTAAAATAGACTTAACATGATTCATGTTAAGTCTAATTCAACTTGTTTTTAGACTTAACATGAAAGAATAGAAGAGATAATGACATTTTAGGGTTTTTTATTTCTTATTCTCTCTCTATGCTTAGTTGGCATGTAATGATGACTAAAAAAGGGGTGCAACACATTTTGTGACGCTTCTTGGGGCTAAAGCACATGAGAAAAAGTCAAGGGAGCCTCGTCACATAAAGTTTTTGCTTTTAGGGCCTTGACACAATTTTCCCTTTATTTTAAATGGGACAGAAACCCTATGTTCCCCATTTGAGAGCAGACAAAAGGCGCCGAAAAAATAGACAATAGAGTTTGAAACGCGAATAGAGAAAAGAGATGGGGTCCATGTGAGTTGGGTGTGAATATGGGTGCATATTTAGTATTAAATGATCAATCGCCATTGTATAGATTAGTGATTGCTAAAATTTAAATTTTGTAAAAGCATTTATTCATTTATTTGAACTTGAAATTGAACTGTATTAATGATTGTTATTAGTGTCTGTTAAATATAGGCTAAACATCCATAAAGAAATTAGGCTAAACATAAGAAAACTCTCCTTGACTTTGGATGATTTACGGATAACCCCCATAACTTTGAAATATAAGAAAACCCTCTTAAGTTTAAGAATTTAATCAGAAAACTCCCTAAAAATGACACTTTTAGGGGCTCTTCATGTTAAAATCTTAAAGATATAGAGGTTTTCTAATAAAAACTTAAAGTTGGGGCGATTCTTCTAATAATTTCAAATATATGTGTAATTTTTGATATTTTGAAGTTATGGGGATTATCTCACAATCATCCCAAATTAATGGGTTGTCTGATATTTAGCCTTAAATTTATTTAGTGTTCGTATCCCGCTATAAAATTTTATTGATATGGTATTAACATGAAGAGAATATATATGCAAATAGAAAGAAGGAAATATAATCAATTCCCATGAAATTATTTTTGAAAGTAGAACTGAAAAATAAAATTGAAATGAAATAGAAAAAAGACAAAACATTTAAACTTCAGTCTCTAGTTTTATTTTTTATTTTTCTTCATAGTTTCTGTCTTGAGTCCAAAAGTCTTTTTTTTTTTTTTTTGCTTCAATAGCTTTTTCACTACCGGGTGTATCTATATCTATTGTAGGAATATGAACTTCTTCTAATTTGCGAACTTCTTGAGTAGTAATGCATCTTACTTTTCGATTAGATTCATCTTTTTCACTTATCTTCACAAGGAAAACATATTCCTTGTCTATGCAACACGTCATTTGCTTATAGCAATCGGAGGTTTCATCCTCAAATTCTTCTACATATAAAATAAAATAGCTGTGCAACTAATCAAAGTCTTTGCTTCATCAAATAAAGTTACATAAGCCGTATCCATTCCATCATTTACCTCCAGGCGAAGTTTATACCTAAAAGAAATTTTAAATTTAATAAATGTAAGTATATATTAACGATGATCAAGCTAACCGATCTATATTCAATTTATCTTACCTGATTGTCCAGTCTGAATGTCTATTTTTGAAATTTGTGCAGTTTGCCTTGCCATCATTAATCTCATACACTTCCTTTTGACATTTTATGCAAGCACTGTAACATGGTTCTTCAACATTGATGACCGTTATAATTTTTGCCACAAAGGAGCAAAACATATTCTATTGAAAATACAAAATAATATCATCATTAATTTATTAGAAATCATTTTGATATATAATATATTGTGCGTGCCTTAGCTAATGTAGGCGAATTATTGATAACATCGGTTAGCTTGACTCAATTTGCTTGAGTCACCCTTTTTGTAGGTGTTCACAAAATGTTTTTACAACACTCGATGTTTGTATTCCTTACCCTGATATTTTAGGAAAACGGTAAAAAAAAATTAAATACATTATTTATTTTTATAAAATTGGGTTAAAATATGTGAAATTACATACCACATTATCATTTCTCTAGCTTGTGGAATTTCTGGATTCACAAGCACAAGGGTTGATGGGTTCGTAGTATTTGAACATTCAGATATTTATATCACAAGTTGTATTCTTTTGTTTTACCTAAATAAGGATTGCCGGTTACATTTAGGGGTGTTTGGTTCACCCTTTTATAGATTTGGGTAGGAATTGGATCGATAGGGCAAAGCGTAAATAACGGATTCGGTGGCATCCTAAAACTTAGTTTGGTTCAAAAAACTTTTATAGATTTTGATATCTATAAAGTTGATAAAGTGGTGGTTTTTTGTAGATTTCAACATCCTATGGGTTTAGGTGGATTTTGGTTAGAAAGTGACACACTTTTATTATTTTAGAATAAAAACCCAAACTCTATAAAAATTTTCATAGAAAGTTGGATTACAAACCAAACAAAACAAAGGAATAGGAATTGGAGGGTTCTATAAAGTGGGATTCTATAATTTCATGTTATGAAACAAACATAGAAAGGTAAAAAAATGGGATTCCCAAAAATTCTATGACATCAAAAAATTATCCTACAAATTTTTATAGATTAGGTAGGAATCCATAAAAAATGAGATTCCTAATCCTATTCCTAACCACTAGTGAACCAAACACCCCTTAACAAATGCAGCAACATGTTTCTTATATTTCAAGTCCTCTATAGATGATCCTTCAATCTCTGCTAAGTCGCTCCATAGTGTCACAGGGAGACGGTCAAACCTTTGCAAAATGAAAAATAATTTGGGTTTTGCGAATAATTTTGATGGAATAGTAAATAACATAATGCTAATACTTATTCTTTTTCATAATTATGATCTTTCTCCTCTTGGAGGTAGGGTTGATAAATATCGGTTTCATAGCTATTACAAATCCGACAGCATCTGTGGTGAAAATCAATAACACATTATGTATTTTTATAAAATTGGGTTAAAATATGTGAAATTACATACCACATTATCATTTCTCTAGCTTGTGGAATTTCTGGATTCACAAGCACAAGGGTTGATGGGTTCGTAGTATTTGAACATTCAGATATTTATATCACAAGTTGTATTCTTTTGTTTTACCTAAATAAGGATTGCCGGTTACATTTAGGGGTGTTTGGTTCACCCTTTTATAGATTTGGGTAGGAATTGGATCGATAGGGGCAAAGCGTAAATAACGGATTCGGTGGCATCCTAAAACTTAGTTTGGTTCAAAAAACTTTTATAGATTTTGATATCTATAAAGTTGATAAAGTGGTGGTTTTGTAGATTTCAACATCCTATGGGTTTAGGTGGATTTTGGTTAGAAAGTGACACACTTTTATTATTTTAGAATAAAAACCCAAACTCTATAAAAATTTTTCGAAGTTGGATTACAAACCAAACAAAACAAAGGAATAGGAATTGGAGGGGTTCTATAAAGTGGGATTCTATAATTTCATGTTATGAAACAAACATAGAAAGGTAAAAAAATGGGATTCCCAAAAATTCTATGACATCAAAAAATTATCCTACAAATTTTTATAGATTAGGTAGGAATCCATAAAAAATGAGATTCCTAATCCTATTCCTAACCACTAGTGAACCAAACACCCCTTAACAAATGCAGCAACATGTTTCTTATATTTCAAGTCCTCTATAGATGATCCTTCAATCTCTGCTAAGTCGCTCCATAGTGTCACAGGGAGACGGTCAAACCTTTGCAAAATGAAAAAATAATTTGGGTTTTGCGAATAATTTTGATGGAATAGTAAATAACATAATGCTAATACTTATTCTTTTTTCATAATTATGATCTTTCTCCTCTTGGAGGTAGGGTTGATAAATATCGGTTTCATAGCTATTACAAATCCGACAGCATCTGTGGTGAAAATCAATAACACATTATGTATTATCTACAAAATATGAGAGAACCTTATAATATAAAGTTTATTCATATTCTTACCAAAAGAGTTTTTCCATCGTTAAAACCAGAAACATCTTTAAAAGGAATGAAAGTAGGTTTTAAGTTCTCTAACGTCACAAAGTTTTTGTTTCTTGTACAATTTTCTTTGATGTTAGAGCTAACCCCTTATCTGGATTGATTGAAGGGTATTTCCTACTCTGAGACTTTACTTCTCCATTTGTAATAGTATATGTTCCCCTTTAAAAATAAATCATTGAATTTCTCCATCAAACTCATTAAATAAAATTGCCTGGATAAGTGTTCCCCACAAAAGCATAACGAAATATTTTAATCAGATCCTATTCTATAGATATGTAGAACATGCATATTTAATGTTGCTAACTTAGAGATTTATTCATAGTTTAGACATTCATGACTTCATGATCAAAATATGATTTATGTTGGTGAAACTTAAAACAAACCGATATGATTGGAGTAACATACCTGAATAAAGAACTTGAACAACTTCAAATGAAATTGTTAGTTGTTGCACATTATAATACTCAAAAATAGTTATTATAATACCTATTTATTGATTAAATGGACTTACCATCCTAATTGATGAAGTGGACATACATGAAAATGGAAAATCAAGTGTCAGTTGTTGCACTTGATTCAGCAGTACACATCATTTTCATATAAATTAGTAAAAATATACAAATATGCATTTAGTCTAATGTTGTACTGAGTTCTATTCTTTTTGATTTCTCTAATCAACACTTAAGCAAATAGGTGTCATGCTTAATTCCGACCCCTAAACCTTTATGTATATTTATTTAATCTTCTCATCACGAACTTATGCTCCTATGCAAAATCAAGTGGAATCAAGTGCCTGAAGGTAAAGTTCATATGATGTCAGTGATTGATATATTAGCCAAGTTCGAGTAGCTTATTATTGGATGTTAGCCCCTTAAGTTAAGGAAAATTCTTGCAAACATAGAAACAGACTGCGAGTACGGAGTAGATTGTTCAAGTTTCTCATGTTTTGAGCATTTTGGATTAGGAAATGGTATTCCTATTATGAGTGTATGAGAATTATGATAAGGGTACCTTGGTCATTTAAGTGCAAAACTTTTTCTAATATTGTGAATATTAATCTTATTATCACTCTTCCCTATAAATTAAAAATAGGAAAAATAACTATATGTATGTAGGATAGCAAACTATATTGGATAAATACAAAAGAGTAAACTACATAATAACAACAATGTGAAATTCGTGTTGCGTACCTCTTTATCAGTTAGAATTAACTTTTGTATCTTTTCGTCTCCACTCTTAAAGGACTCGACAGAGTTTCGAAAAACAAGAACATTAATGCTCCATTGTCTCTAATAAAATTTTAATTCTTTTATTGGGGTCACTGGTTATTCCTTAATCTTTTTCACAACCATTTTCTCATTCGTTGAAGTATTAGTGTATGCCTTCACAATTTGACATTCTAGACTTGTTGAGTCAACAATTTCCGCTTCATCTTTCTCTGGTGACATCCTTAACAAATAAAAAAATTAAGGTAAATTTTGAAATGCGTAAAAAAAGTTAAGGTAAACTTGAAAAGCATACAAACATACGTGGTTTGGTGGCACTTTTAAAAATGGACGACGATGACGATGGTCGGTGAGAGAACTAGTTAGGGAAGACGAGTAAGATTTTTTGTATGTTGGGTGATGGGTTTATTAAGGAATTTGTTTACTTTATATATTATTGTAATATAATGGGGGTTGTAAAAACATCATTAATTGATTTAATTGAGGATTAGGGGGTTATGATAGAAATTCAAATGCATTGATAGGTATTATTATTGGGTGGTATTGGGGGTAATATTATTAGATTTAATTGAAATTAAGATAATAAATAATGTAATCATAAAAACATGCAATTCCAACGTAAATAACTTAAATGTTAATAATTGATAAGTGATATAAGGGCATAGGATAAATTGATAGGTGTTTAATTATACATAGCCACTAATTTAATTAAAGTGGGTCGTGAGATCAAACCCAAAAAATGCCTAAGCACCCCAATTAGCACATGTAGGCGACATCTAGGCTAATTTTAAGACACATGTATAGTGCTGTTTATGCAAAACTTTTTAATATTTATCATAGTATAGTAAAAAGTATCAAAGTAAAAAAATTTGAAGACATGTATGATGAAGCTAATTTTTATTAAAATAATAAAATATTATAAGGGGGTTCGGATACAAATTTATCACCATGAAAGAGCAGATCATTGCGCAAAAGGATAAGAAGCAAATAATCCAAAAGGATTAGATGCTCGAAGATACAATTTTTAGAAAATATCTTGAAGCTTGACCTTATCATTATACTCTAAACACCAAAATCTTATCACAAATGCTTCTCCCCCAATATATACTCCAACTCCACGAAGAGAAAAAAAACCCGAGGCACCGTGCTCAACCCGAGTCACCGTACTCACCCGAGGCACCGTCCTCACCCGAGCCACCATGCTCAACCCTCGAGACACCGTCCTCACCCGAGGCACCATCCTCAACCCGAGCCACCGTACTCACCTGAGAGACCGTCCTCCCTCGAAATCATCGTATTCTTTTTTTAAAATTATTTGGACGCGATGCAAACAAGAATCATATACAAAGATGTGATTGAAATCTCGAATGAAACGAACGACTGAATCGAGAATTCGATGTGATAAATAAATTTAAAAAGAATCGTCGCCGAGTCCGACAATTAAAAACTGCAGAAAAATCCCAAATTTCTGCCCAAAATTTACAGAAAATACCCTGTTTCTGTCTAAAATTATTTTATGCCCAAAATTTTGCAGAAAAGACCCTCGCAGTCTAAAATTATAGAAAAGACCAGTTTCTGCCCAGAATTTGCAGAAAATACCCTGTTTTCAGTCTAAAATTACAGAAAAGACCCAGATCTGTCCAAAATTGTAGATTTTATAGTTTAGTCCCTGTAAAATTTAGACATTATAGAAATTGCAATTCAACCCTTTGTGAAATTAAGAAATTGCAAAAATTACACATTCGTCCCTAAAATTCCATGAGTTGCGGATTGATCCCTCAAAACATTGAAAATTGAAAGACAAATTCAAGAAGATACGAAAGTCACCAAACTTGACACGGACCTCTATGTCCCTAAACTGGATGAAAGAATATTTTGTGTGAAAAGAAACGCACTCGAAAATAACCTTGTGTAAAAACATGCGCTAAGATCAAAAGGTTCAATTGTGTCGACCCTTAAGTCGTTAAACTAGTCCAAATACACAATCCGGGCACAAAATCAAATTTGACCTCTATATCATTAAACTAGGCCAAATCAAATTTGACCTCCACGTCATTAAAACTGAGCCGAATTCCAAATTCGACCTCCACGTCATTAAATTGGGCCAAATCAAATCGACCGCTGCGTCATTAAACTGGGTCAAATCAAATTTGATCACTACGTCTTTAAACTGGACCAAATTTCAAATTTGACCTCCACGTCATTAAACTGGGCTAAATTCAAAATTTGACCTCCACGTCGCTAAACTGGGTTCAAATCCAAATTCCATTTCACGTCTCCAAGTCAACCCAAACCCAAATTTCAATCCCCACATCTCTAGTCTAGGATTTTACATGAAAATCTGTACACTGGGGATATGCCCCGACTAAGCCATGTATATGATCATTAAAAAAATATATTATTATTGCATTTTCTTGCTTTGTGAGTTTTCTCTTGTTTTTGATGATTTTTATTGACTCTTAATCGAAGGTTCCTTCCATCAGTAGGGGTAATTAACAATAGACTCTTGAGTCTATTGGGAACCATGAACCCACATAAAAATAAAACCTTCTCCCGTAGAGTGAATTTGACGGGATCGATATACAAGACAAAGTTATCTATCATAATTGGATGCACTTATACGCAACTAATTTAGTTAGACAATTTTGACCCTACAATATATAGTATAGAATTAGCATACAAAGTCTTTCAAAATGATTAAAAAAACTAGTTAATGATATTTTACTGCAAGTTGTTTGAAATTTGAAGAGAAGGGGTATCCAATCTTACATTTGCAGATTCGGGCGGTGGAAAAACATATATGTATATAATAGTTTTACTATAGTTTATAAAATATATCTAACCATAGTAAAGAATAATTCTACTATTGTCTCAAAGCCTTTAATTAAAGCGATATGATATAATTTAATAAGATTGGAGGTTATGAGTGAAATTTGGAGGGGTTTAGTTTATGCATCTAATTATGATTTATGTATGCATGTATGTGTTATATGTATGCATGCATGTGCTTTATGTGTACATGTATGATTTTGGGGCATTTTGGGAAGAAAATGTTTTAACATCCTTCCCACTTTTGTAATAGTATAAGATAGTCTCAAAGCCTTTAATTAAAGCGATATGATATAATTTAATAAGATTGGAGGTTATGAGTGAAATTTGGTGGGGTTTAGTTTATGCATCTATGTATGATTTATGTATGCATGTATGTGTTATATGTATGCATGCATGTGCTTTATGTGTACATGTATGGTTTTGGGGACATTTTGGGAAGAAAATATTTTAACATCCTTCCCACTTTTATAATAGTATAAGATATAAGATTAGATATAAGATAAAAGCGTAATTGATGAAAATATCATTTGCATCTCTACATTAAACTTTTAAATAAAATCACAACATATTTATGAGTTCTGTCTCAACTATTATCAAAGTATAATATCATGACTATATATTATTTATGATTTTATTTTTGAAATGTCAAAATTTGATTTACACGTGCATGTTTCGATAATTGCTTATGTAACTTAAAAATGGTTTTATATTGCAACAAATAACCTTTAAATGCTCTTTCTTGAAACGTATTTATAGTATGTCTTTCGTAAGTTAAGGGTTTGTTAATGAACAATCCCATGTTTACAACAACGTATCTTTAATGGCAACAATAAGCCTTTAATACGTTCTCTTTAGAAATTGATATTAAAAATTTCCTCAAATTAGAGGTCACTTTGATAATACATCTTTCTGGATGTGCATACATGTACTGTATTATCTTTAATAGCAACACAATTTGTATTAGTTAATAATAATTATTCAATGGAATGCAGCATAAGTGAGTGAATGTTGTATTGTGCCTCATATATGATTGCTCTAATTATAATAAATGTTTAATAAGCTATTCAATATTATTAAATATTCTTTCAAGATGTACAATATCATAGTAAATAGTAAAACAATATTACACATAGACTAACACAAAAGCAATGACCAGACCCACGAGGCAGAGGGTGGCCATGCCCCTCCCCATATATTGGGATCCTCTACTCATCAATAGTGTTTCCTAATATTTGCTAATGCATATCCACCTTTAATTTTGTGAACAAGTACAAAGTGAAAGGTGGAGCCCACAAAATGAAAGGTGGAGATGCATTAGCAAATATTAGGATCCACTATTGATGAATAGAGGATCCCAATTCCCTCCCCATCCCCTTTCCCCCCCCCCCATTTTACAAACAGAGGTAGGTACATGAGTTTTTTCTCATATTAGTCCCTCAAATCTTTAATATTTGAAATCAGTTTCCTAAACTTTTGGAATTGAAATTAATCCCCCCAGATCTTTCATATTTTAAATTACTCCCTCAAATATTCTTGCAATTAGGCTCCCAAATCTTTAAATTGTTTGAAATTATTACCATTTAAATTATTGATCACGACTGGTGTTATATCACAGAAATTGCTAAGTGTAAACTCTCAGGAGGATGACACATGTCTCGATTAGCCGACTCAAACTTGATACACCGACCCGACCCGAAGTCTCACGAGTGCCGGCTCCCCCTCCTTAAAGCACTTTGAGAACCGAGAGGAAAGGCGTCCTCACTCGGACATTCTCAAGGAATCCGAGACGAAAGGCGTCCTCACCCGGGTTTTCTCTCAAAAGTCCGAGACGAAAGGCGTCCTCACTCGGGCTCTCTCGAAGAACCGAGACGAAAGATGTCTTCACTTGGACCGAGTGACGCATCTTGAACCACGAGAAAACCTATATGCTTCATCTTTCTAGGTGACGTCGGCTAGTCACTGTCACATTAAATGCATAGCCAGAGCCATCGTTACTCCTCCGCCGAAGTCATAATGACTCCTCGGACCACGCCAGCACCTTAGTCACTTTGTCACCGTCACATTAAACGTAAGGAAGACTCGGATCACCCACTGTCGACACGAGTAAAGTGTCGGCTGACTAAGCCAACTGCATGGACCTGACCAAAATTACCCAAATATCCTTGTCGGTCCACTATAAATAGGCAGATTGTCTTCTGCATGAAGGTATGTTGTTCTCTACTACATAAAACCTTAAAAACTACTTCTTTCACATGCTTTTTTCCTTTAAGATCATCACTAACTTGATCGTCAGAGAAACCATCGGAGAACCCAACTCTGACCCTCTAACGTTTCATATTTGTACAGTAACCTTCTTCTGCCAAAGTGATCAGCCATCAAAGAAGATTTGAGGGACCCTAAGCTCTTCCAAATTCATCCTAACCCGCATAATTAAGTTTATGACATAAACAACTGGATAGAGATTACTAATTACCAAAATCAACATTAAAATCTACCAAAGTCAATAGTTTTAAGTCAAATATAATCAATCCCAACTTGTACTCCAGTGAAATTTGTTGGGAAATATAAGTATAAAAACAGATTCAGAAATAAATAGATCAAACCACACAGTAATATAAAGAAAAAGCAGAAAGTTAGAAAACTCATCTTATCTAAAAATAAGAATACGTTACAGATTTATCAAAAAACTCTGAATTGCCGAATCGCCCTCTTCACAGAGGACTGACCTTGAAGAAACTATGCCCCACCTACGGTAGCGTTGGGTCTACACGGTTCTTTCGAGGATGAGACGGCTGCAGTCCAGAGAAGCGCTCTCTTTCGTTGGACACCTCGACCACCACTTCAGTTCGCCGGAAACTCCAGTAATGAACAGCTAAAGAATTGTGAGAGAAAAAGACAAGAGAATTCGTTTTTTCTGTGTATCTTCAAATGAACAGAGTTGACCCTTTTATAAGGTCCAATGGAGACAAAGGTTTGAATTCTACTTATTGCACTGTTTGTAACGTCTGCAATAAAGCCCATTCAAACCTTGTAACTGCCCATTCAATACTTGTAACGGTTGAAACGTTTGAAACGTTCAGCTGATTTTAAGTGAGCACATGTAAAATGTGTAAAAGGAGACCAGCGGGACCATGGCGGGGCCTTCGCTTGCTTTCCATACGCCGCTTATATACCAGTACAAGTGTATAATACTAACACCTTTGTTATACCAAATATAACACGTGTGTTAATTTAAACCAATTAAAATGCATTCAATTAGTCAATGTGGGACTAAAGCTCACATACTACTTATTAAACACATTTTAATTCATCTATGGAATCCAATCAATAAATAATATCTTTCCATAAATACCATTTACTATTCATTTATTTTAACAAAATTTTTGGGTTTTGGATTTGAATGGATATGGCTATAAATTCTATTGTACCCAAAACTGTAAAGATGATAAAATATTCTCTTAATTTCAACCATTCTCTAGATAGAGGGACTAATTTTAAATCTTTCAAAAGATGTAGAGGACTAATATGGAAAAACCATGTATATTACACATCACAATTTAATGTATTTTTCTTTACATTTCAAGTATACAGGAAAATGAGATCTCATTTTTCATTTACTTTTGCTTTTAATAATAGAAATTTGAAATATGATTTATATTGTCATGTAATTTTTCAATTTTATAATGAAATTGTGAAATGAGGTTCTTTCAATTTCATAAAGTTTTCCATTAAGAAATAGATATGTGCAATGAATTTTTATGTTCACATACTTCTTCAATTGACCTTTCATATTTGAAATAATCCCTTAAATCATTGAAATTTTCACTATGTCAAATTCTTAAGTTATTTTAAAATTCCTCAAATTATTAAAATTGGTATTATGTACCCCATTTCTCATATGTTTTTCAAGTTAGTTCCTCTAATTCCTAGTTCTACTCACTATTGGAGACTCAAATTTCAAAAAGGACAAATTTTGAAAACCGACCCTATTTCAAACTTTAATAGCAAAAACGACCGTTTCAGAAAAAAATGGGCAAAATCGGTTTTACGCCCGTGGCGGCGGTCGATTTTGCTGGAAAAAAATTTTGTAATACACGGGACTAGTAGTCCCGTGTATTTAAACCAATTACAGCCCATTAAACCCCCCAACTACCCAACCCGTGACCCCTCTCCCTATTTCCCCGTGACCCCCCTCCCCAAAGCCCTAAAACCAGATCCAGCTCCAGCTTGACTATAGCCGCCGCCGCAACACTCTCGACCTCGGCACTCTTCCGCCGCCGCAACACTCTCGACCTCGGCACTCTTCCGCCGCCCGTCCTCGCGTTCTCGGCCGTCGATGCGGCCCGAATCCCGTGACGGAGAGCATCGGCCGCCGCCACAATTTCCATTATTGCGTCGAACAAGTTCTGGTACCGCTCGACGAAGATCGCAATCACAGCCGCTGCCTCGCCTCCGACGAAGCTCGCAATCACAGCCGCCTCCGACCACATCCACCAAGCTCCAATCAAGGTGAAAACTTTCTCTTTTTTTTGTAAATTTTGATGAATGGTATGGACTGAACATGCTAGGGGTTTAACTGTAAATTTGATTTAGGGTTTAATTATATTTGTGAATTTGATTAATGATATTGATGGATTAGGCTAGGGGTAAATTTTCTTATGTATGATATGGTTTTGATTTAGGGTTTTATTATAATTGGGATATGAAAATTGTGGTGTGATTTGTAATTTTTTTTGAGAATTTTGATGAATGATATGGATTGATTAGGGTTTTGTGAAATATGATGAATAATGTGATTTGAATGTTGATTTTCAGTTTCGATGGCGAACTCTATCCCTATTATTTGCTTCTTCAATGGAAGTCTTGGCGTTGGAGTGAATAGTATGCCTATGTATGAGGGAGGTACTAGGAAATTATTTATGCTATCGAAGTCATGCAATTTTGATGAAATGATGACGGAAATACATAGAGTTACTAAAATTAATAAAGAAGAGTATGCAACTAAGGTGTACTTCAACTGTCCGATAAATGAGAATAGAACAATTGCCGTAGAGATCACCGACGATGAGGAGTTGAATGACATGAAACAATTAGTCCAGAAGCAAGTGTCAATTGAGTTGTTCATTGAGAAGTATCCGATTCTCGAATTTGACCAAGTTTCAAGACCTCAAGGAGAGTTCTCCCGCATGCTTGACTTAGACAATGAATCGAGTGGTTTTATGACATCTCCAAGTCAAGAGCCGTGGTCTCAACTACAACATTTGCGGGCCTTCTCTTGGTGGGGCGTCAAGTTCTATATTTAACGACGCCGCCACGCTTACGAGTAACTTACGGCGGATCAATTGTAGAAGAAGAAGAAGCAAATAATGACTCAGAAGATAATGAAGAAGATGGCGTGCAAATTGATAGTATGCATGTTGCTATTGGAATCGATGATGACTCCGTTGGATGGATCAATTTCCGTTAACAATGATTATGTGGAAGTCGAAGATCCGTTGCTGGCGAGTTTCATAATGAGGATTGGATAAATACCTCTCAAGCTGAATTTATTGATGTTGGTCCAAATGTTCAACGACATGAGGACTTCACTTTTAAAAAGGGGATCTATTCGAGAACAAGGAAGCATTGATCTATGCAATCCGAGAATGGTCCATCAAGAATCGGGTCAAATTCAAGCGGTAAAACTAATGCAACAAGCTACCACGTAAAATGTTACTTTAACGACAAAATTGAAGTAGAGCATGCAAGTGAGCAAGATGAGAGAAATGCGAAATGTCCTTGGTTGCTAAATGCAAATTGAGAAAATCATCAAATGGGCAATTTGTAATCTCTAGATATTGCGGTCTTCATACATGTTGCAATCCGTCGGTGGATGTTGATCATTACTCGCATCTTCCTCTTATATATGTAAGTGATTATGCACGAAGTGAGGGCTGAACTTGATCTAAATCCAGTCGGATATTTCAAAGGGTATATGATATGCGGGGCATTAAGATATCTAAATTTAAGGCATATGGCCTTAAGGAGGAAAGCGTTGTCTAAAATATTTGGAGATTGGGAGAAATCTTATGAATTACTTCCACAATATCTTGAAGCTATCAAGCGAAAAACCGCAATCGAATATGAAATAATGTCCGAAGAGATCGCACCGGGGATGGAGAGGTTCACTCGAGTATTTTGGGCGTTTGGTGCTATCAAGGGTTTTACTTTTTGTCGTCCGTTATTGAGCATCGATGGCACACATTTATATGGCAAGTACAAAGGCGTGCTTCTTGTGGCGACCGGTGTAGATGCAAATGGCGGTTTATTTCCTTTAGCATTTGCAGTTGTGGAGGTAGAGGATACTTCTAGTTGGAAGTGGTTTTTTGAACTTATATACAAGTTTATTCCAAGTGTCCGTACGCCAAGAACAATTACTTTTATCTCAGACAGGATGAAAGGAATTATAAGGGCGTTGCATGAGGGTTTTGGTGCACCACATCACCATCGCTATTGCTTAAGGCATATAAGAGATAATTTCAAGAAAAAACATGGTGAGGTTAATTTGCAAAATCTTTTGTGGCAAGCTGGGTGTGCAACCGACACATTAGTGTATGAACATTGTAGGGAGAAACTCAAGTCTTTGTCAATAGATGCACATACTTGGATTGAAAATAACTTGAAGCCTCAATTCGAGCATCGATGGGCATTATGTAAGGATGGCGGGGTGCGGTTTTGCATGATGACAACTAATTGCTCCGAAAGCTTTAACGGCGTACTAAAGGGAGCCCGAGCTATGCCAATACAAGCCTTGGTTGCGAGAACGTTCTATAGGCTAAACGCATACTTCAACAAAAGGCGTGGTGATGGCGTAGATTGGACAACACATTACACACCGAAAAATGAGTCCATTTTGCATAAAAGAATTGTGGCAGCTCGATTATGTGAAATTACTGTATTCAATGACAACGAATGGCGTGCGATTGTGGCGGTATCTACACCGTTAAACTATTTGATATTGATTGCACTTGCACTTGTAACATACCACAACTCCAAAAAATGCCTTGTGCACATGTTCTAGCGGCTTCTTCCAATCAGCAAGGAGGTGCTAGAATTCCCTACAATCGGTATTGTTCGCCATGGTATTCAACAATTCACTACCGAAATGCATATAAGGAGAGTTTTCATCCTCCCGATGATAGTCGGTATTGGCCTGAATATAATGGACCACGTCTAATTCCACCTCAATACAAGAGACAAAGTCAATCACATCTGCATCTAATTAGGAACCATGGATCAAGGGCGAAGGAGTTGTCAAGAATAATAAATGTAGTCTTTGCAAACAACCGGGACATACTCGACCTCGTTGTCCATCTAGACCCAATAGATAGCAATTAATCGGTAATAATTGAGAGTTCAAATATGAAATATATGTTAATAAATGAATGTGATTAATATATTGTGTTATTGATATGTGTAATTGTATGTGTAGGTGCCGAGACTATGCTACAGGCGGTTAGTGATGAGGTACTATATGACCGATCTCGACACCGTTCGATATTATATCATTTACGAGGTAATTAATTTGTTCAATACATATTAAATCTTATGAATTTCTTTTTTATTGCATATTGTTATTATCGCAATATTGTATTCTTATACTCTATTTCGTTGCTCTACAGAGAGGCCCGGATCTCGTCATGATTGATCATAGCCTCGGCCATAGCCGTTGGCGATTAGAGGATGAGCGTATCATTACAGCTGTAGGACGTGCCGGTTTCTCGACATGTTCAAAGCTCCGTTGGATGAAGTTAGATTGGCCCCTACTCACCGCCTTGATAGATAGATGGAGACCGGAGACCAATACTTTTCACTTACGAATGGGAGAGGCGACCATTACTCTACAAGATGTATCTATCATACTCGGTCTCCGCGTAGATGGTCCTTGTGTTACTGGCAGTGATAGAGCTGTATGGCGGACCAAATGTGAATCGTTGTTGGGGGTAGCTCCGGAGTCAATGTCCGGAGGGAATATTAGATTGAAGTGGTTGAAAGAGGCCTTCTCAGAGCCATTGCCTATTGATGCGCCACAGATATTGATTGAGCAACATGCACGTGCATATATTATGCACGTGATCGGTTCGGTATTATTTCCAAATTCGAGTAAAGATAAAGTGCATGCGAGGTATGTGTATAATTGTATTTTGAATTTGTATTTAATTGACTTGAACTTCTTTTAACAAATTGCAATGTTGTGAACATGCTAGGTGGTTACCACTCCTCGAGGACTTGGACGGTGCGTTATCGTGGGGTAGTGCCGTTTTGGCGTATCTGTACAGAGAGATGTCCAAGGTGGCATTTATGCAAAACCGTGACTTCAAAGGGTGCCTAACATTACTTCAAGTTTGGGCATGGGAGAGACTTCATTTGAAGCCGAGACTATGCGTGCATATACAATTAGATGGACACATTCCACTGGGATGCAGGTATCTATTCTTTGATGTAGCAAATATAATTGTAGTTATCATTGTTGATACTAAATTTTAAAAACAACACAGATGGAATGTCCAAAAGGTTATGACCGGACCGAGCAAGACAATTAGATTTTTACGAAATGAGCTTGACCGTATGAAGGTTTTTCGTATCTTTTCTACAAAATGAGCTTTTTCTTTTATGTCTTTTAATTTTATTGATTTGCAAAAAAATTGTGTAATATTCTATAGATGGAATGGGAGCCAGACACTTCGTTTCTCAATCGCCTACCACCGGTATGCCGAATACCAACAACATGGAGAGCGAGTTCCTCTTATATGTTTTGAGATAGTAGAGATGCATGTACGGACCGCGTGCTTGACAATTTCATCGTGCACAACATGTTCCACAATTTGTTGAAAGAATAGAGAGGAAGACAAAGAAAGGAGCCCATCAACAGGATCAAGTACCGAGCATCGTGGTTACATAGAGCGTTGGAGCGGGGAGACATTTCGTCTTGTTGAGCAAATTGAGCCAACTCCCGTGAATCGTTACTACACTTGGTATTGGGGATAACTTCGAAGATGGATAATCCATGCGACCACACGGTTGAGTTGCAAAAGGTTACGTGCCGGGGTATAGATGAGAGAATTTGTAAGTATTTTCATATTTTGATTTAATGTCCATTTTTGATTGGTATTCTCGATATTGCTAACATGTATTTTTTTGGAATAATTGCAGATAGCAGCAATAGATGATGTTGAAACCATTGCAAATCATGGCTTAGAATTGGCTCAAGGAGGTAATATAAAATTAATTTTCAAATTTTAAATTTTTTTAAATTTGTATGGTGATACCGAGTTCAATTCCTATCACAGGTACATATCCCGAAGCACAACAACATGTATCGATATATCAGTCGATAGTGCGGAGGCTTCGCCAAGCCTTAAGCCTAACTCATGAAGACCTTCATGATGGACGAGAGGTCATGCAACAGGACACTCTCGATACCATAGCCGCACGTCAACCACGACGACGAAGACGAGGACGACGCAGAAACGACGATGAAGCTGGACCTTCCCAACAAGTAGACGATGAAGCTAGACCGTCACAACCACAAACTCAACCGGATAACGATCTCGTCCAAGCTCGGGATGGAGGAGGACGAAGACTGAGGAGGAGCAGAAGAGTTCTTGGATGTATGTAAACTAATCATTATCGTTATATACATTACAAACCTATTTTGGTATGTTATTTGTGTTTTGACTTTGTTCCAATATGTACTGACGTAGTATGTGAAACATATTTGAATTTTCAATGTGTGGTGTGATGATTTTGGATGGGTAGATTATGGTGTGTATCGATGTGATGATTTTTGGATTTGTAAATGAGTTTGTGGTGGGAATTTGTTAGATTTATTACGATATGATTCGATGTGAGTTCGTTTTTAGATTTGTACAGGTAATACATAAAAGTGGAGATGATTGCAAAATTTTAACAGGAAATGACAAAAAAAGTGCACAAAAACGTGCACAAGGGAGTGCCCAGGAAATGGACGGGACTACTGGTCCCGTTCATTTCATGGAGAAGTCTCTGTTTAAAACTCGGGACTAGGAGTCCCGAATTTTAAACAGAGACTTCTCCAGGAAATGAACGGGACCAGTAGTCCCGTCCATTTCCTGGGCCATAGAGGTGGGGCTCTGTTTAAAACTCGGGACTAGGAGTCCCGAATTTTAAACAGAGACTTCCCAGGAAATGAACGGGACTAGTAGTCCCGTCCATTTCCTGGGCAACAAATGGCGGGATTAGCGTGGCTAATGACGGGATTAGATGGCTTAATTACACGGGACTAGTAGTCCCGTGTAATTCAAAAATCCTTTTCAGCAAAATCGACCACTTACGGTCGATTTTGCCTATTTTTTTCTGAAACGGTCGTTTTTCCTATTAAAGTTTGAAAAACGGTCGATTTTCAAAATTTGTCCTTTCAAAAAATATAGAAAAGAGTTGTGGGTCTATGGTTGAGAACAATTAACTGGTTAAGCTATGAGTCGTGGATAAGAAATATTAAGGGCTTGTTTGGATTGGAGGTAATGGGAGTAAAGGGAAGGTAGGGTATACATTAATCTTGTATGGGAATTCATTTGAGGTATGTAATGAGGGGGAAGTTAAGATAATGGAGGGGAAAAAACTTTAGATTTTGTTCCCCTCCAAATTGGGGTGTAATGGAGGGGAAGGGAAGGGAATACAATTTTTAAAAAAAGAGAATATTACACAAAGATAATTTTACCCTTATATCAAGATGAGAGTCAAAGGGATAAAACAACATGTAAGGTATTTATGTAAATTTACATATATTTCCTTACATTCCCTTCACTTTATTAAACTTCCTAAACGGGCTGAAATAAGTTTCTTTTGATTCTCCTTACTAATTTCCCAAACAAGTTTTACATGTTACCTTACCTTTCCTTCCCTTATCTTACCTTCTCCTATGTTCCCTTAACTTCCCTTCACTAGGAGCAAATCCAAACAAGCCCTAAATGACTTAATTAACAAATTCATTAATTAATTATAATATTACCTCATACCCAATTAAAATAAAGCCTTCTTTTTTCTTTACTTCTATTCTCAGTTCTTCTTTCACCAATTTACATAGATGAAAATTTATTATATAGTCTATATTTGCCCTTTTTTGGTTGATTTATCGTATAATAGTTGTATGTTGCCCCGCCCCTTCCCAAAAAATCCTAGCTCCATCACTGCAGGAAAGACCTTATTTATGTCAGGATTAAGTAACATACTTTGTAAAGGCAATTGTTTCTACAATGCACATACATAACGTTTAAATTTTTCCATAAAGTTTCAAGATAAAGTTTTTGATTAATTAAACAATCTTAACATCTTTCATGGTAAGGGTGTGTTTAGCAACTCCATAAAACTAGTTTTAATGGGTACAACTTTGGTCTAAAAGTTAGTTTTTAGTTTGGCAACAATGGAGCCAAGTTTTCTTTAGTTTAAAATTTAGGCTTTAAACTAGTTCTGTTTTAAACCACTCTCTACTCGAACTAATTTTAGCGCACTTAGAAGAAAACTAGACTTGACCTATACTCTCTTTTAAGTTGCCCCAGCACACCCTAAGAAAACGCACATTTGAAAAAAACAAATAAATGCAAAACAAAAATCTTAAAACAGGAATGCAAAACAAAAATCTTAAAACAGGAAACACACCGTTTCCAAAAAAGGCTAATTTTGTAATTGATCCTCAAGTGCGTCACCGCCTCATCCAGCCTCATATATTCCCAGCCGCAACTTTATTTGCCCCTATATCATCCCCTTTCGTAAAAGGCCTTACTCCCTAGGGTTTTTTTCTCTCTCTCTAAAAGCTAGGGTTAGGGTTTCTCTCTCCTCTCTCCGATCACCATGATGCAACCCGCCGGCGGCATGATGCAACCCCCGATGGCGCCACCGCCGATGGACCAACAGCACCAGATGCCGCCTCCGATGGGCCAACCTCCGATGGCCCCGCCGCCGCAGCAGCAGCAGCAGCCATGGCCGATGATGGCACCGCCGCCGGCGCCGCCCATGCAGCAGGCTCCGCCGCCGCAGCAGTACCACCAGCCTCCGCCTGCGATGTGGAACCAGCAGCCGTCGCAGATCCCGCCGCCGCAGCCTGTGCCGGTTCAGGCGCCGCCGCCGGCGCAGTACCAGGCACCTATCCCCGTGCAGCCGCAGCACCAGCCGGCGTCGGCCGATGAGATCAGGACTCTTTGGATTGGAGATCTGCAGTATTGGATGGATGAGGCGTTTGTTTCTGGCTGCTTTGCTAGTACTGGGGAGGTAAAGGAATTAGGGTTTTGGGGAAGTTTGATTTTTTAATAATCTTTGCTTAGATCATGTATAGTTCTCTATTTTTTGTGCTCTGCTTGATTCACTACTGTCCTCAATTGCTATTGCGATTCCTAATTTGGTGGTTTACGGTGGAAATGATGGCATCATTTATGATAAAAGTGCTAGATTTGTTTGTCCTGAGTAAATTATATTAGTTTTTGTTCTTATTTATGAAACTTTCAAGAGAAAGCTAGGCTTAGTTTGTAAATCTTTGAAATCAGAGTTTTGTGCAGTTTCAAACCTAGAGTCTAAATTTAAGGGAACTCCCTGTATTTTGTTTGGTAAATTTTTTTTGGAGTTAAGCCGGAGTTAGGGTTCAAGCACGAAGTTATGCCCTAGCCTGGTTTCGTAACTTGAGTCCTGCTCGACTTAGGGTACTCCAAAGTGAATCCTAGTTCTTCAGAATGTACGTCAATCCTAGTTCTTCAGAATGTATGGGAAACTAGGCCTATAGGTCACCCTGATGTAATTGCTCTTTTGTGTTGTTAGGCATGCTATTAGATATTTGGTTTGTTAAGTCAATTGTAATGCGTGAAAACCATATTTAGTGACGAGTATTATCTCTCAGTTTTAAGGTCTATATCTTATTTATGTGACACTATAACCTTTATGTTTTCATTCATTATGTTGTCAGACAATGATTTGTATGTCTCCTTGTGATGGATTTCTTTTATAAAACTCCTTTTCAGTGGGTTTGCATATTTATTGTATTTTTATTCAGAATTTATGTGCTGATCTGTTAGAAGCATGATAATTTAATTTGCAAGCATCAGTAATGGAACATAATGATGTGTTTTGGTTTTATTCTTCTTATGTGAAATCTATTATCTATTATGCATATAATATGGAAATGTGTAAAGCAAACATATAGCTCACAGAAGTTATATATGCAGTGCTGAATGTTGTTACTTGTTTATGTAGGTTGTTTCAGTGAAACTTATCCGAAACAAACAGACTGGACAATTGGAAGGATATGGCTTTATCGAGTTTGCAACTCGTGCCACTGCTGAAAGAGTCCTCCTGACATACAATGGCACTCTGATTCCCAACACTGATCAAGCTTTTAGGCTGAATTGGGCATCCTTCGGTGCAGGTGAAAGGCGAGGAGGAGATGACAGTGCTGATTACACTATATTTGTTGGGGATTTAGCTGCAGATGTTACAGATTATATGTTGCAAGAGACTTTCAAGAGTCACTATCCATCAGTTAAAGGTGCTAAAGTTGTGACAGACAGAACTACAGGGCGCTCAAAAGGATATGGTTTTGTTAGGTTTGGAGATGCAAATGAGCAAGCACGTGCCATGACTGAAATGCATGGAGTGTATTGTTCTTCAAGACCTATGCGTATTGGGGCTGCAACCACCAAGAAGACTGTCGGTGGTCAGCAGCAGTATTCTACAAAAGGTAAGCATTTGAATTTGCATTATCAGTTTTCTATATGGTTATCTTTTGCCTCTTTGCTGCTACTTGAAAGAAATTTTGCAGGACTAAATAGCAACTAGGCTATTTACTTTCTGCTGTTAGTGATTGAAATTTGCATTCAGTTCATTCGCTTTGTTTTCTTTCAAAAATTCGGAACTATTGATGAATGATTTAGTTTTGGTACTAGGAATTCATTGCAGTAGCCTTTTTATTTCCCAGTCTTACATTTGAAGATAAGCGGCATTGCTTCAATTGATCTGCAAGAAGTCATTTGCTTCCTAGTAATTTCCTTTGTGAATTGGGCTCGTGTTTGAAGTAATAAAAAACTCATAAGAACTCATCTTGTCTCGGAGCAGGATACCCAGAGGCTCTCATTTTAGGAGCCTGCGAATGACTTCAGCTGAGATGCATATCATCTTTAATCCGTGGCCTCGGTTAGGTCAGTGTTACTGTTAATGTCATAATTTCACCGGCAGCTTTACGGTGCAATTCGTACTACATTTTCCGTTACATTTCCTTTACTTGTCGAGTTCGTTACAACTTTGCAACTATCTATTTCTCAATTTTCCCTTTCCTTAAAATGTAGAAGTAGTGCATAGCACCAGCTTATCTTCTTTCTGTTTCCTTTGTCTTTAAAAGCTCAGTTGAATTAATTCTTTCTATTCTCAGTTCCTTTAAGTTTTGAATTTTTCTACCAAGAAGCAGTTAGGTTTTTTCCCCTCACTTCAATTTACTATATTCCATGTGATGGATGTTTGATTCTCTTCTAGTTACTTTGCCATTCATTCTTTCTTTCGGTGAGGAATTCTTATTTCATATATTATAAGAGTTCTTAAAGTTCAAAATTTGTTATTCTTTAGGTTCTTATGTGTTAAGCCATGTACTTATTTTATTATTTTTCATTTCAACTCTAGTTTTGTTCCTCAACTTTAAGCTTTATGCAACAGATAAATTGTGGGCGACAATACTTCTTTTTTGAATGGGGTGTTGGGATGGACGCACATTTAGATTGAACCTTGTAGCATTATCAAATTGTGTATGAGATGGTTTACTAGTAGTTGAATTCCAATCTCTATCTGTAGATTCTAAGTTGTAATTTTGTACATATGCAAAATGATTTCCTGGTCTGTTGGAATCATACTTTTTTACATTCTAATTTAATCATTAGTGAGTAGGGCATAGTACTTATTTTTGTTATTGTTATAACGGGATCTCCAAACCATTCAATCCTACACCTTATTACCAAGCCTGGCCTTAATGGCTGTTGGTTTTATTGACTGGCCTTTGTTATATTTTTAGTTAGGAAGTGGCTAGTTGATTGTGAAAATCAAAGAGAGGAGCAGAATGAGTGTGCATCAACAACTTGATGTTATATCCATGCACTGATGATCTGCTTCTTTCTCTTTCTAGTTGTATGACTGAGCTCTTGTATCATTACTAATCTGTGTTACATACGTATGCTCTTTCCTTAATATAGTGTTGTGTAAACATAGCAGCAGCCAGTACATTTGGTGATAATTATAAACTCATTGATTGTTGTATGCTTAAGATTGATGACTGTTCTTTTTGCCTTTGCGAGATTGTTCTCAAAATTGTGGTCTGCAGGTAGATGTTAGACACCATTGTTCTTTTGGCT
This sequence comes from Asparagus setaceus, assembly GCA_012295165.1. NCBI lineage: Eukaryota > Viridiplantae > Streptophyta > Magnoliopsida > Asparagales > Asparagaceae > Asparagus > Asparagus setaceus. Next base: position 20,813,248 of record CM022704.1, on the reverse strand, counting down.
CTTTTTTATGCTATCTAGCTGTTACAATTTTCTTTCTTCAGGCTGTGGAACTTGCAGGAAACTATAACTTCATTTTAGTATAGGCATATGCACTCACACACTAAGACGACCAACAGGTTTCATAGAGAATATGATGTATTGTTCCGGTGGGTGATTCACACTGTCGTACGTAAACTTTATGCCTTGGAGAAGTGGGTTGTAAACTATTATGGTTGGGGTCTATTTCCCTATGGATCACATCGCATGCCTTATATTTTATTGGAACATTGTTGGTTTTAACAATTTCTGCAGAGCCTGAGAGGCTTAGCCATTGTGAATCCTCATATGCATGTTTGTGTATTTCAAGAGACAACATGGGCTGTCTTCTGGGGGAATCCATTTTAATCTCTAAGCGATTAGTGTAGGATTTATTATTATTATTATTATTTAGTCTCTCTCTCTCACACTCTCTCTCTCTCCCCCTCTCCCCCCCACATGGACAGACACAATATTAAGAAATTACTGTGAACATGAACCAATTAATTTTTAAATATATTTAATTGTGCTATATGTGTAGTCATAATGGTCATCTATCTTTTATGATATCTTCAGGGTTTAGATAGTAACTGTGTTGCAAATTTTTTTAACTTCTATCATCAGATTGATCTTGTGCCGCCTGCCTGCCTGTTTTTAACTTATTACATGAAAGCTACAAGTAAATTTATGGCATGCCAAGACTTTTTTGTAGCAAAATTGGACTACTATTCTGTAAGATATAGATGGGTGGTTCTTTTTATTACTTACAAAATTAAGGCATTAACTATTTACAAGGGAGTTAAGGGCGAATTTCTCATTTTAGGGAATTCAACAATGGGTCTCAAATGTACATAGTGAAAATTGCCCATCATGATTTTCTTTGTTTGAGAATAAAACATACATTAACAGGGAATTGTGCCATTCTGATACATTTTACCTTTAGATGAATGTTCTTGTTAAGCTTTCTTTTACCAATGCACAACCTGACCAAGTCACTTGATTTTTCATTCTTGGATACTTCTAAATTTGGTTTTCCCCATGTACACCCAAATCATAGATACCTTTAAAATTCCCCATGAATCATTGTAATTGTTATTTTACCTCCCAATTTGTAGTCATTCCTCAACTTTTATCCCCTACCCTAACTTTATGACATAAATTGAACTGTTCTGTTAAATTATATTCTTAGAAATGTCTAAGATACCCTTATTTGAGATAATTAAATTTAATAATATTTGTCGTAATATTTTTAAAATACTATCAATAATCTTCCTACTTTCCTCTTTTTCTTTTCCCCAGTAAACCGTGTATTAAAAATATGAAAACAATATTAGGTTATGTATTCTGAAGTTTAATTAACTAAACCAAGGATAGTTTAGTCATTTTCAAAAGGTAAGGATGGGAAGTACCATTGAGAATGACTACACATTTGAGTGGTAAAATAGCATATAATGATGATTTGAAAATTATCTGAAGTATATATGAAAAATCTTTTTAAAGTTTAGATAGGCTGATGATCGTGTGGGTTACTAGTTGGGATGTAGTCCTTTGTGATAGACTCGTATTATTATAGGTGTTTCCTTTGTGATGGATGCATTTACATGTTCACATATATTTGAATGATTCCCTTTTCAGCAGGGTAGGAAAGGGGAGCATTATTCATATCTATAGTCCTGATTTCAAGTTCATTATGAATTTGTTTTTGGGTATGAGTATATGTGATTCCAGTCAGTCCTGAAATCGATGGGACTGCTGCTGCCTTTCTACTCTCGGATTGACTTTCCGTAATTACATGGTTGCTCGGAACTTGAAGTTTTTGTAATAGATCAAATTTTCAGTGACATACTAATTAATCAATATATGAAAATACATTTGCTGCTTTAGTCAAACTCACATTTGTCTGGTAGATCTTATACCACTTGAAACTCTGGTTTGGTATGGACATCCCACTTCCTGTTGAACGTATCTGCAGATTTTATACTGAAGTGGTTGGATGAGTAAAATTCCGTCATCCAGTGCAGCATGATTGTCATATTTTTGTGTTGATATTTTTTATCTATAATTGTTAAATCAATAAGAATATATTAAATGTATTCCGAGAAGTTTTTTCACTTCATTATTATTGCAGCTTCTTATCAGAATTCCCAGGGAACTCAATCTGAGAGTGATCCAGATAATACTACAGTGGGTATTTTGTGCAATTCCTTTTCATGAACATGGGTCATCAGAGCATACTATTCTCACAAGTACAGTATTTTTTTGCAGATATTTGTTGGTGGCCTGGACTCAAATGTATCTGAAGAGGAACTGCGCCGGCTTTTCAGCACCTATGGGGAACTGGTCCATGTAAAAATACCTGTGGGAAAGCGATGTGGTTTTGTTCAATTTGCGAACAGGTTTGCATGTCTGGACTTAAGAGCTGATTGTAGAGTTTCTGAAAATTATTGAAATGTGAAAACTCTCTGATGGTTAGCATGACATAGTATATTATGCCACTGAATTCCTTAATTTAACCTTGAAATTAGTTTTCCTCTGATTTTCTTCCTTAGCTTCCAGTTCATTCAGCAGCCATTTATGTTATTGCTGATTGCTACTAGAATCATTTGGACTGTTTATCATTCTCTGTCGCCTTCGTTAATGATTAATCATCTGATTTTTCGCATTGAATCACTTTACTTTCAGTGTCTCGCATTCTTCACTTGTGACCAGTAGAAACTGATACAGCAGTTCTACATGTTAATGTTTGTTGTACAACCTATCTTCTTTCTTTGCTAGGTTTTTATTATTTCTTAAATTATGCATTTTCCATCTTCAGCCAAAATTTTCATGTGGTCAATTTGGTGTAAAACACCTTTGTAATGTATATATTGTATCTTATGCAGGCAATGTGCAGAAGAAGCTAAGCTGATGCTGAATGGAACTTTGGTTGGTACTCAAAACATTCGTCTTTCATGGGGCCGCAGTCCTTCAAATAAACAGGTAAGTGTTTCGAAATAATATCTCAGTTGTCTTCCCAATCTTCGTGAGACTAATGAACAAAAAATGGACCATTTCAGGCCCAGCAGCAGGACCCCAACCAATGGAGTGGTGGAAACTATTATGGCTATGGGCAAGGCTATGATGCAGCATATGCATACAACCAACAACCTCAGGATCCGAACATGTATGCTTATGGAGCCTATCCAGGTTATCCCAACTATCAGCAACAGCAGGTGAATTACCAGCAACAACAGGTAAATTAATCACCTCTTGCCGTTTATTTTGTGATTTTGTTTTTGTTAGTACTGTTTCCTCTTTGTCAAAAAGTTGTGGTGGTATATTCCATGTTGAGTCCGTGTATGGCCGTTTTTATCTCTAAAGAGTCCCTTCCACTAGAACAAAACTCTGTAGTAGGGCTGAGCAAACTTCGGGCCAAACCGATAAATCTGACCGAAAATTGCCTGAATTTTTATGATTCGGTTTGGTTTTGTAATCATTTTGGTTCGGGTTGGGTTGAAAAGTTCTCAACTCGCGTTACCCGAACTGATTAAACACACCTCTTCATTTAACTCTGCAGCGAGTTCGGATCCTATAAAGCCTAGTGTCACTGCAGCCTATAAAGCCTATACCCTCTTTATGTTCTATCTCTCTCCTAGCGGGACCCACCCATGTGAGTGATTTCAGTCCAACTCTCAATGCAATTGCAAGCTTCTCCCAAACCCAAGCCTTGTCTATCTTCTCATGAGGTGGTTGACAAGCCAATTTAGAAACCATTTCACTCTTCTATCTTCTGCTTCCTTTATTCGCTTTCTGTCTTCCTTTGATATATATTTTTTAATTTATTATCTTCTTCAAGAGTGAGGGGCTACTTTCTCAGATGCAACTATCATGGTACCCGTTCTCGTTGATGAGTGCTCTTTACAACACGTGAATCGACCGAACTGAACCGCAATAACTCAGTTCGGTTCGGTCTGGTCTATTTTCGTTCGGTTTCATCCAAAATGACCAAAACCGACCCGACTGACCATTTGCTCACCCCTATTCTGTACTTACGGTGAGGACGGAGGGTTGTAATTTTCAACTTTGACATGTTTGAGCTGTCTTCTTTTTTAAATCTGCTTTCAATTCATGGCCTTTGGGTTTGAACTTGGGTTGCACTGATACTATTTCACCACGCCAAACTTTCAAGTTGTGGCGTGGGTTGAGGGGTTAACTTGCAATGTTTAGTTTGGCATGGGTTGAGAGGTTAACTTGCAATGTTTAGTTTGGCATGGGTTGAGAGGTTAACTTGCAATGTTTAGTTTGGCATGGGTTGAGAGGTTAACTTGCAATGTTTAGTTTGGCATGGGTTGAGAGGTTAACTTGCAATGTTTAGTTTGGCATGGGTTGAGAGGTTAACTTGCAATGTTTAGTTTGGCATGGGTTGAGAGGTTAACTTGCAATGTTTAGTTTGGCATGGGTTGAGAGGTTAACTTGCAATGTTTAGTTTGGCATGGGTTGAGAGGTTAACTTGCAATGTTTAGTTTGGCATGGGTTGAGAGGTTAACTTGCAATGTTTACTTTCGAACAATATTTTTATTCGTTCTTGCTTTTTGCTTGTCTATCGTGCAATCTGCCCTGTTGACCAGGGTTGGATAGGAAACAAACTCTTGTTGGCATCCAATACCAATTTTATCGACTTAACCTGACCTTTGCTGGAATTTATCTGGTCTGGTCCAGCCATGTTCCACCGTCATACTTGCATTTAATGGGCAATGACTATCATGGACGTTAGTTAATGATAGTAAATGATGTTTATTTTATAACTATGATCCTAATATGCGGTCCTTTCCAGAGATCATATACTTGATACCTTCGTGCTGTTATAACAAGCTTACAAACGAGACTGCATAAACATCTGATACTTTTGCCAGCAACAACATAAACACAACATGTTATCATTTTAAGCTTTTTAAAACAATATGACGTGTGGCCATTAATTCTCGCCTTGTGTTTCAAATAGTCGATTGAGTAGTTTCTGACTTACACTCTGTGTTGTGCAGTGATTTTTTGCTGATCGGCTCAGAGTTTTACCGGTGTTCGAGATCATACACGTATTCTTGATGTTGGATATGTACTTGGTCGTTGTGGAGCGGAATTGTTTGCTTTTTGTTCAGTTGGCAGGAATGAGTGAATGGGAGTGATGAAGCTGCTACCTTTTTATGTTTTATGTTTTATGTTTTAACTGTTCTACCTAGTAGTAATGCGTGTATTAGTATGAGTACTGTTTACTTCCTAGCTTTCATTGTAAGTGATATTACCTTTGTTTTCAGAGATTAGTCTATGAAAGGTTTATGACCTTTCCTTGCCTGCTATTTTGCATTTGTGCTGGCTTTTGCTGCCCTTAGGTCTAAACCAGTTTAGTTGGACCAGTCCACAAGTAATTTGGTTTAGGGGTTAAATTTTGAACTGAAAAAATCGGTCCAACTTTATTCGATTTTTGCTGAACAAAATTTTAGCCTTGGGTTAACTAACGTTGTTGGTTTACAGTTGCCAAGGAGGTCCTCTTGTATAACTAATAAATTATTGGATCTTGGAACTCTGACTAAAATCTTTCTGATTAAAAGTGTTGCATTAAGATTTGTTGAGGTTGTAGAGATTATTACTGTAGATATGTCTAGCTGGGTTAGTTTGTATCAGCTATGGTTGTTGGTTTCTAATATTGCAAGTGTAGTTGCAAAATGACCTCAGTTGTCTTCCCAATCTTCGTGAGACTAATGAACAAAAATGGACCATTTCAGGCCCAGCAGCAGGACCCCAACCAATGGAGTGGTGGAAACTATTATGGCTATGGGCAAGGCTATGATGCAGCATATGCATACAACCAACAACCTCAGGATCCGAACATGTATGCTTATGGAGCCTATCCAGGTTATCCCAACTATCAGCAACAGCAGGTGAATTACCAGCAACAACAGGTAAATTAATCACCTCTTGCCGTTTATTTTGTGATTTTGTTTTTGTTAGTACTGTTTCCTCTTTGTCAAAAAGTTGTGGTGGTATATTCCATGTTGAGTCCGTGTATGGCCGTTTTTATCTCTAAAGAGTCCCTTCCACTGGAACAAAACTCTGTAGTAGGGCTGAGCAAACTTCGGGCCAAACCTATAAAATCTGACCGAAAATTGCCTGAATTTTTATGATTCGGTTTGGTTTTGTAATCATTTTGGTTCGGGCCGGGTTGAAAAGTTCTCAACTCGCGTTACCCGAACTGATTAAACACACCTCTTCATTTAACTCTGCAGCGAGTTTGGATCCTATAAAGCCTAGTGTCACTGCAGCCTATAAAGCCTATACCCTCTTTATGTTCTATCTCTCTCCTAGCGGGACCCACCCATGTGAGTGATTTCAGTCCAACTCTCAATGCAATTGCAAGCTTCTCCCAAACCCAAGCCTTGTATATCTTCTCATGAGGTGGTTGACAAGCCAATTTAGAAACCATTTCACTCTTCTATCTTCTGCTTCCTTTATTCGCTTTCTGTCTTCCTTTGATATATATTTTTTAATTTATTATCTTCTTCAAGAGTGAGGGGCTACTTTCTCAGATGCAACTATCATGGTACCCGTTCTCGTTGATGAGTGCTCTTTACAACACGTGAATCGACCGAACTGAACCGCAATAATTCAGTTCGGTTCGGTCTGGTCTATTTTCGTTCGGTTTCATCCAAAATAACCAAAACCGACCCGACTGACCATTTGCTCACCCCTATTCTGTACTTACGGTGAGGACGGAGGGTTGTAATTTTCTACTTTGACATGTTTGAGCTGTCTTCTTTTTTAAATCTGCTTTCAATTCATGGCCTTTGGGTTTGAACTTGGGTTGCACTGATACTATTTCACCACGCCAAACTTTCAAGTTGTGGCGTGGGTTGAGGGGTTAACTTGCAATGTTTACTTTCGAACAATATTTTTATTCGTTCTTGCTTTTTGCTTGTCTATTGTGCAATCTGCCCTGTTGACCAGGGTTGGATAGGAAACAAACTCTTGTTGGCATCCAATACCAATTTTATCGACTTAACCTGACCTTTGCTGGAATTTATCTGGTCTGGTCCAGCCATGTTCCACCGTCATACTTGCATTTAATGGGCAATGACTATCATGGACGTTAGTTAATGATAGTAAATGATGTTTATTTTATAACTATGATCCTAATATGCGGTCCTTTCCAGAGATCATATACTTGATACCTTTGTGCTGTTATAACAAGCTTACAAACGAGACTGCATAAACATCTGATACTTTTGCCAGCAACAACATAAACACAGCATGTTATCATTTTAAGCTTTTTAAAACAATATGATGTGTGGCCATTAATTCTCGCCTTGTGTTTCAAATAGTCGATTGAGTAGTTTCTGACTTACACTCTGTGTTGTGCAGTGATTTTTTGCTGATCAGCTCAGAGTTTTACCGGTGTTCGAGATCATACACGTATTCTTGATGTTGGATATGTACTTGGTCGTTGTGGAGCGGAATTGTTTGCTTTTTGTTCAGTTGGCAGGAATGAGTGAATGGGAGTGATGAAGCTGCTACCTTTTTATGTTTTATGTTTTAACTGTTCTACCTAGTAGTAATGCGTGTATTAGTATGAGTACTATTTACTTCCTAGCTTTGATTGTAAGTGATATTACCTTTGTTTTCAGAGATTAGTCTATGAAAGGTTTTATGACCTTTCCTCACCTGCTTTTTTGCATTTGTGCTGGCTTTTTGCTGCCCTTAGGTCTAAACCAGTTTAGTTCTGGACCAGTCCACAAGTAATTTGGTTTAGGGGTTAAATTTTGAACTGAAAAAAATCGGTCCAACTTTATTCGATTTTTGCTGAACAAAATTTTAGCCTTGGGTTAGCTAACGTTGTTGGTTTACAGTTGCCAAGGAGGTCCTCTTGTATAACTAATAAATTATTGGATCTTGGAACTCTGACTAAAATCTTTCTGATTAAAAGTGTTGCATTAAGATTTGTTGAGGTTGTAGAGATTATTACTGTAGATATGTCTAGCTGGGTTAGTTTGTATCAGCTATGGTTGTTGGTTTCTAATATTGCAAGTGTAGTTGCAAAATGACCTCTGGCTGCCCCTGAATATTTACATGGTTAGGGGGCTCTTTCTGGTTTTTTTTTCCACCCTTTAAACATATCTAATTTGGCAGAAATACAATCAATCAAATGACTGTAATATTATCGTGCTTTCTGCATTTGTGCTACCTTTTCTTCTGGGTATGTTTGGCATTTTCTCGAACCAAAAAATTTTAGATCATAAACTGTGATCAGTATTTTTTTGTTGGGTTACGTCTCTAGCTGTTATGTATCTTTGTTGAATCTTCAAGGACATCAACTCATGCTACCATATTCTCTTGTTTGTGTTATTCTCGTTGGTTTTGTTTTTCATACACCTCCAACTTATTAAATGCGGACAAATTCTAAATATGCTATTGTATTTGATAAATTTATGACGGTGATTATGTTGTGATAGATGCGCGCCCATGATTTTCATCTGAATCTCGTTTTAGTTAAGTATAGATAAAGGATTTAATATTCCAGCAATATTTGCATTGTATCCTCATGCAAAAGAAACCGACAGAAATACAAATGTGAAAAATGTTAACATTTGCCCCAAATAAGCGCCTTTTTCATCCCTCCAGCTTAGGGAAAATGTCAATCACATGCATGGTATTAAGAGGGTGTTTGGATAAGCTTATTCTTTAAAGCTTATAAGTTATGTTAGCTTTCTTGGCTTTTAGCTTTTATGATAAAATGATATAAAATTTTTTGGGCAGAATAATAATATTTTTAGTCAAACCAAGCTTATTTAGATGAGCTTATAAGCTAGTTTTCAAAAGTCGGGTATACTAAGCTTTTAAAACAATATGATGTGTGGCCATTAATTCTCGCCTTGTGTTTCAAATAGTCGATTGAGTAGTTTCTGACTTACACTCTGTGTTGTGCAGTGATTTTTGCTGATCAGCTCAGAGTTTTACCGGTGTTCGAGATCATACACGTATTCTTGATGTTGGATATGTACTTGGTCGTTGTGGAGCGGAATTGTTTGCTTTTGTTCAGTTGGCAGGAATGAGTGAATGGGAGTGATGAAGCTGCTACCTTTTATGTTTTATGTTTTATGTTTTATGTTTTATGTTTTAACTGTTCTACCTAGTAGTAATGCGTGTATTAGTATGAGTACTATTTACTTCCTAGCTTTGATTGTAAGTGATATTACCTTTGTTTTCAGAGATTAGTCTATGAAAGGTTTTATGACCTTTCCTCACCTGCTTTTGCATTTGTGCTGGCTTTTGCTGCCCTTAGGTCTAAACCAGTTTAGTTCTGGACCAGTCCACAAGTAATTTGGTTTAGGGGTTAAATTTTGAACTGAAAAAATCGGTCCAACTTTATTCGATTTTTGCTGAACAAAATTTTAGCCTTGGGTTAGCTAACGTTGTTGGTTTACAGTTGCCAAGGAGGTCCTCTTGTATAACTAATAAATTATTGGATCTTGGAACTCTGACTAAAATCTTTCTGATTAAAAGTGTTGCATTAAGATTTGTTGAGGTTGTAGAGATTATTACTGTAGATATGTCTAGCTGGGTTAGTTTGTATCAGCTATGGTTGTTGGTTTCTAATATTGCAAGTGTAGTTGCAAATGACCTCTGGCTGCCCCTGAATATTTACATGGTTAGGGGCTCTTTCTGGTTTTTTTCCACCCTTTAAACATATCTAATTTGGCAGAAATACAATCAATCAAATGACTGTAATATTATCGTGCTTTCTGCATTTGTGCTACCTTTTCTTCTGGGTATGTTTGGCATTTTCTCGAACCAAAAATTTTAGATCATAAACTGTGATCAGTATTTTTGTTGGGTTACGTCTCTAGCTGTTATGTATCTTTGTTGAATCTTCAAGGACATCAACTCATGCTACCATATTCTCTTGTTTGTGTTATTCTCGTTGGTTTTGTTTTTCATACACCTCCAACTTATTAAATGCGGACAAATTCTAAAATAACACATAATGCTTTAGTTTTGGGCTGAATATATATCTGGCCCCGAGTAGACCAGCTCTGACGGATTTGGAGCCGGTGGGCCTGGGCCCGAGTTGTCCCAGCCCGGCCCAAACAGCCTCTCAATTTATCTTCCTTTCAAATTGTTGAGCCGCGGTAATTTCTTTTCCATATTCAAAACTTAAATCTATTTTTTCGCGTAGCGTTCGCCCAACGCGAGAATTCTATCGACTTAACCTGACCTTTGCTGGAATTTATCTGGTCTGGTCCAGCCATGTTCCACCGTCATACTTGCATTTAATGGGCAATGACTATCATGGACGTTAGTTAATGATAGTAAATGATGTTTATTTTATAACTATGATCCTAATATGCGGTCCTTTCCAGAGATCATATACTTGATACCTTCGTGCTGTTATAACAAGCTTACAAACGAGACTGCATAAACATCTGATACTTTTGCCAGCAACAACATAAACACAACATGTTATCATTTTAAGCTTTTAAAACAATATGATGTGTGGCCATTAATTCTCGCCTTGTGTTTCAAATAGTCGATTGAGTAGTTTCTGACTTACACTCTGTGTTGTGCAGTGATTTTTGCTGATCGGCTCAGAGTTTTACCGGTGTTCGAGATCATACACGTATTCTTGATGTTGGATATGTACTTGGTCGTTGTGGAGCGGAATTGTTTGCTTTTGTTCAGTTGGCAGGAATGAGTGAATGGGAGTGATGAAGCTGCTACCTTTTATGTTTTATGTTTTATGTTTTAACTGTTCTACCTAGTAGTAATGCGTGTATTAGTATGAGTACTGTTTACTTCCTAGCTTTCATTGTAAGTGATATTACCTTTGTTTTCAGAGATTAGTCTATGAAAGGTTTTATGACCTTTCCTTGCCTGCTATTTTGCATTTGTGCTGGCTTTTTGCTGCCCTTAGGTCTAAACCAGTTTAGTTCTGGACCAGTCCACAAGTAATTTGGTTTAGGGGTTAAATTTTGAACTGAAAAAAATTGGCCCACTTTATTCGATTTTTGCTGAACAAAATTTTAGCCTTGGGTTAACTAACGTTGTTGGTTTACAGTTGCCAAGGAGGCCCTCTTGTATAACTAATAAATTATTGGATCTTGGAACTCTGACTAAAATCTTTCTGATTAAAAGTATTGCCTTAAGATTTGTTGAAGTTGTAGAGATTATTACTGTAGATACGTCTAGCTGGGTTAGTTTGTATCAGTTATGGTTGTTGGTTTCTACAATTGCAAGTGTAGTTGAAAAATGACCTCTTGCTGCCCCAGAATATTTACATGGTTAGGGGGCTCTTTCTGGTTTTTTTTCCCACCCTTTAAACATATCTAATTTGGCAGAAATACAATCAATCAAATGACTGTAATATTATCGTGCTTTCTGCATTTGTGCTACCTTTTCTTCTGAGTATGTTTGGCATTTTCTCGAACCAAAAAATTTTAGATCATAAACTGTGATCAGTATTTTTTTGTTGGGTTACGTCTCTAGCTGTTATGTATCTTTGTTGAATCTTCAAGGACATCAACTCATGCTACCATATTCTCTTGTTTGTGTTATTCTCGTTGGTTTTGTTTTTCATACACCTCCAACTTATTAAATGCGGACAAATTCTAAATATGCTATTGTATTTGATAAATTTATGACGGTGATTATGTTGTGATAGATGCGCGCCCATGATTTTCATCTGAATCTCGTTTTAGTTAAGTATAGATAAAGGATTTAATATTCCAGCAATATTTGCATTGTATCCTCATGCAAAAGAAACCGACAGAAATACAAATGTGAAAAATGTTAACATTTGCCCCAAATAAGCGCCTTTTTCATCCCTCCAGCTTAGGGAAAATGTCAATCACATGCATGGTATTAAGAGGGTGTTTGGATAAGCTTATTCTTTAAAGCTTATAAGTTATGTTAGCTTTTACTGGCTTTTAGCTTTTATGATAAAAATGATATAAAATTTTTGGGCAGAATAATAATATTTTTAGTCAAACCAAGCTTATTTAGATGAGCTTATAAGCTAGTTTTTCAAAAGCTGGGGTATACTAGCTTTTTAAAATGGGGCTCATAAGTTAACTTATTTAATATTTTACCAAACAAGTAGATATTAGAAAGCTAGCTTAAAAGCTAGTTTGACCAAAAAATAAGCTCTCCAAACACCCTCTAAATTGCAATATGATTGTTACATCAAATATATATAACCAGATGTTATAAAAAGTATTGACGGATATGAATGGGATATTATGTGGTAAATACAGGCTGTTTGATGTGACTAATATGATGGGTTCTATAGCATGTTCGATCTCCTGTTAGATTGTTTAACAAAATAAGCTGTTAAATCATGCATATTTATGTTGTTACAATCTACTTTTAACCATTTATGTAATACTACAATTTAAACAAAATCTAAAATAACACATAATGCTTTAGTTTTGGGCTGAATATATATCTGGGCCCGAGTAGACCAGCTCTGACGGATTTGGAGCCGGTGGGCCTGGGCCCGAGTTGTCCCAGCCCGGCCCAAACACCCTCTAAATTGCAATATGATTGTTACATCAAATATATATAACCGGATGTTATAAAAGTATTGACGGATATGAATGGGATATTATGTGGTAAATACAGGCTGTTTGATGTGACTAATATGATGGGTTCTATAGCATGTTCGATCTCCTGTTAGATTGTTTAACAAAATAAGCTGTTAAATCATGCATATTTATGTTGTTACAATCTACTTTGAACCATTTATGTAATACTACAATTTAAACAAAATCTAAAATAACATATAATGCTTTAGTTTTGGGCTGAATATATATCTGGCCCCGAGTAGACCAGCTCTGACGGATTTGGAGCCGGTGGGCCTGGGCCCGAGTTGTCCCCGCCCGGCCCAAACACCCTCTAAATTGCAATATGATTGTTACATCAAATATATATAACCGGATGTTATAAAAGTATTGACGGATATGAATGGGATATTATGTGGTAAATACAGGCTGTTTGATGTGACTAATATGATGGGTTCTATAGCATGTTCGATCTCCTGTTAGATTGTTTAACTAAATAAGCTGTTAAATCATGCATATTTATGTTGTTACAATCTACTTTGAACCATTTATGTAATACTACAATTTAAACAAAATCTAAAATAACACATAATGCTTTAGTTTTGGGCTGAATATATATCTGGCCCCGAGTAGACCAGCTCTGACGGATTTGGAGCCGGTGGGCCTGGGCCCGAGTTGTCCCAGCCCGGCCCAAACACCCTCTAAATTGCAATATGATTGTTACATCAAATATATATAACCGGATGTTATAAAAGTATTGACGGATATGAATGGGATATTATGTGGTAAATACAGGCTGTTTGATGTGACTAATATGATGGGTTCTATAGCATGTTCGATCTCCTGTTAGATTGTTTAACTAAATAAGCTGTTAAATCATGCATATTTATGTTGTTACAATCTACTTTTAACCATTTATGTAATACTACAATTTAAACAAAATCTAAAATAACATATAATGCTTTAGTTTTGGGCTGAATATATATCTGGGCCCGAGTAGACCAGCTCTGACGGATTTGGAGCCGGTGGGCCTGGGCCCGAGTTGTCCCCGCCCGGCCCAAACACCCTCTAAATTGCAATATGATTGTTACATCAAATATATATAACCGGATGTTATAAAAGTATTGACGGATATGAATGGGATATTATGTGGTAAATACAGGCTGTTTGATGTGACTAATATGATGGGTTCTATAGCATGTTCGATCTCCTGTTAGATTGTTTAACTAAATAAGCTGTTAAATCATACATATTTATGTTGTTACAATCTACTTTTAACCATTTATGTAATACTACAATTTAAACAAAATCTAAAATAACATATAATGCTTTAGTTTTGGGCTGAATATATATCTGGCCCCGAGTAGACCAGCTCTGACGGATTTGGAGCCGGTGGGCCTGGGCCCGAGTTGTCCCAGCCCGGCCCAAACACCCTCTAAATTGCAATATGATTGTTACATCAAATATATATAACCGGATGTTATAAAAGTATTGACGGATATGAATGGGATATTATGTGGTAAATACAGGCTGTTTGATGTGACTAATATGATGGGTTCTATAGCATGTTCGATCTCCTGTTAGATTGTTTAACAAAATAAGCTGTTAAATCATACATATTTATGTTGTTACAATCTACTTTTAACCATTTATGTAATACTACAATTTAAACAAAATCTAAAATAACATATAATGCTTTAGTTTTGGGCTGAATATATATCTGGGCCCGAGTAGACCAGCTCTGACGGATTTGGAGCCGGTGGGCCTGGGCCCGAGTTGTCCCAGCCCGGCCCAAACACCCTCTCAATTTATCTTCCTTTCAAATTGTTGAGCCGCGGTAATTTCTTTTTCCATATTCAAAACTTAAATCTATTTTTTTCGCGTAGCGTCCGCTCAACGCGAGAATTCTATGACCACCCTCTATTCCTCAACCTCCAGCCCAAATTTGCTTAATCACCATCTGAACTTGTGGCGTACAGGGAAAAATCAAGGGTGAAGATAAAATCCGGCCATGGTATTCCCGTAAATTGTGGCGAAATCGAGGATTATTTTAAGCGCCGTTAAACCCTGAAGCCCTTAAATTCCCTTTTAACTCTCTCTCTCTCTCTCTCTCTCTCATTTCTTCTTGCGACCGCAGTCTAGAGAGAGAAACGAAAAGGGAGGGAAAAGAGGAGACATAGAGAGAGAGAACCTTAAACCTTCGGTTTGAAAAGGCTAGGGTTTTGAATTTGTACTGTTGCTAGGGTTTGATCGGCCATGGCGAATAAGCTTAGGGATCTGAGCCAGCCGATTGATGTTCCATTGCTCGATGCCACGGTTGCTGCGTTTTATGGAACCGGATCCAAACAGGAGGTTGAATCATTATTTGATTTTGTCTGCTCTCTCTCTATGATCGATGGATAAATCTTTGCTTGTATTTCTGTGCGTTAGTTCATTCTTTTTTTTTCTTCTCATTTTTGGTTTTTTATTTTTAGGAAAAGCGGATTTTTTAAATTTATTGGATTGACATTTGTTGGAGACCTGTGTGAGAGCAAAATCCCATACAAATCCACGTTGACTCCGTATTTAGTCAATGGGGATGAAGAGGACGCTGACATGCAACCATACATCTGCAGTCCCGGCTTCACCCCTTTGGCATTGCACTATTCTCTTTTGGTCGATTATTTTTGGGGGAAAAAGGATTTTTTTTGTGTGACATTTGTTAGATATGTAGGATGATAGTTTTGGTAGTTTATGGAAGAAAAATTGTTTCTTGTGGTCAGTTACTAGTTTGATCTTGATGCATGTTCTTTAACTGGCCTTTTCGTTCTCATCAGTTATATTGGGCTGGGGTTTCCAAGCTTCAAGACCCCACTCTTCCTCCAAGAAAAAGTATTTGAGAAATCTATGGCATGGTTTAGATTTTGTTTGAAGGGCTTGAGACCGATTAAGTTTTAGTAAGATGTTCATATTAATCTATATGAGTTCTTTTTGTATTTTCTTATGAATCAGTTAGGCTTTAGAAAAATTCCCACTCCATTTTTTTAAATATATCTGATGGTCTTTTAGTGTTTTTTTCTTTTATTCATGCACCTTCCTTGAAGGCATAGATAGATGAATCTCTAGGAAAAAGCTATTTTTTTTAATAATTATTTTATACATTGATTAGTGTTTGTGATTTTTGGTCCTTTTGCAGCGCAATAATTTCTTGTGACCTTATAACTGAAATTTGTAAAAGAGTCACCTTCTCTTTGCTTCTTTGCTTTCTTTTCCTGATTGTAACACCTCTTACCCTGCAATAAAATAGATGAATCTGTTATAGAAATTGATTTCTTCTTAAGTGTCGGAGGGTGAGATTGATCTGCATGTTTTGGTATCATACAGAACTGTGCACCAAGGTGTCATTTTCCGTTTATTTGTTATATGATGACATATCATTGCCACATGCTACTGAGTGTCTACTGCATTTTGATTTCTCTTTGAGACCTCTTCAAATGTGTTTCCTTTATTATTGGCAGAGAGCAGCAGCAGACCATATATTGCGGGAATTGCAAAGTGACCCTGATTTGTGGTTGCAAGCGGTCCATATTCTACAAAGCTCACAGAACTTGAACACTAAGTTCTTTACCCTACAGGTTAATAAAGAAACAAAGCCCTTGTGTGGTTCACTGAATTTAAGTATTATTTTCATTAAATAGAAACCCAGTACCTTATTGGATCTGCCAATTTTAGCCTGTTAACTTCTACCTAAATTTCTGTCTGCTGGTGGGGCTTATTTTATATGGCATCGGATCGAACTCAATTAATGATGTGTTTTTTCTTGGAATAAACATAAATTGTTGAATTTAGAGAATGCTATCGGTTTATTTGTATGTCTTTAATATATGGCGTTTGGTACTTCACTTAGATTGGACAAGAAACCTGGTTGCCTATTTATTGTGCATTTAATATCCATTTGCAACTGTTGACCCTTAGCAGTCCAGCGTATCTACCCCGGTTATAACATTCAGATAGTCAATTGTAACTGTTTACCCTAGCAATCCAGCAGATCTACCCTGGATATAACATTCAGATAGTGAATTAGAATGACACCATTATAGTTTTCTTTTGGCTAATTAAAAAGTAATAATTTTTGGGTGGTTTCATGATTGGTTTTCGTGATTGGTTTATTAGAAACTAGGTTACCCGGGTACTTCTATCATGAAGCTGTACCCGTACCTCGACACGTACACGACACTAATTCGTACCCAAACTTCATGGACACTCCTTGGATATATGCATCCATTTTTTCAGACATGTACCCAATATATGATATATGTTTTAATTTAAAACATTTGTCAAACACTTCTTGGACGTATATCTTACACTTCACACTTCACAGTGCTCACATCCATTTCTTGAAACTTGTTAGACATAGGTCCGGTTCGTTTCAGCCCATACCCAAGTTCAAGGCTGTGGTTTTAAAGGGTCATTTGGGTGTCTTTAGTTCAAATACGAGTAGTTTCCAATTTATAATAATCAACATAATAAAAGAAACTTAATAAACATGATAGGAATTTAATTCTAGTAACACGTGAATTGAAAACAGTAATGATCTCATGTAAATTATTATTCTCAATATATTTATGTGTCGTGTTCCCGTACCCTACATTTTACAATTTTGCCGTGTCCCGTACCCATACCCACACCCGTACCGGTACCAGTACCTGTTTTCATGCAACTTAGGTTTCTAATCTAACTGATATTTCTGGATGAATATCTTTCTTGATTCACTG
Source organism: Asparagus setaceus (assembly GCA_012295165.1). Lineage (NCBI taxonomy): Eukaryota > Viridiplantae > Streptophyta > Magnoliopsida > Asparagales > Asparagaceae > Asparagus > Asparagus setaceus. Next base: position 20,795,895 of record CM022704.1, on the reverse strand, counting down.
GTGTGTGAATGTTTTCCAAGCGTGGAATGATAAATGAGAATGGCTCCCGGTGCAAAATCTGGATTTCTCTTCTGCTTCAAAATGCATGGACATATGCTATTTTATGTAACTGTTTGCGTAGATGTAGTTTATAATAATAATAATTTTCATAGAGCTAGTTTATTTATGTAGCTATGTGCAGCCAAAAATGCAAAGTAAGGCTGCATACAGTAGACCTGAAGTGATCCGACTCCTCCCCAGATCCCGCGCATATCAAGAGCTTTGTGCACTAGGCTGCCTTTTGTTGTTTATCAATAATTATTTTCTTTCTCCTTCGTTTTTACTTTTTCTTTGTTTCATTGTTTCCTGGATCTCTTAGGTTGTTAAATCTATATCTTAGCGGACGTGTTAATGAAAATACCTCTGCTATTCATTTCTGCTTTCTTCTTTGTTGCTTTTAACATTAGGCAGTAATTTGTCGTTAGGTATTAGAAAGTGTTATCAAGTACAAATGGAATGCTTTGCCAGTTGAACAGCGAGATGGGATGAAAAACTACATATCTGATGTTATTGTACAGGTATAGCGTAGATTTTAAGTTTTTAACACTTGTGATATTGTATAGAATGCGATGTTGCACTTGCATGTTCATTGAACTACTAACGTACTAATATTTTTCTCTCATGCCACTGGAAATCCTGTCAGCTTTCAAGTGATGAAGCATCTTTCCGTCGTGAGAGGTTATATGTCAACAAGTTGAACATTATACTAGTTCAGGTAATTCCGTAGCCTACTATCTTAAACATATTTCAACAATCACTATATCTGGACTGCTTTCTCCTTCACCTTCAGACGCGTGGGAGAACTTTTTCTATTTCAAAATTTCAAGCTTGCTATCAATTCTGTTAAGTCTACTGTATTTAGTTCTTCATTCACGTTATTTGTTGTCTTACATAACTTGTTTTTATTTTCTAATTACCTATGGCTTGTGTTACATATTGAAATCTTATAAGTAGCGGAGTTGTTACCTGCTTTATTTTATTTAAAGAACAGATTTTAAAGCACGAGTGGCCTGCTAGATGGAAAAGCTTCATTCCTGATCTTGTCTTAGCGGCTAAGACGAGTGAGACAATCTGTGAAAATTGCATGGCTATATTAAAGGTATCTGTGTATTTTTGGGAAGTTCACTTCCAGTTTGCAGTAGATATTACCCTATTCTGATACATGTATTATACTTTCAGCTTCTTAGTGAAGAAGTTTTTGATTTCTCAAGAGGGGAGATGACTCAGCAGAAAATCAAAGAACTGAAACAATCATTAAACAGGCAAGACAATTTCATTTTTTAAAGTTATACATCCATCAGTTTAGGATGCTGGAATAGACGTACCACATACTTTCTTAAATGCAGCTGTATAGATATAGTCTGTATGCATGTTTTGTAAGGAAGATGAAGAAAGATGTTGACATGGTTTTGTATTCAAGTACAAGGGTGATACATATACTGCAGAATTGGACTTTAAAATTCCATATAGATTATTACAAAAAGAAACTCTGGCAT